>JARWIR010000036.1:1200000-1825000 GCA_029959085.1 Nemophila menziesii | reverse complement strand
CGAGGATATATAGATTGGTGGGTGATTCGTGTCAGTCAAGATCTCAAATGGGTGAATAAATATGACTGGGCAAGTGAAAGTATAAAAAGATTAGAAAATTCACTAAATGGTGGACATTTCAATAATCCCAAAGGTCCAAGCTACATGTTGTTGGTAAGATAATACATTTGTTAAATATGAAGACAAGATTGTATTTAAAAACAAACAATTAATTATTAAATAAATTTATATTGCAGGCGTTCTTCTTTGAACACGCGAACACATGGAATCCAGTTGAAAAACATGAACACGCATATCCAAGAGTGTTGAGATGGCACATTAAACAACGCCATGCATCATTCAAGCTTAATCATATAAACAAAGTGAAACAGAGATATGTAAGATACTAGTGATTTCAAGTACAATATTTATATAAGTTATGAGATTTATACTATAAGGTTGATGTGACATTTTTGTAGTTGATTAGTAATTGCAGAAATACAGTTTTATAAACTTCACATTTTTAGAAACTTAAACTTTTCTAACACTAACTATTATACTGTATTCCATTTATTGTATTTTGAGTTATGGGATATTGGGTTATGGGATTTTTTTTGGATAAAGTTACTCGTGATACATTTACTTTTCTAAGACTGTACTTGTAGAATCACAAAACTGTACTTGTAGAATCACAAAACCGTACTTGTGCAAGTGCAAAACCGTACTTGTCCAGTGTTGGGAAGTATTCCCAGAACTTGTATTTCACATCTAAACTTCCAGAATACCATAACTTAGTAGATTTAGTAACGTACGTATGGGAATTTACTAATTCCCTGAATTTTTTTTATTTGTTGCAGATGAAAAAAGATAACTTAATGCTCAAAAGGTATGAGAGAAAATACATAAGAGACTCATTAAGGAATGAAGATGAACTGGGAAGTGAAGAAGAACTCCCATACGAAAATGAAGAAGAAGAAATGGATAGCAGTGAAGATGAAATGCATAGGATAATGGTATACGCAGAGAATTTTCTGAAGGATCCTCAAGTGTATTATAGGAAGAGGAAAAGAAACTCTTCAGCGCTACAAATTATTATGGATGGGGCCGAAAACAGTCAAAAAACAACCGATACACCAATAAGTCCATTTAGAATTGAGCCACAAGGATCAAAAGGTATAGATAGTGCAAATCAAGCATCAACAAGTAACACTAGCAATACAGAATATATTGCTACCTTAAATCAACCTTTACTAGACGAAAGTGGTCCCACCGTCTCCCTTGGAATAGATAATTCGCATATTTTTGAAACACCACCTTCCCAAGGAGTGTTGAGGGATGAGACAGCTGAAAACATAAAAGTAAACGACCAATCTTTAGCAGATGTTGATCTCATATTAGAAAATACAAAAATGGAAGAACAAATGAAGTTGCTAAGTGAGGAATTATGTTTACAGAGGAATAAGGTGTCTGAGCTAGAACTGAAGCTAACTCAAACGAAAACTGAAAAAAAAGATATGGTGAACAAGGCGGAATTCGATGAACAAAGAAGAAAAATAGAGGCATTGACTCATGATTTAACTTTCAAGAGGGAAGAGGTGAAAAAGCTGAATTTTAACATAAATAATGTGATCACTAAATTGGATAAAGAAAAGCAAGACCAACTGGCATTAAAATCTGAGATAAAGAAGAAGAGTGAGGAAATTAGTATGTTGGAAGCATCTGTAAACACGAAAGAATCTGAAAATATACAGAATCTGAAAATAAACGCACCAAAATATTCACATTATTATCCTATCCATGGTTAGGGTTTTGTGATTATGGTATAGGGTTTAGTCTTTTAGTTTACGATTTATTGTTAGTGTTTATGGTTAGTATTTAGGGCTTATGGTGATGGATTAGGTGTAGATTATATTGTGTTAGGCTTTCGTATTTATTGTTTAAGGTTAAATGTTAGAGGTTTTAGAATTTAGGGTTTAATTTACACTTAGTGAAGCCCTAATAAACCCAAAATACAAAACCCTAAAATAAAATATTAAAAACGATTTAAAAGTTAACTAAATAAATCTCAAAACGTAAAAACAGACGATCTAAGATGGCAAAGCTATCTGTTGGTCCCAGTAGGCCCAACACACTAAAAAAAAATATAATATGTACCCTACTCTGTGAAAGTATACGAAAGTTAGCAAAAAAACTCCCGGAAACTTCAAAAATCTTGAAAACGGTTTTTAGAGTGTTTGGATGATACAAACGCGCCAAAATCTTAAGATTATGATCCTTTCCATGGTTAGGGTTTAATGATTAAGGTTTTGATATTAGGTTATAGGGTTTAGTGTTTCTGTTTACGATACATTGTTAGTGTTATTTAGGGCTTTTGGTGATGGATTAGGTGTAAGTTAGGGTTAAGGTTTTGTGTTTATGGTTTAGTGTATAATGTTAGAGATTTTATAAATTAAGGTTTATGCTACTGTTGGTAAAACCCTAACGGAACCAAAATACGCAACCTTAAAATAAAATATTAAAAACAACCTAAAAGTTAACTAAATAAATCTCGAAACGTAAAACAAATGATCTTACATGGCGAAGCTAGCTTCGTCTGTTATTTTTCCGGCCTCAGGGGACTCCTAGAAGGTCCAACGCACTCAAAAAACATATATTATATTCCCTTTCTGAGAAAGTATGTGAAAGTTAGCAAAATCCCTCCCGAAAACTTCAAAAATCTTAGAAACGCTTTTTAGAGTGTTTGGATGATACAAACACGCCAAAATGTCCATATTATTATCCTACCCATGGTTAGGTTTTAGTGATTAGGGTTTTGTGATTAGAGTATAGGGTTTAGTGTTTCTGTTTACGATTTATTTTTTGTATTTATGGTTAGTATTTAGGGCATATAGTGATGGATTAGGTGTAGATTATATTGGGTTTGGCTTTTGTATTTATTGTTTAAGGTTTAATTTTAGAGGTTTTAGAAATTAGGGTTTAATTTTACAGTTGGTAAAACCCTAACGAATCTAAATACAAAACCCTAAAATACAAAATTAAAAACGACTAAAAAGTTAACTAAATAAATCTCAAAACGTAAAATAGACGATCTAAGATGGAAAAGCTATTTGGTTGTCCCAGTAGGCCCAACTCACTCAAAAAACATTAAATATGTACCCTATTCTGTGAAAGTATGCGAAAGTTAGCAAAAACCCTCCCGGAAACTTCAAAAATCCTGAAAACGGTTGTTAGAGTGTTTGGATGATACAAACGCGCCAAAATCTTCACATTATTATCCTTTCCATCGTTAGTATTTAATTATTAGGGTATAAGGTTTAGTGTTTCTGTTTACGATTTATTGTTAGTGTTATTTAGGGCTTTTGGTGATGAATTAGGAGTAAGTTACAGTTAAGGTTTGTGTTTATGGTTTAGGGTATAATGTTAGAGATTTCAGAAATTAGGGTTTATTGTGACGGTTGGTAAAACCCTAAAGGGCCCAAAATACGAAACCCTAAAATAAAATATTAAAAACAACCTAAAAGTCAAATAAATGAATCTCAAAACGCAAAACAGATGATCTTAGATGGCGAAGTGATCTTTCGGTCCCAGAAGGCCCAACGCACTCAAAAAACATATAATATGTGCCCTATTCTGAGAAAGTATGCGAAAGTTAGCAAAAACCCTCTGGAAAACTTAAAAAATATTGAAAACGTTTTTCAGAGTGTTTGGATGATACAAACGCGCCAAAATCTTCACATTATTATCCTTTCCATGGTTAGGGTTTAGTGATTAGGGTTTTGTTATTAGGGTATAGAGTTTTGTGTTTCTTTTTACGATTTATTGTTAGTGTTATTTAGGGCTTTTGGTGATGGATTAGGTGTAAGTTAGGGTTGGGGTTTTGTATTTATGGTTTAGGGTATAAGGTTAGATATTTAGAAATTAGGGTTTAATGCGACAGTTGGTAAAACCCTCACGGACCCAAAATACGAAACCCTAAAAGAAAATATTAAAAACAACCTAAAAGTCAACTAAATAAATCTCAAAAGGTAAAATAGATGGTCTTCGATGGCAAAGCTATCTGTTGGTCTCAGAAGGTCCAACACACTCAAAAAACATATATTATATGCCCTATTTTTAAAAAAATATGCGAAAGTTAGCAAAAATCCTCCCAGAAACTTCAAAAATCCTAAAAACGGGTTTTAGAGTGTTTGGATGATACAAACGCACCAAAATATTCACATTATTATCCTATACATGGTTAGGGTTTAGTGATTATGGTATAGGGTTTAGTGTTTCTGTTTACAATTTATTGTTAGTGTTTATGGTTAGTATTTAGGGCTTATGGTGATGGATTAGGTGTAGATTATATTGGGTTAGGCTTTCGTATTTATTGTTTAAGGTTAAATGTTAGAGGTTTTAGAATTTAGGGTTTAATTTTACAGTTAGTAAAGCCCTAACGAACCCAAAATACAGAACCCTAAAATAAAATATTTAAAACGACTTAAAAGTAAACTAAATAAATCTCAAAACGTAAAAACAGGCGATCCAAGATGGCAAAGCTATATGTTGGTCCCAGTAGGCCCAACACACTAAAAAAAATCATATAATATGTACCCTGCTCTGTAAAAGTATACGAAAGTTAGCAAAAAAACTCCTGTAAACTTCAAAAATCTTGAAAACGGTTTTCAGAGTGTTTGGATGATACAAACGCGCCAAAATCTTCAGATTATTATCCTTTCCATGGTTAGGGTTTAATGATTAGGGTTTTAATATTAGGTTATAGGGTTTAGTGTTTCTGTTTACGATTTATTGTTAGTGTTATTTAGGGCTTTTGGTGATGTATTAGGTGTAAGTTAGGGTTAAGGTTTTTTGTTAATGGTTTAGTGTATAATGTTAGAGATTTTATAAATTAGGGTTTATGCGACGGTTGGTAAAACCCTAACGGAACCAAAATACGAAACCGTAAAATAAAATATTAAAAACAACCTAAAAGTCAACTAAATAAATCTCGAAACGTAAAACAAATGATTTTACATGGCGAAGCTATCTGTTGGTCCTAGAAGGTCCAACGCACTCAAAAAAACATATATTATATGCCCTTTCCGAGAAAGTATGTGAAAGTTCACAAAATCCCTCCCGGAAACTTCAAAAATCCTAGAAACGCTTTTTAGAGTGTTTGGATAATACAAACGCGCCAAAATGTCCACATTATAATCCTATCCATGGTTAGGTTTTAGTGATTAGGGTTTTGTGATTAGAGTATAGGGTTTAGTGTTTCTGTTTACGATTTATTTTTTGTATTTTTGGTTAGTATTTAGGGCATATAGTGATGGATTAGGTGTAGATTATATTGGGTTTGGCTTTTGTATTTATTGTTTAAGGTTACATGTTAGAGGTTTTAGAATTTTGGGTTTAATATTACAGTTAGTAAAGCCCTAACGAACCCAAAATACAAAACCCTAAAATAAAATATTAAAAACGACTTAAAAGTTAACTAAATAAATCTCAAAACGTAAAAACAGACGATCTAAGATGGCAAAGCTATATGTTGGTCCCAGTAGGCCAAACGCACTAAAAAAACATAAAATATGTACCCTACTCTGTGAAAGTATGCGAAATTTAGCAAAAACCGTCCCGGAAAATTAAAAAATCTTGAAAACGGTTTCCAGAGTGTTTGGATGGTACAAACGCGCCAAAATCTTCACATTATTATCCTTTTCATTGATAGGGTTTAATGATTAGGGTTTTGTTATTAGGGTATAAGGTTTAGTGTTTCTGTTTACGATTAATTGTTAGTGTTATTTAGGGCTTTTGGTGATGAATTAGGAGTAAGTTACGGATAAGGTTTTGTGATTATGGTTTAGGGTATAATGTTAGAGATTTTAGAAATTAGGGTTTACTGTGACGGTTGGTAAAACCCTAAAGGGCCCAAAATACGAAACCCCAAAATAAAATATTAAAAACAACCTAAAAGTCAAATAAATAAATCTCAAAACGCAAAACAGATGATCTTAGATGGCGAAGTGATCTTTCGGTCCCAGAAGGCCCAACGCACTCAAAAAACATATAATATGTGCCCTATTCTGAGAAAGTATGCGAAAGTTAGCAAAAACCCTCTGGAAAACTTAAAAAATCTTGAAAACGTTTTTCAGAGTGTTTGGAAGATACAAACGCGCCAAAATCTTCACATTATTATCCTTTCCATGGTTAGGGTTTTTGTTATTAGGGTATAGAGTTTTGTGTTTCTTTTTACGATTTATTGTTAGTGTTATTTAGGGCTTTTGGTGATGGATTAGGTATAAGTTAGGGTTGGGGTTTTGTATTTATGGTTAAGGGTATAAGGTTGGATATTTCGAAATTAGGGTTTAATGCGACAGTTGGTAAAACCCTCACGGACCCAAAATACGAAACCCTAAAAGAAAATATTAAAGTCAAACTAAAAGTCAACTAAATAAATCACAAAAGGTAAAACAGATGGTCTTAGATGGCGAAGCTATCTGTTTGTCTCAGAAGGTCCAACACACTCAAAAAACATATATTATATGCCCTATTTTTAAAAAAATATGCGAAAGTTAGCAAAAATCCTCCCAGAAACTTCAAAAATCCTAAAAACGGGTTTTAGAGTGTTTGGATGATACAAACGCACCAAAATATTCACATTATTATCCTATCCATGGTTAGGGTTTAGTGATTAGGGTTTTGTGATTATGGTATAGGGTTTAGTGTTTCTGTTTACGATTTATTGTTAGTGTTTATGGTTAGTATTTAGGGCTTATGGTGATGGATTAGTTGTAGATTATATTTGGTTAGGCTTTCGTATTTATTGTTTAAGGTTAAATGTTAGAGGTTTTAGAATTTAGGGTTTAATTTTACAGTTAGTAAAGCCCTAACGAACCCAAAATACAGAACCCTAAAATAAAATATTAAAAACGACTTAAAAGTTAACTAAATAAATCTCAAAACGTAAAAACAGGCGATCCAAGATGGCAAAGCTATATGTTGGTCCCAGTAGGCCCAACACACTAAAAAAATCATATAATATGTACCCTGCTCTGTAAAAGTATACGAAAGTTAGCAAAAAAACTCCTGTAAACTTCAAAAATCTTGAAAACGGTTTTCAGAGTGTTTGGATGATACAAACGCGCCAAAATCTTCAGATTATTATCCTTTCCATGGTTAGGGTTTAATGATTAGGGTTTTGATATTAGGTTATAGGGTTTAGTGTTTCTGTTTACGATTTATTGTTAGTGTTATTTAGGGCTTTTGGTGATGTATTAGGTGTAAGTTAGGGTTAAGGTTTTTTGTTAATGGTTTAGTGTATAATGTTAGAGATTTTATAAATTAGGGTTTATGCGACGGTTGGTAAAACCCTAACGGAACCAAAATACGAAACCGTAAAATAAAATATTAAAAACAACCTAAAAGTCAACTAAATAAATCTCGAAACGTAAAACAAATTATCTTACATGGCGAAGCTATCTGTTGGTCCTAGAAGGTCCAACACACTCAAAAAACATATATTATATGCCCTTTCTGAGAAAGTATGTGAAAGTTCGCAAAATCCCTCCCGGAAACTTCAAAAATCCTAGAAAAGCTTTTTAGAGTGTTTGGATGTTACAAACGCGCCAAAATGTCCACATTATTATCCTATCCATGGTTAGGTTTTAGTGATTAGGGTTTTGTGATTAGAGTATAGGGTTTAGTGTTTCTGTTTACGATTTACTTTTTGTATTTTTTATTAGTATTTAGGGCATATAGTGATGGATTAGGTGTAGATTATATTGAGTTTGGCTTTTGTATTTATTGTTTAAGGTTAAATGTTAGAGGTTTTAGAATTTAGTGTTTAATTTTACAGTTAGTAAAGCCGTAACGAACCCAAAATACCAAACCCTAAAATAAAATATTAAAAACTACTTAAAAGTTAACTAAATAAATCTCAAAACGTAAAAACAGACGATCTAAGATGGCAAAGCTATATGTTGGTCCCAGTAGGCCCAACACACTAAAAAAAGAATATAATATGTACCCTACTCTGTGAAAGTATACGAAAGTTAGCAAAAAAACTCCCGGAAACTTCAAAAATCTTGAAAACGGTTTTTAGAGTGTTTGGATGATACAAACGCGCCAAAATCTTCAGATTATTATCCTTTCCATGGTTAGGGTTTAATGATTAAGGTTTTGATATTAGGTTATAGGGTTTAGTGTTTCTGTTTACGATACATTGTTAGTGTTATTTAGGGCTTTTGGTGATGGATTAGGTGTAAGTTAGGGTTAAGGTTTTGTGTTTATGCTTTAGTGTATAATGTTAGAGATTTTATAAATTAAGGTTTATGCTACTGTTGGTAAAACACTAACGGAACCAAAATACAAAACCTTAAAATAAAATATTAAAAACAACCTAAAAGTTAACTAAATAAATCTCGAAACGTAAAACAAATGATCTTACATGGCGAAGCTATCTGTTACTCCTAGAAGGTCCAATGCACTCAAAAAACATATATTATATTCCCTTTCTGAGAAAGTATGTGAAAGTTAGCAAAATCCCTCCCGGAAACTTCAAAAATCTTAGAAACGCTTTTTAGAGTGTTTGGATGATACAAACGTGCCAAAATGTCCACATTATTATCCTACCCATGGTTAGGTTTTAGTTATTAGGGTTTTGTGATTAGAGTATAGGGTTTAGTGTTTCTGTTTACGATTTATTTTTTGTATTTATGGTTAGTATTTAGGGCAGGTGTAGATTATATTGGGTTTGGCTTTTATATTTATTGTTTAAGGTTTAATTTTAGAGGTTTTAGAAATTAGGGTTTAATTTCACAGTTGGTAAAACCCTAACGAATCTAAAATACAAAACCCTAAAATACAAAATTAAAAACGACTAAAAAGTTAACTAAATAAATCTCAAAACGTAAAATAGACGATCTAAGATGGAAAAGCTATTTGGTTGTCCCAGTAGGCCCAACTCACTCAAAAAACATTAAATATGTACCCTATTCTGTGAAAGTATGCGAAAGTTAGCAAAAACCCTCCCGGAAACTTCAAAAATCCTGAAAACGGTTGTTAGAGTGTTTGGATGATACAAACGCGCCAAAATCTTCACATTATCATCCATTCCATCGTTAGTATTTAATTATTAGGGTATAGGGTTTAGTGTATCTGTGTACGATTTATTGTTAGTGTTATTTAGGGCTTTTGGTGATGAATTAGGAGTAAGTTACGGTTAAGGTTTAGTGTTTATGGTTTAGGGTATAATATTAGAAATTTTAGAAATTAGGGTATACTGTGACGGTTGGTAAAACCCTGCCCAAAATACGAAACCCTAATATAAAATATTAAAAACAACCTAAAAGTCAAATAAATAAATCTCAAAACGCAAAACAGATGATCTTAGATGGCGAAGTGATCTTTCGGTCCCATAAGGCCCAACGCACTCAAAAACGTATAATATGTGCCCTATTCTGAGAAAGTATGCGAAAGTTAGCAAAAACCCTTTGGAAAACTTAAAAAATTTTGAAAACGTTTTTCAGAGTGTTTGGATGATACAAACGCGCCAAAATCTTCACATTATTATCCTTTCCATGGTTAGGGTTTAGTTATTAGGGTTTTGTTATTAGGGTATAGAGTTTTGTGTTTCTTTTTACGATTTATTGTTAGTGTTATTTAGGACTTTTGGTGATGGATTAGGTGTAAGTTAGGGTTGGGGTTTTGTATTTATTGTTTAGGGTATAAGGTTAGATATTTTAGAAATTAGGGTTTAATGCGACAGTTGGTAAAACACTCACGGACCCAAAATACGAAACCCTAAAAGAAAAAATTAAAAACAACCTAAAAGTCAACTAAATAAATCTCAAAACTTAAAACAGATCGTCTTAGATGGCGAAGCGATCTGCTGGTCCCATAAGGTCCAACACACTCAAAAAACATATATTATATGCCCTATTTTGAAAAAATATGCGAAAGTTAGCAAAAACCCTCCCAGAAACTTCAAAAATCCTAAAAACAGGTTTTAGAGTGTTTGGATGACACAAACGCACCAAAATATTCACATTATTATCCTATCCATGGTTAGGGTTTTGTGATTATGGTATAGGGTTTAGTGTTTTTGTTTACGATTTATTGTTAGTGTTTATGGTTAGTATTTAGGGCTTATGGTGATGGATTAGGTGTAGATTATATTGGGTTAGGCTTTCCTATTTATTGTTTAAGGTTAAATGTTTGAGGTTTTAGAATTTAGGGTTTAATTTTACACTTAGTGAAGCCCTAATGAACCCAAAATACAAAACCCTAAAATAAAATATTAAAAACGACTTAAAAGTTAACTAAATAAATCTCAAAACGTAAAACCAGACGATCTAAGATGGAAAAGCTATCTGTTGGTCCCAGTAGGCCCAACACACTCAAAAAAAATATAATATGTACCCAACTCTGTGAAAGTATACGAAAGTTAGCAAAAAAACTCCCAGAAACTTCAAAAATCTTGAAAACGGTTTTTAGAGTGTTTGGATGATACAAACGCGCCAAAATCTTCAGATTATTATCCTTTCCATGGTTAGGGTTTAATGATTAAGGTTTTGATATTAGGTTATAGGGTTTAGTGTTTCTGTTTAAGATAAATTGTTAGTGTTATTTAGGGATTTTGGTGATGGATTAGGTGTAAGTTAGGGTTAAGGTTTTGTGTTTATGGTTTAGTGTATAATATTAGAGATTTTATAAATTAAGGTTTATGCTACTGTTGGTAAAACCCTATCAGACCCAAAATACGAAACCTTAAAATAAAATATTAAAAACAACCTAAAAGTTAACTAAATAAATCTCGAAACGTAAAACAAATGATCTTACATGGCGAAGCTATCTGTTGGTCCTAGAAGGTCCAACGCACTCAAAAAACATATATTATATTCCCTTTCTGAGAAAGTATGTGAAAGTTAGCAAAATCTCTCCCGGAAACTTCAAAAATCCTAGAAACGTTTTTAGAGTGTTTGGATGATACAAACGCGCCAAAATGTCCACATTATTATCCTATCCATGGTTAGGTTTTAGTGATTAGGGTTTTGTGAATAGAGTATATGGTTTAGTGTTTCTGTTTACGATTTATTTTTTGTATTTATGGTTAGTATTTAGGGCATATAGTGATGGATTAGGTGTAGATTATATTGGCTTTGGCTTTTGTATTTATTGTTTAAGGTTATATTTTAGAGGTCTTAGAAATTAGGGTTTAATTTTACAGTTGGTAAAACCCTAACGAATCTAAAATACAAAACCCTAAAATACAAAATTAAAAACGACTTAAAAGTTAACTAAATAAATCTCAAAACGTAAAATAGACGATCTAAGATGGAAAAGCTATCTGGTTGTCCCAGTAGGCCAAACACACTTAAAAAACATTAAATATGTACCCTATTCTGTGAAAGTATGCGAAAGTTAGCAAAAACCCTCCCGGAAACTTCAAAAATCCTGAAAATGGTTGTTAGAGTGTTTGGATGATACAAACGCGCCAAAATCTTCACATTATTACCCTTTCCAACGTTAGTATTTAATTATTAGGGTATAGGGTTTAATGTATCCTTTACGACTTATTGTTAGTGTTATTTAGGGCTTTTCGTGATGGATTAGGTGTAAGTTAGGGTTAAGGTTTTGTGTTTATGGTTAAGTATATAATGTTAGAGATTTTAGAAATTAGGGTTTAATGCTACGGTTGGTAAAACCCTAATGGACCCAAAATACGAAACTCTAGAATAAAATATTAAAAACAACCTAAAAGTCAACTAAATAAATCTCAAAACGTAAAACAGATTATCTTAGATGGCGAAGCTGACTGTTGGTCCCAGAAGGTCCGACACACTAAAAAAACATATATTATATGCCCTATTCTGAGAAAGTATGCCAAAGTTAGCAAAAACCATCCCGGAAACTTTAAAATTCCTAAAACGATTTTTAGAGTGTTTGGATGATATAAACGCGCCAAAATCGCCACATTATTATCCTATCCATGGTTAGGTTTGAGTGATTCGTGTATATTGTTTAGTGTTTATGTTTACGATTTATTGTTAGTGTTTATGGTTAGTATTTAGGGAATATGGTGATGGATTAGGTGTAGATTATACTGGGTTTGGCTTTTGTATTTATGGTTTAAGGATTAATGTTAGAGGTTTTAGAAATGAGGGTCTAATATTACAGTTGGTAAAACCCTAACGAACCCAAAATACGAAACCCTAATATAAAATATTAAAAACGACTTAAAAGTTAACTAAATAAATTTCAAAACGTAAAACAGATGATCTAAGATGACAAAGCTATCTGTTGGTCCCAGTAGGCCCAACGCACTCAAAAACTATAAAATATGTATCCTATTCTGTGAAAATATGCAAAATTTAGCAAAAATCCTACTGGAAACTTCAAAAATCTTGAAAACGGTTTCCAGAGTGTTTGGATGATACAAACGCGCCAAAATCTTCACATTATTGTCCTTTTCATTGTTAGTGTTTAATGATTAGAGTTTTGTTATTAGGGTATAAGGTTTAGTGTTTCTGTTTACGAATTATTGTTAGTGTTATTTAGGGCTTTTGGTGATGAATTAGGAGTAATTACGGTTATGGTTTTGTGTTTATGGTTTAGGGTATAATGTTAGAGATTTTAGAAATTAGGGTTTACTGCGACGGTTGGTAAAACCCTAAAGGGCCCAAAATACGAAGCCCTAAAATAAAATATTAAAAACAACCTAAAAGTCAAATAAATAAATCTCAAAACGTAAAACAGATGATCTTAGATGGCGAAACGATCTTTCGGTTATGTGCCCTATTCTAAGAAAGTATGCGAAAGTTAGCAAAAACCCTCTGGAAAACTTAGAAAATCTTGAAAACGTTTTTCAGAGTGTTTGGATGATACAAACTCGCCAAAATCTTCACACTATTATCCTTTCCATGGTTAGGGTTTAGTGATTAGGATTTTGTTAATAGGGTATAGAGTTTTGTGTTTCTTTTTACGATTTATTGTTAGTGTTATTTAGGGCTTTTGGTGATGGATTAGGTGTAAGTTAGGGCTGGGGTTTTGTATTTATGGTTTAGGGTATAAGGTTAGAGATTTTAGAAATTAGGGTTTAATGCAACGGTTGGTAAAACCCTCACCGACCCAAAATACGAAACCCTTAAAGAAAATATTAAAAACAACCTAAAAGTCAACTAAATAAATCTCAAAACGTAAAACAGATGGTCTTACATGGCGAAGCTATCTGTTGGTCTTGGAAGGTCCAACACACTCAAAAAAACATACATTATATGCCCTATTTTTAAAAAAATGTGCGAAAGTTAGCAAAAACCCTCCCAAAAACTTCAAAAATCTTAAAAACAAGTTTTAGAGTGTTTGGATGATACAAACGCACCATAATATTCACATTATTATCCTATCCATGGTTAGGGTTTAGTGATTAGGGTTTTGTGATTATGGTATAGGGTTTAGTGTTTCTGTTTACGATTTATTGTTAGTGTTTATGGTTAGTATTTAGGGCTTATGGTGATGGATTAGGTGTAGATTATATTGGGTTAGGCTTTCGTATTTATTGTTTAAGGTTAAATGTTAGAGGTCTTAGAATTTAGGGTTTAATTTTACAGTTAGTAAAGCCATAACGAACCTAAAATACAAAACCCTAAAATAAAATATTAAAAACGACTTAAAAGTTAACTAAATAAATCTCAAAACGTAAAAACAGACGATCTAAGATGGCAAAGCTATCTTTTGGTCCCAGTAGGCCCAACACACTCAAAAAAAACATATAATATGTACCCTACTCTGTGAAAGTATACTAAAGTTAGCAAAAAAACTCCCGGAAACTTCAAAAATCTTGAAAACGGTTTTTAGAGTGTTTGGATGATACGAACGCGCCAAAATCTTCAGATTATTATCCTTTCCATGGTTAGGGTTTAATGATTAAGGTTCTGATATTAGGTTATAAGGTTTAGTGTTTCTGTTTATGATATATTGTTAGTGTTATTTAGGGCTTTTGGTGATGGATTAGGTGTAAGTTAGGGTTAAGGTTTTGTGTTTATGGTTTAGTGTATAATGTTAGAGACTTTATAAATTAGGGTTCATGCGACAGTTGGTAAAACCCTAACGGACCCAAAATACGAAACCTTAAAATAAAATATTGAAAACAACCTAAAAGTTAACTAAATAAATCTCGAAACGTAAAACAAATGATCTTACATGGCGAAGCTATCTGTTTGTCCTAGAAGGTCCAACGCACTCAAAAAACATATATTATATTCCCTTTCTGAGAAAGTATGTGAAAGTTAGCAAAATCCCTCCCGGAAACTTCAAAAATCCTAGAAACGCTTTTTAGAGTGTTTGGATGATACAAATGCGCCAAAATGTCCACATTATTATCCTATCCATGGTTAGCTTTTAGTGATTAGGGTTTTGTGATTAGAGTATAGGGTTTAGTGTTTCTGTTTACGATTTATTTTTTGTATTTATGGTTAGTATTTAAGGCATATAGTGATGGATAAGGTGTAGATTATATTGGCTTTGGCTTTTGTATTTATTGTTTAAGGTTTAATTTTAGAGGTTTTATAAATTAGGGTTTAATTTTACAGTTGGTAAAACCCTAACGAATCTAAAATACAAAACCCTAAAATACAAAATTAAAAACGACTTAAAAGTTAACTAAATAAATCTCAAAACGTAAAATAGACGATCTAAGATGGAAAAGCTATCTGGTTGTCCCAGTAGGCCCCACACACTCAAAAAACATTAGATATGTACCCTATTCTGTGAAAGTATGCGAAAGTTAGAAAAAACCCTCCCGGAAACTTCAAAAATCCTGAAAATGGTTGTTAGAGAGTTTGGATGATACGAACGCGCCAAAATCTTCACATTATTACCCTTTCCATCGTTAGTATTTAATTATTAGGGTATAGGGTTTAGTGTATCCTTTTACGACTTATTGTTAGTGTTATTTAGGGCTTTTCGTGATGGATTAGGTGTAAGTTAGGGTTAAGGTTTTGTGTTTATGGTTAAGTATATAATGTTAGATATTTTAGAAATTAGGGTTTAATGCTACGGTTGGTAAAACCCTAACGGACCCAAAATACGAAACTCTAGAATAAAATATTAAAAACAACCTAAAAGTCAACTAAATAAATCTCAAAACGTAAAACAGATTATCTTAGATGGCGAAGCGGACTGTTGGTCCCAGAAGGTCCGACACACTAAAAAAACATATATTATATGCCCTATTCTGAGAAAGTATGCCAAAGTTAGCAAAAACCCTCCCGGAAACTTTAAAATTCCTAAAAACGATTTTTAGAGTGTTTGGATGATATAAACACGCCAAAATCGCCACATTATTATCCTATCCATGGTTAGGTTTGAGTGATTCGTGTATATTGTTTAGTGTTTATGTTTATGATTTATTGTTAGTGTTTATGGTTAGTATTTAGGGAATATGGTGATGGATTAGGTGTAGATTATACTGGGTTTGGCTTTTGTATTTATTGTTTAAGGATTAATGTTAGAGGTTTTAGAAATGAGGGTCTAATTTTACAGTTGGTAAAACCCTAACGAACCCAAAATATGAAACCCTAATATAAAATATTAAAAACGGCTTAAAAGTTAACTAAATAGATCTCAAAACGTAAAACAGACGATCTAAGATGGCAAAGCTATCTGTTGGTCCCAGTAGGCCCAACGCACTCAAAAACTATAAAATATGTACCTATTCTGTGAAAATATGCAAAATTTAGCAAAAATCCTACCGGAAACTTCAAAAATCTTGAAAACGGTTTCCAGAGTGTTTGGATGATACAAACGCGCCAAAATCTTCACATTATTGTCCTTTTCATTGTTAGTGTTTAATGATTAGAGTTTTGTTATTAGGGTATAAGGTTTAGTGTTTCTGTTTACGAATTATTGTTAGTGTTATTTAGGGCTTTTGGTGATGAATTAGGAGTAATTACGGTTAAGGTTTTGTGTTTATGGTTTAGGGTATAATGTTAGAGATTTTAGAAATTAGGGTTTACTGCGACGGTTGGTAAAACCCTAAAGGACCCAAAATACGAAGCCCTAAAATAAAATATTAAAAACAACCTAAAATTCAAATAAATAAATCTCAAAACGTAAAACAGATGATCTTAGATGGCGAAGCGATCTTTCGGTTATGTGCCCTATTCTAAGAAAGTATGCGAAAGTTAGCAAAAACCCTCTGGAAAACTTAAAAAATCTTGAAAACGTTTTTCAGAGTGTTTGGATGATACAAACTCGCCAAAATCTTCACATTATTATCCTTTCCATGGTTAGGGTTTAGTGATTAGGATTTTGTTAATAGGGTATAGAGTTTTGTGTTTCTTTTTACGATCTATTGTTAGTGTTATTTAGGGCTTTTGGTGATGGATTAGGTGTAAGTTAGGGTTGGGGTTTTGTATTTATGGTTTAGGGTATAAGGTTAGAGATTTTAGAAATTAGGGTTTAATGCGACGGTTGGTAAAACCCTCACCGACCCAAAATACGAAACCCTAAAAGAAAATATTAAAAACAACCTAAAAGTCAACTAAATAAATCTCAAAACGTAAAACAGATGGTCTTACATGGCGAAGCTATCTGTTGGTCTTGGAAGGTCCAACACACTCAAAAAACATATATTATATGCCCTATTTTTAAAAAAAATGTGCGAAAGTTAGCAAAAACCCTCCCAGAAACTTCAAAAATCCTAAAAACGGGTTTTAGAGTGTTTGGATGATACAAACGCACCATAATATTCACATTATTATCCTAAAAACGGGTTTAGTGATTAGGGTTTTGTGATTATGGTATAGGGTTTAGTGTTTCTGTTTACGATTTATTGTTAGTGTTTATGGTTAGTATTTAGGGCTTATGGTGATGGATTAGGTGTAGATTATATTGGGTTAGGCTTTCGTATTTATTGTTTAAGGTTAAATGTTAGAGGTCTTAGAATTTAGGGTTTAATTTTACAGTTAGTAAAGCCATAACGAACCTAAAATACAAAACCCTAAAATAAAATATTAAAAACGACTTAAAAGTTAACTAAATAAATCTCAAAACGTAAAAACAGACGATCTAAGATGGCAAAGCTATCTTTTGGTCCCAGTAGGCCCAACACACTAAAAAAAACATATAATATGTACCCTACTCTGTGAAAGTATACTAAAGTTAGCAAAAAAACTCCCGGAAACTTCAAAAATCTTGAAAACGGTTTTTAGAGTGTTTAGATGATACAAACGCGCCAAAATATTCAGATTATTATCCTTTCCATGGTTAGGGTTTAATGATTAAGGTTCTGATATTAGGTTATAGGGTTTAGTGTTTCTGTGTATGATATATTGTTAGTGTTATTTAGGGCTTTTGGCGATGGATTAGGTGTAAGTTAGGGTTAAGGTTTTGTGTTTATGGTTTAGTGTATAATGTTAGAGATATTATAAATTAGGGTTCATGCGACGGTTGGTAAAACCCTAACGGACCCAAAATACGAAACCTTAAAATAAAATATTGAAAACAACCTAGAAGTTAACTAAATAAATCTCGAAACGTAAAACAAATGATCTTACATGGCGAAGCTATTGGTTTGTCCTAGAAGGTCCAACTCACTCAAAAAACATCTATTATATTCCCTTTCTGAGAAAGTATGTGAAACTTAGCAAATTCCCTCCCGGAAACTTCAAAAATCCTAGAAACGCTTTTTAGAGTGTTTGGATGATACAAACGCGCCAAAATGTCCACATTATTATCCTATCCATGGTTAGGTTTTAGTGATTAGGGTTTTGTGATTAGAGTATAGGGTTTAGTGTTTCTGTTTACGATTTATTTTTGTATTTATGGTTAGTATTTAGGGCATATAGTGATGGATTAGGTGTAGATTATATTGGCTTTGGCTTTTGTATTTATTGTTTAAGGTTTAATTTTAGAGGTTTTAGAAATTAGGGTTTAATTTTACAGTTGGTAAAACCCTAACGAATCTAAAATACAAAACCCTAAAATACAAAATTAAAAACGACTTAAAAGTTAACTAAATAAATCTCAAAACGTAAAATAGACGATCTAAGATGGAAAAGCTATCTGGTTGTCCCAGGCCCAACACACTCAAAAAACATTAAATATGTACCCTATTCTGTGAAAGTATGCGAAAGTTAGCAAAAACCCTCCCGGAAACTTCAAAAATCCTGAAAATGGTTGTTAGAGTGTTTGGATGATACAAACGCGCCAAAATCTTCACATTATTACCCTTTCCATCGTTAGTATTTAATTATTAGGGTATAGGGTTTAGTGTATCCTTTTATGACTTATTGTTAGTGTTATTCAGGGCTTTTCGTGATGGATTAGGTGTAAGTTAGGGTTAAGGTTTTGTGTTTATGGTTAAGGATATAATGTTAGAGATTTTATAAATTAGGGTTTAATGCTACGGTTGGTAAAACCCTAACGGACCCAAAATACGAAACTCTAGAATAAAATATTAAAAACAACCTAAAAGTCAACTAAATAAATCTCAAAACGTAAAACAGATTATCTTAGATGGGGAAGCGGACTGTTGGTCCCAGAAGGTCCAACACACTAAAAAAACATATATTATATGCCCTATTCTGAGAAAGTATGCCAAAGTTAGCAAAAACCCTCCCGGAAACTTTAAAAACCTAAAAACGATTTTTAGAGTGTTTGGATGATACAAACGCGCCAAAATCGCCACATTATTATCCTATCCATGGTTAGGTTTGAGTGATTAGTGTATATTGTTTAGTGTTTATGTTTACGATTTATTGTTAGTGCTTATGGTTAGTATTTAGGGAATATGGTGATGGATTAGATGTAGATTATACTGGGTTTGGCTTTTGTATTTATTGTTTAAGGATTAATGTTAGAGGTTTTAGAAATGAGGGTCTAATATTACAGTTGGTAAAACCCTAACGAACCCAAAATACGAAACCCTAATATAAAATATAAAAAACGACTTAAAAGTTAACTAAATAAATCTCAAAACGTAAAACAGAAGATCTAAGATGGCAAAGCTATCTGTTGGTCCCAGTAGGCTCAACGCACTCAAAAACTATACAATATGTATCCTATTCTGTTAAAATATGCGAAATTTAGCAAAAACCCTCCCGGAAACTTCAAAAATCTTGAAAACGGTTTCCAGAGTGTTTGGATAATACAAACGGGTCAAAATCTTCACATTATTATCCTTTTCATGGTTAGGGTTTAATGATTAGGGTTTTGTTATTAGGGTATAAGAGCACTACAAATTATTATGGACGAGGCAGAAAACAGTCAAGAAACAAACGATACATCAATACCTGTGTTTATTATTGAGACATCAACGTACTTGTGTAAGTACAAAAAATATTATGCTTGAGAGGCTATTTTTCTCTCTCTCAAGCATTAGGGGGATTCCATATGAATCAAAGAGGAGCTCACCAAAGGAGTGAATTCTTATTTATTCTTTCGATAGGTTGATCATGTCGATCATCTCTTTGAGCCTTGGTCGGAAGCACAAGAACAAGGCAAGAGCTCCCTATTAGCGTCCCGAACGATCCATGGGATGGGCAAGAAAGCTCCAGAATAAGTCGAGGCTACAAGAAGAAGTCGGACGTAATGGCTATACCCTTTTTTCCTATGCGCATAGATGGATACTTTATTAACCAGTCGGTCTATCCTCAATAGGAACCCCATACATACTCTGCAATCTTTATTTATTATGCGGGCATCCAAAGCCCAGAAGGGGCTAAAGTGAAAGTCATCACTCTTCAATCCAATCTCGGGGATAGCTGCAATCGTGCTCCGATCCATAAAGAAAGAGGGGCTTCTTTATCAAGCAAAGTGACGTGGTTCTTTGAACTGTGGGAACCGCAGGGAAGCATCTTTTCTTCTATCCGCGTAGTTGAACAACTGAGGCGGGTAGCAACTACATCTATAACTAATCTATTATGATATGCGGCTTGGTCATCTTCTTTCCAATGCGCTGGTTGGATGCTTTCTTATGGGCTTTCTCCCGTAACAATTGGCCTTTGGTTCATTCATTGTCAGACTTCTGCGCATAGTGTAATGCATAACTAGAGTTCCCGCGGTCCGTGGTTACGGGCGTACAACCTCTCTCTCTCAAGCCAAGGTTCCCGTTGTGGTAGGAAGCACTGAGCTTTGTCACTACCGACTTCTGTGCGGGATCGAAGCCGGGAGTGACACGTCTCTCTTCAATCTAAGAAGCACAAGTCATCGCGTAAGAAGAGATGGAAAGTGGGCAAGGTGGGTACTATGAATCAAAGGTCAAAGGCCAAGATCACAAGATGAAGGCGTTCCGCTGAGCTTCTTCTCTCCTTAGACTTCCCCTTTTTTAGTTCTCGAGTGCATGTAATTAATTATGAGATGAAGCGTTGAGTTCAGATGTTTGACTAGGGAAAGCGGAATAGGTTGTTACATTGCTAAGCTCCTCTCCTCCTGTAGTAGTAGAAGCCTATGGTTTGAAGAATATGGTGTTACAGGCGCGAACAATGGACCTAAGAGTCCTGTTTTAGATGTAAAACTAGGGGAGGTACCACCCAGCCTTAGTCTTCAACTAAGCTCTTCGATCCGCCCATTAGCCGATTCATTCGCCGGGGTTCGCCCGCCTGATCAAAGTCAAAGTACGTGGGGTCCATTTGTAAAGAACATCTCTTTTGGGGTCGTCAAATCGCCGAGTCGACTTCTCACCGATTCGCATTAACGCGATCCAAAGAGTCGATCACAAAGCGGATTCGCTCGCCCATTCGCCTTTAGGTTTGATTCAAAGAGGCCGCGGTAAGGCGAAGAAAAGTGTTGATTCGCGTGGCCTTTGACAGAACAGTTTTCAAACTTGATAACTTGCTTGTTCATACTTCCTGGGGATACTAGTTTCTTTGCAAAGCTTATCGTTTTTTTAGCACCTATAAGGTGAGATACGGGATATTCCATGTACCATACTGCTTTGTCATAGGAAATGACAACATTGGCAACCAAGGGGTGACGAGAGCAAGACAAGAACTCATAAATGGGCTTTGTCCATTGGGCTACTCAGAGTGTTTGAAAAGTTTAGCATGAACAACCAGAAGCCGCAACAATAGAACAGTATAAAAGAAAAGCGATTCCACTCTTTTTCTAGAATCCTAACCTACAGGATCATAAGTACCAGAATATGAGAAGCAACCGTAAGAAATCAGTGAGTGAAATAAGACGGATGGAGATCAATTTGAATAATAAGTAGATGAAGCCTTAGTCCATTTTCACATCCAATCTTACCAAGTATGCAGGCAGGTCAGAAAGGCAGATGGGCATGTTCATCCCTTAAAACTGCTTCCATTGGCATGAGTTAGAGTCCTCTCCTGCAGGAACCTGGCACCTTCAGAGCTCTATCTTCGTTGCTTTCAGCTGCATTTTTCTTTTCTTTTTTGATTCGATTTATTCAATGGCCCGCCCCTATCTTTACTCTAAAGGGGCTTACGCACTTAGATTCGCAGCTGTATGCACAAAAATCCAATCATTGTGCATACAGCTGTGGTGGCTCCTTTCGTTTTAAACAACTCTAAACGAAACGAAAGGCTCTTCCACTTCGATTTACTATATAGGCTGTTCGACTGAACTCGTTGGCTCCGCGTTCATTAAATTTCAACACCAACAACAGAATAAAAATTCTTCGATCGGGCGTATGGAATTCGTTCATCTCTAGTATTGAGGATAGAAGGGGAAGGGGAATCTATCAAGGTTTTTGGCTCGCAATAAAGCTAGGGTCCTGATCGAGCAACTAGTAGTCCTATCTATCCACCTCTCCAGACACAATATCTTGAGTACCTATGATGGTGACCACATCTGCTGGCATGTGATGTTTGGACATAGAATCGAGTCCTTGTAAATGGGCAAAGCCAGGTTCTCTTATTTTACGACGGTAAGGACGATTGCTTCCTTTACTGACCAGAAAGACACCAAATTCTCCTTTAGGTGCTTCAACTGCGGTATAGGTAGAAGGAGCTGGTACGGAAAAACCTTCTGTATAATATTCGAAATGGTGAATTGAGGTAGAGTAGACCTATGATCCTGTAGTCATTTGGCCGGCTATTGAAAGAAAAAGCTTGCATCCTCTTCTCCTATTATATAACCGGTCCCATCTCTCTCCAAACCTAAAGTGGTAGTTTCCCATCATAGGGCTTTCTATCTATAGATTGAGCTATTACCAAGGAGCTAATTCGTTCAGAACTCAGTTGACTGCTTCAATAGATAAGGCGGAGCGTCCTTGGCTCAGCATTATAGCACATAGGGCTTCGGCGCTACTACAGCGTTCGAGTTAGCGAAGCGCCTCGCTATGAGAATCTAGCTTCGCTAACGCTCGGCTAAGTCTTGAAACCTTCGCGCTGACCGTTCGCTTTCTCCGTAGCAAAAGCGCTTCTCTTTTCCCCTTAAGTAGAAGGACAAGAAAGATATTATTGGTTTTATTGCTCCCGCTTCCTCATCTGCGCTCATCAAGCCAACTTTGCTCTTTGGGAGGTGAAACAACGGTTGAAGCGGACATTTCGAAATGACAGCATCGAAGATATATTTCTCTATATACAGGGTTACGGTTATCTCGGACTGCGTTCCGGAAAAAGTGGCCTACACTCTTGTCTTTCAACGCCACTATACTATTCATAGTTGTGGGGCACTGTGTACTTACAGCCTCTACGAGAAGTAAGTGAATGGGGCCGGTGCGTGGCGAACGGAACGGTTCATTAAGCCATTTTGCGCCTCAACTCCCTAAATAGGAATAGGGCTAATTGCTTCGCACCTGACTGTGATAGCCCTCTCGATACCTTATTGGAGCTTTGTAACTAGTGGCCGATTTCCCTTCGCTGCCCTTCTATAGCTTACGCTCATACGTTGTTCCGTCTTATACTGCGCTTAGTTACTGTTAGTTCTCGGAAATTCTCGCTTTCTCGGGGCTCTTGCTACTCCTACTCCTAGGGCGAGAAGAAGATAAGAAAAGGCGAAGCGTTCTCTTGCTTTCCCAACCTCTTGTTTCTAAAGACTGCCCTCTCTCGGCTGGATGTTGGTCCAGCCTACTACGAGGATCCCGTATCCAGCAACCCAACCTATACAAAGGGCATCAAAGCCCCTTTACTAGGTTGGAGCAATGAAGCTTACCTTATTATTATTAATAAGGGACTTGGCTTTTTCAGCTGGTGCGCAGGAGCGCACTTCCGTTTTCCCTTTACTAGTAGGGGTCCCGTGGTTCCTATGCCGCCGCATTTCCCGGTCCTTTTCTTTTAGTGCTTCGACCCGAAGCGATAGCTTCTAGCTAGGTCAGTGGATAAGATGGCTGCGCTCCAGCTCACTCAAGAATGGGACGGCAGTGGTCCGCCGGCAAGCTCGTTCTGATCTTGGACGCAGTACATTGGAATCCTGAAGCACCACCACGAACGCTACCGCGCGCCCGCCGGCGGTGCGGTAAGGCACCACCCTGTTGTTCCAGCAGCCAACTCCGGCGTGTCAGCTTAGTTATCCTCATCAAGCCACTTACTTGATGTCTAGCTTCCCAACTGGTAGACGGTTCCTTTTCCCCTAGATCAATGAAGAAGGGAGACGTATGTTGATTCTTCCGAATCACCGGAAGCGAAGCGCTATGCCGGGGTGGGGGGACGGGAAAAGAAACGGCTCCGAAGAAATAAATTGGGGTTCCCAATGCTTCTCTACGCTCAACGAGATGCGTCAACCTCGGGATGCTTTACTCCTAACCCCACAAGGTTCCGAGACGGAACTTAACCTGAGTCTCGGTTAAGAACGACGATGATCTACGTTTCACACGGCGCACGATTCCATGGATAGTTTCATTCGACCTCGTGATGGAGGACATAGCTTACGATCATCGGCTTTGATCATGCCTCTTCTCTTAGCGTGCACAGTTTGCTTACATTCCGCCTTAGGCACATCTCTCTTTATTAGTTTTACGCTGGCCTAATGAGTTTGAATGAAAGTAATTCTTTTAGTTAGCGTATATAAGCAGCTGTTTAGTGTATAAGAAATTCTTCAGTGGTCGCACCGGTACGGTGGAGGTTGGTTGAAGATGATGTTACGCGGCGTTCAGAACCAGTCTTGAAGTGAATGAATTAGAAAGAACGAAGAAGTAAGGAAATGAGACGACTCTTTCTTGAACTATATCATAAACAGATCTTCCCCTCCACACCAATCACGAGTTTTTCTCTATTCCTCTCGTATATCGTCGTAACGCCCTTAATGCTAGGTTTTGAAAAAGACTTTTCATGTCATTCCCATTTAGGTCCGATTCGGATCCCTCCGTTGTTTCCTTTTCCTTCCGCACCTTTTCCTCGAAATGAGAAAGAAGATGGTACACTTGAATTGTATTATTTAAGTGCTTATTGCTTGCCAAAAATCCTACTTCTACAATTGGTAGGTCACCGGGTTATTCAAATAAGTCGTGTTTTCCGTGGTTTTCCCATGTTACAACTTCCGTACCAATTCGGTCGATCCGGAATGGATCGGTTAAACATTCCATTAGGAAGCCTGGTCTTGACTCTTCTGTGTGGTATTCATTCTCGTTCGGCTCTTGGAATCACATCCACCAATGGTTGGAACAGCTCGCAAAATCCAACCACTTCACCTACTTCATTGCCCCCAACCCTTTCTCGTACCTCTATTGAAACAGAATGGTTTCATGTTCTTTCATCGATTGGTTATTCCTCTCCGTTCGTATCTCCTTTTCCAATTTCGGTCTCGATTAGTTCACAAGATTGAATCTCTAATTCTCCTCCGGACCCTCGATTCGATTGTTTTCCAAGAATGTTGAGCCGGGTATGTAAGCCATGTATCTGGGAGGAACATCAAAAAAATAAGGGCTTTAGCACTTTCTGGCTTCTTTGGATGACTCAAAATATAGGAATGGTGGTATTGTGTCGTCTGGACTCCTTCCAGTAATCGCCTAGCTTACTTCTTTTCCTTTCTACCAGCCGGTATTCGAGCTGCTTTCTACTTGCCAAACTGACTAACTGCGGTATTCGCTTGACTAACAGTACCTTCTCTTTGAGATCCCTCAACCTGTTACCGCCCGTCCAACCAAAGTAGAATTCGAGCACACAACAACAGAAAATGCAATCCTACCGCTAGAGTGGTTAGAGTTCATCTCCATTAGTATTCAAGCCCTCTACTTGCTCTTTCCTTACGGAAAAATACGTATTTCCAGCCCAGCCCTTTTTCCTCATTCTATGAGAACTGAAGTGGTGAGGGCAATCTGGAAGACCCCAGCTGGATTCTATCCTTTTCACACCCTTCACTACATAAATACAGGAACCGAGAGAAAGAGTTCTACCTGAGCTAACAGGGAGAAAAGCCATAATGCTTAGTGAACAAAATAGTTGTTATAAACCCGTGCGGGGAATAACGTGTAATGAATCAGCTAAATAGCACGGCTTTACTTGTCTATGTATATATTTTAATAATGAGGAATTAGCACCGCGTTATGGACCAGAAGTTGGAACAGCCAAATTACCATTTATTTAATATTTAGAATTCTGATCTCTAGCGATGAGATGAAGGACATGAATCAGGATAGGATCCATAGTACACTACGGCACGAGTTAAGGCGTTTAGTCACTAAATCGAATGAAATAGTGGTTCAAGTAAAGACGTAGCACTGGCTATATGATAGTACTCCAAGCCTCCTTCCTGATTTGGAAAGGTGGGTCAATGGATCATAGAAGCGCCATCCATCTCAAAAGAACCTCTCTGCTTGCGGAATAGGACTTAAGCCAACGCGGCTTGCCAATCTTGTCCTAGCCCTTGGGTGGAATAGAAGCCCCCGGTTAATGCCATCCTCCCTCTAAGTGAGTAATGAGGAGTATTTTATTGCCACTCAGCAGATATCATCTAACAGATTCGAACTTATAAGGAATCTATGCATAGTCCTGCTAATGACCTCGGTGAGCCTTGCCCCAGGAGCTTTTTGAAGACTTGAGAAGAGATCTATCCATATACTACCTACCAGAGGAAGGGAGGTTGGTGGTATTATAGGAAGACTCTCACTAGAAGAGAACCACTTTTACCAGATACAAAGGAATTCTCATAGCAAGACGGAAAAACTGCTTCTAGTAGCAAATACAACCTTCTGATATATAGTTCTTATTATCCATTGAGTCCTTGTTCCTGTCGAAAAAGAACAACAATAATAATTTGCACCAACGCGGCTAAGATACCCCATTGGTCTACCATGAATTGATGGGCAAATCGTTTTAAAAAGCCAGGCCCGATATTGTAAATGCTGTTACCAAACCGGTGGAGGATGGTTGCTCTTTTACGCTTGTAGGTGGCAGGGACGAAAGAAAGGGTCCCACCCAAGTGCAACCCAGGAAATGAAATGAAAGCAGAAATGGATATGTGTCACTTTGTCACTGTCTGTATGCTTGTCTTCAAGAATCAATCAACCAAAGAAGCAATCAACAAATCAAGTTGAGGTCTCAAAGTCTATCCTGTCTTCTTTCGTTTCGACCCTGATGTATGAGATGAGGAATCAAAGGATAAATCGACTGTCATTGCCGTTCTAACCGCTGTCAGAAGACGTGAAGTGAGGGCCTGGTGCAAGTAAGATCGTATGCTCGTTTTCTAAAAGGTTTTCCTTTGATTCTTTGTTGCCAAAGAAAGGGATGTGGGACAGGCAGCTAAGCAAAAAACCTACCCGGCAGTACAACTACAAGAGGGGGGCCCCTTCATAAGAGAAGTGTCGAGCCTCTGAAGTCAAGTCAAGAGAAGGGGGCATTTGAAGAGAGATGACCCGACCATTCTACTTGATTTGGCTTTTCGGCGGGATGGTATTGAAGGTGACGGAGTGAATGCGCCCTGCCTGAAGGGCTTAAGGGAATTGAATTGCAGGAAGGTCCAGCAGGTCAGGTAGTCCTGGAAGTCTTCTAACTGCTTGATGGCTTCTATCTGGTACAACCCCCTCTCTCCTAATCTCGTCTATAAGAGCAGGTTCCTCCCTGCTATGACACTGTATAGGCGTAGTAACTCGAGTGAAATTGAGTGTTGAGTTGCTTAGAAAGCTCCCTCCTCTCGTCGGCCAAGCCGCTTCTCCTTCATCTATATTTTACTTTCCTTTTTCAGTTGATGAAATAGAGGTTGACGGGGTAGAAATCATCAATTGAGTTCGATTCAGCTACAGATGCTTTTCCCAAGAATAACTCCATTGCGTACTGAGACTAAGTTGAGTTTGAGACGAGGAATTCAATATACTGGGATCCCCAATTCCTTCGTTTCGGTGGGCTGTTTGAAAGATCTCTCTCTCCTACACGCCGGACTAGCCTACCCCAAGAAGTTTCAGCTTCCACACTTTGATGGTAACAACAACGGCATAGAAGTCAAAGAAGGCGGTAACAGCTTAAACATAGAATTCGTTGGCAGGGCGGTACCTAGATAAGATCATGTACGCCGGTAACAGCA
Source organism: Nemophila menziesii (assembly GCA_029959085.1). NCBI lineage: Eukaryota > Viridiplantae > Streptophyta > Magnoliopsida > Boraginales > Hydrophyllaceae > Nemophila > Nemophila menziesii. The sequence goes on along the minus strand of JARWIR010000036.1, from coordinate 1,797,622 downwards.
ACAGCTACGAAGTCTATCTGTATCTTAAACATAAACAAGTGAAGAGAGCCAGATTCAGGAATCAGATGAGCTTTTGGAAGCAGCGGCTATATGTTTTTTTCCAGCGACAAGCAGCTCAATTGATTCTTGATTCCACTGGCACCGACCTCTATTCAATAGACAGCTATAGAATAGAAAGAGGCTCCCTCGCCCTTACTTAGAAGGCGCACCGGTTCGCCTAGCTAGGCCTGACAAGGAAGTGCAAGTGAGGATGAAGATAGGTGAATTGAACAGAGGTCGATGGTGGACGGAGGGTCTAGAGAGACCTTACGGAGGTAGGCGATCGGTAAGCCGATGTTCTGACTCTAGTTTAGAGTTCTAGACACTGAGAATGGCAAACCAGTGAAAAACGAAAGGGTCACCTAACACTCGTTCCATTAGAAGTTCATTCCAAGGCGGAAGCTTCTTATGAACATGGAATTTCCTTCTAGTACCGATACAAAGAATCATGGTAGATAGACTATGGGTAGTTCTGGTTCGCTTAAAGTCTTATATAACGCATGCCGATGTTGCCATCAACAAACGTTTGACTTTGACTGTGAAAAGCTCCAAATAGGCACACAGTAGTTTAGAGTAGAAGGAGCTCTAAGTTGGAATTCAATAGTCTACAAGCCCGCCCCTGAGAGCGAAGTTGGAAGAATGGATCAAGTGGGAATTTATTCGTTTAAGTTTCCGAAGTAAGTTCGCCTAGTTTTAGGTTTTAGCACCTTCGCTGTAGAAGCACCTCTTTCCGACGCTAAGCGCAAAAGGCACTCGAAGGAGTAGTGGGACCAACCAAGATGTATGTCGTCCGACCTGACCTCAGACTCTTTCTTCCCGACCTATTTGACTCTCTGGCCGCAGTTATTTAGGTGGTATTCCGAGATTGAAGAGATCGAATTCCTCCGGGGAACACACGAAACAAAGATATGAACTGGGTAAATAGAAATGGAAAAGAGATGTTTCCAATTCATCAAAATTAGAAGCTTTTTCTACATCCATATGATCTACTAAAGTAGATCGGTATTGACCATATAAGAAAAGCAGATCTTGGTCCATGGAGTCCCCAGAAGGTAAGAACTCCAACCTGTCCGATGCTTCTTCGGCCAAATACGATATACAAGTGGGACCTGCACTATGAGCAAGCTGTGCGAAAAACCGCTTCTTTTTTCCGGTTCCGAAACAACTTGGGCGAAATAGGGTTCTACCGGGAAACCAAGGATTTTTTAGTTTTCGCCATTGGTTACTGGTTGAGCCACGTGAATGGAATGAGATAAGAATCTCTGGAGATCTTTCCTCTCCACTTACTCGTAACAGGCTTTTCTTTTGTAGAAGACTTCTTCTGAATGGCATAATTGTCCGACACTACGTTCCTCAATCTTCAAAGAAAACTGACTCCTTTTACTCCCCCTTCTCCTTTAGGATAGGATCGTCGTTGGTCCTTCTTTCACTAATAATCTCACCATTTTTGAGTAGTTCGCGCGAACGCTCGAGGGACTATCCTTTCTATCGCTTTCCCTTGCTTTTCACTCTCAAAGGGTCTCTCTCTTCTATAAAGCGAAGCAAAGCGCATGGCGCTGATGTGAAGAAAGCTCCATAAACACAGACGAACACGATGCAGGGCATAGCATAAATGAAACCACTGATCATTTCATAAAGCATATATGCTTTACCTTTCTCGATTTTTCTTCAAGAGGAGGTGAGACCCTATGCATAGGGGTAAAGGCGTAAGACCTCCAACTCAAATGAGGGGAGTAAGGTTGACTCCGGTCCCTCCTCCTAAAGGAAGTGAGCGACATCTTGTACGATGTATGTCCTGGCCGCTTGCAAGCGCTCGCTTGAACAGGTAGACCGGGGAAACTGCATATGATCTCCCGCGGCATGCGTGAATGTGGTAGCTCAGAAACGTCATTGCCTATGAGTTTGGGTGGGTTCCGCTTGCCATCTCCCCGATGGAATAGATAGCTCCTGCAAGGCTCGCTTCACTCCCAGCATTGAAAAGAGGCAGCCTCATGTCAATGCCCGGAGATCGTGATTTAGCTGTTGCGAGCTTCTCGCTTTCCGCTAGACCCGCCCTCTAGCTGTAGAAGCTTTTCGTCCTATCGAAATCACAAGTTCGAACCCTTTGATAGTCGACAAGCTTGACTTATAGCTAATTCCATAGGGCCGCCTGGAATAAAAAGAGTTTAGAACTCGTTGAAGATCCTTGTGGCTCCGGATCCCTCCACTCCAATCCAGCCGATTCCGAATCGACCAATTCCAGGATCTTGTGCAGCGAAGGCCTGTCATCGAATTCTTCAAACCTGGGGCATGTCGATTCTGAATGAAACTAAACATGATTGATCCTACTATCAATCAATCCGTCATACAAAGGCGTAACTCCGGCTCTCTCTACGGGTGGAAGGAGGGGCAACAGCCTTGTCAAGGCGCGGGCCAAGCCAAGTCAAAGTGAAGCGATTTATACCGCCTGCACTAGAATAGGAAAAGCTAGACATTCCTTCTTTTCAAAATTCCAGTGGTGGGAAGTATTCCCAGAACTTATCTGTACCATCCAAAAACCCTAGCAAGTGCAATTTTATAGTTGTGCAAGTACACTTTTGTACTTGAGCAATTACACATATTTATATGTAATTATGAATAGCTATACTAACATGTTAAATTTACAATACAGAAATGAGTACCACAACATCAGAACATAAATCGTCGTTACACAATCTGTTCAGTGTTTTGAAAAGCAGACATTTTGAGGCCAGGCATCTAAATGTCTGCAAGATATTGCCATTTTACTTACTGATCAAAGGAGTATTTGAGAGAATTGATTCCCTTCCTTCTATGATAATAGACGTACCAGCTTTACAAGATATAGAGAGTACTTATCAAATTCAAAGGAAAGGATTCTACATAAAGAAAACCAATTTACGAATTACACGTGATGATATAAGAATTATAATGGGCTTGGAGAGTGGGGACCTAGATATTTCAAGTTTCACCGAAATAGATGTGACTGAATCTAAATGGTTTAAAAGAATGTTTTGTAGAATGAAAAAAGGATTAACGGTGACAAAAGTAAGGGAGAAGTTAATGACACTTTTAAAAGAACCTGAGTCAATACAAACCAACAAAGATATTGCACGATTAATGTGTCTTCTTGTATTGGCCACAGTATTCTTCTGTTCTGGGCGAGGATATATAGATTGGTGGGTGATTCGTGTCAGTCAAGATCTCAAATGGGTGAATAAATATGACTGGGCAAGTGAAAGTATAAAAAGATTAGAAAATTCACTAAATGGTGGACATTTCAATAATCCCAAAGGTCCAAGCTACATGTTGTTGGTAAGATAATACATTTGTTAAATATGAAGACAAGATTGTATTTAAAAACAAACAATTAATTATTAAATAAATTTATATTGCAGGCGTTCTTCTTTGAACACGCGAACACATAGAATCCAGTTGAAAAACATGAACACGCATATCCAAGAGTGTTGAGATGGCACATTAAACAACGCCATGCATCATTCAAGCTTAATCATATAAACAAAGTGAAACAGAGATATGTAAGAACTAGTGATTTCAAGTACAATATTTATATAAGTTATGAGATTTATACTATAAGGTTGATGTGATATTTTTGTAGTTGATTAGTAATTGCAGAAATACAGTTTTATAAACTTCACATTTTTAGAAACTTAAACTTTTCTAACACTAACTATTATACTGTATTCCATTTATTGTATTTTGAGTTATGGGATATTGGGTTATGGGATTTTTTTTGGATAAAGTTACTCGTGATACATTTACTTTTCTAAGACTGTACTTGTAGAATCACAAAACTGAGTGCAAGTGCAAAACCGTACTTGTCCAGTGTTGGGAAGTATTCCCAGAACTTGTATTTCACATCTAAACTTCCAGAATACCATAACTTAGTAGATTTAGTAACGTACGTATGGGAATTTACTAATTCCCTGAATTTTTTTTATTTGTTGCAGATGAAAAAAGATAACTTAATGCTCAAAAGGTATGAGAGAAAATACATAAGAGACTCATTAAGGAATGAAGATGAACTGGGAAGTGAAGAAGAACTCCCATACGAAAATGAAGAAGAAGAAATGGATAGCAGTGAAGATGAAATGCATAGGATAATGGTATACGCAGAGAATTTTCTGAAGGATCCTCAAGTGTATTATAGGAAGAGGAAAAGAAACTCTTCAGCGCTACAAATTATTATGGATGGGGCCGAAAACAGTCAAAAAACAACCGATACACCAATAAGTCCATTTAGAATTGAGCCACAAGGATCAAAAGGTATAGATAGTGCAAATCAAGCATCAACAAGTAACACTAGCAATACAGAATATATTGCTACCTTAAATCAACCTTTACTAGACGAAAGTGGTCCCACCGTCTCCCTTGGAATAGATAATTCGCATATTTTTGAAACACCACCTTCCCAAGGAGTGTTGAGGGATGAGACAGCTGAAAACATAAAAGTAAACGACCAATCTTTAGCAGATGTTGATCTCATATTAGAAAATACAAAAATGGAAGAACAAATGAAGTTGCTAAGTGAGGAATTATGTTTACAGAGGAATAAGGTTTCTGAGCTAGAACTGAAGCTAACTCAAACGAAAACTGAAAAAAAAGATATGGTGAACAAGGCGGAATTCGATGAACAAAGAAGAAAAATAGAGGCATTGACTCATGATTTAACTTTCAAGAGGGAAGAGGTGAAAAAGCTGAATTTTAACATAAATAATGTGATCACTAAATTGGATAAAGAAAAGCAAGACCAACTGGCATTAAAATCTGAGATAAAGAAGAAGAGTGAGGAAATTAGTATGTTGGAAGCATCTGTAAACACGAAAGAATCTGAAAATATACAGATGAGAAAAGAATGTGATAAAATGTTTAAAGAAAATAAAGAATTGAAAAAAAAGTTATCCCAGGCACAAAGCCCTGGAATAAATGAGACTGAAGTCGCATGCTTGAGAGTAGAGAATCATAACCTCTCGGAAGAAGTAACGAGGTTGAAATTGTATATACAAACTTTGGAATAAAAAAAATTAGAAGAAGATGAAGAATTAAAAAAAGGAGAAGAAGAAGATATGTCTAACACAATAGAACTAGAAGAGTCTCTTTCTTCAAAGAAGCAACAAAAAGAAGCTGAACAATTAAAAGAAGCAACAAAGTCAGTACAAAACGATGAACCAGAAAACCAAAGTAATGACAAGGAAATTGAAGGGGAAAATCTAATGCCTGATTCAGGGATTCAAGACGAAGAAAATGACAAAGAAACAATGTTAAATGAGACAATAGTGATGAGAAATGAAAAAGATAAATCAAAATCACCAATGATAACTACACCAACAACCACAGTATCCCAAATCTATGAAAAACTACTGCCTAAAAATAAAAGGAAATTGACAGAAACAAGTCCAAGCTCTATGGTAAGAAGAATTACAGAAAGAGATGATAGAAAGGTAAAAAAGGATCCCTGATGACTTTGTTGATCCAAATAAGCTTAAAAAATAGAAAACTAAAGACTTGGATGTAAGACAAGGAAAAGCGATTTGTTATGATATGAAAATCGTAAACAGAATCGCAAGAGAAATCTCATTATCTACTGTTATTTGGGACTATAATATTATCGTGACAGCAGAAGACTTGATAAAACTATCTAATGATGAAGGCATAACTGATGAGGTATGATAAACAAAAAAATTGAAAAGACTTTACTAAAACATTAATGATCCATAATTTAATTGAAAATTAACTATTGATCCATGTGAAACACAGTATAAATGAAGGAAAAAAATAAATGTTTATATTGTATATTACAGGTTATGGGCAGCATTTTATACATATGGGACAACACGAAAAAAGACCAACACTACAAATCTAATGGGAAACTTACTGATGGGAATCATGCAATAGCAATGCCAGTAAATACAATAGTAAGTGATGCAATTTTTATTTTTCTTATGAGATTAGTATAATTTTTCTATTACTTGAACTAATAAGTCGTAAAACCAGGACTTGATGGAAACTGAATACCGCAATTTCTTGACACGCATTTGTGGAACTTTTAAAACGTTTTGTAGAACTCACAAACATGTCATTTTTCCAATAAAAACTAAATGGGATGGTAAAATTTTCTGGAGTATTCTGGACTATGATAGAAGCAAAGGAAAATTTTACCATTACCATCAACACGATTCCAAACTTGAACAAAGTTTGGGCTTCAAAGCAGGAAAGAATGCGACATTGTTATGTGAGAATATAACTAAATATTTTAAAGTGAGAAATAAGAAGAAAAAGGAAGAAGAATCAAAGATTTTTATTCCTCAAGTGGTACATATTCAAACAGATCATGTGTCCAAGAAAATAGAACTTTCAGGAGTATACGTGTTTCTGTATGTGTGGGATCTTTACCAAAAATATTATGTAACAAATAAATATACAGTTTTTGAAGATATGAATTACAAATAGACAGTTGTTAGCTGGCTAGTTCGTGACAAGAGTACACGAATTGATATTAAACAACTTGAAAAAGGTGTCGAGATAGAAGAACAAATCCAGAAAGAATTAAACATAAGAAGATATAATTGAAATTATTGGTGAACGATATGTATAATGTTTGAGTTTTGTTGATGATAAATATGTATAATGTTTAAGGTTTGATGTTTAAACAAATATTAAGATTGGAATTTTTTATGTGTATTTTATGAAATTAATTTTTTTATGTTTGTTTTATAAGTGTTTTGAATAGACATACTAGATGTATGAGTTTATAGGATTTGAAGTGAAAATTGAGTTCTGGGAAACTAACCAACACTGATCTGAAGATGTAAAAATGTAGTTATGCAAGTACGTTTATGTACTTGTGCAAGTACATATTATAAAGTGTAGTTATTTAACATATGTTTTGATTGATTTTAATTTAATATTTGAAAGTTTTATTAGTGAATTTTCCCATAAAATCAATATAAAGATAAATATTTTATATGAAGGTTCATCAAATCATGGATTGTATATTTAATCATGTAGTTTCTCAAGTACACTTTTGTACTTGTGCAATTACATATCCTAAGTTCTAGAGTCGAGTAGTTTTTCGTGTATAGAACACTAATAACCTAGAACCCTAAACCTTAAGATCTAAACACTAAACCTTGAACCTTAAATTGTAAATTTTTACTTTCAAATTTGATTATAATTTCTGTCATTTTCAAAGAAATCATACTCTTTATCTTGTTTTTCATTTTTTTTCAAATACAAATCTGTAAAGGGAAATTTCCCATAAGTCAAAGTCCTATGTTGTTTTTTAATTTTTTTTACCAAATAATTCACATAGGATTATTAACCTTTACACGTAATAAAAATATAAAATAAAGAAAAAAATCAAAACAGTCAACCGAGTACCACACTAACCCACTAACAAACAAAACAAAAGAGAAAAAGAAAAAGTAACACATGCAACACACACTTCGACTACCACACTAATCATCTGAACCGTTCCTTCAAATCACTCAAAATATATGCAACACACACAGTCACTCACTCGCGTATTCTCTCTATCTTTTTCTCTCAACTACGCATTCAGTCACTCACCTATTCTGTCATCTCTCTGTTTCCGTCAATTAAAATTTCTTCAAAAATCATAATTACGAAGGTTTGAAATGATGAAATGTTAGTGAAGTTATCTTAATAATTGTTCATCAAATAATCGTTAATTTTGTCGCATTTCTCAACCGATTTAAGCAATTTGTACAAGGATTATTGAAGGTATTTGAAATTTTTATGTAATTTTAATTTGATCTTCAAGTGTTTTATGTGTTTTGACTAATTTTTACATTCTATTTGGGTTTTACTTGAATTTTAGTGTTAATATTTGATTTTTTGGATTGTTAATATCGTTGAGCATTTGATTATTAGTTTCGAACTCGTTTTCTAGCTTGAAATGTTAAAATAAACACAAATTTTGCTGTTATAAACACTAGAGAAATGTTATTCTATTCTTTAATTAGTAGTCGAGTGTGAATTTTATTTGACTTGTACTGTTATAAACAATATAAATGACACTGTGTTTATAAGTATTATAGAGTTTTAAGATTTGGTAGTTGCAGAATTATAATTTTATATGACTAAAAATTAGTTAAACAGGTTTTAGAGTAACTTCGAAAGTGTGTAACAAAACTAGATTCAGATTTTTAACCATGCAGCTATGAAAAATGTACTTATGAAAGTACAAAAATGCACTTGTCCAGTGGTGGGAAGTATTCCCAAGACTCGTATTTCAAATCAAAAAACCCATAACTTAAACATTTTTCACACATTTTAACAAACATGACTGTCTGAGTTGGAAAATTCTCACCACTGGACTATGTTTGAGTAATGTCAAAATTGTATATGAAAAAACTGTTAACTTAAACTATGTGACTTGTAAGAAAAAATATACTTACAAAAGTACAATTTCTACTTGTGTAAGTACAATATTGTACTTATACAAGTACACATTATAATTCTCTCGTTGGATAAGTTTTTCCTTCCACTATATCATACAAAGACATGTATGCTTTATGCTTTATGCTTTATTCATTAATAGATATTTTAATTTTTTTTTCTTGAATTGATGTAAATACAGATATGGTGAGAGGTTACGCATCCACACTTGCAGTTATTAACAGCGTATTGACAAATCCAAAGGTTACACAAAGACACATTGAGGCGTGCAAGAAGACGCCATTCTATTTCCTCTTCAAACAACTATTTGATTTCAGGAAGAACAACGACGGTAGAAGGGTAGGGGACATCCTACCGCGTCAGATAATCAAATGTTATGATATCAAAACAAAAACCTTCAAACTTGGCGAAAAAATGTTGAAGCTAACTCGGAGAGACGTGAAGGTCTTATTTGGTATTGAGGAAGGTTCGGAGGCAGTTCCTAGTTTTTCACAAGCGAAACTCGAAGAAAAGTCAGAATGGGATCTGAGAATTTTCAAAGATCTGAAAATATCGAAAAAAGGAATAGAGACTGCGATTAAAAAAGTGTTAAAGAAAACGGATAAAAGGAGTATCGAAGAAGATTTTCCAAAACTGATGACGTTTCTGTCTTTCACTACATTATTCTTTTGCGAACAAGGTGAAGTAAAAATAAGGGGTACTTAAAGCACTCAGAACAGTTGGACAGTTTGAAAAACTTCAACTGGTCAAGAAGCATTCTCAGAATGTTGGTTAAGTCGTTAAGGGAAAACTTGTTCAGACCCAAGAAAGTCTCAGGATGTGTCACTGCAATCTTGGTAAGCCTTTATTTAAATAAAGATACATCTTAATTGTGTATGTTTTTTTTGGTTTGAAATATTACTGTGTTTCAGGGATGGTTTTTTGAGCATACAACAATCAGTGAGGAAAAATGGAAAAATGCATTTCCTCGATGCTTGAAATGGAAGGTAATTTGCAAGAACACTAATTAAAAACAAGTCATCGACAAATTAAAATCCAACCAGGTAAGGAAAAAACTGATTCTAGAATAATTGTAACCTGTTAAATGTAAACATATGATAAATTTGAAGAGAAATCTAACTTTTAGGCAAACTCTGAGTTACAGAAAAAATTGAAGAGAAATCAGAGTTTTGTACTTGCGCAAGTACAAAAATGCACTTGCCCAGTAGTGGGAAGTATTCCCAGAACTCGTATTTCACATCAAAAAACCTTTAACTTAGCACTTTTCACACATTTAAACTTACATAATGTTTAGAAATGTAAGAAAGACAACTTTAGTCAATGAACTTTCACATTAGTTCAATTATATTCATTTTTATTCAGTTATATTTTCATTTCAAGGTGAAAAATTGTGCAAGTACACTTTTGTACTTGTGAAAGTACAATAATGTAGTTGTGAGTGTTTTGAGTTATGGGATTTCTTAGTTACTTGTTCTTGTACTTTGAACCTTTGTATTAAGTATCTAAACAGTAAAACAATATATAAATTTCATGTCATAGAGAAGATTGAAATAACCGATGAAGAAGTAGAGAAACATGGCATCGATAAGGAGGAAAAGAGGAAGAAGAGGATGACGAAGAGGATGAAGAGGATGACGAAGATGAGGAAAAGGACAAAGAGGACGAAAAGGAGGTGAAAGAATTAAACACGAATTGGAAAAAATGTAAAAGAAAATCTGTAATTGATGAGAGTGGGACCGAAGAGGAGACATATGAACAAGAGAGAAGAAAAAGAAAGATAAAAAAAATTCAAAAAGAGAAGAAGAAAGTCAGTAAAGAATCTAGTAAGAAGATTAAAAGAAACAGTAACGAACAAGAGGAGGAGGAAGAGGAAAAAGACGACGAAGAATATATATCAGATTCTAAACAGAATGAAGCGGACTTAGAGGAGGTGAAGAAAAATACGAAAGAAACCAAGAAACGTAAAAAGGTGGAAGACAATGAAAAGAAATGTGAAAGAACTCTAATCGATGAGAGTGATACAAAAGAGGAATTAGAGAAAGAAGAGAGAAGAAAAAGAAAGAAAAAAACAACTCAAAAGGATAAGAAGGAGATCGTTAAAATATCTAGTAAGAAAATCAAAAGAAAAAGTGAAGGACAGGACGAGGAGGAAGAGGAAAAAGACGTTGAAGAATATATATCAGATTCTGAAGAGGAGGAAGGTATATTTAATATATTTTTGTACTTGTACAAGTAAATTTTAGTACTTACCGTTATTTAAATATTTTTTGTTTAATAGGTGATGAAAATGATGATGACGAGGAAGAAGAAGAGGAGGGGACTGTTTCAAAGCAACAAATGATTAAAGAGAAAGAAAGGATGGCGAATGACATTCACAAATTGAATTCAAGACTTATAAGTTTGATGAAGGAATCAGAAGCTCTAAAGCAGAAGAATCAGGAAATAGTGTCTGATAAAAAGATTACAGACGATAGTTTAAGAACTGTAGAAGCTAAGTTAGAAAGAATGGTAGAGAGGGTCAAATTTCTAGAAAAGGAAAAAAGTGACGCTGAAAAGGAGATACGTGAGCTAAAAGAGGAGAATAAAAACTATGTGGCTGAGTTGAAGAAACTTGATGTCTCGTACACAACCGTGTTTAATGAAAATAAAGAAATGAAAAAAAAAACTGAAGGAGTTGGGAATTCAAGAATTTGACGAAGAACCTAAAGATTTAACAAAAAAATCTGAAAATGTAATTCAGAAAAGAAAGTATCTGGAAAAGAATAAGAAAAGAGTTACAAGACTCCTGCAGGAGACATACATTACATAAGAACTAGGAGGGGGAGAAAACGTGATACTAAGGAAGCAGAGAAACAAGTAGAAGATAAAGAAACTGACCCGAAGGACCTTGAAGAAGAAAAAACAAAAAAAAGAAGAAAAGAAAACAAAGATGAGGAAGAACCACTAGTTAGCTCAATGGTTGGAAGACTAAAAGAAAGAAGAGCTAATAAACCTGCAGCTAAAAAAAAGCCTGAGAAAGTGGTACTCAACTCATCGGATAGTGATTTCCAACATGATGAGGTTAAGGAAAAGAATGTATCCACGAAGAATACTAAATTAGTTAAAATTACAAGGAAAGTTGTTACTGAAAATAAACCAAAGAGAACTAATAAGAAAAAAGTGAAAAATCTTAAACCATTGGAAGCATATTTCGTCAAAGAAGATGTTAAGCGTGTTGCAAATCTCGAGAAATTTGGGCCCTCTATAGAGTAAGTTGTTTATTATGTCATGATCATTTCATATGTATGAATAATCTGATGATTAACAAGTTTGTTGTGGTTTTTTTTTGTTAGGGTATGGAAGAAAGATGATATCATAGTCACCTTGAAAGATATGGACAATATAAGGAAGGGCAATATGCTTGAAAAACAGGTTTTTTTCCAAGAACATTAATGTACTTGCACAAGTACATCAAAACTGAATATAAGAAAACTTGTGCAGGTCCTGGAAGCTGGATTTGTAATAGGGCAGAAATTACACGATGATATGCTTGTATCCAACACACCGGAACTGTTTGTAAACATGAAATGCGATTACATTCCTAATATCATGGTAATTCATATATATTGAAACATAATATTAGAATATTCAATTATCTGACATTATATTATGTTTCTACAGTATTACCTCAATCGAATATATCGGAACGAGAAGAATGAAGTTTATAAAGAAGAAGCAAAAAAGATGGTTTACGAAAAATGGCATAAAACGAAAGATTCAATGACCCACTTTTTAATGTTACCAATATATACGGAGACAAACAAGAAGGATATTGGTCATTGGACATTACTAGTTTGCAATTTCGAAGAAGAACGGGAAGAGGTGTGGACTCATTACAACTCAAGAAGGGACGCGGAGATTGGAAATAACGAAGCACTTTGCGTTTTTGATTACATAAGGGAGGTTTTTTCGAATCCAGCCCTTGAATATGAGAGACTGACACCGGTAACATTGAAATTCTCAGAAACCTGCCCACAAGAAAAAAACAACTTGGACTGTGGTTTATTTGTCTTGATGTATGCAAATGACATATACAAACTTGGTGAAGTTAAAGAAACATATAGTATAGAGGAAGTGAATCAATTCAGGGCTAATCTTTATTCGGGAATTGTAAACGACTGGGAATGCACCATCAAATATGTCATTGATCTAGAGCAGGACCAATCTCAAATAGCCGATGTCGGTACTCCGCCATAGCCAAAAACATACAAAACAACTTTACCTTTTTAAGTGTTTTTTAAGACTATTTTGGTTTTAAATGATGTAATGAATTACTTGTATTTGAATATATTTCATCGTATTTCAAACTTCGTAAAAGTAAAGTTTTAGTATAGTAATTCATAACTTTGTTCCATCATAATATACTTTTGCAACTAGAAGCACCAAAGTGTACTTGTACAAGTACAATAATATACTTGTCCAGTGGTGGGAAGTATTCCCAAAACTCGTGTTTCCTGTAACTTAAACATTTTTCACACCCTAATATATCACTAATAAATAAAATTTGATACATATACATGCAAAAAATGATTATTTTTATGTTTGTGTTATAAGTATTTTAAGTCAACATTCAATATGCATGAATTTTATATATAGGTTTTTCCAAAGAAAATTGAGTTATGGGAACTTTCCCATAATAAAATTGTATGTTTAATAATGTACTTGATCAAGTACACTATTGTACTTGTGCAAGTATATAATCTAAGTTGTAGAGTCAAGAAGTTTTTTGGTTCGTTATCCGGGTTCCATTATTTTATAAACTAATGAGAATTTGAGTTCATTAAGTTAAAGTTAAGATAGTAAAGCTTAAAATATAATAAAATGTAAGTTAAAAATTGTATAAAATGTTATGATATAAAAAAAAGTTATGGAAAACTTCCCAGAACTGAGCAATTAGTTTAAAACTTCAAAGAATTAAGTTAGCATTACGCCTAATGATGGAAATAAAATATATGTTAAGATTGAATTAGAACTATAATTTACACTTTATTTATTATTTTTGCAGTTTTTAGAAAAACAAAAACTTTCTAAAAATCAAAATTACCTTATAGAATCATTAATAATGTTTAAATTTTAGTATTAAAAACTTCAAAGGTTTTTTCTTTGAAATAACTTTAACTTCTTGGAAATATAATCCCATAACTCAGATTGTCTAAAATGAATGGTTAGTAATAATAACTTTACTTTTTAAGTGTTTTTTTAGACTATTTTGTTTTAAAATGATATAATGAATTACTTGTATTTGAATATATTTCATCGTATTTCAAACTTCGTAAAAGTAAAGTTTTAGTATAGTAATTCATAACTTTGTTCCATCATAATATACTTTTGCAACTAGAAGCACCAAAATGTACTTGTACAAGTACAATAATGTACTTGTCCAATGGTGGGAAGTATTCCCAAAACTCGTGTTTCCTGTAACTTAAACATTTTTCACACCCTAAAATATCACTAATAAATAACATTTGATACATACACATGCAAAAAATGATTCTTTTTATGTTTGTGTTATAAGTATTTTAAGTCAACATTCAATATGCATGAATTTTATAGGTTTTTCAAAGAAAATTGAGTTATGGAAACTTTCCCATAATAAAATTGTATGTTTAATAATGTACTTGATCAAGTATACTATTGTACTTGTGCAAGTATATAATCTAAGTTGTAGAGTCAAGAAGTTTTTTGGTTCGTTATCTGGATTCCATTATTTTATAAACTAATGAGAATTTGAGTTCATTAAGTTAAAGTTAAGATAGTAAAGCTTAAAATATAATAAAATGTAAGTTAAAAATTGTATAAAATGTTATGATATAAAAAAAAAGTTATGGAAAACTTCCTAGAATTGAGCAATAAGTTTAAAACTTCAAAGAATTAAGTTAGCATTACGCCTGATGATAGTAATAAAATATATGTTAAGATTGAATTAGAGCTATAATTTACACTTTATTTATTATTTTGCAGTTTTTAGAAAAACAAAAACTTTCTAAAAATTAAAATTACCATATAGAATCATTAATAATGTTTAAATTTTAGTATTAAAAACTTCAAAGGTTTTTTCTTTGAAATAACTTTAACTTCTTTGAAATATAATCTCATAACTCAGATTGTCTAAAATGAATGGTTAGTAATAATAACTTAACACACATCTCCATTCATACACATATCCATTGGTACAACGGCTTAAAAGAAACCTTTCATTTTTATAGAAAAAAACCGTTCATTTCATTATTTTGAAAAAATAACTGTCAATCGAGTACAAATGTCCCGCTCAAAATTCAAAAATTCAAAATGTCTATAAAAGAAGGATTCTAACTAACGTTATTACACACTTTTCATATCCCTTACAACGTGAAACAATTCTTAGAAATTGCAGAGAAAATGTGAACCAACATAAAAAATGATGAACCTCACAGAACACTTGTTGATAATAGTATTCTTGTCATTATCAGTCAAAGCATTAATGCGTGCAAAATGCGTTTCTCGACGATGGAGGGAGTTAATTGAAGACGTGAATTTTGCAAAATGGTTTTTAGATTTTAAAAGAAACTAGGGTGGAGTTTTCATAACCAGTAGACTTCCAAAAAATGAAATCCATCCCATATTGTCATTCTATTCTACTGATAAATTGCAAGAAATTTCACAAGATTTGGAGATACCATTTGGATTTATAAGGACACCAATGATGTCTTACCCTAGTAATGGTTTGATTTGCATCGCAGATTGTCAGACGTTAGTGTTGGTCAACCCGTCAACAAAGCAATTTAATATGCTTCCTTATCCAAAGAATTACATAGCGGATCTTATGGACAAAAATCTTCTTCCGAGAGGAAACACAGACAATTGTGTTACTATAAAAACAATTGGATTGTTTTTTGACTCAATCAATGAACATTACGAGGTTATAATGTTTCTTTAAATGGGAACATTTATGTGCACTGCGATATACAACATTACAAATCTAACGTGGAGAATAATCACACATCAATATCCTTATTTATCTGGTATAAAGGTGCCGTCAAATGGAACGTTACATTGGACTGCAAGGGTGAGGGATGAAACTCCTTTTCTACCATACTTGCATGTTCCAGATCATGAGGAATATTTTATATTTTTTTATGATTTTACAAAAGATATATTTCGACAGATGGAACTACGCAATGGAGTGGTTGGAAACAACCTGAAAACGATCAATGACGAACTTGCGGTATTCTCAAGTGTTGTTGATGAACCAGAATTTGTTAATGTGTGGGTAATGAAGTAGTATAATGTGCATGAATCGTGGACAAATCAAGCGAAAATTGGTCCATTAAATTATAATATTTCTCACTTTATTTGGAATAAAAAATAATTACTTTATGGATCTAATAATGATGATTACTATAACAATGTTCATCAAGAGTTGTTATCCTGTAACTTTAAAACAACAGAAACAGAGAGGAAAGGAGTGTTTTTCAATTCGATTGTGTTGTACCATGAAGGTTTAACAACGGTAGGGAGGAATGTAAATGAACATGGTAATCAAGATTTAACAGACGAAGGGAGGATTAAAAAAGAAGAAGAAGTTGATTACTAGATTTTAATTTGTATTAATAATTATTAGTTTAATATGTTTTAAATGTTTATTAGTTGTAATAGTTTGGTAGTTTTGATTGTTTAGAATTCTAATATTTTAGAATAGTTCTTGTGTAATTGAATATTACTTTCACTAAAATTAATATAAATATAGTGCTGATTATAAATGTGTTTTTTTAGAAATTAGTCATGAAATTTGAGTTCTGGGATTATTAAGTTACGGGATTTTTCTGGTTCTAAGTTTTTTCAGTTATATTGTGCTTTAATTATAACACTTGGAGTTTAAAATGGTATCAATACCATCACTCAACTTATGATATGTGACATTTATAGAACACGCTATAAAAGTTAGTTTTAAAAACGTTTAAGACTCTGAAACTGTGTGTGTGCAATTATTAATAAACTGTTAAATTGTACTTGTAGAATGACAAAAATGTACTTGTGAAAGTACAAACATATACTTGTGCAGTGGTGGAAATACATTCACAGAACTTATATTTCGTATCAAAACACCCGTAACTTAAAACTTTTCACACATTTAAACTTACATATTGTCTAAAACATGAACAAGTCAACCTTAGTCATTGAATTTCACCATTAGTTCAGTTATATTCAGCTATTTGAAATTTAAAAAAGTGAAAAAAACATGACAGTATGAGTAATGGAAAATTCCCAGTAGTGGACTGTCTTTGAAAAAAAAAACTACATATTTATTGCAAAACTTTTTTGTATTATATTCTTAACTTTAGATAATTTTTTAAAAATTCATAATTTTCTAAAATAAATATGTTTCTGTGAAAAAGGAACAATATATGTTTTTCGAACAAAAAAAAAACAATATATGTTCAATCAAATAGTACAAATTTTTCATATATACTATAACAAGAAAACAAAAACTCAAGTGCACAAAAAAAAATGAAATCACAAAATAACTATGAAGACAGTTACACAAAACTTATTTATTAGTCCGTATAAGTTTAAGCATCTTATTAAACCTCTCTAAAAACTAAACAGTACAACTCAATTATTCTCTCTCTTTCTCTCTCTCTCTCTCTCTCTCTCTCTAACAAATATTCAAAAATATTAGTTACGCGTTCATTCACTCACGTATTCTCTCATTTCTCTCTCTCTCTCTCTCTCTCTCTCTCTCTCTCTCTCTCTCTCTCTCTCTCTCTCTCTCTCTCTCTCTCTCTCTCTCTCTCTCTCTCTCTTTCTCTCATATAAAATTTCATCAAAAATTTTAATTACACATTTAGTCAATCACGTATTTTCTCATCTCTCTGTTTCTGTCAACTAAAATGTCTTAAAAAATCTTAGTTATGAACGTTTGAAATCAGCAAATGTTAGTGAAGTTATATTAATCTTTGTTCATCATCTGATTTAAGCATTTGTACAGGGATTATTGAACGTAATTGAAACTTTTATGTAATTTTCATTTTATTTGCAAGTATTATCTGGGTTTTGACTAATTTTTACAGTCTATTTTGGTTTTACTTGAAGTTTACTTGAATTTTAGTGTTTATAGTTTATTTTTGGGAATGTTAATATCTTTGAGCATTTGATTTTTAGTTTCGAACTCGTATTCTAGATTGGACTGCTTGAAATGTTAAAATAAACACAAGTTTTGCTATTGTAAAGACTAGAAAAATGTTATTCTATTCCTAAATAAATAGTCGAGTGTTTGTACTGTTATAAACACCATAAATGACACTATGTTTATAAGTATTATAGAGTTTTAAGATCTGGTATTTGCAGAATTATAATTTCATACCAGTAAAAATTAGTTAAACAGGTTTTAGAATAACTTCAAAAGTGTGCAACAAAACCAGATTTTATTCCTAAATTAGTAGTCGAATGTGAATTTTATTTGACTTGTACTGTTATATACACCATAAATGACACTGGTTTTATAAGTATTATAGAGTTTTAAGATCTGGTAGTTGCAGAATTATAATTTTATACGACTAAAAATTAGTTGAACAGGTTTTAGAGTAACTTTGAAAGTGTGCAACAAAACCAGATTCATATTTTTGACCATGCAGCTATGAAAAATGTACTTACAAAAGTACAAAAATGTACTTGTCCAGTGGTGGGAAGTATTCCCAAGACTCGTATTTCAAATCAAAAAACCCATAACTTAAACATTTTCTCACATTTTAACAAACATGACTGCCTGAGTTGTGGAAAAATTCCTACCACTGGACTATGTTTGAGTAATGTCAAAATTGTATATGAAAAAACTGTTAACTTAAACTATGTGACTTGTAGGAAAAAATATACTTACAAAAGTACAATTTTTACTTGTGTAAGTACAATATTGTACTTGTACAAGTACACATTATAATTCTCTCGTTGGATAAGTTTTTCCTTCCACTATAGCATACAAAGACATGTATGCTTTATGCTTTATTCATTAATAGATATTTTAATTTTTTTTCTTGAATTGATGTAAATGCAAAGATGGTGAGAGGTTACGCATCCACACTTGCAGTCATTAACAGCATATTGACAAATCCAAAGGTTACACAAAGACATATTGAGGCGTGCAAGAAGACGCCATTCTATTTCCTCTTCAAACAACTATTCGATTTCAGGAAGAACAACGACGGTAGAAGGGTAGGGGACATCCTACCGTGTCAGATAATAAAATGTTATGATATTAAAACAAAAACCTTCAAACTTGGCGAAAAAATGTTGAAGCTAACTCGGAGAGACGTGAAGGTCTTATTTGGTATTGAGGAAGGTTCGGAGGCAGTTCCTAGTTTTTCACAAGCGAAACTCGAAGAAAAGTCAAAATGGGAGATGAGAATTTTCAAAGATCTGAAAATAGAGAAAAAAGGAATAGAGACTGCGATTAAAAAAGTGTTAAAGAAAACGGATTAAAGGAGTATCAAGAAGATTTTCCAAAACTGATGACGTTTCTTTCTTTCACTACATTATTCTTTTGCGAACAAGGTGAAGTAAAAAATAGGAAGTACTTAAAGCACTCAGAACAGTTGGACAGTTTGAAAAACTTCAACTGGTCAAGAAGCATTCTCAGAATGTTGGTTAAGTCGTTAAGGGAAAACTTGTTCACACCCAAGAAAGTCTCAGGATGTGTCACTGCAATCTTGGTAAGCCTTTATTTAAATAAAGAGACATTTTAATTGTGTATGTTTTTTTTGGTTTGAAATATTACTGTGTTTAAGGGATGGTTTTTTTAGCATACAACAATCGGTGAGGAAAAATGGAAAACTGCATTTCCTCGATGCTTGAGATGGAAGGTAATTTGCAAGAACATTAATTACAAAAAAAAGTCATCGACACATTAAAATCCAACCATGTAAGGAAAAAACCGATTCTAGAATAATTGTAACCTGTTAAATGTAAACATATAATAAATTTGAAGAGAAATATGACTTTTAGGCAAACTCCGAGTTACAGAAAAAATTGAAGAGAAATCAGAGTTTTGTACTTGCGCAAGTACAAAAATGCACTTGCCTAGTAGTGGGAAGTATTCCCAGAACTCGTATTTCACATCAAAAAACCTTTAACTTAGCACTTTTCACACATTTAAACTTACATCATGTTTAGAAATGTAAGAAAGTCAACTTTAGTCAATGAATTTTCACATTAGTTCAGTTATATTCATCTATATTCAGTTCTGTTTTCATTTCAAGGTGAAAAATTGTGCAAGTACACTTTCGTACTTGTGAAAGTACAATAATGTAGTTGTGAGTGTTTTGAGTTATTGGATTTCTTAGTTACTTGTTCTTGTACTTTGAACCTTTGTTTTAAGTATCTAAACAGTAAAACAATATATAAATTTCAGTTCATAGAGAAGATTGAAATAACCAATGAAGAAGTTGAGAAACTTGGCATCGATAAGGAGGACAAAGAGGAAGAAGAGGATGACGAAGAGGATGATGAAGATGAGGAAAAGGACGAAGAGGACGAAAAGGCAGTGAAAGAATTAAACAAGTATACAAAAAAATGTAAAAGAAAATTTGTAATTGATGAGAGTGGGACCGAAGAGGAGAGAGATGAACAAGAGAGAAGAAAAAGAAAGATAAAAAAATTCAAAAAGAGAAGAAGAAAGTCAATAAAGAATCTAGTAAGAAGATTAAAAGAAACAACAAAGAACAAGAGGAGGAGGAAGAGGAAAAAGACGACGAAGAATATATATCAGTTTCTATACAGAATGAAGCAGAGTCAGAGGACGAAAATGAGGAAGAAGAGGTGAAGAAAAATACGGAAGAAAACAAGAAACGTAAAAAGGTGGATGACAATGAAAAGAAATGGAAAAGAACTCTAATCGATGAGAGTGAGACAGAAGAGGAATCAGAGAAAGAGGAGAGAAGAAAAAGAAAGAAGAAAACAACTCAAAAGGATAAGAAGGAGGTCGTTTCTGAAGAGGAGGAAGGTATATTTAATGACGAGGAGGAAGAGGAAAAAGACGTTGAAGAATATATATCAGATTCTGAAGAGGAGGAAGATATATTTGATATATTTTTGTACTTGTACAAGTAAATTTTAGTACTTACAGTTTTTTTATATTGTTTGTTTAATAGGTGATGAAAATGATGATGACGAGGAAGAAGAAGAGGAGAGGACTGTTTCAAAGCAACAAATGATTAAAGAGAAAGAAAGGATGGCGAATGATCATAAGAAATTGAATTTAAAAATTATAAGTTTGATGAAGGAATTAGAAGCTCTAAAGAAGAAGAATCAGGAAATAGTGTTTGATAACAACATTAGAGACGATAGTTTAAGAACTATAGAAGCTAAGTTAGAAAGTATGGTAAAGAGGGTTAATGATTTAGAAAAAGAAAATAGTGAGGGTGAGAAGCAGATACATGAGCTAAAAGAGAAAAATAACAACAATGTGGCTGAGTTAAAGAAACTTGATGTCTCGTACATAACCGTGTTTAATGAAAATAAAGAAATGAAAAAAAAACTAAAGGAGTTTGAAATTCAAGAATTTGACAAAGAACCTAAAGATTTAACAAAAAAATCTGAAAATGTAATTCAGAAAAAGAAATTGAATTACAAAAAAACTGATCAGAATGAGACCGAAAAATAAAAAACAAAAAAAACAAGAGAAGCAAGTCGAGAAAAAAGATAACAAAGATGAGGAGGAACCACCAGTTAGTTCAATGGTGAAAAGACTAAAAGCAAGAAGATCTGCACCTGCAGATAAAACGAAACAGGCTGAGAAAGTGGTACTCGACTCATCAGACAGTGATTTCAAACATGATGAGGTTAAGGGCCGAGAGTACACGACGATGCTATGCTTGTATCTATCACGCTAGAACAGATTATGAACAAATGTAACTACATTCCTAATGTCATGGTATGTGTTTGGTAACTCATATATATTGAAAACAATATTAGAATATTCAATTATCTGACATTATATTATGTTTCTACAGTATTACCTCGATCGAATAGATCGGAACGAGAAGAATGAAGTTTATAAAGAAGAAGAAAACAACATGGTTATCCAAAAATTCAATAATATATTGCGCTCATCTACCCGCTTTATAATGTTTCCACTCTATAGTGAGACAAGTATGAAGAATGCTGGTCATTGGACATTACTTGTTTGCAATCCACAAGATAATCGGGATGAAGTCTGGACACACTACAACCCAATGAGGACATCAGAGATTGGATATGATGAAGCACTCCGCGTTTTCGATTACATTAGGGAGGCTTTTCCAAGTCCACCAATGGATTGTGAAACTGACATACCTGTTACACTGAAAGTATCAGAAACCTGCCCACAGCAAAAAAACAACCTGGACTGTGGTATATTTGTTTTGATGTACGCATATGACCTATACACTGTCGGTAAAGTTAGATAAAGCTATAGTATAGAGCAAGTGAATCAATTCAGGGCTGAACTGTATTCGGATATTACAAACGACAGTGAATACACCATCAAATATGACTGTGGGCAACAGCCGGACTTCTCTCACGTACCAGATATCGATAGTCCTCCATAAACAAGAGTATTGTCAAATAACAAAACAGGAAACGTACCCTTTGTTTTTTTTATGAGTTATGACTTTACTTTTTTAATTGTTTTTTAAAACTAGTTTGATTTTAAATGATGTAATGAATGACTCGTATTTGAATATATTTCGAACTTCATAAAAGTAAAATATTAGTATAGTAATTCATAACTTTGTTTCATCATAATATACTTTTGCAAATACAAGTACAAATATGTACCTGTACAAGTACAAATATGTATTTGTCCAGTGGTGGGAATACATTCCCAAAACTCGTATTCCCTGTAACTTAAACATTTTTCAAACATTTTAACTTACATGATGTCTAAAAATGTAACATGTTAATTTTAGTCAATGAATTTTGTCCATACGTTCAATTATATTCAGTAATATTTGCAATTTTAAGTGAAAAAAATATGACTGACTGAGTTGTGGGAAAAATCCCAGCACTTGAATATGTTTTAGAAAAATTAATAATATAAAAAGATATAGACTAGTGCTTCAACAATACAATCAGAACTGAATACAAGAAATATAATCAAACTAATCAAAATTATCCTTTTGAAACTCAGATATCATAACGTCCTTGAGTAGGTCCTATGTTGGCTCCTATATGGTTCTATAGGGTTCATAACTAATGAAAGATTAGTCAACGGGACCAAACTTTCAAAATATGTTCCCAAGTAATAAGTTTGAACAAAAATAAAAGAAGGAACTTGTTTCTTATCATGAAATTGGTGTAGTTCCTAATCTTTTACATTGTAAACAAATGCATCTTGGTTTCCATAAAATACTAGTAGTTCCATGCTTTTCAACCATCCAATGATCCTAAAATTAGTATAATTGAAAGGATGTAAACGTCTATCACACTTCAAGTCAATACTATGATTTAGCCATTGTCCATTAACTTTAAGCAACCAAAACTCATATAAATAATTTGTTTCATCCCTCATCCACACCCAGCAGCAAAGAGAACCGTCCATTTCCATAAGAGAGCAGTTACAATTTCTTAAATCGTTTCGAGAAGGAAACATAATTTCTTCAAAATTTTTAGTTTTAAGGTTAAAGCAAAGCATACGACATTTTGGCTGACATAACCCAAAAACAAAACCGCCAATGGTAACAAAATAAACAGAATGGCGGAAATTTTTCATACTATGGTAAGCAGAAGTGGTGAGTTCTTTAATATAATCATTTATCTTACCGCTAGCATTAACGTTTCTCCATTGATGATCAACGCCTATCGTTAATATTATACATCTTGAGACTTCTTCTGAGAAATGAAGTACTTTGTATACCTTAGAAGAACTACAATATCCAAAAGATATACAATGTCTTCGATAGCAATCCGGAAAATGCGGAAAAACAGGCAGGGGAAAAAACTGTTTTACAACAAGATTTGCCACATAACAGGAATAATGAGAATGAGCAGCTCCAATACGAAAAAATAAAATTAACCCATTACACGTTGCAGAAACCTTTTGAAAACAACGCAAATTTAAATGCTTAGCGTTAAAAACACTGGAATGCGCAGTAGGCTTAAGTATATAAGGTAAATGAAAGGTTTCATGAATTAACATGAAGTTGGAAGTAGATTGTTTTGCCAAATGGGCAGCTATAAAATTAGACGATTGAATGATATTATAAAATCTTTTGGATAATAATCTACAGACATCGAAAAGAATGTCAGGAGGCAGGCAAACTAGGATGATAATAAGCAAATCATCAGTAAGAGAGGAGAAAAAAACAGTGTCCATGATGAACTTTTGAGTAGAGAGAGTATGTGATTTTGTAAGAAAGTAGTCGTATTAGTAGTGAAAGGGTTCAGGACTTATATTTATAACGAAAGATTACACAAAAAGAAGTTTCACTTATTGGAAGATGAACGGACTAAATAACTCTTCAGACAACAATTTAGTACACCATTGTACTTATGCAAGTAAAAATTTGGATTTAAACAAATTGAAAAATGTTAAAAAATTTGAGTGAAAGGGTTGACTGCTATTACTTATATTTATGACAAAATATTATAC
This sequence comes from Nemophila menziesii, assembly GCA_029959085.1. Lineage (NCBI taxonomy): Eukaryota > Viridiplantae > Streptophyta > Magnoliopsida > Boraginales > Hydrophyllaceae > Nemophila > Nemophila menziesii. The sequence goes on along the minus strand of JARWIR010000036.1, from coordinate 1,773,504 downwards.
AAAAAGAAGTGAACTTATTGGAATATGAACAGACAAAATGACTCTTCAAATAACAATGAATTTATATTTTAATATTAGTCTTTTAATAATGTATTTCTTCAAGTACACTTTTGTACTTATAAAAGTAAATATCTGGATTTGAAAAAAAGTTGAAAAATCTTAAGATATAGAAAATTTGAGTTATGGGAATAATTCCCATAACAGAATTCCATGTGTCAAAACCGAAAAAATTATTGTCTTGAACATCTTCTTGTAAAAGTCATTAAAAACTTACAATATTAAAGTTTTATCACTAGGTAAACACATACGCTAGTAAACAAATATGCTAGTAAACACATAAAGAATAGGAAAAAAAAGAGAAATTGAGTTATGGGAAATTCCCAACACTGGACTTTGTATAAAAAAAATCAGTTGAGAACAAAATTCATCCAAAAAGTAAGAAACAAACAAATCTAAAAGTAGTTACATTGAACTTATTAAATGAAGTAAGAAGAAAACCAACCATGCGAAAAAAAATTATAAAATCAAGTGGTAGGCATAACTACATCACATTCTGAAGTTTTTGAGTAGTCATTTGCTTACAATTCAGACATCGTTTCTTGCGGATAAAAAACTCTAAAACAGAAGGGAAACGATTCTTCTTCGGTCTACCAGGTTGTACTTTAGACACAGGAGGATGAATGAAAATCTCTTCAGAAGATGAACTAAGATTTTTCGATTGTAGATAGTGCAGGAATGGATCTTGAATATGCCTCCAAATACTTTGAAGAATAAAAGTAATCTTCAACATAATCAAAACTGTTGTTCCTTCCACCATAATACAATGCCGCAACTGCATGTGTGCAAGGAAAACCTTTAAACTGCCACTTGCGACACGAACATGTACGTTTAGCGATATCAACTGTCATGATGGGGTCAGACTCAACTTGAAAAACATCATCACTTGATTGACGAACAATCCATGTTCGACAATAGTCAAATTTAATATCCCATCTATTTTGAGACTGGGTAGAGAGTATAGTAGTATAAGACTTGCCCAAAACAGATCGATTGTACATTTGAACCATCAGAATATTACGAATTGCATCGATAAGTTCTGTCACAGGTAATTCACGCTTTACCTTTATCTGATTATTAAAGGATTCCGCAGCATTTGAGGTCATCTCACTGTAACGTTGGCCTGGGAAAAAAGCATCTGCATAATTCTCTTTAGAAAGATTCTCAAGAAATTTAACTACAGCAGGACCACCAGCTTCTATAAATTTATAAATAGCTTTATCATAATCATCAGAATTCAAAGCATGAGTACATTTTTCAAGAAGTTGTGACATGGATTCAAAAACAATTTTACTACTTCTACATCTGGTTTTCAAATTTCTCTTTAGATGAAGTATGCAATAAGAGTGGTGAGCTTCAGGAAATACTGTCTTCAATGCTGCAGCAATACCTGGGTGACGGTCTGTAACGAAGGTAATCACACGATCACCAAGTAACGGACGCAAAAATTAGAGGAAACTTGTCCAATTAACAGTATATTCAGCACGACAAACAGAAAATGCAATTGGATATAACCTTGCAAAATGTACTTGCATAGGTTTAAAACTGTACTTGCACAAGTACAAAAATATTCTTGTACAAGAAAAAAGCAAAAAAACAAATATGGAACTATCACTATGAATTTACTATGGTCTCTAAAACAACATATATACATAAATATGAAACAGCTGATTGAATTTTAAATTGTATACCTCTATTCGCATCTTTACTGGTTATAGCAAGCAGATGAACCTGGAACTTAGACTTCAAAAATATGGCATCTGCAAATAAAAGAGAACGGATGGCACTAAAGCCTTCAAGGCAAACACCAAAAGCAATATGGCAACGTTCGAATGCATGACTTGTTGGGTCAAAATCCAAATGTACTTGAGAAGTCGGGTCCACGGATTTTAAATTGTTAAAGTATCCTAAAATCCTGTTATAAGACAAACCAGCATCTCCATAAACCTCGTCCCTGGCTTTATTCAAAGATGCATAAGCTATCTTGTAACTAATATAATAACTGTAAAAGACCTTGATATGATGAACAAGTTCCTGCGGTTTTGTAGCAGGTCTACTCTTGTACTCTTCGATAATAACATCCTTAATCAGATCAGAAGACAACCGATTATTCGACAATGATCTATCCGGAACACCACATGTATGTTTCTTGACAAATGATCTTATATAAGCTTTTTTGTCTAAATTATAAACAGATGCATATACATACCATAAACATCCAGATTTTGTGCGATTTTTGCAGCGAGCACTAATACGGCGAATATCATTGTGAGTATAGTCAAAAGGATATCCAGTTTCACACGCAAACTTAGACAAAACACATTTGAATTCTGTCAAACCACCATTAAATACTTGATCAACATCTTTTAACCCGTTTTTCCAGTCTTCACTACGAAGTTTAACTTTTTGTGAGGATAATCTTGTTCATCCTTTACAATTGGGACAGATTCAGAATCGACTTCATTAGAAATATGAGATGATGAACTAAAAATGGTAGAATTTGAATACTCAATAGAATTTGTATTTGTAATCAAGAGATCCACTTTCTCTAGACCATCACGTTCAAATAACCATAGAAGAGTACAATAATCAGCCTCAGTAACCATTTTGTAAGATAACTGATCTCCATAACTATAGTGGATTCAGGATAGATTATTCAACTCATCCCATCTCTATATCACATATTGTTTAATGGACTTAAAAGATTCAAAAAACTCAAAAGGATATATTGCACTATCAGTTCCATACTTGAGAAAAGCCAATACTTTAGGAGCCATCACAAAAAATATACATTAAGCAACAAAAGAAAAGAAGAATCAGGAATATAACAAGAAAAAATGTAGTATATGCGAGTGATGGGAATTTTCCCAGAAGTGCAGACAATCATTGTATACTAAACAAAACTGTATTTGTGCAAGAACAAAAATGTACTTGTAAAAGTACAAAAATGTACTTGTAAAAGTACAAAAATGTACTTGTCGAGTGATAGGAATACATTCCCAGGACTCACATTTCACATCAAAAAACCAAAAACTTAACATTTTCACACGTTTAAAGTTACAAAATATCTAACATTGCAAACTGAGATAAAATGCAGTAGAAAAAAGATTGCAAAACAATCACACAAAAATGAAGTAAAACATTCATAATAAATAACAAAATAAACATCACTATCTAGGAAAAACAAAATAAAAGCAATAAACGGTATATAACATAAGTTGTAATGCAGTAAAACATTTATAAAACCAAGACAACTCGGAAAAATGTGTATATATATTGTTAACTTTTATTTCAAACAGAAATTGACAAAGAGCTACAAAAATTATTGAATAACTGAAGGTAAACTTATAAAAAGACAAAAGAACCACAAAATCGACGAGTGATGGGAATTTTCCCAGTACTCACTTAACAATCATATGAAAGACATCCATAACACAAACAGATAAGAATTGAAAAGAGAGCAACGATGAAAGAAAATAGTGGAATTCATAGTAAAATACATGAAAAATGCTTCGAAAACTTGAGAATTGAAAATACAACTGATAAAATAAAGAAAAAACAGAGTTAACAACTATTTAAACGGAAAGCCATCAATAACAAAGACAGATGAAAAACGAAGCTAATACATTAACAATTACACAGTATAGACACAACAAAAAACAACGATATACATGAGAAATATACTATTCAAATAACTTTAAACATAAAAAACAGATAATCAAATCTAAACATAAAAAACGAAGCGTGAACAACTATTTAAACAAAAAAGAAGCAAAAATAGAGTAACGGTGGAAGCAAATACTTGAGTTCATAGTAAAAAACCTGAAAATTGATTCGTAGAATCGAGAATTGAAAGCTGAAAATTATGATTTTTTGGAGAATATAACGATAGAAGCGAGATGATTAGAAAAAAGTGGTTGTTGAAGGAGACTGAGAGAAGGAGAAAGAGAATATATAGTTAAATAAAAACTAACGACGCTAGTAAACGGAGAAATTGAGAGAAAGAGAAGCTGACGAGTTAGGGGGTAGTATTGGAAGGTAAAAAAATGAGGTGCCTTTTATTGGCAAAAAGAAAGCGGCGGGGGTGAGGGGGCATTAAATTTGAAACAAGGTGTTTCTTGGGCAATAATCCTTAGAAATAAGGGTATAATTGGTAAAACCTTACGAACCCAAAATATACTTATGATTTTGTATTTTTTTTCTAAAACTTGTCATTGTGTGGGTTAACACTCACGCATTTTACCAGATTTTATGACTGGACCAAAAATTAACGTTTCTGGTTTATTAGCTTGAGGATATCGTATTATTATATTTAATTACAGAAACGGGTCAATTCGTGGTTATATACTTATGATTTTGTATTTTTTTTCTAAAACACTCAAATTTGTGGGTTAACACTCACGCATTTTGCCAGATTTTATGACAGAACCAAAAATTGACGTTTCTTGCTCATTAGCTTGAGGATATCGTATTATGATATTTTAGAACAGAAACGGGTCAATTCGTGGTTATATACTTATGATTTCGTATTTTTTCTAAAACACGACATTTTGTGGGTTCACACACGTATTTTGCCAGATTTTATGACGAAATCAAAAATTGACGTTTCTTGTTTATTTGTCTGAGGATATCGTATTATGATATACAAGAACAGAAACGGGTCAATTCGTGGTAGTATACTTATGATTTTGTATTTTTTCAGAAACGCTCCATTTTGTGGGTTAACACTCATGCATTTTGCCAGATTTTATGACGGAACCAAAAATTGCACTTCTTGTTTACTAACTTTAGGATATGGTATTATGATATTTCATAATAGAAACGGGTCAAATCCTGGTTATATACTTATGATTTTGTATTTTTGTGGGTTAACACTAACGCATTTTGCCAGATTTTATGCAGGAACCAAAAATCGACGTTTCTTGTTTATTAGCTTCAGGATACCGTATTATGATATTTTAGAACAGAAACGGGTCAATTCGTGGTTATATACTTATGTTTTGTATTTTTTTCTAAAACGCGCCCTTTTGTGGGTTAACACTCACGCATTTTGCCAGATTTTATGACGGAACAAAAAATTGACGTCTCTTGTTCATTGTCTTGAGGATATCGTATTATGATATTTTAGAACAAAAACGGGTCAATTCATGGTTATATACTAATGATTTTGTATTTTTTTTTCTAAAACACGTCATTTTGCGGGTTAACACTCACGCAGTTTGCTACATTTTATTACAGAACTAAAAATTTACGTTTCTTGTTTATTAGCTTGAGGATATGGTATTATGATATATAAGAATCAAAACGTGTCAATTCGTGTTTATATACTTATGATTTTGTATTTTTTCTAGAACGCGTCATTTTGTGGGTTAACACTCACGCATTTTGCCAGATTTCATGACGGAACAAAAAATTGACGTTTCTTGTTCATTAGATTGAGGATATCGTATTCTGATATTTCAGAACAAAAAAGGGTCAGTTCGTGGTTATATACTTATGATTTTATATTTTTTCTAAAACGCGTCATTTTGTGGGTTAACCACTCAAGCATTTTGCCAGATTTTATGACGTAACCAAAAGTTGACGTTTTTTGTTTATTAGTTTTAGGATATCATATTATGATATATAAGAACGAAAACGGGTCAATTCGTTGTTATATACTTATGATTTTGTATTTTTTTAAAACGCTTCATTTTGTGGGTTAACACTCACGTATTTTTTGTTAGATTTTATGACTGAACAAAAAATTTACGTTCAATTCGTGGTTATATTCTAATGATTTTGTAATTTTTCTAAAACACGTCATTTTGTGGGTTAACACACACTCACGCATTTTGCCAGATTTTATGACAGAACCAAAAATTGACGTTTCTTGTTTACTAGCTTGAGGATATGGTATTATGATTTTTCAGAACATAAACAGGTCAATTCGTGGTAATATACTCATGATTTTGTATTTTTTCTAAAACACGTCATTTTGTGGGTTAACACTCACATTTTGCCAGATTTTATTACAGAACTAAAAATTTACGTTTCTTGTTTATTAGCTTGTGGATATCGTATTATAATATTTCAAAACAGAAACGGGTCAATTCATGGTTATATACTTATGATTTTGTAATTTTTTTTCAAAACGCTTTATTGTGTGGGTTAAAAAACTCACGCATTTTTCCAGATTTTATGACAGAACCAAAAATTAACGTTTCTGGTTTATTATCTTGAGGATATCGTATTATGATATTTAAGAACAAAATGGGTCAATTCGTGGTTATATACTTATGATTTTGTATTTTTTTCTAAAACGCTCCATTTTGTGGGTTAACACTCACGCAATTTGCCAGATTTTACGAAGGAACCAAAAATTGAGGTTTCTTGTTTACTAGCTTGAGGATATAAAATAAAGGTATTTCATAATAGAAACAGGCCAATTCATGGTTATATACTTAAAATTTTGTATTTTTACAAATACACGTCATTTTGTGGGTTAACACACACGCATTTTGCCAGATTTTATGACGGAACCAAAAATTTACGTTTCTTCTTTATTAGCTTGTGGATACCGTATTATGATATTTCAGAACATAAATGGGTCAATTCGTGGTTATATACATATAATTTTGTATTTTTTCTAAAACTCGTCATTTTGTGGGTTAACACTCACGTATTTTGCCAGATTTTATGCCGAAACCAAAAATTGACGATTCTTGTTTATTAGCTTGAGGATATCGTATTAATATTTCAGAACAGAAACGGGTCAATTTGTGGTTATATACTTATGTTTTGTATTTTTTTTCTAAATCACGCCCTTTTGTGGGTTAACACTCACGCATTTTGCCAGATTTTATGACGGAAAATAAATTGACTTCTTTTGTCTATTACCTTGAGGATATCGTATTATGATATTTCATAAAAAATGGGCCGATTCGTGGTTATATACTTACGATTTTGTATTTTTCTAAAACGCGTCATTTTGTGGGTTAACACTCACGCATTTTGCCACATTTTATAACGGAATCAAAAATTCACGTTTCTTGTTTACTAGCTTGAGGATATGGTATTATGATATTTCAGAACATAAACGGGTCAATTCCTTGTTATATACTTATGCTTTTGTATTTTTTCTAAAACACGTCATTTTGTGGGTCAACAACACTCACACATTTTGCCAGATTTAATGACGGAACAAAAAATTGACGTTTCTTGTTCATTGGCTTGAGGATATCGTATTATGATATTTCAGAACAAAAAACAGGTCAATTCGTGGGTATATACTTATGATTTTGTATTTTTTCTAAAACGCGTCATTTTGTGTGTTAAGAGTCACGCATTTTGCCAGATTTAATAACGGAACTAGAAATTGACGTTTCTTGTTTACTAGCTTGGGGATATGGTAATATGATATTTTAGAACATAAACGGGTCAATTCCTTGTTTTATACTTATGGTTTTGTATTTTTTCTAAAACACGTCATTTTGTGGGTTAACACTCACGCATTTTGCCAGATTTTATGACGGAACCAAAAATTTACGTTTCTTGTTTATTAGCTTGTGGATATCGTATTATGATATTTCAGAACAGAAACGGGTCAATTCGTGGTTATATAGTTATGATTTTGTATTTTTTCTAAAACGCGTCATTGTGTGGGTTAAAACTCACGCATTTATCCAGAATTTATGACAGAACCGAAAATTAACGTTTCTGGTTTATTAGCTTGAGGATATCGTATTATGATATTTCAGAACAGAAACGGGTCAATTCGTAGTTATATACTTATGATTTTGTATTATTTTTCTAAAACGCTTCAGTTTGTGGGTAAACACACTCACGCATTTTGCCAGATTTTACGACGGAACCAAAAATTAACGTTTCTTGTTTACTGGCTTGAGGATATAATATAATGATATTTCATAATAGAAATGGGTCAATTCATGGTTATATACTTATGATTTTGTATTTTTTCTGAAACACGCCATTTTGTGGGTTAACACACTCACGCATTTTGCCAGATTTATGACGGAACCAAAAATTGACGTTTCTTCGTCATTAGCTTGTGGATATCGTATTATTATATTTCAGAACTGAAACGGGTTAATTCGTGGTTATATACTTATAATTTTGTATTTTTTCTAAAACTCGTCATTTTGTGGGTTAACACTCACGTATTTTGCCAGATTTTATGCCGGAACCAAATATTGACGTTTCTTGTTTATTAGCTTGAGGATATCGTAATTCGTGGTTATATACTTATGTTTTGTATTTTTTTCTAAAACACGCCCTTTTGTGGGTTAACACACGCATTTTGCCACATTTTAATAACGGAACCAAAAATTCACGTTTCTTGTTTACTAGCTTGAGGATATGGTATTATGATATTTAAGAACATAAACGGGTCAATTCCTTGTTATATACTTATGATTTTGTATTTTTTCTAAAACACATTATTTTGTGGGTCAACACTCACACATTTTGCCAGATTTAACGACGGAACAAAAAAATTAACGTTTCTTGTTCATTGGCTTGAGGATATCGTATTATGATATTTCATAACACAAAACGGGTCAATTCGTGTTTATATACTTATGATTTTATATTTTTTCTAAAACGCGTCATTTTGCGTCTTAAGAGTCACGAATTTTGCCAGATTTTATAACGGAACCAAAAATTGACGTTTCTTGTTTACTAGCTTGGGGATATGGTATTATGATATTTTAGAACATAAATGTGTCAATTCCTTGTTTTATACTTATGATTTTGTATTTTTTCTAAAACACGTCGTTTTGTGGGTTAACACTCACGCATTTTGCCAGATTTTATGACGGAACCAAAAATTTACGTTTCTTGTTTATTAGCTTGTGGATATTGTATTATGATATTTCAGAACAGAATCGGGTCAATTCGTGGTTATATACTTATGATTTTGTATTTTTTCTAAAACGCGTCATTGTGTGGGTTGATACAAGACATTAAAAAAAATTAACCAAATTTGCCCGATGTGGAGGCAATCAAGAAAGCAGCATAAGTGAATATATAACCTACAGAAAAGTGGGCCAATCCAACCAATCTTGCTTGCACAATAGAAAGGGCCACTGGTTTATCTCTCCAGCGAATCAAATTGGCCAAAGGTGTGCGTTCATGAGCCCACGCTAAAGTTTCAATCAATTCTTGCCAATATCCACGCCAGGAAATTAAGAACATAAATCCAAACTCACGCATTTTGCCAGAATTTATGACAGAACCGAAAATTAACGTTTCTGGTTTATTAGCTTGAGGATATCGTATTATGATATTTCAGAACAGAAACGGGTCAATTCGTTGTTATATACTTATGATTTTGTATTATTTTTCTAAAACGCTTCATTTTGTTGGTTAACACTCGCGTATTTTGCCAGATTTTAAGACTGAACAAAAAATTAACATTTCTAGATAAACTGCCTTGAGGATATGGTATTATGATATTTATGAACCGAAACGGGTCAATTCGTTGTTACATAATCATGATATTGTATTTTTTCTAAAACACGTCATTTTGTGGGTTAACACTCACGCATTTTGCCAGATTTTATGACGGAACCATAAATTTACGTTTCTTGTTCATTAGCTTGTGGATATCGTAATATGATATTTTAGAACAGAAACGGGTCAATTCGTGGTTATATACTTATGATTTTGTATTTTTTCTAAAACGCGTCATTGTGTGGGTTAAAACTCACGCATTTATCCAGAATTTATGACGAAACCAAAAATTAACGTTTATGGTTTATTAGCTTGAGGATATCGTATTATGATATTTCAGAACAGAAACGGGTCAATTCGTGGTTATATACTTATGATTTTGTATTATTTTTCTAAAACGCTCCATTTTGTGGGTAAACAACACTCACGCATTTTGCCAGATTTTACGACGACACCAAAAATTGACGTTTCTTGTTTACTGGCTTGAGGATATAATATAATGATATTTCATAATAGAAACGGGTCAATTCATGGTTATATACTTATGATTTTGTATTTTTTCTGAAACACGTCATTTTGTGGGTTAACACACTCACGCATTTTGCCAGATTTATGACGGAACCAAAAATTGACGTTTCTTCGTCATTAGCTTGTGGATATCGTATTATTATATTTCATAACTGAAACGGGTTAATTCGTGGTTATATACTTATAATTTTGTATTTTTTCTAAAACTCGTCATTTTGTGGATTAACACTCACGTATTTTGCCAGATTTTATGCCGGAACCAAATATTGACGTTTCTTGTTTATTAGCTTGAGGATATCGTAATTCGTGGTTATATACTTATGTTTTGTATTTTTTTCTAAAACACGCCCTTTTGTGGGTTAACACATGCATTTCGCCACATTTTAATAACGGAACCAAAAATTCACGTTTCTTGTTTACTAGCTTGAGGATATGGTATTATGATATTTAAGAACATAAACGGGTCAATTCCTTGTTATATACTTATGATTTTGTATTTTTTCTAAAACACATTATTTTGTGGGTCAACACTCACACATTTTGCCAGATTTAACGACTGAACAAAAAAATTAACGTTTCTTGTTCATTGGCTTGAGGATATCGTATTATGATATTTCATAACACAAAACGGGTCAATTCGTGGTTATATACTTATGATTTTATATTTTTTCTAAAACGCGTCATTTTGCGTCTTAAGAGTCACGAGTTTTGCCAGATTTTATAACGGAACCAAAAATTGACGTTTCTTGTTTACTAGCTTGGGGATATGGTATTATGATATTTTAGAACATAAACGTGTCAATTCCTTTTTTTATACTTATGATTTTGTTTTTTTTCTAAAACACGTCGTTTTGTGGGTTAACACTCACGCATTTTGCCAGATTTTATGACGGAACCAAAAATTTACGTTTCTTGTTTATTAGCTTGTGGATATTGTATTATGATATTTCAAAACAGAAACGGGTCAATTCGTGGTTATATACTTATGATTTTGTATTTTTTCTAAAACGCGTCATTGTGTGGGTTAAAACTCACGCATTTTGCCAGAATTTATGACAGAACCGAAAATTAACGTTTCTGGTTTATTAGCTTGAGGATATCGTATTATGATATTTCAGAACAGAAACGGGTCAATTCGTAGTTATATACTTATGATTTTGTATTATTTTCTAAAACGCTTCATTTTGTTGGTTAACACTCACGTATTTTGCGAGATTTTAAGACTGAACAAAAAATTAACATTTCTAGATAAACTGCCTTGAGGATATGGTATTATGATATTTATGAACAGAAACGGGTCAATTCGTTGTTACATAATCATGATATTGTATTTTTTCTAAAACACGTCATTTTGTGGGTTAACACTCACGCATTTTGCCAGATTTTATGACGGAACCATAAATTTACGTTTCTTGTTCATTAGCTTGTGGATATCGTAATATGATATTTTAGAACAGAAACGGGTCAATTCGTGGTTATATACTTATGATTTTGTATTTTTTCTAAAACGCGTCATTTTGTGGGTCAACACTCACACATTTTGCCAGATTTAACGGCGGAACAAAAAATTAACGTTTCTTGTTCATTGGCTTGAGGATACCGTATTATGATATTTCAGAACAAAAAACGGGTCAATTCGTGGTTATATACTTATGATTTCGTATTATATTTCTAAAACGCTTCAGTTTGTGGGTAAACAACACTCACGCATTTTGCCAGATTTTACGACGGAACCAAAAATTGACGTTTCTTGTTTACTGGCTTGAGGATATAATATAATGATATTTCATAATAGAAACGGGTCAATTCATGGTTATATACTTATGATTTTGTATTTTTTCTAAAACACGTCATTTTGTGGGTTAACACACTCACGCATTTTGCCAGATTTATGACGGAACCAAAAATTGACGTTTCTTCGTCATTAGCTTGTGGATATCGTATTATTATATTTCAGAACTGAAACGGGTTAATTCGTGGTTATATACTTATAATTTTGTATTTTTTCTAAAACTCGTCATTTTGTGAGTTAAAACTCACGTATTTTGCCAGATTTTATGCCGGAACCAAATATTGACGTTTCTTGTTTATTAGCTTGAGGATATCGTAATTCGTGGTTATATACTTATGTTTTGTATTTTTTTCTAAAACACGCCCTTTTGTGGGTTAACACACGCATTTCGCCACATTTTAATAACGGAACCAAAAATTCACGTTTCTTGTTTACTAGCTTGAGGATATGGTATTATGATATTTAAGAACATAAACGGGTCAATTCCTTGTTATATACTTATGATTTTGTATTTTTTCTAAAACACATTATTTTGTGGGTCAACACTCACACATTTTGCCAGATTTAACGACTGAACAAAAAAATTAACGTTTCTTGTTCATTGGCTTGAGGATATCGTATTATGATATTTCATAACACAAAACGGGTCAATTCGTGGTTATATACTTATGATTTTATATTTTTTCTAAAACGCGTCATTTTGCGTCTTAAGAGTCACGAATTTTGCCAGATTTTATAACGGAACCAAAAATTGACGTTTCTGGTTTATTAGCTTGAGGATATCGTATTATGATATTTCAGAACAGAAACGGGTCAATTCGTAGTTATATACTTATGATTTTGTATTATTTTTCTAAAACGCTTCATTTTGTTGGTTAACACTCACGTATTTTGCCAGATTTTAAGACTGAACAAAAAATTAACATTTCTAGATAAACTGCATTGAGGATATGGTATTATGATATTTATGAACAGAAACGGGTCAATTCGTTGTTACATAATCATGATATTGTATTTTTTTCTAAAACACGTCATTTTGTGGGTTAACACTCACGCATTTTGCCAGATTTTATGACGGAACCATAAATTTACGTTTCTTGTTCATTAGCTTGTGGATATCGTAATATGATATTTTAGAACAGAAACGGGTCAATTCGTGGTTATATACTTATGATTTTGTATTTTTTCTAAAACGCGTCATTTTGTGGGTCAACACTCACACATTTTGCCAGATTTAACGGCGGAACAAAAAATTAACGTTTCTTGTTCATTGGCTTGAGGATACCGTATTATGATATTTCAGAACAAAAAACGGGTCAATTCGTGGTTATATACTTATGATTTTGTATTATTTTTCTAAAACGCTTCAGTTTGTGGGTAAACAACACTCACGCATTTTGCCAGATTTTACGACGGAACCAAAAATTGACGTTTCTTGTTTACTGGCTTGAGGATATAATATAATGACATTTCATAATAGAAACGGGTCAATTCATGGTTATATACTTATGATTTTGTATTTTTTCTGAAACACGTCATTTTGTGGGTTAACACACTCACGCATTTTGCCAGATTTATGACGGAACCAAAAATTGACGTTTCTTCGTCATTAGCTTGTGGATATCGTATTATTATATTTCAGAACTGAAACGGGTTAATTCGTGGTTATATACTTATAATTTTGTATTTTTTCTAAAACTCGTCATTTTGTGGGTTAACACTCACGTATTTTGCCAGATTTTATGCCGGAACCAAATATTGACGTTTCTTGTTTATTAACTTGAGGATATCGTAATTCGTGGTTATATACTTATGTTTTGTATTTTTTTCTAAAACACGCCCTTTTGTGGGTTAACACACGCATTTCGCCACATTTTAATAACGGAACCAAAAATTCACGTTTCTTGTTTACTAGCTTGAGGATATGGTATTATGATATTTAAGAACATAAACGGGTCAATTCCTTGTTATATACTTATGATTTTGTATTTTTTCTAAAACACATTATTTTGTGGGTCAACACTCACACATTTTGCCAGATTTAACGACTGAACAAAAAAATTAACGTTTCTTGTTCATTGGCTTGAGGATATCGTATTATGATATTTCATAACACAAAACGGGTCAATTCGTGGTTATATACTTATGATTTTATATTTTTTCTAAAACGCGTCATTTTGCGTCTTAAGAGTCACGAATTTTGCCAGATTTTATAACGGAACCAAAAATTGACGTTTCTTGTTTACTAGCTTGGTGATATGGTATTATGATATTTTAGAACATAAACGTGTCAATTCCTTGTTTTATACTTATGATTTTGTATTATTTTTCTAAAACGCTTCATTTTGTTGGTTAACACTCACGTATTTTGCCAGATTTTAAGACTGAACAAAAAATTAACATTTCTAGATAAACTGCCTTGAGGATATGGTATTATGATATTTATGAACAGAAACGGGCCAATTCGTTGTTACATAATCATGATATTGTATTTTTTCTAAAACACGTCATTTTGTGGGTTAACACTCACGCATTTTGCCAGATTTTATGACAGAACCATAAATTTACGTTTCTTGTTCATTAGCTTGTGGATATCGTAATATGATATTTTAGAACAGAAACGGGTCAATTCGTGGTTATATACTTATGATTTTGTATTTTTTCTAAAACGCGTCATTGTGTGGGTTAAAACTCACGCATTTATCCAGAATTTATGACGAAACCAAAAATTAACGTTTATGGTTTATTAGCTTGAGGATATCGTATTATTATATTTCAGAACAGAAACGGGTCAATTCGTGGTTATATACTTATGATTTTGTATTATTTTTCTAAAACGCTCCATTTTGTGGGTAAACAACACTCACGCATTTTGCCAGATTTTACGACGGAACCAAAAATTGACGTTTCTTGTTTACTGGCTTGAGGATATAATATAATGATATTTCATAATAGAAACGGGTCAATTCATGGTTATATACTTATGATTTTGTATTTTTTCTGAAACACGTCATTTTGTGGGTTAACACACTCACGCATTTTGCCAGATTTATGACGGAACCAAAAATTGACGTTTCTTCGTCATTAGCTTGTGGATATCGTATTATTATATTTCAGAACTGAAACGGGTTAATTCGTGGTTATATACTTATAATTTTGTATTTTTTCTAAAACTCGTCATTTTGTGGGTTAACACTCACGTATTTTGCCAGATTTTATGCCGGAACCAAATATTGACGTTTCTTGTTTATTAGCTTGAGGATATCGTAATTCGTGGTTATATACTTATGTTTTGTATTTTTTTCTAAAACACGCAATTTTGTGGGTTAACACACGCATTTCGACACATTTTAATAACGGAACTAAAAATTCACGTTTCTTGTTTACTAGCTTGAGGATATGGTATTATGATATTTAAGAACATAAACGGGTGAATTCCTTGTTATATACTTATGATTTTGTATTTTTTCTAAAACACATTATTTTGTGGGTCAACACTCACACATTTTGCCAGATTTAACGACTGAACAAAAAAATTAACGTTTCTTGTTCATTGGCTTGAGGATATCGTATTATGATATTTCATAACACAAAACGGGTCAATTCGTGGTTATGTACTTATGATTTTATATTTTTTCTAAAACGCGTCATTTTGCGTCTTAAGAGTCACGAATTTTGCCTGATTTTATAACGGAACCAAAAATTGACGTTTCTTGTTTACTAGCTTGAGGATATGGTATTATGATATTTTAGAACATAAACGTGTCAATTCCTTGTTTTATACTTATGATTTTGTATTTTTTCTAAAACACGTCGTTTTTCGGGTTAACACTCAGGCATTTTACCAGATTTTATGACGGAACCAAAAATTTACGTTTCTTGTTTATTAGCTTGTGGATATTGTATTATGATATTTCAGAACAGAAACGGGTCAATTCGTGGTTATATACTTATGATTTTGTATTTTTTCTAAAACGCGTCATTGTGTGGGTTAAAACTCACGCATTTTGCCAGAATTTATGACAGAACCGAAAATTAACGTTTCTGGTTTATTAGCTTGAGGATATCGTATTATGATATTTCAGAACAGAAACGGGTCAATTCGTAGTTATATACTTATGATTTTGTATTATTTTTCTAAAACGCTTCATTTTGTTGGTTAACACTCACGTATTTTGCCAGATTTTAAGACTGAACAAAAAATTAACATTTCTAGATAAACTGCCTTGAGGATATGGTATTATGATATTTATGAACAGAAACGGGCCAATTCGTTGTTACATAATCATGATATTGTATTTTTTCTAAAACACGTCATTTTGTGGGTTAACACTCACGCATTTTGCCAGATTTCATGACAGAACCATAAATTTACGTTTCTTGTTCATTAGCTTGTGGATATCGTAATATGATATTTTAGAACAGAAACGGGTCAATTCGTGGTTATATACTTATGATTTTGTATTTTTTTCTAAAACGCGTCATTGTGTGGGTTAAACTCACGCATTTATCCAGAATTTATGACGAAACCAAAAATTAACGTTTATGGTTTATTAGCTTGAGGATGTCGTATTATGATATTTCAGAACAGAAACGGGTCAATTCGTGGTTATATACTTATGATTTTGTATTATTTTTCTAAAACGCTCCATTTTGTGGGTAAACAACACTCACGCATTTTGCCAGATTTTACGACGGAACCAAAAATTGACGTTTCTTGTTTACTGGCTTGAGGATATAATATAATGATATTTCATAATAGAAACGGGTCAATTCATGGTTATATACTTATGATTTTGTATTTTTTCTGAAACACGTCATTTTGTGGGTTAACACACTCACGCATTTTGCCAGATTTATGACGGAACCAAAAATTGACGTTTCTTCGTCATTAGCTTGTGGATATCGTATTATTATATTTCAGAACTGAAACGGGTTAATTCGTGGTTATATACTTATAATTTTGTATTTTTTCTAAAACTCGTCATTTTGTGGGTTAACACTCACGTATTTTGCCAGATTTTATGCCGGAACCAAATATTGACGTTTCTTGTTTATTAGCTTAAGGATATCGTAATTCGTGGTTATATACTTATGTTTTGTATTTTTTTCTAAAACACGCCCTTTTGTGGGTTAACACACGCATTTCGCCACATTTTAATAACGGAACCAAAAATTCACGTTTCTTGTTTACTAGCTTGAGGATATGGTATTATGATATTTAAGAACATAAACGGGTCAATTCCTTGTTATATACTTATGATTTTGTATTTTTTCTAAAACACATTATTTTATGGGTCAACACTCACACATTTTGCCAGATTTAACGACTGAACAAAAAAATTAACGTTTCTTGTTCATTGGCTTGAGGATATCGTATTATGATATTTCATAACACAAAACGGGTCAATTCGTGGTTATATACTTATGATTTTATATTTTTGTAAAACGCGTCATTTTGCGTCTTAAGAGTCACGAATTTTGCCAGATTTTATAACGGAACCAAAAATTGACGTTTCTTGTTTACTAGCTTGGGGATATGGTATTATGATATTTTAGAACATAAACGTGTCAATTCCTTGTTTTATACTTATGATTTTGTATTTTTTCTAAAACACGTCGTTTTGTGGGTTAACACTCACGCATTTTGCCAGATTTTATGACGGAACCAAAAATTTACGTTTCTTGTTTATTAGCTTGTGGATATTGTATTATGATATTTCAGAACAGAAACGGGTCAATTCGTGGTTATATACTTATGATTTTGTATTTTTTCTAAAACGCGTCATTGTGTGGGTTAAAACTCACGCATTTTGCCAGAATTTATGACATAACCAAAAATTAACGTTTCTGGTTTATTAGCTTGAGGATATCGTATTATGATATTTCAGAACAGAAACGGGTCAATTCGTAGTTATATACTTATGATTTTGTATTATTTTTCTAAAACGCTTCATTTTGTTGGTTAACACTCACGTATTTTGCCAGATTTTAAGACTGAACAAAAAATTAACATTTCTGGATAAACTGCCTTGAGGATATGGTATTATGATATTTATGAACAGAAACGGGTCAATTCGTTGTTACATAATCATGATATTGTATTTTTTCTAAAACACGTCATTTTGTGGGTTAACACTCACGTATTTTGCCAGATTTTATGACGGAACCATAAATTTACGTTTCTTGTTCATTAGCTTGTGGATATCGTAATATGATATTTTAGAACAGAAACGGGTCAATTCGTGGTTATATACTTATGATTTTGTATTTTTTCAAAAACGCGTCATTGTGTGGGTTAAACTCACGCATTTTGCCAGATTTTATGACGAAACCAAAAATCAACGTTTATGGTTTATTAGCTTGAGGATATCGTATTATGATATTTTAGAACAGAAACGGGTCAACTCGTGGTTATATACTTATGATTTTGTATTTCTTTTCTAAAACGCTCCATTTTGTGGGTAAACAACACTCACGCATTTTGCCAGATTTTACGACGAAACCAAAAAATGATGTTTCTTGTTTACTGGCTTGAGGATATAATATAATGATATTTCATAATAGAAACGGGTCAATTCATGGTTATATACTTATGATTTTATATTTTTTCTAAAACACGTCATTTTGTGGGTTAACACAATCACGCATTTTGCCAGATTTATGACGGAACCAAAAATTGACGTTTCTTCGTCATTAGCTTGTGGATATCGTATTATTATATTTCAGAACTGAAACGGGTTAATTCGTGGTTATATACTTATAATTTTGTATTTTTTCTAAATCTCGTCATTTTGATTTTGTATTTCAGAATAAAAAACGGGTCAATTCGTGGTTATATACTTATGATTTTGTATTTTTTCTAAAACGCGTCATTTTGCGTGTTAAGAGTCACGCATTTTGCCAGATTTTATAACGGAACTAAAAATTGACCTTTCTTGTTTACTAGCTTGGGGATATGGTATTATGATATTTTGGAATATAAAGGGGTCAATTCCTTTCTTGTTTATAACGGAACCAAAAATTGACGTTTCTTCGTCATTAGCTTGTGGATATCGTATTATTATATTTCAGAACTGAAACGGGTTAATTCGTGGTTATATACTTATAATTTTGTATTTTTTCTAAATCTCGTCATTTTGATTTTGTATTTCAGAATAAAAAACGGGTCAATTCGTGGTTATATACTTATGATTTTGTATTTTTTTCTAAAACGCGTCATTTTGCGTGTTAAGAGTCACGCATTTTGCCAGATTTTATAACGGAACTAAAAATTGATCTTTCTTGTTTACTAGCTTGGGGATATGGTATTATGATATTTTGGAATATAAACGGGTCAATTCCTTGTTTTATACTTATGATTTTGTATTTTTTCTAAAACGCGTCATTGTGTGGGTTAAAACTCACGCATTTTGCCAAATTTTATGACAAAACCAAAAAATTAACGTTTCTGGTTTATTATCTTGAGGATATCGTATTATGATATTTAAGAACAGAAAGGGTCAATTCGTGGTTATATACTTATGATTTTGTATTTTTTTTCTAAAGCGCTCCATTTTGTGGGTTAACACTCACGCAATTTGCCAGATTTTACGAAGGAACCAAATATTGAGGTTTCTTGTTTACTAGCTTGAGGATATAAAATAATGATATTTCATAATAGAAACAGGACAATTCGTGGTTATATACTTATGATTTTGTATTTTTTCTAAAACACGTCATTTTGTGGGTTAACACACTCACGCATTTTGCCAGATTTTATGACGGAACCAAAAATTGATGTCTCTTGTTCATTAGCTTGAGGATATCGTATTATGATATGTGAGAACAGAAACGGGTCAACTCGTGGTTATATAATTATGATTTTGTATTTCTTTTCTAAAACGCTCCATTTTGTGGGTAAACAACGCTCACGCATTTTGCCAGATTTTACGACGGAACCAAAAATTGACGTTTCTTGTTTACAGGTCAATAGAAACGGGTCAATTCATGGTTATATACTTATGATTTTGTATTTTTTCTAAAATACGTCATTTTGTACACACTCACACATTTTGCCAGATTTATGACGGAACCAAAAATTAACATTTCTTCTTTATTAGCTTGAGGATATCGTATTATGATATTTTAGAACTGAAACGGGTTAATTCGTGGTTATATACTTATGTTTTGTATTTTTTCTAAAACTCGTCATTTTGTTGGTTAACACTCATGCATTTTGCCAGATTTTATGACGGAACAAAAAATTGATGTCTCTTGTTCATTAGCTTTAGGATATCGTATTATGATATTTCAGAAAAAAAACGGGTCAATTCGTGGTTATATACTTATGATTTTATATTTTTTTCTAAAACACGTCATTTTGTGGGTTAACATTCACGCAGTTTGCCACATTTTATTACAGAACCAAAAATTCATGTTTCTTGTTTATTAGCTTGAGGATATGGTATTATGATATATAAGAAACAAAACGGGTCAATTCGTGGTTATATACTTATAATTTTATATTTTTTCAAGAACGCGTCATTTTGTGGGTTATCACTCACACATTTTGCAAGATTTTATGACGGAACAAAAAAATGACGTTTCTTGTTTATTAGCTTGAGGATATCGTATTATGATATTTCAGAACAAAAACGGGTCAATTCGTGGTTACATACTTATGATTTTAGATTTTTTTCTAAAACGCGTCATTTTATGGTTTTAACACTCACGCATTTTGCCACATTTTATGACAAAACCAAAAATTGACGTTTCTTGTTTATAAGATTGAGGATATAGTATTATGATATATAAGAACGAATATGGGTCAATTCGTTGTTATATACTTATGATTTTGTATTTTTTCTAATATGCTTCTTTTTGTGGGTTAACACTCACACATTTTGTCAGATTTTATGACAGAACTAAAAATTGAAGTTTCTTGTTTGTTAGCTTGAGGATATCTTATTATGATATTTCAGAACAGAAACGGGTTAATTCGTGGTCATATATTTATGATTTTGTATTTTTTCCTAAAACATGTCATTTTGTGGATTAACACTCACACAGTTTGCCATATTTTATTTTAGAACAAAAAATTGACGTTTCTTGTTTATTAGCTTAAGGAAATGGTATTATGATATATAAGAACGAAAACGGGTCAATTCGTTGTTATATACTTATGATTTTGTATTTTTTCTAGAACACGTCATATTGTGGGTTAACACTCACGCATTTTGCCAGATTTTATGACGGAACAAAAAATTGACGTTTCTTGTTCATTAGCTTGAGGATATCGTATTATGATATTTCTAACAAAAACGAGTCAATTCGTGGTTACATACTTATGATTTTTTTTCTGAAACACGTCATTTTGTGGGTTAACACTCACGCATTTGCCAGATTTAATGACGGAACCAAAAATCGACGTTTCTTGTTCATTAGCTTGAGGATATCGTATTATGATATATAAGAACGAAAATGGGTTAATTCGTTGTTATATACTTATGATTTTGTATTTTTTCTAAAACACTTCTTTTTGTGGGTTAACACAATCACGTATTTTGTTAGATTTTATAACAGAACCAAAAATTGACGATTCTTGTTTGTTAGCTTGAGGATATCGTATTATGATATTTTAGAACAAAAACATGTCAATTCGTGGTTATATACTTATGATTTTGTATATTTTTCTTAAACACGCTTCATTTTGTGGGTTAACACTCACGCATTTTGTTATATTTTATGACTGAACAAAAAAAATTACGTTTCCTGTTTATTAGCTTGAGGATATCGTATTATGATATATAAGATCGAAAACGGGTATATTCGTGGTTATATACTAATGACTTTGTATTTTTTCTAAAACTCGTCATTTTGTGGGTTAACACAAACTCACGCATTTTGCCAGATTTTATGACATAACCAAAACTTGACGTTTCTTGTTTACTAGCTTGAGGATATAGTATTATGATATTTCAGAACATAAACGGGTCAATTCGTGGTAATATACTCATGATTTTGTATTTTTTCTAAAACACATCATTTTGTGGGTTAACACTCACGCATTTTGCCAGATTTTATGACGGAACCAAAAATTTAAGTTTCTTGTTTATTAGCTTGTGGATATCGTATTATAATATTTTAGAATAGAAACGAGTCAATTCGTGGTTATATACTTATGATTTTGTATTTTTTTTCAAAACGCTTTATTGTGTTGGTTAACACACGCATTTTTCCAGATTTTATGACAAAACCAAAAATTAACGTTTCTGGTTTATTATCTTAAGGATATCGTATTATGATATTTAAGAACAGAAACGGGTCAATTCGTGGTTTTATACTTATGATTTTGTATTTCTTTCTAAAACGCTCCATTTTGTGGGTTAACACTCACGCAATTTGCCAGATTTTACGAAGGAACCAAAAATTGAGGTTTCTTGTTTACTAGCTTGAGGATATAAAATAATGATATTTCATAATAGAAACAGGCCAATTCGTGGTTATATACTTATGATTTTGTCTTTTTTCTAAAACACGTCATTTTGTGGGTTAACACACTCACGCATTTTGCCAGATTTTATGACGGAACCAAAAATTTACGATTCTTCTTTATTAGCTTGTGGATACCGTATTAAGATATCTCAGAACATGAATGGGTCAATTCGGGGTTATATGCTTATAATTTTGTATTTTTTTCTAAAACTCGTCATTTTGTGGGTTAACACTCACGTATTTTGCCAGATTTTATGCCGGAACCAAAAATTGACGTTTCTTGTTTATTAGCTTGAAGATATCGTATTAATATTTCAGAACAGAAACAGGTCAATTCGTGTTTATATACTTATGTTTTGTATTTTTTTTCTAAAACACGCCCTTTTGTGGGTTAACACTCGCGCATTTTGCCAGATTTTATGACGAAAAAAAAATTGACGTCTCTTGTTCATTAGCTTGAGGATATTGTATTATCATATTTCAGAACAAAAACGGGTCGATTCGTGGTTATATACTTACGATTTTGTATTTTTCTAAAACATGTCATTTTGTGGGTTAACACTCACGCATTTTGCCACATTTTATAACAGAACCAAAAATTCACGTTTCTTGTTTACTAGTTTGAGGATATGGTATTATGATATTTCAGAACATAAACGGGTCAATTCCTTGTTATATACTTATGATTTTGTATTTTTTTTAAAACACGTCATTTTGTGGGTCAACACTCACACATTTTGCCAGATTTAAAGACGGTACAAAAAATTGACGTTTCTTGTTCATTGGCTTGAGGATATCCTATTATGATATTTCAGAACAAATAACGGGTCAATTCTTGGTTATATACTTATGATTTTGTATTTTTTCTAAAACGCGTCATTTTGTGTGTTAAGAGTCTCGCATTTTGCCAGATTTTATAACAGAACCAAAAATTGACGTTTTTTATTTACTAGCATGTGGAAATGGTATTATGATATTTTAGAACATAAACGGGTCAATTCCTTGTATTATACTTATGATTTTGTATTTTTTCTAAAATACGTCATTTTTTTGGTTAAAACTCACGCATTTTGCCAGATTTTATGACGGAACCAAAAATTTACGTTTCTTGTTTATTAGCTTGTGGATACCGTATTATGATATTTCAGAACAGAAACGGGTCAATTCGTGGTTATATACTTATGATTTTGTATTTTTTCTAAAACGCGTCATTGTGTGGGTTAAAACTCATGCATTTTATTAGATTTTATGACAGAACCAAAAATTAACGTTTCTGGTTTATTAGCTTGAGGATATCGTATTATGATATTTCAGAACAGAAACGGGTCAATTCATAGTTATATACTTATGATTTTGTATTATTTTTCTAAAACGCTTCATTTTATTGGTTAACACTCTTGCATTTTGCCAGATTTTACGACTGAACCAAAAATTAACGTTTCTGCTTTATTACCTTGAAGATATGGTATTAAGATATTTAAGAACAGAAACGGGTCAATTCGTTTTTATATACTCATGATTTTGTAATTTTTCTAAAACACGTCATTTTGTGGGTTATCACTCACGTATTTTGCCAGATTTTATGACGGAACCATAAATTTACGTTTCTTCTTTATTAGCTTGTGGATATCGTATTATGATATTTCAGAACTGAAACGGGTTAATTCGTGGTTATATACTTATAATTTTGTATTTTTTCTAAAACTCGTCATTTTGTTGGTTAACACTCACGCATTTTGCCAGATTTTATCCCGGAACCAAAAATTGACGTTTATTTTTTATTAGCTTGAGGATATCGTACTAATATTTCAGAACAGAAACGGGTCAATTCGTGGTTATATACATATGTTTTGTATTTTTTTCTAAAACACGCCCTTTTGTGGGTTAACACTCACGCATTTTGCCAGATTTTATGACGGAAAAAAAATTGACGTCTCTTGTTCATTACCTTGAGGATATCGTATTATGATATTTCAGAACAAAAACGAGTCGATTCGTGGTTATATGCTTACGATTTTGTATATTTTTCTAAAACGCGTCGCCACATTTTATAACGGAACCAAAAATTCACGTTTCTTGTTTACTAGCTTGAGGATATGGTATCATGATATTTCAGAACATAAACGGGTCAATTCCTTGTTATATACTTATGAATTTGTATTTTTTCTAAAACACGTCATTTTGTGGGTCAACACTCACACATTTTGCCAGATTTAATGACGGAACAAAAAATTGACGTTTCTTGTTCATTGGCTTAAGGATATCGTATTATGAAATTTCAGATCAAAAAACGGGTCAATTCTTGGTTATATACTTATGATTTTGTATTTTTCTAAAACGCGTCATTTTGTGTGTTATGAATCACGCATTTTGCCAGATTTTATAACGGAACCAAAAATTGACGTTTCTTGTTTACTAGCTTAGGAATATGGTATTATGATATTTTAGAACATAAACGGGCCAATTCCTTGTTTTATACTTATGATTTTGTATGTTTTCTAAAACGCGTCATTGTGTGGGTTATAAAACTCACGCATTTTGCCAGATTTTATGACAGAACCAAAAATTAATGTTTCTGGTTTATAAGCTTGAGGTATCGTTTTATCATATTTCAGAACAGAAACGGGTCAATTCGTAGTTATATACTTATGATTTTGTATTATTTTTCTAAAACGCTTCATACCACTCACGAATTTTGCCAAATTTTACGATTGAACCAAAAATTAACGTTTCTGGTTTACTACCTTGAGGATATGGTATTATAATATTTAAGAACAGAAACGGGTCAATTCGTTGTTATATACTCATGATTTTGTATTTTTTCTAAAACACGTCATTTTGTGGGTTGACACTCACGTATTTTGCCAGATTTTATGACGTAACCATAAATTTACGTTTCTTGTTCATTAGCTTGTGGATATCGTAATACGATATTTCAGAACAGAAACGGGTCAATTCGTGGTTATATACTTATGATTTTGTATTTTTTCTAAAACGATTCATACTCACGCATTTTGCCAGATTTTATGACCGAACCAGAAATCAACGTTTATGGTTTATTAGCTTGAGGATATCGTATTATGATATGTGAGAACAGAAACGGGTCAACTCGTGGTTATATACTTATGCTTTTGTATTTCTTTTCTTAAATGCTCCATTTTTTGGGTAAACAACACTCACACAATTTGCCAGATTTTACGACGAAACCAAAAATTGACGTTTCTTGTTTACTGGCTTGCGGATATAATATAATGATATTTCATAATAGAAACGGGTCAATTCATGGTTATATACTTATGATTTTGTATTTTTTTCTAAAACACGTCATTTTGTGGGTTAACACACTCACGCATTTTGCCAGATTTATGACGGAACCAAAAATTAATGTTTCTTCTTTATTAGCTTGAGGATATGGTATTATGATATTTCAGAACATAAACGGGTCAATTCCTTGTTATATACTTATGATTTTGTATTTTTTTTAAAACACGTCATTTTGTGGGTCAACACTCACACATTTTGCCAGATTTAAAGACGGTACAAAAAATTGACGTTTCTTGTTCATTGGCTTGAGGATATCCTATTATGATATTTCAGAACAAATAACGGGTCAATTCTTGGTTATATACTTATGATTTTATATTTTTTCTAAAACGCGTCATTTTGTGTGTTAAGAGTCTCGCATTTTGCAGGATTTTATAACAGAACCAAAAATTGACGTTTTTTATTTACTAGAATGTGGAAATGGTATTATGATATTTTAGAACATAAACGGGTCAATTCCTTGTATTATACTTATGATTTTGTATTTTTTCTAAAATACGTCATTTTTTTTGTTAAAACTCACGCATTTTGCCAGATTTTATGACGGAACCAAAAATTTACGTTTCTTGTTTATTAGCTTGTGGATACCGTATTATGATATTTCAGAACAGAAACGGGTCAATTCGTGGTTATATACTTATGATTTTGTATTTTTTCTAAAACGCGTCATTGTGTGGGTTAAAACTCACGCATTTTATCAGATTTTATGACAGAACCAAAAATTAACGTTTCTTGTTTATTAGCTTGAGGATATCGTATTATGATATTTCAGAACAGAAACGGGTCAATTCATAGTTATATACTTATGATTTTGTATTATTTTTCTAAAACGCTTCATTTTATTGGTTAACACTCTTGCATTTTGCCAGATTTTACGACTGAACCAAAAATTAACGTTTCTGGTTTATTACCTTGAAGATATGGTATTAAGATATTTAAGAACAGAAACGGGTCAATTCGTTTTTATATACTCATGATTTTGTAATTTTTCTAAAACACGTCATTTTGTGGGTTATCACTCACGTATTTTGCCAGATTTTATGACGGAACCATAAATTTACGTTTCTTGTTCATTAGCTTGTGGATATCGTAATATGATATTTTAGAACAGAAACGGGTCAATTCGTGGTTATATACTTATTATTTTGTATTTTTTCTAAAACGCATCATTGTGTGGGTTAAACTCACGCATTTTGCCAGATTTTATGACAGAACCAAAAATCAACGTTTATGGTTTATTAGCTTGAGGATATCGTATTATGATATGTGAGAACAGAAAAGGGTCAAGTCGTGGTTATATACTTATGATTTTGTATTTCATTTCTAAAGCGCTCCATTTTGTGGGTACAACACTCACGCATTTTGCCAGATTTTACGACGGAACCAAAAATTGACGTTTCTTGTTTACTGGCTTGAGGATATAATATAATGATATTTCATAATAGAAACGGGCAAATTCATGGTTATATACTTATGATTTTGTATTTTTTCTAAAACACGTCATTTCACGCATTTTGCCAGATTTATGACGGAACCAAAAATTGATGTTTCTTCTTTATTAGCTTGTGGATATCGTATTATGATATTTCAGAACTGGAACGGGTTAATTCGCGGTTATATACTTATAATTTTGTATTTTTTCTAAAACTCGTCATTTTGTTGGTTAACACTCACGTATTTTGAAAGATTTTATCCCGGAACCAAAAATTGACGTTTATTTTTCATTAGCTTGAGGATATCGTACTAATATTTCAGAACAGAAACGGGTCAATTCGTGGTTATATACTTATGTTTTGTATTTTTTTCTAAAACACGCCCTTTTGTGGGTTAACACTCACGCATTTTGCCAGATTTTATGACGGAAAAAAAATTGACGTCTCTTGTTCATTACCTTGAGGATATCGTATTATGATATTTCAGAACAAAAACGAGTCGATTCGTGGTTATATACTTATGATTTTGTATATTTTTCTAAAACGCGTCGTCATTTTGTGGGTTAACACTCACGCATTTTGCCACATTTTATAACGGAACCAAAAATTCACGTTTCTTGTTTACTAGCTTGAGGATATGGTATCATGATATTTCAGAACATAAACAGGTCAATTCCTTGTTATATACTTATGAATTTGTATTTTTTCTAAAACACGTCATTTTGTGGGTCAACACTCACACATTTTGCCAGATTTAATGACGGAACAAAAAATTGACGTTTCTTGTTCATTGGCTTAAGGATATCGTATTATGAAATTTCAGATCAAAAAACGGGTCAATTCTTGGTTATATACTTATGATTTTGTATGTTTTCTAAAACGCGTCATTGTGTGGGTTATAAAACTCACACATTTTGCCAGATTTTATGACAGAACCAAAAATTAATGTTTCTGGTTTATAAGCTTGAGGATATCGTTTTATGATATTTCAGAACAGAAACGGGTCAATTCGTAGTTATATACTTATGATTTTGTATTATTTTTCTAAAACGCTTCATACCACTCACGAATTTTGCCAGATTTTACGACTGAACCAAAAATAAACGTTTCTGGTTTACTACCTTGAGGATATGGTATTATGATATTTAAGAACAGAAACGGGTCAATTCGTTGTTATATACTCATGATTTTGTATTTTTTCTAAAACACGTCATTTTGTGGGTTGACACTCACGTATTTTGCCAGATTTTATGACGTAACCATAAATTTACGTTTCTTGTTCATTAGCTTGGGGATATCGTAATACGATATTTCAGAACAGAAACGGGTCAATTCGTGGTTATATACTTATGATTTTGTATTTTTTCTAAAACGATTCATACTCACGCATTTTGCCAGATTTTATGTCAGAACCAGAAATCAACGTTTATGGTTTATTAGCTTGAGGATATCGTATTATGATATGTGAGAACAGAAACGGGTCAACTCGTGGTTATATACTTATGCTTTTGTATTTCTTTTCTTAAATGCTCCATTTTTTGGGTAAACAACACTCACACAATTTGCCAGATTTTACGACGAAACCAAAAATTGACGTTTCTTGTTTACTGGCTTGCGGATATAATATAATGATATTTCATAATAGAAACGGGTCAATTCATGGTTATATACTTATGATTTTGTATTTTTTCTAAAACACGTCATTTTGTGGGTTAACACACTCACGCATTTTGCCAGATTTATGACGGAACCAAAAATTAACGTTTCTTCTTTATTAGCTTGAGGATATCGTATTATGATATTTCAGAACTGAAACGGGTTAATTCGTGGTTATATACTTATAATTTTGTATTTTTTCTAAAACTCGTCATTTTGTGGGTTAACACTCACGTATTTTGCAAGATTTCATCCCGGAACCAAAAATGGACGTTTATTGTTTATTAGCTTGAGGATATCGTAATAATATTTCAGAACAGGATCGGGTCAATTCGTGGTTATATACTTATGTTTTGTATTTTTTTCTAAAACACGCCCTTTTGTGGGTTAACATTCACGCATTTTGCCAGATTTTATGACAGAAAAAAATTGACGTCTCTTGTTCATTAGCTTGAGGATATCGTATTATGATATTTCAGAACAAAAACGAGTCGATTCGTGGTTATATACTTACGATTTTGTATTTTTTCTAAAACGCGTCATTTTGTGGGTTAACAACCACGTATTTTGCCACATTTAATAACGGATACAAAAACTCACGTTTCTTGTTTACTGGCTTGAGGATATGGTATTATGATATTTCAGAACATAAACGGGTCAATTCCTTGTTATATACTTATGAATTTGTATTTTTTATAATACACATCATTTTGTGGGTCAACACTCACACATTTTGCCAGATTTAATGACGGAACAAAAAATTGACGTTTCTTGTTCATTGGCTTGAGGATATCGTACTATGAAATTTCAGAACAAAAAACGGGTCGATTCTTGGTTATATACTTATGATTTTGTATTTTTTCTAAAACGCGTCATTTTGTGTGTTAAGAGTCACGCATTTTGCCAGAGTTTATAACAGAAACAAAAATTGACGTTTATTGTTTACTAGCTTGGGGATATGGTATTATGATATTTTAGAACATAAACGGGTCAATTCCTTGTTTTATACTTATGGTTTTGTATTTTTTCTAAAACACGTCATTTTGTGGGTTAACACTCACGCATTTTGCTAGATTTTATGACGGAACCAAAAATTTACGTTTCTTGTTTACTAGCTTGGGGATATGGTATTATGATATTTTAGAACATAAACGGGTCAATTCGTGGTTATATACTTATGATTTTGTATTTTTTCTAAAACGCGTTATTGTGTGGGTTAAAACTCACGCATTTTGCCAGATTTTATGACAGAACCAAAAATTAACGTTTCTGGTTTATTAGCTTGAGGATATCGTATTATGATATTTCAGAACAGAAACGGGTCAATTCGTAGTTATATACTTATGATTTTGTATTATTTTTCTAAAACGCTTCATACCACTCACGAATATTGCCAGATTTTACGACTGAACCAAAAATTAACGTTTCTGGTTTACTACCTTGAGGATATGGTATTATGATATTTAAGAACAGAAACGGGTCAATTCGTTGTTATATACTCATGATTTTGTATTTTTTCTAAAACACGTCATTTTGTGGGTTAACACTCACGTGTTTTGCCAGATTTTATGACGTAACCATAAATTTACGTTTCTTGTTCATTAGCTTGTGGATATCGTAATATGATATTTCAGAACAGAAACGGGTCAATTCGTGGTTATATACTTATGATTTGATACTTTTTCTAAAACGATTCATTGTGTGGGTTAAAACTCACGCATTTTGCCAAATTTTATGACTGGACCAAAAATCAACTTTTATGGTTTATTTGCTTGAGGATATCGTATTATATACTTATGATTTTGTATTTCTTTTCTAAAACGCTCCATTTTGTGGGTAAACAACACTACGCAATTTGCAAGATTTTACGACGAAACAAAAAATTGACGTTTCTTGTTTACTGGCTTGCGGATATAATATAATGATATATCATAATAGAAACGGGTCAATTCATGGTTATATACTTATGATTTTGTATTTTTTCTAAAACACGTCATTTTGTGGGTTAACACACTCACACATTTTGCCAGATTTATGACGGAACAAAAAATTAATGTTTCTTCTTTATTAGCTTGAGGATATCGTATAATGATATTTTAGAACTGAAACGAGTTAATTCGTGGTTATATACTTATGTTTTGTATTTTTTTCTAAAACTCGTCATTTTGTTGGTTAACACTCACGCATTTTGCTAGATTTTATGACGGAACAAAAAATTGACGTCTCTTGTTCATTAGCTTGAGGATATCGTATTATGATATTTCAGAACAAAAACGGGTCAATTCGTGGTTACATACTTATGATTTCAGATTTTTTCTAAAACGCGTCATTTTATGGGTTTAACACTTACGCATTTTGCCAGATTTTATGACAGAACCAAAAATTGACGTTTCTTGTTTATAAGCTTGAAGATTTAGTATTATGATATATAAGAACGAAAATGGGTCAACTCGTTGTTATATACTTATGATTTTGTATTTTTTCTAATATGCTTCTTTTTGTGGGTTAACACTCACACATTTTGTTAGATTTTATGACAGAACTAAAAATTGAAGTTTCTTGTTTGTTAGCTTGAGGATATCTAATTATTATATTTCAGAACAGAAACGGGTTAATTCGTGGTCATATATTTATGATTTTGTATTTTTTCCTAAAACACGTCATTTTGTGGATTAACACTCACACAGTTTGCCATATTTTATTATAGAACCAAAAATTGACGTTTCTTGTTTATTAGCTTAAGGAAATGGTATTATGATATATAAGAACGAAAACGGGTCAATTCGAGGTTATATACTTATAATTTAGTATTTTTTCTAGAACGCGTCATTTTGTGGGTTAACACTCACGCATTTTGCCAGATTTTATGACGGAACAAAAAATTGACGTTTCTTGTTCATTAGCTTGAGGATATCGTATTATGATATTTCAGAACAAAAACGAGTCAATTCTTGGTTACATACTTATGATTTTTTTTCTGAAACGCGTCATTTTGTGGGCTAACACTCACGCATTTTGCCAGATTTAATGACGGAACCAAAAATTGACGTTTCTTATTTATTAGCTTGAGGATATCGTATTATGATATAAGAACGAAAATGGGTCAATTCGTTGTTATATACTTATGATTTTGTATTTTTTCTAAAACACTTCTTTTTGTGGGTTAACACACTCACGCATTTTGTTAGATTTTATGACAGAACCAAAAATTGACGATTCTTGTTTGTTAGCTTGAGGATATCGTATTATGATATTTCAGAACAAAAACATGTCAATTCGTGGTTATATACTTATGATTTTGTATATTTTTCTTAAACACGCCATTTTGTGAGTTAACACTCACGCATTTTGCCAGATTTTATGACAGAACCAAAAATTGACGTTTCTTGTTCATTAGCTTGAGGATATCGTATTATGATATTTCATAACAGAAACGGGTCAATTCGTGGTTATATACTTATAATTTTGTATTTTTTTCTAAAACGCGTCATTATATGGGTTAACACTCACGCATTTTGCCAGATTTTATGACTGAACAAAAAATTAACGTTTCTGGTTTATTAGCTTGAGGATATGGTATTATGATATTTAAGAACAGAAACGGGTCAATTCGTGGTTGTATACTCATGATTTTGAATTTTTTCTAAAACGTTTCATTTTGTCGGTTACGCATTTTGCAAGATTTTATGACGGAACCAAAAATTTACGTTTTTAGTTTATTAGCTTGAGGATATCGTATTATTATATATAATAACGAAAACGGGTCAATTCGTTGTTATATACTTATGATTTTGTATTTTTTCTAGAACGCGTCATTTTGTGGGTTAACACTCACGCATTATGTTAGATTTTATGACTGAACCAAAAATTTACGTTTCTTGTTTATTCGCTTGAGTATATCGTATTATGATATTTTAGAATAGAAACGGGTCAATTAGTTGTTATATACTTATGCTTTTGGATTTTTTTCTTAAACGCGCCATTTTGTGGGTCTCACGTATTTTGTCAGATTTTATGACGGGACCAAAAATTGATATTTCTCGTTTATTAGCTTGAGGATGTCATATTATGATATTTCATAACAGAAATGGGTCAAGTCGTGGTTATATACTTATGATTTTGTATTTTTTTCTAAAACAGGCCATTTTGTGGCAAAATATGTGAGACCCACAAAATGGAGCGGTTTAGAAAAGAAATACAAAATCATAAGTATATAACCACGAGTTGACCCGTTTCTGTTCTCAAATATCATAATACGATATCCTCAAGCTAATATACCATAAACGTTGATTTTATTGGTTCTGTCTTAAAATCTGGCAAAATGTGTGAGTTTTAACCCACACAATGACGCGTTTTAGAAAAAATACAAAATCATAAGTATATAACCACGAATTGACCCGTTTCTGTTCTGAAATATCATAATACGATATCCAAAAGCTAATGAACAAGAAACGTAAATTTATGGTTCCGTCATAAAATCTGGCAAAATACGTGAAACCCACAAAATGACGTGTTTTAGAAAAAATATAAAATCATGAGTATATAACAACGAATTGACCCGTTTCCGTTCCTAAAGATCATAATACCACATCCTCAAGTTAGTAAACCAGAAACATTAATTTTTGGTTTAGTCGTAAAATCTGGCAAAATGCGTGAGTGTTAACCCATAAAATGAAGAATTTTAGAAAAATACAAAATCATAAATATATAACCACGAATTGACCCGTTTCTGTTTTGAAATGTCATAATACGATATCCTCAGGCTAATAAACCAGAACTTTAATTTTTGGTTCTGTCAAAAAATCTGGCTAAATGCGTGAGTTTTAACCCACACAATGACGAGTTTTAGAAAAAAATACAAAATCATAAGTATATAACTATGAATTTACCCGTTTCTGTTCTGAAATATCATAATACGATATCCTCAAGCTAATGAACAAGAGACGTCAATTTTTTGTTCCGTCATAAAATCTGGCAAAATGCGTGAGTGTTAACCCACAAAATGACGCGTTTTAGAAAAAATACAAAATCATAAGTATATAACCAAGAATTGACCCGATTCTGTTTGGAAATATCATAATACCATATCCTCAAGCTAGTAAACAAGAAACATCAATTTTCAATTCCGTCATAAAATCTAGCAAAATGCGTGAGTGTTAACCCACAAAATGACGCGTTTTAGAAAAATTCAAAATCATAAGTATATTACCACGAATTGACGCGTTTATGTTCTGAAATATCATAATACCATATCCTGTAGCTAGTAAACAAGAAGCGTTAATTTTTGGTTCTGTCATAAAATCTCGCAAAATGCGTGAGTGTGTTAACCACAAAATGAAGCGTTTTAGAAAAAATACAAAATCATAAGTATATAACAACGAATTGACCCGTTTTCGTTCTTATATATCATAATACGATATCATAAGCTAATAAACAAGAAACGTCAATTTGCGGTTCCGTCATAAAATCTGGCAAAATACGTGAGTGTTAATCCACAAAAATGACGCGCTCTAGAAAAAATACAAAATCATAAGTATAGAACCACGAATTGACACGTTTTCATTCTTATATATCATAATACCATATCCTCAAGCTAATAAACAAGAAACGTGAATTTTTGGTTCTGTAATAAAATGTAGCAAAGTACATGAGTGTTAACCCGCAAAATGACGTGTTTTAGAAAAAAAATACGAAATCATTAGTATATAACAACTGATTGACCCGTTTTTGTTCTAAAATATCATAATAGGATATCCTCAAGCTAATGAACAAGAGACGTCAATTTTTTGTTCCGTCATAAAATCTGGCAATATGCGTGAGTGTTAACTTAACCCACAAAAGGGCGCCTTTTAGAAAAAAATACAAAACATAAGTATATAACCACGAATTGACCCGTTTCTGTTCTGAAATATCATAATACGGTATCCTCAAGCTAATAAACAAGAAACGGTAATTTTTGGTTCCTGCATAAAATCTGGCAAAATGCGTGAGTGTTAACCCACAAATGACGTGTTTTAGAAAAATTACAAAATCATAAGTATATAACCAGGAATTGACCCGTTTCTATTCTGAAATTTCATAATACCATATCCTAAAGCTAGTAAACAAGAAGCGTCAATTTTTGGTTCCGTAATAAAATCTGGCAAAATGCGTGAGTGTTAACCCACAAAATGGCGCGTTTTAAAAAAAATACAAAATCATAAGTATATAACCACGAATTGACCCGTTTTCGTTCTAGTATATCATAATACCATATCCTCAAGTTAATAGACAAGAAAAATCAATGTTTGGTTCTGCAAAAAAATCTGGCAAAATGCGTGAGTGTTAACCCAAAAAATGACACGTTTTAGAAAAAATACAAAATCATAAGTATATAACCACGAATTGACCCGTTTTCGTTCTGGTATATCATAACACCATATCCTCAAGCTAATAGACAAGAAAAATCAATTTTTGGTTCTACAAAAAAATCTGGCAAAATGCGTGAGTGTTAACCCACAAAAAGGCGCGTTTTAGAAAAAATACAAAATCATATGTATAGAACCACGAATTGACCCGTTTTTATTCTGGTATATCATATTACCATATCCTCAAGCTAATAGACAAGAAAAAATCAATTTTTGGTTCTGCAAAAAAATCTGGCAAAATGCGTGAGTGTTAACCCACAAAATGTCGCGTTTTAGAAAACATACAAAATCATAAGTATATAACCACGAATTGACCCATTTTTGTTCTGGTATATCAAAATACCATATCCTCAAGCTAATAGACAAGAAAAATCTATTTTTGGTTCTGCAAAAAAATCTGGCAAAATGCATGAGTGTTAACCCACAAAATGACACGTTTTAGAAAAAATACAAAATCATAAGTATATAACCACGAATTGACCCGTTTTTGTTCTGGTATATCATAATACCATATCCTAAGCTAATAGACAAGAAAAATCAATTTTTGGTTCTGCAAAAAAATCTGGCAAAATGCGTGAGTGTTAACCCACAAAATGACACGTTTTAGAAAAAATACAAAATCATAAGTATATAACCACGAATTGACCCGTTTTTGTTCTGGTATATCATAATACCATATCCTAAGCTAATAGACAAGAAAAATCAATTTTTGGTTCTGAAAAAAAATCTGGCAAAATGCGTGAGTGTTAACCCACAAAATGGCGCGTTTTTGAAAAAAATACAAAATCATAAGTATATAACCACGAATTCACCCGTTTTTGTTCTGGTATATCATAATACCATAGCCTCAAGCTAATAGACAATAAAAATTAATTTTTGGTTCTGCAAAAAAATCTTGCAAAATGCGTGAGTGTTAACCCACAAAATGGCGTGTTTTTGAAAAAATACAAAATCATAAGTATATAACCACAAATTGACCCATTTGCGTTCTAGTATATCATAATACCAAATATTCAAGCTAATAGACAAGAAAAATCAATTTTCGGTTCTGCAAAAAAATCTGGCAAAATGCGTGAGTGTTAACCAACAAAATGACGCGTTTTAGAAAAAATACTAAATAATAAGTATATAACCACGAATTGACCCATTTTCTTTCTGGTATATCGTAATACCATATCCTCAAGCTAATAGACAAGAAAAATCAATGTTTGGTTCTGCAAAAAAATCTGGCAAAATGCGTGAGTGTTAACCCACAAAATGACACGTTTTAGAAAAAATACAAAATCATAAGTATATAACCACGAATTGACCCGTTTTCGTTCTGGTATATCATAATACCATAGCATCAAGCTAATAGACAAGAAAAATCAATTTAAGGTTCTGCAAAAAAATCTAGCAAAATGCGTGAGTGTTAACCCAAAAAATAGCGTGTTTTTGAAAAAATACAAAATCATAAGTATATAACCATGAATTTACCCGTTTTTGTTCTGGTATATCATAATACCATAGCATCAAGCTAATAGACAATAAAAATCAATTTTTGGTTCTGCAAAAAAATCTGGCAAAATGCGTGAGTATTAACCCACAAAATGGCGCATTTTTGAAAAAACAAATCATAGGTATATAACCACGAATTGACCCATTTTCATTCTAGTATATCATAACACCATATCCTCAAGCTAATAGACAAGAAAAATCAATTTTTGGTTCTACAAAAAAATCTGGCAAAATGCGTGAGTGTTAACCCACAAAAAGGCGCGTTTTAGAAAAAATACAAAATCATATGTATAGAACCACGAATTGACCCGTTTTTATTCTGGTATATCATATTACCATATCCTCAAGCTAATAGACAAGAAAAAAAATCAATTTTTGGTTCTGCGAAAAAATCTGGCAAAATGCGTGAGTATTAACCCACAAAATGTCGCGTTCTTAGAAAACATACAAAATCATAAGTATATAACCACGAATTGACCCGTTTTTGTTCTGGTATATCAAAATACCATATCCTCAAGCTAATAGACAAGAAAAATCTATTTTTGGTTCTGCAAAAAAATCTGGCAAAATGCATGAGTGTTAACCCACAAAATGACACGTTTTAGAAAAAATACAAAATCATAAGTATATAACCACGAATTGACCCGTTTTTGTTCTGGTATATCATAATACCATATCCTAAGCTAATAGACAAGAAAAATCAATTTTTGGTTCTGAAAAAAATCTGGCAAAATGCGTGAGTGTTAACCCACAAAATGGCGCGTTTTAGAAAAAATACAAATTCATATGTATAGAACCACGAATTGACCCGTTTTCGTTCTGGTATGTCATATTACCATATCCTCAAGCTAATAGACAAGAAAAATCAATTTTTGGTTCTGCAAAAAAATCTGGCAAAATGCGTGAGTTTTAAACCCACAAAATGGCGCGTTTTAGAAAAATACAAAATCATAAGTATATAACCACGAATTGACCCGTTTTCGTTCTAGTATATCATAATACCATATCCTCAAGCTAATAGACAAGAAAAACCAATTTTTGGTTCTGCAAAAAAATCTGGCAAAATGCGTGAGTTAACACCCACAAAATGACACGTTTTAGAAAAAATACAAAATCATAAGTATATAAGCACGAATTCACCCGTTTTCGTTATGGTATATCATAATACCATATCCTCAAGCTAATAGACAAGAAAAATCAATTTTTTGGTTCTGCAAAAAAATCAGGCAAAATGCGTGAGTGTTAACCCACAAAATGGCGCGTTTTTGAAAAAATTACAAAATCATAAGTATATAAATACGAATTGACCCGTTTTCGTTCTGGTATATCATAATACCATATCCTCATGCTAATAGACAAGAAAAATCAATTTTTGGTTCTGCAAAAAAATCTGGCAAAATGCGTGAGTGTTAACCCACAAAATGACGCGTTTTTGAAAAAATACAAAATCATAAGTATATAAGCACGAATTGACCCCCTTTTTTCTGATATACCATAATACCATATCCTCAAGCTAATAGAAAAGAAAAATCAATTTTTGGTTCTGCAAAAAAAATCTGGCAAAATGGGTGAGGTTTAACCCACAAAATGGCGCGTTTTAGAAAAAATACAAAATCATAAGTATATAACCACAAATTGACCCATTTTCGTTCTGGTATATCATAATACCATAATATCAAGCTAATAGACAAGAAAAATCAATTTTTGATTTTGTAAAAAAATCTGGCAAAAAGCGTGAGTGTTAAAACCACAAAATGGCGCGTTTTAGAAAAAAATACAAAATCATAAGTATATAACCACGAATTGACCCGTTTTTGTTCTCGTATATCATAATACCATATCCTAAGCTAATAGACAAGAAAAATTAATTTTTGGTTTTGAAAAAAAATCTGGCAAAATGCGTGAGTGTTAACCCACAAAATGGCGCGTTTTTGAAAAAAATACAAAATCATAACTATATAACCACGAATTCACCCGTTTTTGTTCTGGTATATCATAATACCATAGCCTCAAGCTAATAGACAATAAAAATTAAGTTTTGGTTCTGCAAAAAAATCTTGCAAAATGCGTGAGTGTTAACCCACAAAATGGCGTGTTTTTGAAAAAATACAAAATCATAAGTATATAACCACAAATTGACACGTTTTCATTCTTATATATCATAATACCATATCCTCAAGCTAATAAACAAGAAACGTGAATTTTTGGTTCTGTAATAAAATGTAGCAAACTACATAAGTGTTAACCCGCAAAATGACGTGTTTTAGAAAAAAAATACAAAATCATTAGTATATAACCACTAATTGACCCATTTTTGTTCTAAAATATCATAATAGGATATCCTCAAGCTAATGAACAAGAGACGTCAATTTTTTGTTCCGTCATAAAATCTGGCAATATGCGTGAGTGTTAACTTAACCCACAAAAGGGCGCCTTTTAGAAAAAAATACAAAACATAAGTATATAACCACGAATTGACCCGTTTCTGTTATGAAATATCATAATACGGTATCCTCAAGCTAATAAACAAGAAACGGTAATTTTTGGTTCCTGCATAAAATCTGGCAAAATGCGTGAGTGTTAACCCACAAATGACGTGTTTTAGAAAAATTACAAAATCATAAGTATATAACCAGGAATTGACCCGTTTCTATTCTGAAATTTCATAATACCATATCCTAAAGCTAGTAAACAAGAAGCGTCAATTTTTGGTTCCGTCATAAAATCTGGCAAAATGCGTGAGTGTTAACCCACAAAATGGCGCGTTTTAAAAAAAATACAAAATCATAAGTATATAACCACGAATTGACCCGTTTTCGTTCTAGTATATCATAATACCATATCCTCAAGTTAATAGACAAGAAAAATAAATGTTTGTTTCCGCAAAAAAATCTGGCAAAATGCGTGAGTGTTAACCCACAAAATGACACGTTTTAGAAAAAATACAAAATAATAAGTATATAACCACGAATTGACCCGTTTTCATTCTGGTATATCATAATACCATATCCTCAAGCTAATAGACAAGAAAAATCAATTTTTGGTTCTGCAAAAATATCTGGCAAAATGCGTGAGTGTTAACCCACAAAATGGCGCGTTTTTAAAAAAATACAAAATCATAAGTATATAACCACGAATTGACCCATTTTCGTTCTGGTATATCATAATACCATAGCATCAAGCTAATAGACAAGAAAAATAAATTTATGGTTCTGCAAAAAAATCTGGCAAAATGCGTGAGTGTTAACCCACAAAATGGCGCGTTTTAGAAAAAATACAAAATCATAATTATATAACCATGAATTTACCCGTTTTATTCTGGTATATCATATTACCATATCCTCAAGCTAATAGACAATAAAAATCAATTTTTGGTTCTGCAAAAAAATCTGGCAAAATGCGTGAGTGTTAACCCACAAAATGTCGCGTTTTAGAAAAAATACAAAATAATAAGTATATAACCACGAATTGACCCGTTTTTGTTCTGGTATATCATAATACCATATCCTCAAGCTAATAGACAAGAAAAATCAATTTTTGGTTCTGCAAAAAAATCTGGCAATATGCATGAGTGTTAACCCACAAAATGACACGTTTTAGAAAAAATACAAAATCATAAGTATATAACCACGAATTGACCCGTTTTTGTTCTGTTATATCATAATACCATATCCTAAGCTAATAGACAAGAAAAATCAATTTTTGGTTCTGAAAAAAAATCTGGCAAAATGCGTGAGTGTTAACCCACAAAATGGCGCGTTTTAGAAAAAATACAAATTCATATGTATAGAACCAAGAATTGACCCGTTTTCGTTCTGGTATGTCATATTACCATATCCTCAAGCTAATAGACAAGAAAAATCAATTTTTGGTTCTGCAAAAAAATCTGGCAAAATGCGTGAGTGTTAAACCCACAAAATGACACGTTTTAGAAAAAATACAAAATCATAAGTATATAACCACGAATTGACCCGTTTTTGTTCTGGTATATCATAATACCATATCCTAAGCTAATAGACAAGAAAAATCAATTTTTGGTTCTGAAAAAAAATCTGGCAAAATGCGTGAGTGTTAACCCACAAAATGGCGCGTTTTTGAAAAAAATACAAAATCATTAGTATATAACCACGAATTCACCCGTTTTTGTTCTGGTATATCATAATACCATAGCCTCAAGCTAATAGACAATTAAAATTAATTTTTGGTTCTGCAAAAAAATCTTGCAAAATGCGTGAGTGTTAACCCACAAAATGGCGTGTTTTTGAAAAAATACAAAATCATAAGTATATAACCACAAATTGACCCGTTTTCGTTCTAGTATATCATAATACCAAATATTCAAGCTAATAGACAAGAAAAATCAATTTTCGATTCTGCAAAAAAATCTGGCAAAATGCGTGAGTGTTAACCAACAAAATGACGCGTTTTAGAAAAAATACTAAATAATAAGTATATAACCACGAATTGACCCGTTTTCTTTCTGGTATATCATAATACCATATCCTCAAGCTAATAGACAAGAAAAATCAATGTTTGGTTCTGCAAAAAAATCTGGCAAAATGCGTGAGTGTTAACCCACAAAATGACACGTTTTAGAAAAAATACAAAATCATAAGTATATAAGCACGAATTGACCCGTTTTCGTTCTGGTATATCATAATACCATAGCATCAAGCTAATAGACAAGAAAAATCAATTTATGGTTCTGCAAAAAAATCTAGCAAAATGCGTGAGTGTTAACCAACAAAATAACGCGTTTTAGAAAAAATACTAAATAATAAGTATATAACCACGAATTGACCCGTTTTCTTTCTGGTATATCATAATACCATATCCTCAAGCTAATAGACAAGAAAAATCAATGTTTGGTTCTGCAAAAAAATCTGGCAAAATGCGTGAGTGTTAACCCACAAAAAGACACGTTTTAGAAAAAATACAAAATCATAAGTATATAAGCACGAATTGACCCGTTTTCGTTCTGGTATATCATAATACCATAGCATCAAGCTAATAGACAAGAAAAATCAATTTATGGTTCTGCAAAAAAATCTAGCAAAATGCGTGAGTGTTAACCCAAAAAATGGAGTATTTTTTTTAAAAAAAAATCATAAGTATATAACCACGAATTGACCCGTTTTCATTCTAGTATATCATAACACCATATCCTCAAGCTAATAGACAAGAAAAATCAATTTTTGGTTCTACAAAAAAATCTGGCAAAATGCGTGAGTGTTAACCCACAAAATGGCGCGTTTTAGAAAAAATACAAAATCATATGTATAGAACCACGAATTGACCCGTTTTTGTTCTTGTATATCATATTACCATATCCTCAAGCTAATAGACAAGAAAAATCAATTTTTGGTTCTGCAAAAAAAAATCTGGCAAAATGCATGAGTGCAACCCACAAAATGACACGTTTTAGAAAAAATACAAAATCATAAGTATATAACCACGAATTGACCCGTTTTTGTTCTGTTATATCATAATACCATAGCCTAAGCTAATAGACAAGAAAAATAAATTTTTGGTTCTGAAAAAAAAATCTGACAAAATGCGTGAGTGTTAACCCACAAAATGGCGCGTTTTAGAAAAAATACAAATTCATATGTATAGAACCACGAATTGACCCGTTTTCGTTCTGGTATGTCATATTACCATATCCTCAAGCTAATAGACAAGACAAATCAATTTTTGGTTCTGCAAAAAAAATCTGGCAAAATGTGTGAGTGTTACCCACAAAATGACACGTTTTAGAAAAAATACAAAATCATAAGTATAGAACCACGAATTGACCCGTTTTTGTTCTGGTATATCATAATACCATATCCTAAGCTAATCAATATTTGGTTATGCAAAAAAATATGGCAAAATGCGTGAGTGTTAACCCACAAAATGGCGCGTTTTTGAAAAAATACAAAATCATAAGTATAGAACCACGAATTGACCCGTTTTCATCTGGAATATCATATTACCATATCCTCAAGCTAATAGACAAGAAAAATCAATATTTGGTTCTGGAAAAAAATCAGGCAAAATGCGTGAGTGTTAACCCACAAAATGACATGTTTTAGAAAAAATACAAAATCATAAGTATATAACCATGAATTGACCCGTTTTCATTCTGGTATATCATAATACCATATCCTCAAGCTAATAGACAAGAAAAATCAATTTTTGGTTCTGCAAAAAAATCTGGCAAAATGCGTGAGTGTTAACCCACAAAATGGCGCGTTTTTGAAAAAATACAAAATCATAAGTATATAACCACGAATTGACCCGTTTTAGTTCTGGTATATCATAATACCACATCCTCAAGCTAATAGATAAGAAAAATCAATTTTTGGTTCTGCCAAAAAATCTGGCAAATTGCGTGACTGTTAACCAACAAAATGACGCGTTTTAGAAAAAATACTAAATAATAAGTATATAACCACGAATTGACCCGTTTTATTTCTGGTATATCATAATACCATATCCTCAAGCTAATAGACAAGAAAAATCAATGTTTGGTTCTCCAAAAAAACCTGGCAAAATGCGTGAGTGTTAACCCACAAAATGACACGTTTTAGAAAAAATACAAAATCATAAGTATATAACCATGAATTGACCCGTTTTTGTTCTGGTATATCATAATACCATATCCTAAGCTAATAGACAAGAAAAATCAATTTTTGGTTCTGAAAAAAAAATCTGGCAAAAAGCGTGAGTGTTAACCCACAAAATGGCGCGTTTTAGAAAGAATACAAATTCATATGTATAGAACCACGAATTGACCCATTTTCGTTCTGGTATGTGATATTACCATATCCTCAAGCTAATAGACAAGAAAAGTCAATTTTTGGTTCTGCAAAAAAACCTGGCAAAATGCGTGAGTGTTAACCCACAAAATGACACGTTTTAGAAAAAATACAAAATCATAAGTATAGAACCACGAATTGACCCGTTTTTGTTCTGGTATATCATAATACCATATCCTAAGCTAA
Source organism: Nemophila menziesii (assembly GCA_029959085.1). Lineage (NCBI taxonomy): Eukaryota > Viridiplantae > Streptophyta > Magnoliopsida > Boraginales > Hydrophyllaceae > Nemophila > Nemophila menziesii. The sequence goes on along the minus strand of JARWIR010000036.1, from coordinate 1,729,895 downwards.
TCAATTTTTGGTTATGCAAAAAAATATGGCAAAATGCGTGAGTGTTAACCCACAAAATGGCGCGTTTTTTAAAAAATACAAAATCATAAGTATAGAACCACGAATTGACCCGTATTCGTCTGGAATATCATATTACCATATCCTCAAGCTAATAGACAAGAAAAATCAAATTTTGGTTCTGGAAAAAAATCTGGCAAAATGCGTGAGTGTTAACACACAAAATGACACGTTTTAGAAAAAATACAAAATCATAAGTATATAACCACGAATTGACCCGTTTTCATTCTGGTATATCATAATACCATATCCTAAAGCTAATAGACAAGAAAAATCAATTTTTGGTTCTGCAAAAAAATATGGCAAAATGCGTGAGTGTTAACCCACAAAATGGCGCGTTTTTGAAAAAATACAAAATCATAAGTATATAACCACGAATTGACCCGTTTTCGTTCTGGTATATCATAATAGCATATCCTCAAGCTAATAGACAAGAAAAATCAATTTTTGGTTCTGCAAAAAAATCTGGCAAAATGCGTGACTGTTAACCAACAAAATGACGTGTTTTAGAAAAAATACTAAATAATAAGTATATAACCACGAATTGACCCGTTTTATTTCTGGTATATCATAATACCATATCCTCAAGCTAATAGACAAGAAAAATCAATGTTAAGTTCTGCAAAAAAACCTGGCAAAATGCGTGAGTGTTAACCCACAAAATGACACGTTTTAGAAAAAATACAAAATCATAAGTATATAACCATGAATTGACCCGTTTTTGTTCTGGTATATCATAATACCATATCCTAAGCTAATAGACAAGAAAAATCAATTTTTGGTTCTGAAAAAAAAAATCTGGCAAAAAGCGTGAGTGTTAACCCACAAAATGGCGCGTTTTAGAAAAAATACAAATTCATATGTATAGAACCACGAATTGATCCATTTTCGTTCTGGTATGTCATATTACCATATCCTCAAGCTAATAGACAAGAAAAGTCAATTTTTGGTTCTGCAAAAAAATCTGGCAAAATGCGTGTGTGTTAACCCACAAAATGACACGTTTTAGAAAAAATACAAAATCATAAGTATAGAACCACGAATTGAGCCGTTTTTGTTCTGGTATATCATAATACCATATCCTAAGCTAATCAATTTTTGGTTATGCTAAAAAATATGGCAAAATGCGTGAGTGTTAACCCACAAAATGGCGCGTTTTTGAAAAAATACAAAGTCATTAGTATAGAACCACGAATTGACCCGTTTTCGTCTGGAATATCATATTACCATATCCTCAAGCTAATAGACAAGAAAAATCAATTTTTGGTTCTGGAAAAAATCTGGCAAAATGCGTGAGTGTTAACCCACAAAATGACACGTTTTAGAAAAAATACAAAATCATAAGTATATAACCATGAATTGACCCGTTTTCATTCTGGTATATCATAATACCATATCCTCAAGCTAATAGACAAGAAAAATCAATTTTTGGTTGTGCAAAAAAATATGGCAAAATGCGTGAGTGTTAACCCACAAAATGGCGCGTTTTTGAAAAAATACAAAATCATAAGTATATAACCACGAATTGACCCGTTTTCGTTCTGGTATATCATAATACCATATCCTCAAGCTAATAGACAAGAAAAATCAATTTTTGGTTCTGCAAAAAAATCTGGCAAAATGCGTGACTGTTAACCAACAAAATGACGCGTTTTAGAAAAAATACTAAATAATAAGTATATAACCACGAATTGACCCGTTTTATTTCTGGTATATCATAATACCATATCCTCAAGCTAATAGACAAGAAAAATCAATGTTAAGTTCTGCAAAAAAACCTGGCAAAATGCGTGAGTGTTAACCCACAAAATGACACGTTTTAGAAAAAATACAAAACCATAAGTATATAACCATGAATTGACCCGTTTTTGTTTTGGTATATCATAATACCATATCCTAAGCTAATAGACAAGAAAAATCAATTTTTGGTTCTGAAAAAAAAATCTGGCAAAAAGCGTGAGTGTTAACCCACAAAATGGCGCGTTTTAGAAAAAATATAAATTCATATGTATAGAACCACGAATTGACCCATTTTCGTTCTGGTATGTCATATTACCATATCCTCAAGCTAATAGACAAGAAAAGTCAATTTTTGGTTCTGCAAAAAAATCTGGCAAAATGCGTGAGTTTTAACCCACAAAATGACACGTTTTAGAAAAAATACAAAATCATAAGTATAGAACCACGAATTGACCCGTTTTTGTTCTGGTATATCATAATACCATATCCTAAGCTAATCAATTTTTGGTTATGCAAAAAAATATGGCAAAATGCGTGAGTGTTAACCCACAAAATGGCGCGTTTTTGAAAAAATACAAAATCATAAGTATAGAACCACGAATTGACCCGTTTTCGTCTGGAATATCATATTACCATATCCTCAAGCTAATAGACAAGAAAAATCAATTTTTGGTTCTGGAAAAAAATCTGGCAAAATGCGTGAGTGTTAACCCACAAAATGACACGTTTTAGAAAAAATACAAAATCATAAGTATATAACCACGAATTGACCCGTTTTCATTCTGGTATATCATAATACCATATCCTCAAGCTAATAGACAAGAAAAATCAATTTTTGGTTCTGCAAAAAAATAAGGCAAAATGCGTGAGTGTTAACCCACAAAATGGCGCGTTTTTGAAAAAATACAAAATCATAAGTATATAACCACGAATTGACCCGTTTTCGTTCTGGTATATCATAATACCATATCCTCAAGCTAATATACAAGAAAAATCAATTTTTGGTTCTGCAAAAAAATCTGGCAAAATGCGTGACTGTTAACCAACAAAATGACGCGTTTTAGAAAAAATACTAAATAATAAGTATATAACCACGAATTGACCCGTTTTATTTCTGGTATATCATAATACCATATCCTCAAGCTAATAGACAAGAAAAATCAATGTTAAGTTCTGCAAAAAAACCTGGCAAAATGCGTGAGTGTTAACCCACAAAATGACACGTTTTAGAAAAAATACAAAACCATAAGTATATAACCATGAATTGACCCGTTTTTGTTTTGGTATATCATAATACCATATCCTAAGCTAATAGACAAGAAAAATCAATTTTTGGTTCTGAAAAAAAAATCTGGCAAAAAGCGTGAGTGTTAACCCACAAAATGGCGCGTTTTAGAAAAAATATAAATTCTTATGTATAGAACCACGAATTGACCCATTTTCGTTCTGGTATGTCATATTACCATATCCTCAAGCTAATAGACAAGAAAAGTCAATTTTTGGTTCTGCAAAAAAATCTGGCAAAATGCGTGAGTTTTAACCCACAAAATGACACGTTTTAGAAAAAATACAAAATCATAAGTATAGAACCACGAATTGACCCGTTTTTGTTCTGGTATATCATAATACCATATCCTAAGCTAATCAATTTTTGGTTATGCAAAAAAATATGGCAAAATGCGTGAGTGTTAACCCACAAAATGGCGCGTTTTTGAAAAAATACAAAATCATAAGTATAGAACCACGAATTGACCCGTTTTCGTCTGGAATATCATATTACCATATCCTCAAGCTAATAGACAAGAAAAATCAATTTTTGGTTCAGGAAAAAAATCTGGCAAAATGCGTGAGTGTTAACCCACAAAATGACACGTTTTAGAAAAAATACAAAATCATAAGTATATAACCACGAATTGACCCGTTTTCATTCTGGTATATCATAATACCATATCCTCAAGCTAATAGACAAGAAAAATCAATTTTTGGTTCTGCAAAAAAATAAGGCAAAATGCGTGAGTGTTAACCCACAAAATGGCGCGTTTTTGAAAAAATACAAAATCATAAGTATATAACCACGAATTGACCCGTTTTCGTTCTGGTATATCATAATACCATATCCTCAAGCTAATAGACAAGAAAAATCAATTTTTGGTTCTGCAAAAAAATCTGGCAAAATGCGTGAGTGTTAACCAACAAAATGACGCGTTTTAGAAAAAATACTAAATAATAAGTATATAACCACGAATTGACCCGTTTTATTTCTGGTATATCATAATACCATATCCTCAAGCTAATAGACAAGAAAAATCAATGTTTGGTTCTGCAAAAAAACCTGGCAAAATGCGTGAGTGTTAACCCACAAAATGACACGTTTTAGAAAAAATACAAAATCATAAGTATATAACCACGAATTGACCCGTTTTCGTTCTGGTATATCATAATACCATATCCTCAAGTTAATAGACAAGAAAAATCAATTTTTTGTTCTGGAAAAAAAATCAGGCAAAATGCGTGAGTGTTAACCCACAAAATGACACGTTTTAGAAAAAATACAAAATCATAAGTATATAACCACGAATTGACCCGTTTTCGTTCTGGTATATCATAATACCATATCCTCAAGCTAATAGACAAGAAAAATCAATTTTTGGTTCTGCAAAAAAATCTGGCAAAATGCGTGAGTGTTAACCCACAAAATGGCGCGTTTTAGAAAAAATACTAAATATTAAGTATATAACCACGAATTGACCCGTTTTATTTCTGGTATATCATATTACAATATCCTCAAGCTAATAGACAAGAAAAATCAATTTTTGGTTCTGAAAAAAAAATCTGGCAAAAAGCGTGAGTGTTAACCCACAAAATGGCGCGTTTTAGAAAAAATATAAATTCATATGTATAGAACCACGAATTGACCCATTTTCGTTCTGGTATGTCATATTACCATATCCTCAAGCTAATAGACAAGAAAACTCAATTTTTGGTTCTGCAAAAAAATCTGGCAAAATGCGTCAGTGTTAACCCACAAAATGACACGTTTTAGAAAAAATACAAAATCATAAGTATAGAACCACGAATTGACCCGTTTTTGTTCTGGTATATCATAATACCATATCCTAAGCTAATCAATTTTTGGTTATGCAAAAAAATATGGCAAAATGCGTGAGTGTTAACCCACAAAATGGCGCGTTTTTGAAAAAATACAAAATCATAAGTATAGAACCACGAATTGACCCGTTTTCGTCTGGAATATCATATTACCATATCCTCAAGCTAATAGACAAGAAAAATCAATTTTTGGTTCTGGAAAAAAATCTGGCAAAATGCGTGAGTGTTAACCCACAAAATGACACGTTTTAGAAAAAATACAAAATCATAAGTATATAACCACGAATTGACCCGTTTTCATTCTGGTATATCATAATACCATATCCTCAAGCTAATAGACAAGAAAAATCAATTTTTGGTTCTGCAAAAAAATCTGGCAAAATGCGTGAGTGTTAACCCACAAAATGGCGCGTTTTTGAAAAAATACAAAATCATAAGTATATAACCACGAATTGACCCGTTTTCGTTCTGGTATGTCATAATACCATATCCTCAAGCTAATATACAAGAAAAATCAATTTTTGGTTCTGCAAAAAAATCTGGCAAAATGCGTGACTGTTAACCAACAAAATGACGCGTTTTAGAAAAAATACTAAATAATAAGTATATAACCACGAATTGACCCGTTTTATTTCTGGTATATCATAATACCATATCCTCAAGCTAATAGACAAGAAAAATCAATGTTAAGTTCTGCAAAAAAACCTGGCAAAATGCGTGAGTGTTAACCCACAAAATGACACGTTTTAGAAAAAATACAAAACCATAAGTATATAACCATGAATTGACCCGTTTTTGTTTTGGTATATCATAATACCATATCCTAAGCTAATAGACAAGAAAAATCAATTTTTGGTTCTGAAAAAAAAATCTGGCAAAAAGCGTGAGTGTTAACCCACAAAATGGCGTGTTTTAGAAAAAATATAAATTCATATGTATAGAACCACGAATTGACCCATTTTCGTTCTGGTATGTCATATTACCATATCCTCAAGCTAATAGACAAGAAAAGTCAATTTTTGGTTGTGCAAAAAAATCTGGCAAAATGCGTGAGTTTTAACCCACAAAATGACACGTTTTAGAAAAAATACAAAATCATAAGTATAGAACCACGAATTGACCCGTTTTTGTTCTGGTATATCATAATACCATATCCTAAGCTAATCAATTTTTGGTTATGCAAAAAAATATGGCAAAATGCGTGAGTGTTAACCCACAAAATGGCGCGTTTTTGAAAAAATACAAAATCATAAGTATAGAACCACGAATTGACCCGTTTTCGTCTGGAATATCATATTACCATATCCTCAAGCTAATAGACAAGAAAAATCAATTTTTGGTTCAGGAAAAAAATCTGGCAAAATGCGTGAGTGTTAACCCACAAAATGACACGTTTTAGAAAAAATACAAAATCATAAGTATATAACCACGAATTGACCCGTTTTCATTCTGGTATATCATAATACCATATCCTCAAGCTAATAGACAAGAAAAATCAATTTTTGGTTCTGCAAAAAAATAAGGCAAAATGCGTGAGTGTTAACCCACAAAATGGCGCGTTTTTGAAAAAATACAAAATCATAAGTATATAACCACGAATTGACCCGTTTTCGTTCTGGTATATCATAATACCATATCCTCAAGCTAATAGACAAGAAAAATCAATTTTTGGTTCTGCAAAAAAATCTGGCAAAATGCGTGAGTGTTAACCAACAAAATGACGCGTTTTAGAAAAAATACTAAATAATAAGTATATAACCACGAATTGACCCGTTTTATTTCTGGTATATCATAATACCATATCCTAAAGCTAATAGACAAGAAAAATCAATGTTTGGTTCTGCAAAAAAACCTGGCAAAATGCGTGAGTGTTAACCCACAAAATGACACGTTTTAGAAAAAATACAAAATCATAAGTATATAACCACGAATTGACCCGTTTTCGTTCTGGTATATCATAATACCATATCCTCAAGTTAATAGACAAGAAAAATCAATTTTTTGTTCTAGAAAAAAAATCAGGCAAAATGCGTGAGTGTTAACCCACAAAATGACACGTTTTAGAAAAAATACAAAATCATAAGTATATAACCACGAATTGACCCGTTTTCGTTCTGGTATATCATAATACCATATCCTCAAGCTAATAGACAAGAAAAATCAATTTTTGGTTCTGCAAAAAAATCTGGCAAAATGCGTGAGTGTTAACCCACAAAATGGCGCGTTTTAGAAAAAATACTAAATATTAAGTATATAACCACGAATTGACCCGTTTTATTTCTGGTATATCATATTACAATATCCTCAAGCTAATAGACAAGAAAAATCAATTTTTGGTTCTGAAAAAAAAATCTGGCAAAAAGCGTGAGTGTTAACCCACACCCACAAAATGGCGCGTTTTAGAAAAAATATAAATTCATATGTATAGAACCACGAATTGACCCATTTTCGTTCTGGTATGTCATATTACATATCCTCAAGCTAATAGACAAGAAAACTCAATTTTTGGTTCTGCAAAAAAATCTGGCAAAATGCGTCAGTGTTAACCCACAAAATGACACGTTTTAGAAAAAATACAAAATCATAAGTATAGAACCACGAATTGACCCGTTTTTGTTCTGGTATATCATAATACCATATCCTAAGCTAATCAATTTTTGGTTATGCAAAAAAATATGGCAAAATGCGTGAGTGTTAACCCACAAAATGGCGTGTTTTTGAAAAAATACAAAATCATAAGTATAGAACCACGAATTGACCCGTTTTCGTCTGGAATATCATATTACCATATCCTCAAGCTAATAGACAAGAAAAATCAATTTTTGGTTCTGGAAAAAAATCTGGCAAAATGCGTGAGTGTTAACCCACAAAATGACACGTTTTAGAAAAAATACAAAATCATAAGTATATATAACCACGAATTGACCCGTTTTCATTCTGGTATATCATAATACCATATCCTCAAGCTAATAGACAAGAAAAATCAATTTTTGGTTCTGCAAAAAAATCTGGGCAAAATGCGTGAGTGTTAACCCACAAAATGGCGCGTTTTTGAAAAAATACAAAATCATAAGTATATAACCACGAATTGACCCATTTTCGTTCTGGTATGTCATATTACCATATCCTCAAGCTAATAGACAAGAAAAGTCAATTTTGGTTCTGCAAAAAATTCTGGCAAAATGCGTGAGTGTTAACCCACAAAATGACACGTTTTAGAAAAAATACAAAATCATAAGTATAGAACCACGAATTGACCAGTTTTTGTTCTGGTATATCATAATACCATATCCTAAGCTAATCAATTTATGGTTATGCAAAAAAATATGGCAAAATGCGTGAGTGTTAACCCACAAAATGGCGCGTTTTTGAAAAAATACAAAATCATAAGTATAGAACCACGAATTGACCCGTTTTCGTCTGGAATATCATATTACCATATCCTCAAGCTAATAGACAAGAAAAATCAATTTTTGGTTCTGGAAAAAAATCTGGCAAAATGCGTGAGTGTTAACCCACAAAATGACACGTTTTAGAAAAAATACAAAATCATAAGTATATAACCACGAATTGACCCGTTTTCATTCTGGTATATCATAATACCATATCCTCAAGCTAATAGACAAGAAAAATCAATTTTTGGTTCTGCAAAAAAATAAGGCAAAATGCGTGAGTGTTAACCCACAAATGGCGCGTTTTTGAAAAAATACAAAATCATAAGTATATAACCACGAATTAACCCATTTTCGTTCTGGTATGTCATATTACCATATCCTCAAGCTAATAGACAAGAAAAGTCAATTTTTGGTTCTGCAAAAAAATCTGGCAAAATGCGTGAGTGTTAACCCACAAAATGACACGTTTTAGAAAAAATACAAAATCATAAGTATAGAACCACGAATTGACCCGTTTTTGTTCTGGTATATCATAATACCATATCCTAAGCTAATCAATTTTTGGTTATGCAAAAAAATATGGCAAAATGCGTGAGTGTTAACCCATAAAATGGCGCGTTTTTGAAAAATACAAAATCATAAGTATAGAACCACGAATTGACCCGTTTTCGTCTGGAATATCATATTACCATATCCTCAAGCTAATAGACAAGAAAAATCAATTTTTGGTTCTGGAAAAAAATCTGGCAAAATGCGTGAGTGTTAACCCACAAAATGACACGTTTTAGAAAAAATACAAAATCATAAGTATATAACCACGAATTGACCCGTTTTCATTCTGGTATATCATAATACCATATCCTCAAGCTAATAGACAAGAAAAATCAATTTTTGGTTCTGCAAAAAAATAAGACAAAATGCGTGAGTGTTAACCCACAAAATGGCGCGTTTTTGAAAAAATACAAAATCATAAGTATATAACCACGAATTGACCCGTTTTCGTTCTGGTATATCATAATACCATATCCTCAAGCTAATAGACAAGAAAAATCAATTTTTGGTTCTGCAAAAAAATCTGGCAAAATGCGTGAGTGTTAACCAACAAAATGACGCGTTTTAGAAAAAATACTAAATAATAAGTATATAACCACGAATTGACCCGTTTTATTTCTGGTATATCATAATACCATATCCTCAAGCTAATAGACAAGAAAAATCAATGTTTGGTTCTGCAAAAAAACCTGGCAAAATGCGTGAGTGTTAACCAACAAAATGACACGTTTTAGAAAAAATACAAAATCATAAGTATATAACCACGAATTGACCCGTTTTCGTTCTGGTATATCATAATACCATATCCTCAAGCTAATAGACAAGAAAAATCAATTTTTTGTTCTGGAAAAAAAATCTGGCAAAATGCGTGAGTGTTAACCCACAAAATGACACGTTTTAGAAAAAATATAAAATCATAAGTATATAACCACGAATTGACCCGTTTTCGTTCTGGTATATCATAATACCATATCCTCAAGCTAATAGACAAGAAAAATCAATTTTTGGTTCTGCAAAAAAATCTGGCAAAATGCGTGAGTGTTAACCCACAAAATGGCGCGTTTTAGAAAAAATACTAAATAATAAGTATATAACCACGAATTGACCCGTTTTATTTCTGGTATATCATATAACCATATCCTCAAGCTAATAGACAAGAAAAATCAATTTTTGGTTCTGAAAAAAAAATCTGGCAAAATGCGTGAGTGTTAACCCACAAAATGGCGCGTTTTAGAAAAAATACAAATTGATATGTATAGAACCACGAATTGACCCGTTTTCGTTCTGGTATGTCATATTACCATATCCTCAAGCTAATAGACAAGAAAAATCAATTTTGGTTCTGCAAAAAAATCTGGCAAAATGCGTGAGTGTTAAACCCATAAAATGGCGCGTTTTAGAAAAAATACAAAATCATATATATAAAATCACGAATTGACCCGTTTTCATTCTGGTATATCATAATACCATAGCATCAAGCTAATAGACAATAAAAATCAATTTTTGGTTCTGCAAAAAAATCTGGCAAAATGCGTGAGTGTTAACCCACAAAATGTCGCGTTTTAGAAAAAATACAAAATAATAAGTATATAACCACGAATTGACCCGTTTTTGTTCTGGTATATCATAATACCATATCCTCAAGCTAATAGACAAGAAAAATCAATTTTTGGTTCTGCAAAAAAATCTGGCAAAATGCATGAGTGTTAACCCACAAAATGACACGTTTTAGAAAAAATACAAAATCATAAGTATATAACCACGAATTGACCCGTTTTTGTTCTGGTATATCATAATACCATATCCTAAGCTAATAGACAAGAAAAATAAATTTTTGGTTCTGAAAAAAAATCTGGCAAAATGCGTGAGTGTTAACCCACAAAATGGCGCGTTTTAGAAAAAATACAAATTCATATGTATAGAACCACGAATTGACCCGTTTTCGTTCTGGTATGTCATATTACCATATCCTCAAGCTAATAGACAAGAAAAATCAATTTTTGGTTCTGCAAAAAAATCTGGCAAAATGCGTGAGTGTTAAACCCATAAAATGGCGCGTTTTAGAAAAAATACAAAATCATATATATAAACTCACGAATTGACCCGTTTTCATTATGGTATATCATAATACCATAGCATCAAGCTAATAGACAATAAAAATCAATTTTTGGTTCTGCAAAAAAATCTGGCAAAATGCGTGAGTGTTAACCCACAAAATGTCGCGTTTTAGAAAAAATACAAAATAATAAGTATATAACCACGAATTGACCCGTTTTTGTTCTGGTATATCATAATACCATATCCTCAAGCTAATAGACAAGAAAAATCAATTTTTGGTTCTGCAAAAAAATCTGGCAAAATGCATGAGTGTTAACCCACAAAATGACACGTTTTAGAAAAAATACAAAATCATAAGTATATAACCACGAATTGACCCGTTTTTGTTCTGGTATATCATAATACCATATCCTAAGCTAATAGACAAGAAAAATAAATTTTTGGTTCTGAAAAAAAATCTGGCAAAATGCGTGAGTGTTAACACACAAAATGGCGCGTTTTAGAAAAAATACAAATTCATATGTATAGAACCACGAATTGACCCGTTTTCGTTCTGGTATGTCATATTACCATATCCTCAAGCTAATAGACAAGAAAAATCAATTTTTGGTTCTGCAAAAAAATCTCGCAAAATGCGTGAGTGTTAACCCACAAAATGGCGCGTTTTAGAAAAAATACTAAATAATAAGTATATAACCACGAATTGACCCGTTTTATTTCTGGTATATCATATTACCATATCCTCAAGCTAATAGACAAGAAAAATCAATTTTTGGTTCTGAAAAAAAAATCTGGCAAAATGCGTGATTGTTAACCCACAAAATGGCGCGTTTTAGAAAAAATACAAATTCATATGTATAGAACCACGAATTGACCCGTTTTCGTTCTGGTATGTCATATTACCATATCCTCAAGCTAATAGACAAGAAAAATCAATTTTTGGTTCTGCAAAAAAATCTGGCAAAATGCGTGAGTGTTAAACCCATAAAATGGCGCGTTTTAGAAAAAATACAAAATCATATGTATAAAACCACGAATTGACCCGTTTTCGTTCTGGTATATCATATTACCATATCCTCAAGCTATTAGACAAGAAAAACCAATTTTTGGTTCTGCAAAAAAATCTGGCAAAATGCGTGAGTGTTAACCCACAAAATGGCGCGTTTTAGAAAAAATACAAAATCATAAGTATATAACCACGAATTGATGCGTTTTTGTTCTGGTATATCATAATACCATATCCTCAAGCTAATAGATAAGAAAAATCAATGTTTGGTTCTGCAAAAAAATCTGGCAAAATGCGTGAGTAACCCACAAAATGACACGTTTTAGAAAAAATACAAAATCATAAGTATATAAGCACGAATTGACCCGTTTTCGTTCTGGTATATCATATTACCATATCCTCAAGCTAATAGACAAGAAAAATCAATTTATGGTTCTGCAAAAAAATCTGGCAAAATGCGTGAGTGTTAACCCACAAAATGGCGCGTTTTAGAAAAAATACTAAATAATAAGTATATAACCACGAATTGACCCGTTTTCGTTCTGGTATATCATAATACCATAACATCAAGCTAATAGACAAGAAAAATCAATTTTTGATTTTGCAAAAAAATCTGGCAAAAAGCGTGAGTGTTAAACCCACAAAATGGCGCGTTTTAGAAAAAATACAAAATCATAAGTATATAACCACGAATTGACCCGTTTTTGTTCTGGTATATCATAATACCATATCCTAAGCTAATAGACAAGAAAAATTAATTTTTGGTTCTGAAAAAAAATCTGGCAAAATGCGTGAGTGTTAACCCACAAAATGGCGCGTTTTTGAAAAAAATACAAAATCATAAGTATATAACCACGAATTCACCCGTTTTTGTTCTGGTATATCATAATACCATAGCCTCAAGCTAATAGACAATAAAAATTAATTTTTGGTTCTGCAAAAAAATCTGGCAAAAAGCGTGAGTGTTAAACCCACAAAATGGCGCGTTTTAGAAAAAATACAAAATCATAAGTATATAACCACAAATTGACCCGTTTTTGTTCTAGTATATCATAATACCAAATATTCAAGCTAATAGACAAGAAAAATCAATTTTCGATTCTGCAAAAAAATCTGGCAAAATGCGTGAGTGTTAACCAACAAAATGATGCGTTTTAGAAAAAATACTAAATTATAAGTATATAACCACGAATTGACCCGTTTTCTTTCTGTTATATCATAATACCATATCCTCAAGCTAATAGACAAGAAAAATCAATGTTTGGTTCTGCTAAAAAATCTGGCAAAATGCGTGAGTGTTAACCCACAAAGTGACACGTTTTAGAAAAAATACAAAATCATAAGTATATAAGCACGAATTGACCCGTTTTCGTTCTGGTATATCATAATACCATAGCATCAAGCTAATAGACAAGAAAAATCAATTTATGGTTCTGCAAAAAAATCTAGCAAAATGCGTGAGTGTTAACCCAATAAATGGCGCGTTTTTGAAAAAATACAAAATCATATGTATATAACCATGAATTTACCCGTTTTTGTTCTGGTATATCATAACCATAGCATCAAGCTAATAGACAATAAAAATCAATTTTTGGTTCTGCAAAAAAATCTGGCAAAATGCGTGAGTGTTAACACACAAAATGTCGCGTTTTAGAAAAAATACAAAATAATAAGTATATAACCACGAATTGACCCGTTTTTGTTCTGGTATATCATAATACCATATCCTCAAGCTAATAGACAAGAAAAATCAATTTTTGGTTCTGCAAAAAAATCTGGCAAAATGCATGAGTGTTAACCCACAAAATGACACGTTTTAGAAAAAATACAAAATCATAAGTATATAACCACGAATTGACCCGTTTTTGTTCTGGTATATCATAATACCATATCCTAAGCTAAAAGACAAGAAAAATAAATTTTTGAATCTGAAAAAAAATCTGGCAAAATGCGTGAGTGTTAACCCACAAAATGGCGCGTTTTAGAAAAAATACAAATTCATATGTATAGAACCACGAATTGACCCGTTTTCGTTCTGGTATGTCATATTACCATATCCTCAAGCTAATAGACAAGAAAAATCAATTTTTGGTTCTGCAAAAAAATCTGGCAAAATGCGTGAGTGTTAACCCACAAAATGGCGCGTTTTAGAAAAAATACTAAATAATAAGTATATAACCACGAATTGACCCGTTTTATTTCTGGTATATCATATTACCATATCCTCAAGCTAATAGACAAGAAAAATCAATTTTTGGTTCTGAAAAAAAATCTGGCAAAATGCGTGAGTGTTAACCCACAAAAGGGCGCGTTTTAGAAAAAATACAAATTCATATGTATAGAACCACGAATTGACCCGTTTTCGTTCTGGTATGTCATATTACCATATCCTCAAGCTAATAGACAAGAAAAATCAATTTTTGGTTCTGCAAAAAAATCTGGCAAAATGCGTGAGTGTTAAACCCATAAAATGGCGCGTTTTAGAAAAAATACAAAATCATATGTATAAAACCACGAATTGACCCGTTTTCGTTCTGGTATATCATATTACCATATCCTCAAGCTATTAGACAAGAAAAACCAATTTTTGGTTCTGCAAAAAAATCTGGCAAAATGGGTGAGTGTTAACCCACAAAATGGCGCGTTTTAGAAAAAATACAAAATCATAAGTATATAACCACGAATTGATCCGTTTTTGTTCTGGTATATCATAATACCATATCCTCAAGCTAATAGATAAGAAAAATCAATGTTTGGTTCTGCAAAAAAATCTGGCAAAATGCGTGAGTAACCCACAAAATGACACGTTTTAGAAAAAATACAAAATCATAAGTATATAAGCACGAATTGACCCGTTTTCGTTCTGGTATATCATATTACCATATCCTCAAGCTAATAGACAAGAAAAATCAATTTATGGTTCTGCAAAAAAATCTGGCAAAATGCGTGAGTGTTAACCCACAAAATGGCGCGTTTTAGAAAAAATACTAAATAATAAGTATATAACCACGAATTGACCCGTTTTCGTTCTGGTATATCATAATAACATAACATCAAGCTAATAGACAAGAAAAATCAATTTTTGATTTTGCAAAAAAATCTGGCAAAAAGCGTGAGTGTTAAACCCACAAAATGGCGCATTTTAGAAAAAATACAAAATCATAAGTATATAACCACGAATTGACCCGTTTTTGTTCTGGTATATCATAATACCATATCCTAAGCTAATAGACAAGAAAAATTAATTTTTGGTTCTGAAAAAAAATCTGGCAAAATGCGTGAGTGTTAACCCACAAAATGGCGCGTTTTTGAAAAAAATACAAAATCATAAGTCTATAACCACGAATTCACCCGTTTTTGTTCTGGTATATCATAATACCATAGCCTCAAGCTAATAGACAATAAAAATTAATTTTTGGTTCTGCAAAAAAATCTTGCAAAATGCGTGAGTGTTAACCCACAAAATGGCGTGTTTTTGAAAAAATACAAAATCATAAGTATATAACCACAAATTGACCCGTTTTTGTTCTAGTATATCATAATACCAAATATTCAAGCTAATAGACAAGAAAAATCAATTTTCGATTCTGCAAAAAAATCTGGCAAAATGCGTGAGTGTTAACCAACAAAATGACGCGTTTTAGAAAAAATACTAAATTATAAGTATATAACCACGAATTGACCCGTTTTCTTTCTGGTATATCATAATACCATATCCTCAAGCTAATAGACAAGAAAAATCAATGTTTGGTTCTGCTAAAAAATCTGGCAAAATGCGTGAGTGTTAACCCACAAAGTGACACGTTTTAGAAAAAATACAAAATCATAAGTATATAAGCACGAATTGACCCGTTTTCGTTCTGGTATATCATAATACCATAGCATCAAGCTAATAGACAAGAAAAATCAATTTATGGTTCTGCAAAAAAATCTAGCAAAATGCGTGAGTGTTAACCCAATAAATGGCGCGTTTTTGAAAAAATACAAAATCATATGTATATAACCATGAATTTACCCGTTTTTGTTCTGGTATATCATAATACCATAGAATCAAGCTAATAGACAATAAAAATCAATTTTTGGTTCTGCAAAAAAATCTGGCAAAATGCGTGAGTGTTAACCCACAAAATGTCGCGTTTTAGAAAAAATACAAAATAATAAGTATATAACCACGAATTGACCCGTTTTTGTTCTGGTATATCATAATACCATATCCTCAAGCTAATAGACAAGAAAAATCAATTTTTGGTTCTGCAAAAAAATCTGGCAAAATGCATGAGTGTTAACCCACAAAATGACACGTTTTAGAAAAAATACAAAATCAAAAGTATATAACCACGAATTGACCCGTTTTCGTTCTGGTATATCATAATACCATATCCTAAGCTAATAGACAAGAAAAATCAATTTTTGGTTCTGAAAAAAAAATCTGGCAAAAAGCGTGAGTGTTAACCCACAAAATGGCGCGTTTTAGAAAAAATACTAAATAATAAGTATATAACCACGAATTGACCCGTTTTATTTCTGGTATATCATATTACCATATCCTCAAGCTAATAGACAAGAAAAATCAATTTTTGGTTCTGCAAAAACATCTGGCAAAATGCGTGAGTTAAACCCACAAAATGGCGCGTTTTAGAAAAAATACTAAATAATAAGTATATAACCACGAATTGACCCGTTTTATTTCTGGTATATCATATTACCATATCCTCAAGCTAATAGACAAGAAAAATCAATTTTTGGTTCTGAAAAAAAAATCTGGCAAAATGCGTGAGTGTTAACCCACAAAATGGCGCGTTTTAGAAAAAATACAAATTCATATGTATAGAACCACGAATTGACCCGTTTTCGTTCTGGTATGTCATATTACCATATCCTCAAGCTAATAAACAAGAAAAATCAATTTTTGGTTCTGCAAAAAAATCTGGCAAAATGCGTGAGTGTTAAACCCATAAAATGGCGCGTTTTAGAAAAAATACAAAATCATATGTATAAAACCACGAATTGACCCGTTTTCGTTCTGGTATATCATATTACCATATCCTCAAGCTAATAGACAAGAAAAATCAATTTTTGGTTCTGAAAAAAAAATCTGGCAAAATGCGTGAGTGTTAACCCACAAAATGGCGCGTTTTAGAAAAAATACAAATTCATATGTATAGAACCACGAATTGACCCGTTTTCGTTCTGGTATGTCATATTACCATATCCTCAAGCTAATAGACATGAAAAATCAATTTTTGGTTCTGCAAAAAAATCTGGCAAAATGCGTGAGTGTTAAACCTATAAAATGGCGCGTTTTAGAAAAAATACAAAATCATATGTATAAAACCACGAATTGACCCGTTTTCGTTCTGGTATATCATATTACCATATCCTCAAGCTATTAGACAAGAAAAACCAATTTTTGGTTCTGCAAAAAAATCTGGCAAAATGCGTGAGTGTTAACCCACAAAATGGCGCGTTTTAGAAAAAATACAAAATCATAAGTATATAACCACGAATTGATCCGTTTTTGTTCTGGTATATCATAATACCATATCCTCAAGCTAATAGATAAGAAAAATCAATGTTTGGTTCTGCAAAAAAATCTGGCAAAATGCGTGAGTAACCCACAAAATGACACGTTTTAGAAAAAATACAAAATCATAAGTATATAAGCACGAATTGACCCGTTTCGTTCTGGTATATCATATTACCATATCCTCAAGCTAATAGACAAGAAAAATCAATTTATGGTTCTGCAAAAAAATCTGGCAAAATGCGTGAGTGTTAACCCACAAAATGGCGCGTTTTAGAAAAAATACTAAATAATAAGTATATAACCACGAATTGACCCGTTTTCGTTCTGGTATATCATAATACCATAACATCAAGCTAATAGACAAGAAAAATCAATTTTTGATTTTGCAAAAAAATCTGGCAAAAAGCGTGAGTGTTAAACCCACAAAATGGCGCGTTTTAGAAAAAATACAAAATCATAAGTATATAACCACGAATTGACCCGTTTTTGTTCTGGTATATCATAATACCATATCCTAAGCTAATAGACAAGAAAAATTAATTTTTGGTTCTGAAAAAAAATCTGGCAAAATGCGTGAGTGTACCCACAAAATGGCGCGTTTTTGAAAAAAATACAAAATCATAAGTATATAACCACGAATTCACCCGTTTTTGTTCTGGTATATCATAATACCATAGCCTCAAGCTAATAGACAATAAAAATTAATTTTTGGTTCTGCAAAAAAATCTTGCAAAATGCGTGAGTGTTAACCCACAAAATGGCGTGTTTTTGAAAAAATACAAAATCATAAGTATATAACCACAAATTGACCCGTTTTTGTTCTAGTATATCATAATACCAAATATTCAAGCTAATAGACAAGAAAAATCAATTTTCGATTCTGCAAAAAAATCTGGCAAAATGCGTGAGTGTTAACCAACAAAATGACGCGTTTTAGAAAAAATACTAAATTATAAGTATATAACCACGAATTGACCCGTTTTCTTTCTGGTATATCATAATACCATATCCTCAAGCTAATAGACAAGAAAAATCAATGTTTGGTTCTGCTAAAAAATCTGGCAAAATGCGTGAGTGTGTTAACCCACAAAGTGACACGTTTTAGAAAAAATACAAAATCATAAGTATATAAGCACGAATTGACCCGTTTTCGTTCTGGTATATCATAATACCATAGCATCAAGCTAATGGACAAGAAAAATCAATTTATGGTTCTGCAAAAAAATCTAGCAAAATGCGTGAGTGTTAACCCAATAAATGGCGTGTTTTTGAAAAAATACAAAATCATAAGTATATAACCATGAATTTACCCGTTTTTGTTCTGGTATATCATAATACCATAGCATCAAGCTAATAGACAATAAAAATCAATTTTTGGTTCTGAAAAAAAATCTGGCAAAATGCGTGAGTGTTAACCCACAAAATGGCGCGTTTTAGAAAAAATACAAATTCATATGTATAGAACCACGAATTGACCCGTTTTCGTTCTGGTATGTCATATTACCATATCCTCAAGCTAATAAACAAGAAAAATCAATTTTTGGTTCTGCAAAAAAATCTGGCAAAATGCGTGAGTGTTAAACCCATAAAATGGCGCGTTTTAGAAAAAATACAAAATCATATGTATAAAACCACGAATTGACCCGTTTTCGTTCTGGTATATCATATTACCATATCCTCAAGCTATTAGACAAGAAAAACCAATTTTTGGTTCTGCAAAAAAATCTGGCAAAATGCGTGAGTGTTAACCCACAAAATGGCGCGTTTTAGAAAAAATACAAAATCATAAGTATATAACCACGAATTGATCCGTTTTTGTTCTGGTATATCATAATACCATATCCTCAAGCTAATAGATAAGAAAAATCAATGTTTGGTTCTGCAAAAAAATCTGGCAAAATGCGTGAGTAACCCACAAAATGACACGTTTTAGAAAAAATACAAAATCATAAGTATATAAGCACGAATTGACCCGTTTTCGTTCTGGTATATCATAATACCATAGCATCAAGCTAATAGACAAGAAAAATCAATTTATGGTTCTGCAAAAAAATCTAGCAAAATGCGTGAGTGTTAACCCAAAAAATGGCGCGTTTTTGAAAAAATACAAAATCATAAGTATATAACCACGAATTGACCCGTTTTCGTTCTGGTATATCATAATACCATAACATCAAGCTAATAGACAAGAAAAATCAATTTTTGATTTTGCAAAAAAATCTGGCAAAAAGCGTGAGTGTTAAACCCACAAAATGGCGCGTTTTAGAAAAAATACAAAATCATAAGTATATAACCACGAATTGACCCGTTTTCGTTCTGGTATATCATAATACCATATCCTCAAGCTAATAGACAAGAAAAACTAATTTTTGGTTCTGCAAAAAAATCTGGCAAAATGCGTGAGTGTTAACCCACAAAATGACACGTTTTAGAAAAAATACAAAATCATAAGTATATAAGCACGAATTGACCCGTTTTCGTTATGGTATATCATAATACCATATCCTCAAGCTAATAGACAAGAAAAATAAATTTTTGGTTCTGCAAAAAAATCTGGCAAAATGCGTGAGTGTTAACCCACAAAATGGCGTGTTTTTGAAAAAAATACAAAATCATAAGTATATAAACACGAATTGACCCGTTTTCGTTCTAGTATATCATAATACCAAATATTCAAGCTAATAGACAAGAAAAATCAATTTTCGATTCTGCAAAAAAATCTGGCAAAATGCGTGAGTGTTAACCAACAAAATGACGCGTTTTAGAAAAAATACTAAATTATAAGTATATAACCACGAATTGACCCGTTTTCTTTCTGGTATATCATAATACCATATCCTCAAGCTAATAGACAAGAAAAATCAATGTTTGGTTCTGCTAAAAAATCTGGCAAAATGCGTGAGTGTTAACCCACAAAATGACACGTTTTAGAAAAAATACAAAATCATAAGTATATAAGCACGAATTGACCCGTTTTCGTTCTGGTATATCATAATACCATAGCATCAAGCTAATAGACAAGAAAAATCAATTTATGGTTCTGCAAAAAAATCTAGCAAAATGCGTGAGTGTTAACCCAATAAATGGCGCGTTTTTGAAAAAATACAAAATCATAAGTATATAACCATGAATTTACCCGTTTTTGTTCTGGTATATCATAATACCATAGCATCAAGCTAATAGACAATAAGAATCGATTTTTGGTTCTGCAAAAAAATCTGGCAAAATGCGTGAGTGTTAACCCACAAAATGTCGCGTTTTAGAAAAAATACAAAATAATAAGTATATAACCACGAATTGACCCGTTTTTGTTCTGGTATATCATAATACCATATCCTCAAGCTAATAGACAAGAAAAATCAATTTTTGGTTCTGCAAAAAAATCTGGCAAAATGCATGAGTGTTAACCCACAAAATGACACGTTTTAGAAAAAATACAAAATCATAAGTATATAACCACGAATTGACCCGTTTTTGTTCTGGTATATCATAATACCATATCCTAAGCTAATAGACAAGAAAAATCAATTTTTGGTTCTGAAAAAAAATCTGGCAAAATGCGTGAGTGTTAACCCACAAAATGGCGCGTTTTAGAAAAAATACAAATTCATATGTATAGAACCACGAATTGACCCGTTTTCGTTCTGGTATGTCATATTACCATATCCTCAAGCTAATAGACAAGAAAAATCAATTTTTGGTTCTGCAAAAAAATCTGGCAAAATGCGTGAGTGTTAAACCCACAAAATGGCGCGTTTTAGAAAAAATACAAAATCATAAGTATATAACCACGAATTGACCCGTTTTCGTTCTGGTATATCATAATACCATATCCTCAAGCTAATAGACAAGAAAAACCAATTTTTGGTTCTGCAAAAAAATCTGGCAAAATGCGTGAGTGTTAACCCACAAAATGACACGTTTTAGAAAAAATACAAAATCATAAGTATATAAGCACGAATTGACCCGTTTTCGTTATGGTATATCATAATACCATATCCTCAAGCTAATAGACAAGAAAAATAAATTTTTGGTTCTGCAAAAAAATCTGGCAAAATGCGTGAGTGTTAACCCACAAAATGGCGTGTTTTTGAAAAAAATACAAAATCATAAGTATATAAACACGAATTGACCCGTTTTCGTTCTGGTATATCATAATACCATATCCTCATGCTAATAGACAAGAAAAATCAATTTTTGATTCTGCAAAAAAATCTGGCAAAATGCGTTAGTGTTAACCCACAAAATGGCGCGTTTTTGAAAAAATACAAAATCATAAGTATATAAGCACGAATTGACCCCCTTTTTCTGATATATCATAATACCATATCCTCAAGCTAATAGAATAGAAAAATCAATTTTTGGTTCTGCAAAAAAAATCTGGCAAAATGGGTGAGTGGTTAACCCACAAAATGGCGCGTTTTAGAAAAAATACAAAATCATAAGTATATAACCACGAATTGACCCGTTTTCGTTCTGGTATATCATAATACCATAAAATCAAGCTAATAGACAAGAAAAATCAATTTTTGATTTTGCAAAAAAATCTGGCAAAAAGCGTGAGTGTTAAACCCACAAAATGGCGCGTTTTAGAAAAAATACAAAATCATAAGTATATAACCACGAATTGACCCGTTTTTGTTCTGGTATATCATATTACCATATCCTAAGCTAATAGACAAGAAAAATTAATTTTTGGTTCTGAAAAAAAAATCTGGCAAAATGCGTGAGTGTTAACCCACAAAATGGCGCGTTTTTGAAAAAAATACAAAATCATAAGTATATAACCACGAATTCACCCGTTTTTTTTCTGGTATATCATAATACCATAGCCTCAAGCTAGTAGACAGTAAAAATTAATTTTTGGTTCTGCAAAAAAATCTTCCAAAATGCGTGAGTGTTAACCCACAAAATGGCGTGTTTTTGAAAAAATACAAAATCATAAGTATATAACAACAAATTGACCCGTTTTCGTTCTAGTATATCATAATACCAAATATTCAAGCTAATAGACAAGAAAAATCAATTTTCGGTTCTGCAAAAAAATCTGGCAAAATGCGTGAGCGTTAACCAACAAAATGACGCGTTTTAGAAAAAATAATAAATAATAAGTATATAACCACGAATTGACCCGTTTTCTTTCTGGTATATCATAATACCATATCCTCAAGCTAATAGACAAGAAAAATCAATGTTTGGTTCTGCAAAAAAATCTGGCAAAATGCGTGAGTAACCCACAAAATGACACGTTTTAGAAAAAATACAAAATCATAAGTATATAAGCACGAATTGACCCGTTTTCGTTCTGGTATATCATAATACCATAGCATCAAGCTAATAGACAAGAAAAATCAATTTATGGTTCTGCAAAAAAATCTAGCAAAATGCGTGAGTGTTAACCCAAAAAATGGCGCGTTTTTGAAAAAATACAAAATCATAAGTATATAACCACGAATTGACCCGTTTTCGTTCTGGTATATCATAATACCATAACATCAAGCTAATAGACAAGAAAAATCAATTTTTGATTTTGCAAAAAAATCTGGCAAAAAGCGTGAGTGTTAAACCCACAAAATGGCGCGTTTTAGAAAAAATACAAAATCATAAGTATATAACCACGAATTGACCCGTTTTTGTTCTGGTATATCATAATACCATATCCTAAGCTAATAGACAAGAAAAATTAATTTTTGGTTCTGAAAAAAAATCTGGCAAAATGCGTGAGTGTTAACCCACAAAATGGCGCGTTTTTGAAAAAAATACAAAATCATAAGTATATAACCACGAATTCACCCGTTTTTGTTCTGGTATATCATAATACCATAGCCTCAAGCTAATAGACAATAAAAATTAATTTTTGGTTCTGCAAAAAAATCTTGCAAAATGCGTGAGTGTTAACCCACAAAATGGCGTGTTTTTGAAAAAATACAAAATCATAAGTATATAACCACAAATTGACCCGTTTTTGTTCTAGTATATCATAATACCAAATATTCAAGCTAATAGACAAGAAAAATCAATTTTCGATTCTTTAAAAAAATCTGGCAAAATGCGTGAGTGTTAACCAACAAAATGACGCGTTTTAGAAAAAATACTAAATAATAAGTATATAACCACGAATTGACCCGTTTTCTTTCTGGTATATCATAATACCATATCCTCAAGCTAATAGACAAGAAAAATCAATGTTTGGTTCTGCAAAAAAATCTGGCAAAATGCGTGAGTAACCCACAAAATGACACGTTTTAGAAAAAATACAAAATCATAAGTATATAAGCACGAATTGACCCGTTTTCGTTCTGGTATATCATAATACCATAGCATCAAGCTAATAGATAAGAAAAATCAATTTATGGTTCTGCAAAAAAATCTAGCAAAATGCGTGAGTGTTAACCCAAAAAATGGCGCGTTTTTGAAAAAATACAAAATCATAAGTATATAACCACGAATTGACCCGTTTTCGTTCTGGTATATCATAATACCATAACATCAAGCTAATAGACAAGAAAAATCAATTTTTGATTTTGCAAAAAAATCTGGCAAAAAGCGTGAGTGTTAAACCCACAAAATGGCGCGTTTTAGAAAAAATACAAAATCATAAGTATATAACCACGAATTGACCCGTTTTTGTTCTGGTATATCATAATACCATATCCTAAGCTAATAGACAAGAAAAATTAATTTTTGGTTCTGAAAAAAAATCTGGCAAAATGCGTGAGTGTTAACCCACAAAATGACGCGTTTTTGAAAAAAATACAAAATCATAAGTATATAACCACGAATTCACCCGTTTTTGTTCTGGTATATCATAATACCATAGCCTCAAGCTAATAGACAATAAAAATTAATTTTTGGTTCTGCAAAAAAATCTTGCAAAATGCGTGAGTGTTAACCCACAAAATGGCGTGTTTTTGAAAAAATACAAAATCATAAGTATATAACCACAAATTGACCCGTTTTCGTTCTAGTATATCATAATACCAAATATTCAAGCTAATAGACAAGAAAAATCAATTTTCGATTCTGCAAAAAAATCTGGCAAAATGCGTGAGTGTTAACCAACAAAATGACGCGTTTTAGAAAAAATACTAAATAATAAGTATATAACCACGAATTGACCCGTTTTCTTTCTGGTATATCATAATACCATATCCTCAAGCTAATAGACAAGAAAAATCAATGTTTGGTTCTGCAAAAAAATCTTGCAAAATGCGTGAGTGTTAACCCACAAAATGACACGTTTTAGAAAAAATACAAAATCATAAGTATATAAGCACGAATTGACCCGTTTTCGTTCTGGTATATCATAATACCATAGCATCAAGCTAATAGACAAGAAAAATCAATTTATGGTTCTGCAAAAAAATCTAGCAAAATGCGTGAGTGTTAACCCAAAAAATGGCGCGTTTTTGAAAAAATACAAAATCATAAGTATATAACCATGAATTTACCCGTTTTTGTTCTGGTATATCATAATACCATAGCATCAAGCTAATAGACAATAAAAATCAATTTTTGGTTCTGCAAAAAAATCTGGCAAAATGCGTGAGTGTTAACCCACAAAATATCGCGTTTTAGAAAAAATACAAAATCATAAGTATATAACCACGAATTGACCCGTTTTTGTTCTGGTATATCATAATACCATATCCTCAAGCTAATAGACAAGAAAAATCAATTTTTGGTTCTGCAAAAAAATCTGGCAAAATGCATGAGTGTTAACCCACAAAATGACACGTTTTAGAAAAAATATAAAATCATAAGTATATAACCACGAATTGACCCGTTTTTGTTCTGGTATATCATAATACCATATCCTAAGCTAATAGACAAGAAAAATCAATTTTTGGTTCTGAAAAAAAATCTGGCAAAATGCGTGAGTGTTAACCCACAAAATGGCGCGTTTTAGAAAAAATACAAATTCATATGTACAGAACCACGAATTGACCCATTTTCGTTCTGGTATGTCATATTACCATATCCTCAAGCTAATAGACAAGAAAAGTCAATTTTTGGTTCTGCAAAAAAATCTGGCAAAATGCGTGAGTGTTAACCCACAAAATGACACGTTTTAGAAAAAAATACAAAATCATATGTATATAAGCACGAATTGACCCGTTTTCGTTATGGTATATCATAATACCATATCCTCAAGCTAATAGACAAGAAAAATAAATTTTTGGTTCTGCAAAAAAATCTGGCAAAATGCGTGAGTGTTAACCCACAAAATGGCGTGTTTTTGAAAAAAATACAAAATCATAAGTATATAAACACGAATTGACCCGTTTTCGTTCTGGTATATCATAATACCATATCCTCATGCTAATAGACAAGAAAATCAATTTTTGATTCTGCAAAAAAATCTGGCAAAATGCGTGAGTGTTGTTAACCCACAAAATGGCGCGTTTTTGAAAAAATACAAAATCATAAGTATATAAGCACGAATTGACCCCCTTTTTTCTGATATATCATAATACCATATCCTCAAGCTAATAGAAAAGAAAAATCAATTTTTGGTTCTGCAAAAAAATCTGGCAAAATGGGTGAGTGTTAACCCACAAAATGGCGCGTTTTAGAAAAAATACAAAATCATAAGTATATAACCACGAATTGACCCGTTTTCGTTCTGGTATATCATAATACCATAACATCAAGCTAATAGACAAGAAAAATCAATTTTTGATTTTGCAAAAAAATCTGGCAAAAAGCGTGAGTGTTAAACCCACAAAATGGCGCGTTTTAGAAAAAATACAAAATCATAAGTATATAACCACGAATTGACCCGTTTTTGTTCTGGTATATCATAATACCATATCCTAAGCTAATAGACAAGAAAAATTAATTTTTGGTTCTGAAAAAAAATCTGGCAAAATGCGTGAGTGTTAACCCACAAAATGGCGCGTTTTTGAAAAAAATACAAAATCATAAGTATATAACCACGAATTCACCCGTTTTTGTTATGATATATCATAATACCATAGCCTCAAGCTAATAGACAATAAAAATTAATTTTTGGTTCTGCAAAAAAATCTTGCAAAATGCGTGAGTGTTAACCCACAAAATGGCGTGTTTTTGTAAAAATACAAAATCATAAGTATATAACCACAAATTGACCCGTTTTCGTTCTATTATATCATAATACCAAATATTCAAGCTAATAGACAAGAAAACTCAATTTTCGGTTCTGCAAAAAAATCTGGCAAAATGCGTGAGTGTTAACCAACAAAATGACGCGTTTTAGAAAAAATACTAAATAATAAGTATATAACCACGAATTGACCCGTTTTCTTTCTGGTATATCATAATACCATATCCTCAAGCTAATAGACAAGAAAAATCAATGTTTGGTTCTGCAAAAAAATCTGGCAAAATGCATGAGTGTTAACCCACAAAATGACACGTTTTAGAAAAAATACAAAATCATAAGTATATAACCACGAATTGACCCGTTTTTGTTCTGGTATATCATAATACCATATCCTAAGCTAATAGACAAGAAAAATCAATTTTTGGTTCTGAAAAAAAAATCTGGCAAAATGCGTGAGTGTTAACCCACAAAATGGCGCGTTTTAGAAAAAATACGAATTCATATGTATAGAACCACGAATTGACCCGTTTTCGTTCTGGTATGTCATATTACCATATCCTCAAGCTAATAGACAAGAAAAATCAATTTTTGGTTCTGCAAAAATATCTGGCAAAATGCGTGAGTGTTAAACCCACAAAATGACGCGCTTTAGAAAAAATACAAAATCATAAGTATATAACCACGAATTGACCCGTTTTCGTTCTGGTATATCATAATACCATATACTCAAGCTAATAGACAAGAAAAACCAATTTTTGGTTCTGCAAAAAAATCTGGCAAAATGCGTGAGTGTTAACCCAAAAAATGGCACGTTTTTGAAAAAATACAAAATCATAAGTATATAACCATGAATTTACCCGTTTTTGTTCTGGTATATCATAATACCATAGCATCAAGCTAGTAGACAATAAAAATCAATTTTTGGTTCTACAAAAAAATCTGGCAAAATGCGTGAGTGTTAAACCCACAAAATGGCGCGTTTTAGAAAAAATACAAAATCATAAGTATATAACCACGAATTGACCCGTTTTCGTTCTGGTATATCATAATACCATATCCTCAAGCTAATAGACAAGAAAAACCAATTTTTGGTTCTGCAAAAAAATCTGGCAAAATGCGTGATAAACAAGAAAAATCAATTTTTGGTTCTGCAAAAAAATATGGCAAAATGCGTGTGTGTTAACCCATAAAATGGCGCGTTTTTGAAAAAAAATACAAAATCAAAAGTTTATAACCAAGAATTGACCCATTTTTGTTCTGGTATATCATAATACCATATACTCAAGCTAATATACAAGAAAAATCAATTTTTGGTTCTGCAAAAAATTCTGTCAAAATGCGTGAGTGTTAACCCACAAAATAACGCGTTTTAGAAAAAATACAATATCATAAGTATATAACCACGAATTGACCCGTTTTAGTTCTGGTATATCATAATACCATATCCGCAAGCTAATAGACAAGAAAAATTAATTTTTGGTTCTGCAAAAAAATCTGGCAAAATGCGTGAGTCTTAACCCATAAAATGACGCGTTTTAGAAAAAAATACAAAATCATAAGTATATAACCACGAATTGACCCGTTTTCGTTCTAGTATATCATAATACCATATCCTCAATCTAATAGATAAGAAAAATCAATTTATGGTTCTGCAAAAAAATCTGGCAAAATGCGTGAGTGTTAACCCACAAAATGGCGCGTTTTAGAAAAAATACAAAATTATAAGTATATAACCACGAATTGAATCTTTTTTGTTCTGGTATATCATAGTACCATATCCTCAAGCTAATAGAAAAGAAAAATCAATTTTTGGTTCTGCAAAAAAATCTGGCAAAATGCGTGATTGTTAACACACAAAATGACGCGTTTTTGAAAAAAATACAAAATCATAAGTATATAACCACGAATTGACTCTTATTCATTCTGGTATATCATAATACCATATACTATAGCTAATAGACAAGAAAAATCATTTTTTGGTTGTGCTAATAAATCTAGCAAAATGCGTGAGTGTTAACCCAAAAATGGCGCGTTTTTGAAAAATACAAAATCATATGTATATAACCACAAATTGACCCGTTTTCATTCTGGTGTATCATAATACCATATCCTCATGCTAATAAACAAGAAAAATCAATTTTTGGTTCTGCAAAAAAATATGGCAAAATGCGTGTGTGTTAACCCATAAAATGGCGCGTTTTTGAAAAAAAATACAAAATCAAAAGTTTATAACCAAGAATTGACCCATTTTTGTTCTGGTATATCATAATACCATATACTCAAGCTAATATACAAGAAAAATCAATTTTTGGTTCTGCAAAAAATTCTGTCAAAATGCGTGAGTGTTAACCCACAAAATAACGCGTTTTAGAAAAAATACAATATCATAAGTATATAACCACGAATTGACCCGTTTTAGTTCTGGTATATCATAATACCATATCCTCAAGCTAATAGACAAGAAAAATTAATTTTTGGTTCTGCAAAAAAATCTGGCAAAATGCGTGAGTCTTAACCCATAAAATGACGCGTTTTAGAAAAAAATACAAAATCATAAGTATATAACCACGAATTGACCCGTTTTCGTTCTAGTATATCATAATACTATATCCTCAATCTAATAGATAAGAAAAATCAATTTATGGTTCTGCAAAAAAATCTGGCAAAATGCGTGAGTGTTAACCCACAAAATGGCGCGTTTTAGAAAAAATACAAAATTATAAGTATATAACCACGAATTGAATCTTTTTTGTTCTGGTATATCATAGTACCATATCCTCAAGCTAATAGAAAAGAAAAATCAATTTTTGGTTCTGCAAAAAAATCTGGCAAAATGCGTGATTGTTAACACACAAAATGACGCGTTTTTGAAAAAAATACAAAATCATAAGTATATAACCACGAATTGACTCTTATTCATTCTGGTATATCATAATACCATATACTATAGCTAATAGACAAGAAAAATCATTTTTTGGTTGTGCTAAAAAATTTGGCAAAATGCGTGAGTGTTGTTAACCCACAAAATGGCGCGTTTTTGAAAAATACAAAATCATATGTATATAACCACGAATTGACCCGTTTTCGTTCTGGTGTATCATAATACCATATCCTCAAGCTAATAAACAAGAAAAATCAATTTTTGGTTCTGCAAAAAAATCTGGCAAAATGCGTGAGTGTTAACCCACAAAATGGCGTGTTTTTAAAAAAATACAAAATCATAAGTATATAACCACAAATTGACCCGTTTTCATTCTGGTATATCATAATACCATATCCTTAAGCTAACGGACAAGAAAAATACATTTTTGGTTCTGCAAAAAAATCTGGCAAAATGCGTGAGTGTTAACCCACAAAATGGCGCTTTTAGAAAAAATACAAAGTCATAAGTATATAACCACGAATTGACCCGTTTTCGTTCTGGTATATCATAATACCATATCCTCAAGCTAATATGCAAGAAGAAACAATTTTTGGTTCTGCAAAAAAATCTGGCAAAATGCGTGTGTGGAAAAAAAATACAAAATCATAAGTTTATAACCACGAATTGACCCGTTTTTGTTCTGGTATATCATAATACCATATACTCAAGCTAATAGACAAGAAAAATCAATTTTTGGTTTTGCAAAAAATTCTGGCAAAATGCGTGAGTGTTAACCCACAAAATAACGCGTTTTAGAAAAAATACAATATCATAAGTATATAACCACGAATTGACCCGTTTTAGTTCTGGTATATCATAATACCATATCCTCAAGCTAATAGATAAGAAAAATCAATTTTTGGTTCTGCAAAAAAATCTGGCAAAATGCGTGAATGTGTAAACCCACAAAATGGTGTGTTTTAGAAAAAATACAAAATCATAAGTATATAACAACGAATTGAACCGTTTTCGTTCTGGTATATCATAGTACCATATACTCAAGCTAATAGACAAGAAAAATCAATTTTTGGTTCTGCAAAAAAATCTGGCAAAATACGCGAGTCTTAACCCACAAAATGACGCGTTTTTGAAAAAATACAAAATCATAATTATATAACCACGAATTGACCGTTTTCGTTCTGGTATATCATAATACCATATCCTCAAGCTACGATACAAGAAAAATCAATTTTTGGTTCTGCAAAAAAATCTGGCAAAATGCATGATTGTTAACCCACAAAATGACGAGTTTTTGAAAAAAATACAAAATCATAAGAATATAACCACGAATTGACCCGTTTTCATTCTGGTATATCATAATACCATATACTATAGCTAATAGACAAGAAAAATCATTTTTTGGTTGTGCTAAAAAATCTGGCAAAATCCGTGAGTGTTGTTAACCCACAAAATGGCGCGTTTTTGAAAAATACAAAATCATATGTATATAACCACGAATTGACCCGTTTTCGTTCTGGTGTATCATAATACCATATCCTCAAGCTAATAAACAAGAAAAATCAATTTTTGGTTCTGCAAAAAAATCCGACAAAATGCGTGAGTGTTAACCCACAAAATGGCGCGTTTTTGAAAAAATACAAAATCATAAGTATATAACCACGAATTGACCCGTTTTCATTCTAGTATATCAGAATACCATATCTTCAAGCTAATAGATAAGAAAAATAAATTTTTGGTTCAGCAAATAAATCTAGCAAAATGCGTGAATGTTAACCCACAAAATGACGCGTTTTAGAAAAAATACAAAATCATGAGTATATAACCACGAATTGACCGTTTTCGTTCTGGTATATCATAATACCATATCCTCAAGCTAATAGACAAGAAAAATCAATTTTTGGTTCTGCAAAAAAATCTGGCAAAATGCGTGATTGTTAACATACAAAATGACGCGTTTTTGAAAAAAATACAAAATCATAAGTATATAACCACGAATTGACCCGTTCTCATTCTGGTATATCATAATACCATATACTATAGCTAATAGACAAGAAAAATCATTTTTTGGTTGTGCTAAAAAATCTGGCAAAATCCGTGAGTGTTGTTAACCCACAAAATGGCGCGTATTTGAAAAATACAAAATCATATGTATATAACCACAAATTGACCCGTTTTCGTTTTGGTATATCATAATACCATATCCTCAAGCTAATATGCAAGAAAAAACAATTTTTGGTTCTGCAAAAAAATCTTGCAAAATGCGTGTGTGGAAAAAAATATAAAATCATAAGTTTATAACCACGAATTGACCCGTTTTTGTTCTGGTATATCATAATACCATATACTCAAGCTAATAGACAAGAAAAATCAATTTTTGGTTTTGCAAAAATTTCTGGCAAAATGCGTGAGTGTTAACCCATAAAATAACGCGTTTTAGAAAAAATACAATATCATAAGTATATAACCACGAATTGACCCGTTTTCGTTTTGGTATATCATAGTACCATATCCTCAAGCTAATAGACAAGAAAAATCAATTTTTGGTTCTGCAAAAAAATCTGGCAAAATACGCGAGTCTTAACCCACAAAATGACGCGTTTTTGAAAAAATACAAAATCATAAGTATATAACCATGAATTGACCCGTTTTCGTTATGGTATATCATAATACCATATCCTCAAGGTAATAGACAAGAAAAATCAATTTTTGGTTCTGCAAAAAAATCTGGCAAAATGCGTGAGTGTAACCCACAAAATGACGCGTTTTATTAAAAAAATACAAAATCATAAGTATAAGTATATAACCACGAATTGACCCGTTTTCATTCTAGTATATCATAATACTATATCCTCAATTTAATAGATAAGAAAAATCAATTTTTGGTTCTGCAAAAAAATCTGGCAAAATGTGTGAGTGTTAACCCACAAAATGACTCGTTTTAGAAAAAATACAAAATCACAAGTATATAACCACAAATTGACCCGTTTTCGTTATGGTATATCATAATACCATATCCTCAAGCTAATAGACAAGAAAAATCAATTTTTGGTTCTGCAAAAAAATCTGGCAAAATGCGTGAGTATTAACCCACAAAATAACGTGTTTTAGAAAAAATACAAAATCATAAGTATATAACCACGAATTGACCCGTTTTCATTCTGGTATATCATAATACCATATCCTCAAGCTAATAGACAAGAAAAATCAATTTTTGGTTCTGCAAAAAAATCTGGCAAAATGCGTGAGTGTAAACCCACAAAATGACCCGTTTGAGAAAAAATACAAAATCATAAGTATATAAGCACGAATTAACAGTTTTTGTTCTCGTATATCATAATACCATATCCTCAAGCTAATAGTCAAGAAAAATCAATTTTTGGTTCTTCAAAAAATCTGGCAAAATGCGTGAGTGTTAACCCACAAAATGACGCGTTTTTGAAAAAAATAAAAAATCATAAGTATATAACCACGAATTGACCCTTTTTCGTCTTGGTATATCATAATACCATATACTATAGCTAATAGACAAGAAAAATAGATTTTTATGTTGTGCTAAAAAATCTGGCAAAATGCGTGAGTGTTAACGCACAAAATGGCGCGTTTTTGAAAAAAATACAAAATCATAAGTATATAACCACGAATTGACCCGCTTTCGTTCTCGTATATCATAATACCATATCCTCAAGCTAATATGCAAGAAAAATAAATTTTTGGTTCTGCAAAAAAATCTGGCAAAATGCGTGAGTGTTAACCCACAAAATGACGCGTTTTTGAAAAAATACAAAATCATAAATTTATAACCACGAATTAACCCGTTTTTGTTCTGGTATATCATAATACCATATCCTCAAGTTGATAGACAAGAAAAATCAATTATTGGTTCTGCAAATAAATCTAGCAAAATGCGTGAGTGTTAACCCACAAAATGACGCCTTTTTAGAAAAAATACAAAATCATAAGTATATAACCACGAATTGACCGTTTTCGTTTGGTATATCATAATACCATATCCTCAAGCTAATAGACAAGAAAAATAAATTTATGGTTCTACAAAAAAATCTGGCAAAATGCGTGAGTGTTGTTAACCCACAAAATGACGCGTTTTTGAAAAAAATACAAAATCATAAGTATATAACCACGAATAGGCCCGTTTTCATTCTGGTATATCATAATACCATATACAATAGCTAATAGACAAGAAAAATAGATTTTTTGGTTCTGCAAAAAAAATCTGGCAAAATGCGTGAGTGTTAACGCACAAAATGGCGCGTTTTTGAAAAAAATACAAAATCATAAGTATATAACCATGAATTGACCCGTTTTCATTATGGTATATCAAAATACCATATCATCAAGCTAATAGACAAGAAAAATCAATTTTTGGTTCTGCAAAAAAATCTGGCAAAATGCGTGAGTGTTAACCGACAAAATGACGCGTTTTAGAAAAAATACAAAATCATAAGTATATAACCACGAATTGACCTGTTTTCATTCGGGTATATCATAATACCATATACTCAAGCTAATAGACAATAAAAAACAATTTTTGATTCTGCAAAAAA
The DNA here is from genome assembly GCA_029959085.1 of Nemophila menziesii. NCBI lineage: Eukaryota > Viridiplantae > Streptophyta > Magnoliopsida > Boraginales > Hydrophyllaceae > Nemophila > Nemophila menziesii. The sequence continues at coordinate 1,695,918 of JARWIR010000036.1, read as the reverse complement.
AATCTGGCAAAATGCGTGGGTATTTTACCCATAAAATGGCGCGTTTTTGAAAAAATACAAAACCGTAAGTATATAACCACGAATTGACCCGTTTTCATTCTGGTATATCATAATACCATATCTTCAAGCTAATAAACAAGAAAAATCAATTTTTGGTTCTGCAAAAATATCTGGCAAAATGCGTGAGTGTTAACCCACAAAATGACCCGTTTGAGAAAAAATACAAAATCATAAGTATATAAGAACGAATAAACAGTTTTTGTTCTAGTATATCAGAATACCATATCCTTAAGCTAATAGACAAGAAAAATCAATTTTTGGTTCTTCAAAAAATCTGGCAAAATGCGTGAGTGTTAACCCACAAAATGACGCGTTTTTGAAAAAAATACAAAATCATAAGTATATAACCACGAATTGACCCTTTTTCATTCAGGTATATCATAATACCATAACCTCAAGCTAATATGCAAGAAAAATCAATTTTTGGTTCTGCAAAAAAATCTGGCAAAATGCGTGAGTGTTAACCCACAAAATGACGCGTTTTTGAAAAAATACAAAATCATAAGTTTATAACCACGAATTAACCCGTTTTTGTTCTGATATATCATAATACCATATCCTCAAGTTAATAGACAAGAAAAATCAATTTTTGGTTCTGCAAAAAAATCTGACAAAATGCGTGAGTTGTTAACTCACAAAATGGCATGTTTTTGAAAAAATACAAAATCATAAGTATATAACCACGAATTGACCCGTTTTCATTCTGGTATATCATAATACCATATTTTCAAGCTAATAGACAAGAAAAATCAATTTTTGGTTCTGCAAATAAATCTAGCAAAATGCGTGAGTGTTAACCCACAAAATGACGCGATTTTAGAAAAAATACAAAATCATAAGTATATAACCACGAATTGACCTGTTTTCATTCGGGTATATCATAATACCATATACTCAAGCTAATAGACAATAAAAAACAATTTTTGATTCTGCAAAAAAAATCTGGCAAAATGTGTGGGTATTTTACCCATAGAATGGCGCGTTTTTGAAAAAATACAAAACCGTAAGTATATAACCACGAATTGACCCGTTTTCATTCTGGTATATCATAATACCATATCTTCAAGCTAATAAACTAGAAAAATCAATTTTTGGTTCTGCAAAAAAATCTGGCAAAATGCGTGAGTGTTAACCCACAAAATGACCCGTTTGAGAAAAAATACAAAATCATAAGTATATAAGCACGAATAAACAGTTTTTGTTCTGGTATATTGGTGGTCCTTTGTGTGTTCTAAAAATAAATGCAAGTGATAATCGAACCACAACCGCAAGTGTACGGTTGTCCCAAGTAGTAATAAGGATAATACAGATTCGTTCCAATGACGGATGGTTGATCACAATGTTTAGCAAGTAGTGATTGATGCACTTATGAAAAATAAAAGATAATAAAATATTTGTTTGGTTTTGTTGATTAGAGCTAATGAATAAAAGACAAATAATTAAATGCAAGTAGAAGCTAAGACGCAAGTAAAATAAGTGAAAACGCAATATGAGATGTAGTACTTGAGAACGCAAGGATCTTCGTAATCTTACTTCCTAACTTATGTTGTTTAAGGGCTAAATTGGTCAATTACAATGGTCGGGATTCTAAATTCCTTATACCCCCGTCAGGGTGGACTATAAGGCGATCCTAAAGTGTCACTAGTCCCGTCATGGTAAATATGATCCACCGTTGGATGATTAAGTGTTTTACCTGATTGGCCCTAGAATTAGCTAAGTTCGTCGGAATCAATAGCTTTTATCCTAGATTGAATAATTAATTCTATACCTAAACCCTCCGTCAGGATGATCCACACGCCACATATGTGGAATAGCTTAGATACTAATACCTAATCTTAGTTCGCGACTCTAAAATCAGTAAATAATCACAAATTATCGAAAAGAGTAATGAACCCAATCTAATTTAATCTAGCATAAACCCAAATTCAACATTCGTTATTTCATAAAATTAAGATTCACCCATTGTTTGTTCTCAAGCACTATGAAAAGCTTAGCTCATATTAAAATTAAAAACTAAATTAAAAGAAATGGAATTCATATTGTTTACAGAATTAAAATATAAAAAGAACCTAATTTTCGGAATTGGAATGACTACGAACGGAGCTATAGACCCACTCCAGCTCTTATAGCTTCTTCTTCTTCCTTCTGTTGCTTCTCTCTGGGGTTTTAATCTTGTGGAATGTGAATTGTGTGAAAAATAGAAGTCCAGACCTCCTTTTATAAGCATAAATTCGTTCTAGGGCTTGGACCAGAAAATAGAATATTAATTAAATGTCCAAGCCCACTTTCTAAGCCCAAAATCCCGTAACTGCTGATACACCTTCACTAAAACAGCTTTTCCCGATGCGTTATGACTCCGATTGACCTCATTCCAGTTGCTAAAGTTCCGTAACTCAATAAGGAACGATTTCTCTTCAAAAGTCAGCGGCTAAATCATCGCTTAAGCACCTCGAAATCAGCAATCTATGGCCTGGAACGTGGATTTTCAGCTCTAAAAATAATATCTTCGGGATTTGTCTTCAAGTCTTGACTCTAATTCACGATCTTTGACCTTCTCCTCGGATTCCTCTCCTAACTAACATCTAAAACCTGTAAACTTTACACTAAAAATACCAATATTACGCGCAAAAGTTTAATAAATAAAAAATGCTAGAAATAAAAAGGTAATTCCGGATTATTGAATATTTAGTACAAAAGTCTATCAAATTAATTAAATAAACACCAAAAATGATGTCTCCTAAGGGTCGAAAATAAGAACAATTAGGGAGACATCAAGACCCCCAACTCAAACCTTTGTCGTCCCGACAAAGTAAAACAAAACAAAGGGGTAGAAGTAAGCGTATAAACAATTAGAAGCTAGCAAATAAACCCTAAAGCAATTCTCAAAATAAATCTCATATAGCAAACTCTAGAAACTAATATACACATACACTAATCATGCAACATCAAACATAAATAATCTCAATCATAAAATTAAAGTCGCAATGCTTGAAGGTTACACTTGTACTCATCTCTGTATGATGGCTATAAGGTGGTCATTAATCCTACCTCGCTTTGAACGTTCCACCTAGTGTATTCCCTATCAACAGGAATAATAAATTCACTATGCACTTAGGAATCACGAGGTCTTTTCGGTTATAATAATGGCTTAAGGACGGGTGTGGATGTATATTTGGTAAATTTGAAGTGAGCTTTTGGCTCTCTCCTCACTTACCATCAACAGTGTCCTCGAGCTTGAGTTAACGCTCAAAAAGATGTTCTCACTCACCCATATACGCAACAATTTAGCGTCCCATGTCTACCCACTATTAACAAGATGATTTTCAGAAAATTCCACTTTGCCGGATGTTTTATTCATTCATATTTTTCTTTTTCTTTTCTTTTCTCTTTTTCTTCTTTTTTTTTTGTACAGGAGCAAACCGGGTTCCCGGTTTTGACGAATCCGGGTTCCCGGTTCCTACTGTAAGTATTTTTTCATTTTTCATTTTTTTTTTCTTTCTTTTTCTTTTTTTTTCTCATTCCCGGCAAAGGGTTACAAGTATATATCATCTGCAATTGTGCTACAATACAAATCACATCAATCCCAACCCATTAATTTCCCCATATGTGGTCCCACCACCCCAAACTCAAGCTCGAGACATGTCTCAGGATTGTGATTCAAGTGCGGGTCATATGGTCATACCTAATAATCTAAGGGATAATGGCTTATATCGTGGCTACAAAGAAAAGGCTAAGGCTCAAAGTGGGCTAAGACGGATAATAATTAATACAAGGGATAGAAGGCTAAAAAGGCACAAATGGCTAACAAAGAACTGCCCCTATCATTTTCCTAAGTACATAGCTTGTCTTTAGTTCATATCTAGGTGGGTTCTCTACTAATTAGGATTTCACGTTCTACACACCAAACATATTCCTTGAGTACAAGCTTACTTCATTTGCATTGTTAATTAATTTTTCCTTTCAATTACCTATCTTCGCATGCAATTGTAAGTGCGTTTTATATCAATCCCTAAAGTCCACTATTTACTATCATAGATTCATCAAAAGTATGCTTAAAGGGATATTTAAAAATTTCTACAGTCAAACGCAACTCCGAAAATTCTTTTATTGAAAGCAAATAAAGCAAATAACACATAAAAATTGGGATGAGGCAACGAACCCCACCCCAAACTCAAAAATGAGTCGTGTCCCCACGACTCGAAAAGACTCAATAAAGCATTTAAACTAATCTACACTAAGAGGAAAGTTTAGAAAACGTATCTTAACCAGCGCGAGGCTGGTTATCGGTGTTACGTTCTGGACCTTTATCTCGCGTAACAGCATCATAAATTGCGTTTTGAAGTGTATTTACGCCTAAGATTAAATTTCGAAGCAGGTCCAATTCTTTGGTAACGTTTCCCAAGGTAGCAATCATCTTCTCCTGATTCTCTTCCAACACCTGAATCTTCGCTTCCAACTCAGGTACAGTTTTCGCTTTCTTTGATTGAGGAGTTCTCGGACTTCTTGTAGTTCGTGTTGCTTCTTCATGGATGTTCTTGATTGTGCTCAAAGATATACTCACACCAACTGAAACAGTATCAATATATGCGTCCTTACGCGGAATCTTTGCGTCTAGACACAACTGAGTAATAGTACAAGGAAACTTCAGATTTTGTTGTTTCATTGGTGATTTCGCGAACTCCATGATTGTATCATAAATGATCTTAGCAACATCGAATGGTTTCTCCTCCAAAATACACTTCATAACAAATATGTGCTCTTTCTTCAACTCGGAAGTGTGTTTAATACCAAAGAAAGTGGGTATTACGAAACGAGACCAAACCTTAGCACGAGGTGTCAAACTACTGCTGTAAAACTGTCCAGGATACCTTTCACCTTCAGGAATTGGGCTAGTCCCATTAACAAGCACGGTCCCCCAAATGGATTCAAAATCAAAAGAAGGGTCATTAAGAATATCTTGGAAGGGGCATGTTCCAGAAAAGTTGGGTAGTTTCAATGATTTCCGAATACGTTCAATAGAGAAAGGAACTACCTTTTTGCGGATATCAATGGCATCATGGGAGGTAGCTAAACCTTTGTAAAATTCTCGCACAAAAGTAGGAATAAACTCAAGCTTCCTTTCTTGTAACTCTTTCCAACCAAACTTAGCACATGTCACAGCATATTCCTTGTAATCACTACTCATAATACCCTTAGGAAAATTCGTCTCCTCACCAAATTTCAAAAATTCAATTCGTTCACGAACCTGAGTATTCCAACAAGTGTAAACCCTCTTAGGCTTGTGGGCCCACATCTTCATACGCGGAGGTTTTTGAACGGGTGCTTCCAGAATCTCTTGTTAAGTTTCCTTCTCAATGTTCTTCGTAATTTCCTCTTCTGGTTCCTTCTCACTTTCAATCTCATCAATCAATCTTCTCTTTAGACCTGTGATTTCTTTTCTGTTAGAATCAAGCTTAACTTCGTCAATTTTTCGTTTAGGACGCGAATCAGGAATCTCAATAGCTTGATCTTGTGAACCACCAATGGTGGTCTTTCTTCTAGGAGCAGTTCTTCGGAAATCACCGGTTCTGTTAGTCATCTCTTTTCACCCCAAACTCAAAACGTCAAATAATGAAAAACTTAGGGAAAAGTTTAGAATTTTGATGTTTTGAGGTTTAAGAATTTAAGAACTAGGTGAAATATGAGATGGGTCTTGGTTAATTTGTATGGGAGAAGAAAGAATTGGGTTTAATTTAAGGAATTGGGTGAAGAAGAATCTTGGGAAAAACTAAGGATTTGATGTTATTTTGGAGAGGAGGTGAGTTGATCTTATGTTTTTGTGGTGAAAGAGGGTAGGATTTGATGATATATAGTGTTTTGGTAGATGAATTTCGGAGGTGGGGAGGCTATTGGTGCGTTTTAGGTAAAGACTTGGAAAAGAGGCTAAGAAAACTAGGTTAAAACACCCAAAACCGCCTCTCACAGCTTGCAAACCGGGTTCCCGGTTTTGGCAAACCGGGTGCCCGGTTCCGCGTCGCTGTGACGGCGCGGAAAAATCAATTGTGGACTCTTTTTTTTTTTTTTTTTTTTTTCAAAACGCACCAAAACGCTGGACCCCAAGACGCGAGGTCAGGGATTTTACTCGCCGAAACCGGGTACCCGGTTCTGTGGAATGCGGGTTCCCGGATTTTCTCGATGGCGCGAGTCAAAACGCGCCAAAACGCAGCACCTCAAAACGCTGGACCAGAGAAATTTGAAGATAACAGCTCCGAAACCGGGTACCCGGTTCTGCCAAATGCGGGTACCCGGATTTGTGTCGATGGCGCGAATCAAAACGCACGAAAACGCAAGCCACCAAGACACTGGGTCAGGGATTTTCAGAAATCACAGCACCAAAACCGGGTACCCGGTTTTGCCAAATGCGGGTTCCCGGTTCCGACGCTGTGACATTACCCCAAAACGCCAAGTGTTGCGTTAAAATGGTTGGTACCAGCTCCAAAACCGGGTTCCCGGTCTTGCGAAACCGGGTTCCCGGTTTCTCCTGGACATCCAACCAATTTTTCTTCTGTTTTCGCCAAATCGACCCCAAACTCATGTCCTTTTTACCCCTGAAATCATCAAAAACAACTACCCTTCCTCATTTCTTAATAAAAACAATAAAATTACGAAAATCAAACTAATCTAAATTGCAAAAATGTAAAAACTCAGCTAATAAACAAGTAATTGGCTTTTGTTTAACGTCGTTAAGCTCGACGGGTTACCTCACGCTTCTAAGGAGTCTCGAGGAGATACATGACCTCCCCGGGATGTGGATCTTCCGAGCGATTGGTATCTTCACCTCCATGGTATATCTTTAGTCTGTGACCGTTAACCATAAAGGTACGGTTCTCTAGTGGATGTTCTATTTCTATCGCCCCATGAGGTGTAACTTTGGTCACAATGTATGGACCTGACCACTTAGATCTTAACTTACCCGGAAAATTGCTGAACTTTGAATTATACTTTAATACTTTTTGCCCCACTTCAAAGTTCTTTGGACGAATCCGATTGTCATGCCATTTCTTTGTGTTTTCTTTGTAAAGTTTGGCATTTTCATAAGCATGCAACCGGAATTCGTCAAGTTTATTAAGCTTCATCATACGGTTCTTTCCGGCTAAGATAGGATCTAAGTTCAACTGCGCAATCGCCCAATAGGCACCCATTTCAAGCTCTAAAGGTAAGTGACAAGCCTTACCATACACCATACGATAGGGAGATGCACCAACTGGAGTCTTAAACGCAGTACGATAGGCCCACAACGCATCATCTAACTTCATTGACCAATCTTTTCTTGTAGGACCAACGGTTTTCTCTAGGATTGACTTGACTTCACGGTTCGAAACTTCAGCTTGACCATTGGATTGTGGATGATACGCAGTAGATACACGGTGTCTAACTCCATATTTCTCTAGAATAGTCTTCAGATATTTATTAACGAAATGAGATCCTCCATCGCTAATAATCACTCTAGGTGTGCCATGTCTAGTGAAAATATGTGATTTCAAGAACCTGATCACCACTCGTGAATCATTAGTAGGTAAAGCCACCGCTTCTACCCACTTAGACACATAATCAACAGCTAATAAAATATAGAGGTTACCATTTGAAGGAACGAAAGGACCCATAAAGTCTATGCCCCATACATCGAATATCTCAACCTCTAACACATTATTACGCGGCATCTCATCCCTCTTAGATATGTTTCCGGTAAACTGGCATCTCGTACATTTCTTAACATATTCATGACAATCTTTTATAAGAGAAGGCCAGTAAAAACCTGATTGAAATACCTTTGCAGCAGTTCTGTCTCCTTTAAAATGTCCTCCATATAATGAATCATGGCATCCAGCTATAATGGCTTGAGTCTCTTCCCTTGCTACACATCTTCGTATCATTTGGTCAGCACAAACTTTATAGAGGAACGGATCCTCCCAAAAGAACTGTCTAGCACGATGAGCTAACCTCTTTCTTTCTTGATAAGTAGAACCTTCAGGAAAAACACCACTCACCACTAAATTCGCAATATCTGCATACCACGGAGCCTCATAATCTCGAACAACGAATAAACTCTCATCAGGAAACTCTTCTCTAACTGCTTCAGTACCACTATTCATCTCTGAACCCTCTAAACGCGATAGATGATCTGCAACCTGATTCTCACAACCCTTTCTATCTTTGATCTCTAAATCGAACTCTTGAAGCAATAACACCCATCTGATTAACCTTGGTTTCGCATCTTTCTTCTCCATAAGAAATCTTATCAAGGAATGATCTGTATAAACAATAACTTTCGCTCCAAGAAGATAAGAGCGAAATTTATCAAACGAATAGACAACTGCTAGCAACTCCTTTTCTGTAACTGTGTAATTGATCTGAGCACCACTAAAAGTTTTACTAGCATAGTAAATCGAATGAAAAACCTTCTCTTTTCTTTGGCCTAATACAGCTCCCATACACAAATCACTCGCATCACACATAACCTCAAACGGCAAATTCCAATCTGGAGGTAACACTATAGGAGCAGAAATAAGTTTTTCTTTGATTGCTTTAAAGGCCGCTAAACAAGCTTCATCAAAAAGGAATTTGCAATCCTTTTCGAGTAAGTTGCATAACGGTTTAGCAATCTTAGAAAAATCTTTAATAAAACGCCTATAAAAGCCAGCATGGCCAAGAAAACTCCTTACCCCTTTAACAGAAACAGGAGGGGGGGAGAGTTTTAATTACCTCTATCTTTGCTCTATCAACCTCTAATCCAGCACTTGAAACTTGGTGACCCAGAACAATACCTTCGCGAACCATGAAATGATACTTCTCCCAGTTGAGCACCAAATCTGTTTCCTTGCATCTCACTAATACTTTCTCCAAGTTATCCAAACATATATCAAAATCATCACCAAACACGGAGAAATCATCCATGAACACTTCAAGGAAATTATCTATCATGTCCCAGAAGATGGCCATCATACACCTTTGAAAAGTAGCGGGAGCGTTACACAACCCAAATGGCATTCTGCGATATGCAAAAGTACCAAATGGGCATGTAAAGGTAGTCTTATGTTGATCTTCTGGAGCCACGTAAATCTGATTGTACCCGGAGTAACCATCCAAGAAGCAATAGTACTCTCTTCCGGCTAATTTATCTAACATTTGATCGATGAAGGGCAAAGGGAAGTGATCTTTTCTGGTGGCCTTATTCAGCTTTCTGTAATCCATGCAAACTCTCCATCCAACTACCGTTCTTGAAGGAATCGCTTCATTTTTATCATTAAGAACTGTTGTAATTCCTCCTTTCTTCGGTACACACTGAACTGGGCTCACCCATTCACTACTCGAAATGGGATAAATAATCCCCGCATCTAAAAGCTTGATCACCTCTTTCTTTACCACATCTTTCATCACGGGCATCAATCTCCTTTGGCCTTCAACTGAGCGTGCGTTAACATCTTCAAGTATGATTTTGTGTTGACAATAGGATGGACTAATGCCTTTGATGTCAGCAATTGTCCAACCTATTGCTTCTTTGTTGGCTCTTAACACACGCAACAGTTTATCTTCTTGAGGACCTGTTAAATTAGCTGAAACAATAACAGGTAGAGTTTCATTAGTACCCAAATAAGCATACCTCAAGTGTGTTGGCAATGGTTTTTCTTCCAACTCCGGAGGAGATTCAATTGAAGGTTTCTTTTTAGGAATAATCTCCCACGGTTCTCTCACAGGTTCATAGGCAAGACGCCTATATTTCGGATTTTCAGAATTGAGAGCTGCTACTGTTTCGGTAAGCTCCTCCATCATCTCAGGTGAATCTAATGTCAAAGCAGCCTGCAAGATATCATCAAAATTTAAGCAATTAAATACCTCTTGCGATGCTTGCTCTACTACATCCATTCTGAAGCAATCTTCCTGAGAATCTGGGAATTTCATAGCTCGAAATACATTGAATTTCACTTCCTCATCTTGTATCCTCATTGTTAATTCGCCATTCTCTACATCGATCAATGTCCTCCCTGTAGCTAGGAAGGGTCTACCCAAAATAATGGGGACATTTCTATCTGCATTGTATTCAAGAATTACGAAATCAACAGGAAATATAAGTGTACCTGCCTTAACAAGGACATCCTCAATACGGCCTTCAGGATGAGCAAGAGACCTGTCCGCCATTTGCAAGACCATAGAGGTGGGTCTTGCGTTTCCAATTTTAAGCTTATCAAAGACTGACTTGGGCATCAAGTTGATGCTTGCCCCCAAATCACATAACGCCTTTCCTTTCCATTCTTCTCTAATTGAAATCGGAATCGTGAAACTCCCCGGATCAACTAACTTTGGAGGTAATTTACTCTGGCAAATCGCACTACACTCTTCCGGAAGGCCAATCATCTCATTATCACAATAAGGCCTTTTGTTAGTGAGGGCCCTCTTTAAAAACTTCGTATACTTAGGAATATCTCGAATTGCCTCAAGTAACGGAATATTAATACTCAGACCCCTCACTCTATTAAAGAACTTTTGAAAATCACCCAAATCACCCTTTTTCTGAACTCGCGATGGAAACGGTGGTGGAGGGCGATTGCTTACAATTTCATCTTTCTTTTTCAGAACTTCTCTTGGTCTTTCGATTTCTTCAACCTCACTATCTTTCTCATTCTCTTTCTCTTTCTCACCCACTTCCTTTTCTTTTCTTGGAACTTATTTCTCTTTCATAACGGGAAAAGGAGGTGGAGGAAGATTCTTACCACTTCTTAATGTAACAACCTTGCAATCTTCACGTTGTGTTGGATTTTCCGTATCGCTAGGAAGTTGCCCTTGTGGACGCTGATTCAGCTGTTTATTAATTTGACTTAGCTGATTCTGGAAAATCTTCATATTCGCTTCAGCTGCGTTCTGACGTTCCAAAGCTTGTGTTTGAAGAGCAATCAAATTTTCAACGGTTTTCTGAAGGGTAACTACTCCTTCTTGTGGATGGGCAGGTAGAGTTTTCTGGTTTAAATTCTCATCGTAGGTATTCTGAGGGGCTTGTCTTTGCACATAATTGTTTTGATTCTGTCCTCCTTGATAATTGTTGTGTGGTCTTGGATTATAGTTGTTGCCTTGAGGACGCGGCTGATACGCGTAAGTAGGATTGGCTGCCCCATTAGGATTTGAGTATTGAAACCCAGGATGGTTTCTGTTAGGCTGATATCCATTACCACTTGAATTGAAATTACCTCTATTAGACATAAAATTCACTGATTCTTAGTTATTCGGACAACTTTCCTCATCATGATCATCTACCTTACAAATTGAACACATATAAACCTCTTGTGCAGCATGCACAGCTACCCTCTTACCCGAAAAACCTTCTTTTACAGCTAAAGTAAGCTGCTTCAACTGTTGCTCTATAGTATTATGGATCTTGTTCTCAAACGTAGCAAATTTCTCTTCCATGTCAACATTATTTACTCCCTTAACTGGTGTTCTCACTGAGCTCCACCCAACTTCATTCTTAACTGTTCTCTCTAAAATGATCTTGGCATGAGCGGGTTGAACTTGAAGAAAACCTGCTCCACATAGCGTATCCAATTTCTCTCTTGAAATTCCATCAAGGCCTCTATAAAAGATCTTTAACTGTTGTTGTTCTGAAAAGCCATGATTAGGAACTTTACGCAAACACATCTGAAATCTTGTCCAACTCCTACCCACAGTTTCCTCATATTCTTGATGGAACTGTGTCAATTCTAGTTCAGCATCTAACCTCATGTTACTTGGGTAATACCTGTCAAAGAAAGCAATTTCTAATTGGTCCCAATTAGTAATCTTCGTAGGATCTTGCGTATCGTGCCATTCACTTGCTCCATCAATGACAAAGAATTTAAACGCAGCAAAATACATCTGTTCTCTTGAAACCCCTTGTGTGATATAAGAATCACATATCTGTTTGAATTTCTGTACTGCTCTAAGAGGATCTTCCGATGGTCTTCCGCGAAAATTTCCGAAGTTTTGGAACTGAGCTAGCATACCCGAATCTGGACGGAATCTCGGAACATCAATATCTGGAGCACCTACTCCTATAGCTGGAGCATGGAATGGAACTTCTGGAGGGCCATTAGTGAACCACGGATCATGATTCATCACTATCTGGACTGGAGGATTAGGATTCGCTGGTGGAACTGGAGGAATAAGACCTGGAGCCAAAGGTTGGCCATTTGCGCCTAGTTGATTATCTTGAAGATTGATCTCTTCCATTCTGTTACTTAACTCTTCTACTTCTAAAGCTTCTCGTTCTCTTCTTCTTCTGTTTGCAAATCTGATCAACGATTCTGGATTACTAAGGATCGGAGGTGTTGGCTCTAGATCCTTGAATAGCCTTCTTCGCATACACCAAACCTAAAAACCTGAAAAAGCTAACAAACAAAAAGCGTAAAACTGATAAAATAAAATAAATGCACTTATCACTAAAGGATAAACACCGTGGTCACACGCTACCGTCCCCGGCAGCGGCGCCAAAAACTTGGTGGTCCTTTGTGTGTTCTAAAAATAAATGCAAGTGATAATCGAACCACAACCGCAAGTGTACGGTTGTCCCAAGTAGTAATAAGGATAATACAGATTCGTTCCAAGGACGGATGGTTGATCACAATGTTTAGCAAGTAGTGATTGATGCACTTATGAAAAATAAAAGATAATAAAATGTTTGTTTGGTTTTGTTGATTAGAGCTAATGAATAAAAGACAAATAATTAAATGCAAGTAGAAGCTAAGACGCAAGTAAAATAAGTGAAAACACAATATGAGATGTAGTACTTGAGAACGCAAGGATCTTCCTAATCTTACTTCCTAACTTATGTTGTTTAAGGGCTAAATTGGTCAATTACAATGGTCGGGATTCTAAATTCCTTATACCCCCGTCAGGGTGGACTATAAGGCGATCCTAAAGTGTCACTAGTCCCGTCAGGGTAAATATGATCCACCGTTGGATGATTAAGTGTTTTACCTGATTGACCCTAGAATTAGCTAAGTTCGTCAGAATCAATAGCTTTTATCCTAGATTGAATAATTAATTCTATACCTAAACCCTCCGTCAGGATGATCCACACGCCACATATGTGGAATAGCTTAGATACTAATACCTAATCTTAGTTCGCGACTCTAAAATCAGTAAATAATCACAAATTATCGAAAAGAGTAATGAACCCAATCTAATTTAATCTAGCATAAACCCAAATTCAACATTCGTTATTTCATAAAATTAAGATTCACCCATTGTTTGTTCTCAAGCACTATGAAAAGCTTAGCTCATATTAAAATTAAAAACTAAATTAAAAGAAATGGAATTCATATTGTTTACAGAATTAAAATATAAAAAGAACCTAATTTTCGGAATTGGAATGACTACGAACGGAGCTATAGACCCACTCCAGCTCTTGTAGCTTCTTCTTCTTCCTTCTGTTGCTTCTTTCTGGCGTTTTAATCTTGTGGAATGTGAATTGTGTGAAAAATAGAAGTCCAGACCTCCTTTCATAAGCATAAATTCGTTCTAGGGCTTGGACCAGAAAATAGAATATTAATTAAATGTCCAAGCCCACTTTCTAAGCCCAAAATCCCGTAACTGCTGATACACCTTCACTAAAACAGCTTTTCCCGATGCGTTATGACTCCGATTGACCTCATTCCAGTTGCTAAAGTTCCATAACTCAATAAGGAACGATTTCTCTTCAAAGGTCAGCGGCTAAATCATCGCTTAAGCACCTCGAAATCAGCAATCTATGGCCTGGAAAGTGGATTTTCAGCTCTAAAAATAATATCTTCGGGATTTGTCTTCAAGTCTTGACTCCAATTCACGATCTTTGACCTTCTCCTCGGATTCCTCTCCTAGCTAACATCTAAAACCTGTAAACTTTACACTAAAAATACCAATATTACGCGCAAAAGTTTAATAAATAAAAAATGCTAGAAATAAAAAGGTAATTCCGGATTATTGAATATTTAGTACAAAAGTCTATCAAATTAATTAAATAAACACCAAAAATGATGTCTCCTAAGGGTCGAAAATAAGAACAATTAGGGAGACATCATATATCATAATACCATATCCTTAAGCTAATAGACAAGAAAAATCAATTTTTGGTTCTTCAAAAAATCTGGCAAAATGCGTGAGTGTTAACCCACAAAATGACGCGTTTTTGAAAAAAATACAAAATCATAAGTATATAACCACGAATTGACCCTTTTTCATTCTGGTATATCATAATACCATAACCTCAAGCTAATATGCAAGAAAAAACAATTTTTGGTTCTGCAAAAAAATCTGGCAAAATGCGTGAGTGTTAACCCACAAAATGACGCGTTTTTGAAAAAATACAAAATCATAAGTTTATAACCACGAATTAACCCGTTTTTGTTCTGATATATCATAATACCATATCCTCAAGTTAATAGACAAGAAAAATCAATTTTTGGTTCTGCAAAAAAATCTGACAAAATGCGTGAGTGTTAACTCACAAAATGGCGCGTTTTTGAAAAAATACAAAATCATAAGTATATAACCACGAATTGACCCGTTTTCATTATGGTATATCATAATACCATATCTTCAAGCTAATAGACAAGAAAAATCAATTTTTGGTTCTGCAAATAAATCTAGCAAAATGCGTGAGTGTTAACCCACAAAATGACGCGATTTTAGAAAAAATACAAAATCACAAGTATATAACCACAAATTGACCCGTTTTAATTATGGTATATCAAAATACCATATCCTCAAGCTATTAGACAAGAAAAATCAATTTTTGGTTCTGCAAAAAAATCTGGCAAAATGCGTGAGTATTAACCCACAAAATAACGTGTTTTAGAAAAAATACAAAATCATAAGTATATAACCACGAATTGATCCGTTTTCATTCTGGTATATCATAATAACACATCCTCAAGCTAATAGACAAGAAAAATCAATTTTTGGTTCTGCAAAAAAATCTGGCAAAATGCGTGAGTGTTAAACCCACAAAATGACACGTATTCGAAAAAATACAAAATCATAAGTATATAACCACGAATTAACCCGTTTTCGTTATGGTATATCACAATACCATATCCTCAAGCTAATAGACAAGAAAAATCAATTTTTGGTTCTGCAAAAAAATCTAGCAAAATGCGTGAGTGTTAACCTACAAAATGATGCGTTTTAGAAAAAATACAAAATCATAAATATATAACCACGAATTGACCCGTTTTCATTCGGGTATATCATAATACCATATCCTCAAGGTAATAGACAATAAAAAACAATTTTTGATTCGGCAAAAATAATCTGGCAAAATGCGTGGGTATTAACCCATAAAATGGCGTATTTTTGAAAAAATACAAAATCGTAAGTATATAACCACGAATTGACCCGTTTTCATTCTAGTATATCATAATACCATATCTTCAAGCTAATAAACAAGAAAAATCAATTTTTGGTTCTGCAAAAAAATCTGGCAAAATGCGTGAGTTAACCCACAAAATGACCCGTTTGAGAAAAAAATACAAAATCATAAGTATATAAGCACGAATTAACAGTTTTTGTTCTGGTATATCATAATACCATATCCTCAAGCTAATAGACAAGAAAAATCAATTGTTGGTTCTTCAAAAAATCTGGCAAAATGCGTGAGTGTTAACCCACAAAATGACGCGTTTTTGAAAAAAATAAAAAATCATAAGTATATAACCACGAATTGACCCTTTTTCGTCTTAATATATCATAATACCATATACTATAGCTAATAGACAAGAAAAATAGATTTTTATGTTGTGCTAAAAAATCTGGCAAAATGCGTGAGTGTTAACGCACAAAATGGCGCGTTTTTGAAAAAAATACAAAATCATAAGTATATAACCACGAATTGACCCGCTTTCGTTCTGGTATATCATAATACCATATCCTCAAGCTAAAATGCAAGAAAAATAAATTTTTGGTTCTGCAAAAAAATCTGGCAAAATGCGTGAGTGTTAACCCACAAAATGACGCGTTTTTGAAAAAATACAAAATCATAATTTTATAACCACGAATTAACCCGTTTTTGTTCTGGTATATCATAATACCATATCCTCAAGTTGATAGACAAGAAAAATCAATTTTTGGTTCTGCAAATAAATCTAGCAAAATGCGTGAGTGTTAACCCACAAAATGACGCGTTTTTAGAAAAAATACAAAATCATAAGTATATAACCAAGAATTGACCGTTTTCGTTTGGTATATCGTAATACCATATCCTCAAGCTAATAGACAAGAAAAATCAATTTATGGTTCTGCAAAAAAATCTGGCAAAATGCGTGAGTGTTGTTAACCCACAAAATGACGCGTTTTTGAAAAAAATACAAAATCATAAGTATATAACCACGAATTGACCCGTTTTCATTATGGTATATCATAATACCATATACAATAGATAATAGACAAGAAAAATAGATTTTTTGGTTCTGCAAAAAAAGTCTGGCAAAATGCGTGAGTGTTAACGCACAACATGGCGCGTTTTTGAAAAAAATACAAAATCATAAGTATATAACCATGAATTGACCCGTTTTCATTATGGTATATCACAATACCATATCATCAAGCTAATAGACAAGAAAAATCAATTTTTGGTTCTGCAAAAAAATCTGGCAAACTGCGTGAGTGTTAACCGACAAAATGACGCGTTTTAGAAAAAATATAAAATCATAAGTATATAACCACGAATTGACCTGTTTTCATTCGGGTATATCATAATACCATATACTCAAGATAATAGACAATAAAAAACAATTTTTGATTCTGCGAAAAAAATCTGGCAAAATGCGTGGGTATTTTACCCATAAAATGGCGCGTTTTTGAAAAAATACAAAACCGTAAGTATATAACCACGAATTGACCCGTTTTCATTCTGGTATATCATAATACCATATCTTCAAGCTAATAAACTAGAAAAATCAATTTTTGGTTCTGCAAAAAAATCTGGCAAAATGCGTGAGTGTTAACCCACAAAATGACCCGTTTGAGAAAAAATACAAAATCATAAGTATATAAGCACGAATAAACAGTTTTTGTTCTGGTATATCATAATACCATATCCTTAAGCTAATGGACAAGAAAAATCAATTTTTGGTTCTTCAAAAAATCTGGCAAAATGCGTGAGTGTTAACCCACAAAATGACGTGTTTTTGAAAAAAATACAAAATCATAAGTATATGACCACGAATTGACCCTTTTTCATTCTGGTATATCATAATACCATAACCTCAAGCTAATATGCAAGAAAAATCAATTTTTGGTTCTGCAAAAAAAATCTGGCAAAATGCGTGAGTGTTAACCCACAAAATGACGCGTTTTTGAAAAAATACAAAATCATAAATTTATAACCACGAATTAACCCGTTTTTGTTCTGGTATATCATAATACCATATCCTCAAGTTGATAGACAAGAAAAATCAATTTTTGGTTCTGCAAATAAATCTAGCAAAATGCGTGAGTGTTAACCCACAAAATGACGCCTTTTTAGAAAAAATACAAAATCATAAGTATATAACCACGAATTGACCGTTTTCGTTTGGTATATCATAATACCATATCCTCAAGCTAATAGACAAGAAAAATCAATTTATGGTTCTGCAAAAAAATCTGGCAAAATGCGTGAGTGTTGTTAACCCACAAAATGACGCGTTTTTGAAAAAAATACAAAATCATAAGTATATAACCACAAATTGACCCGTTTTCATTCTGGTATATCATAATACCATATACAATAGATAATAGACAAGAAAAATAGATTTTTTTGGTTCTGCAAAAAAAATCTGGCAAAATGCGTGAGTGTTAACGCACAAAATGGCGCGTTTTTGAAAAAAATACAAAATCATAAGTATATAACCATGAATTGACCCGTTTTCATTATGGTATATCACAATACCATATCATCAAGCTAATAGACAAGAAAAATCAATTTTTGGTTCTGCAAAAAAATCTGGCAAAATGCGTGAGTGTTAACCGACAAAATGACGCGTTTTAGAAAAAATACAAAATCATAAGTATATAACCACGAATTGACCTGTTTTCATTCGGGTATATCATAATACCATATACTCAAGCTAATAGACAATAAAAAACAATTTTTGATTCTGCAAAAAAAATCTGGCAAAATGCGTGGGTATTTTACCCATAAAATGACGCGTTTTTGAAAAAATACAAAATCGTAAGTATATAACCACGAATTGACCCGTTTTCATTCTGGTATATCATAATACCATATCTTCAAGCTAATAAACTAGAAAATCAATTTTTGGTTCTGCTAAAAAATCTGGCAAAATGCGTGAGTGTTAACCCACAAAATGACCCGTTTGAGAAAAAATACAAAATCATAAGTATATAAGCACGAATAAATAGTTTTTGTTCTGGTATATCATAATACCATATCCTTAAGCTAATAGACAAGAAAAATCAATTTTTGGTTCTTCAAAAAATCTGGCAAAATGCGTGAGTGTTAACCCACAAAATGACGCGTTTTTGAAAAAAATACAAAATCATAAGTATATAACCACGAATTGACCCTTTTTCATTCTGGTATATCATAATACCATAACCTCAAGCTAATATGCAAGAAAAATCAATTTTTGGTTCTGCAAAAAAATCTGGCAAAATGCGTGAGTGTTAACCCTCAAAATGACGCGTTTTTGAAAAAATAAAAAATCATAAGTTTATAACCACGAATTAACCCGTTTTTGTTCTGATATATCATAATACCATATCCTCTAGTTAATAGACAATAAAAATCAATTTTTGGTTCTGCAAAAAAATCTGACAAAATGCGTGAGTGTTAACTCACAAAATGGCGCGTTTTTGAAAAAATACAAAATCATAAGTATATAACCACGAATTGACCCGTTTTCATTCTGGTATATCATAATACCATATCTTCAAGCTAATAGACCAGAAAAATCAATTTTTGGTTCTGCAAATAAATCTAGCAAAATGCGTGAGTGTTAACCCACAAAATGACGCGATTTTAGAAAAAATACAAAATCATAAGTATATAACCACGAATTGACCGTTTTTGTTTGGTATATCATAATACCATATCCTCAAGCTAATAGTCAAGAAAATTCAATTTTTGGTTCTGCAAAAAAATCTGGCAAAATGCGTGAGTGTTGTTAACCCACAAAATGACGCGTTTTTGAAAAAAATACAAAATCATAAGTATATAACCACGAATTGACCCGTTTTCATTCTGGTATATCATAATAACATATACTATAGCTAATAGACAAGAAAAATAGATTTTTTGGTTCTGCAAAAAAAATCTGGCAAAATGCGTGAGTTTTAACGCACAAAATGGCGCGTTTTTAAAAAAAATACAAAATCATAAGTATATAACCACGAATTGACCCGTTTTCATTATGGTATATCACAATACCATATCCTCAAGCTAATAGACAAGAAAAATCAATTTTTGGTTCTGCAAATAAATCTGGCAAAATGCGTGAGTGTTGGTGGGTGCAAAGGTGTAATAATAAAGAGCACACACCCTTGAGAACCACGAAACTCACTGCAAGTATCACAGATCGTTTGCAAGTTTTAATGATAAGTCAAGTTCGTTCGCAGGGATTGTATCCGTTAGATCTACTTATATTTAACAAGCGTAGATGAATTTAGATGTTTTAAATAAAAATATAAAACGATGAAATAACAATCTACGCATTTAAATAATTAAAACAAATAAACAAAACAAATAACTAAATATGAATGTAAGTCAAATAGATTAGGATTACTAATATGAGTCTATTACTAAATCGTTATTCTAACCTGTCACAGATTAAGCATTATATATTAACCAGGATTCTAAATTCTACCTAGCCTTTTCTAGGCTTAGGAGCAACCTCTCCACTACTAGGGATTCCTAAGTAATGATTGGTGATTAAATCAAACCTTAATGGCTATCTTGTTAGGCAAGGGATCAAAACTAGACGATTATGTGGTGTTGTCAATAACTAAGAATAATCCTAAGATTGGCCAAATCTAAGGTGTAACAATAAGTCAAAACACATAATAACAATATACGCCAAGCTCAATCAATTAAAATAACAAATAGTATTTAAAGACAAAATAATAATCAAACAATTAAAAGTAAACTTACAGAATAAAAGCTTAGAAATATGGTTGAGAATAGATCTATAGCTAATTACTCTAAATATAGAGAAGGTGAGATGTAGAAGAGGAGTTTGTCAGTCTTCAATCTTCTTCTTCTTGTCTTCCTCTATAGGTCGGCTTGCTTCTTGAATGAATAGCTTGATTCTAAGGATGAATATTAATGTAAAGGACTAAGCTATTGTTTATAATTTAAGCTAATGTTTAGAACTGAGCAAGGACATGTTTACAATGGTTTAAGGATGTATTTATAGGTGTCTTGGAAACCCTAATTCGTTTTATTGAAGGAGAAGTAAGTAGTGGACTCCAAGCCCAACTCTAATTCGTATGGAAATAAAGATAAACACTGCTGGACCGTTTTGAGCATATCTTCTTCGTTATTGGTCGGTTTGAGATCCATAAGATACCAAAAGAATCGCAACAGAATTATCTTGACCCTGTAGAAGGAAATCACAAGATTCGGCCTATTTCTTAGGTAAAAACGCATATATTTGGACGTGTATGTAGAATCCCAGATTTAGACTCAGTTACCTCAAAGTTAGACGAGTTACCTCAGTTATTTCTTTTTATAGCCTCCCCAGCAGTGAGTGATATGATTAACGCTCACCAACTCGAGCTTGCAACCTTTGATAGCTTTTATTTCGACCACTCCTTCTGAGATGATTTGCGTGATAATGTATGGTCCCTTCCAAGAACTATTATGTTTGGGATTGGGATGTTTCCATGCTACCTCGTCTCCTACCCAAAACTCAATCTTTTTCTCCATGGTTTCTTGGAGACTTTCAGGTTCTGGCTTCTTGGTTACCGCTCTGATTGGATATAGTTCTTTTGACTTCTTTTTCCTCTTCTTTCCCGAAACATAGAATGTTTCAGAATCATTTTCAATACTAAGAGTTACGGTTCCTTCATTCACATTCACTATGGTATCGCTGGTGGCTAGGAATGGACGCCCAACAATGAATGGGACGTTCGTATTTGCTTTGTAGTCAAGAATGATAAAGTCCGTTGGAATAACAAGGTTACCTACTTGAACGAGTACATCCTCTATTACTCCCCACGGCTTAACAGTAGATTGATCCGCAAGTTGTAAGATTACGGATGTCGGTTTCGCTTCACTAATACCAATCTTCTTGAATACACTTTTGGGCATGATATTCACACTTGCCCCTAAATCACACATGGCTTTTCCATGAAATATACCACCTATTTTGATTGGGAGATTGAAACTTCCCGGATCTTTACGCTTCGGTGGTAATCTTCTTTGAACTCGTGTTGATACCCCTTCGTTGATTGCTACAGACTTGGCTCTTGTGAATCTTTTCTTATTGGAGAGTGACTCCATAAAGAATAGATCATAGTTTCTCCTTCCTTCCATAGCTTCGAGTAAAGGGACGTTAATTTTCACTTGTTTTAACGCCTCTATACACTTCTGATGTTGCTCCGTGGGATAGTGGCAATGTATGGGTATTTTTCTTGCTCTACTTCTCTCTTCAATTCTTGGTTCATCAACCACTCTAGGCTTCTTAATCTTATCATGCTCAACTTCTTCAACCCAATCTTCAACAATTATCTCATCTAAGTTCATCCGCCTTACGTTTGACTAGTTTGGTAGAACATACCCTTTTGAGGGAGATGGTAGCGCTTCGGTGATTATCTCACCGTGTTCTTTTATCTTTTGAGCTTGAAGACTAATAGTCTTAACCTTGACGTCAACGTATTGGATCTTCTTCATGTTAGTAGTTGTATCGTGGGTCAATTGTAGGAGTTGACTTTGCATCTGTTCTATTATTGTAGTGAGCTGCATCACATTCTTCTCTAAAAGTTGATTATGTTGTTTAAGATCTTGGTTCTGTTGTTGCAGGCTTTGCACTACTGATGCATCGATCTTTGATTCAAGTCTGCTCATATTTTCCTTCGAGAAGTTGATGAATTGACTAATAGTCTCCTTTAACTCAGTAATCTCTTCTTGAGGACGTGATTGAGCTTGACTTACATTATGCACAGTATAGCTCGGTGGTTGATCAGCTTGATTTTCATAGGCTTGCTCTTGTAGGTATAACTGTTGAGGTGGCTTTGGGATGCTTTCCTTAACAGTTATAGCGAGTTGTTGTATTTGACCTTGCAAGCTTGAAATCCTCGCATCTTCCTCTTCGTTAGTGGTAGGAGTTTTTCCTTGTGGCCAACTCATGTTGTTCTCAATGATTGTTTCCATACCACTTTTTGCTTCTTTTGGATCCATAGAGACAAAATTTCCACGACCCATATTATCTGCTCTTAGCCTTGACTCTCTATCGAGTCCATTATAGAACATGGATAATTGTAATTGTGGCGTGTATCCATGTAGTGGACATCTTTCCAACATCTTTTGAAATCTCGTCCATGCTTCACCAACACTCTCTCCGGCTTCTTGTAAGAAATTTGTAGGCTCCAATAGTTCCTTCACTCGCGTACTTGTAGGATAAAATTTATCAAGGAATCTTTCTTGAAGCTTGTCCCAATCGGTTATTAGCTCGGGAGGTTGATCATCGAACCAATCGCTTGCTTTCCCCGTCAAGAAAAATTGAAACATTAAATAATACGTCTGTTCTTGCGTAACACCTTCATTAATGTAGGCATCACAAAACTGCATGAATTTTTGAACAGATCTGACCGGATCTTGATTTGTATCACCATTAAATTTCCCATAGCTCGCGAATTGATTAATTAAATCAGGATCAGGCTTGAATCTAACGGCTTGGATAGTTGGGACGCGAATCCCAATGCGTTGAACTCGAAATTTACTAGGTAAACCTAGCTCTAACCGTTGATTATCCATCTAAAATCCTGAGAAAGACTAAAACAAAAAGAAAGCGTAAAACTGAAAACAAATAAAATCTTCTACAGTAAATAAACACAAAATAGATTTAACTTAAAGATAAATCCCCGGCAGCGGCGCCAAAAACTTGGTGGGGGCAAAGGTGTGATAAATAAATAGATAAATAAGAATAATAATAATGAGCACACACCCTTGAGAACCACGGAACTCACTGCAAGTATCACAGATCGTTTGCAAGTTTTAATGATAAGTCAAGTTCGTTCGCAGGGATTGTATCCGTTAGATCTACTTATATTTAACAAGCGTAGATGAATTTAGATGTTTTAAATAAAAATATAAAAAGATGAAATAACAATTTATGCAATTAAATAATTAAAACAAATAAACAAAATAAATAACTAAATATGAATGTAAGTCAAATAGATTAGGATTACTAATATGAGTCTATTACTAAATCATTATTCTAACCTGTCACAGATTAAGCATTATATATTAACCAGGATTCTAAATTCTACCTAGCCTTTTCTAGGCTTAGGAGCAACCTCTCCACTACTAGGGATTCCTAAGTAATGATTGGTGATTAAATCAAACCTTAATGGCTATCTAGTTAGGCAAGGGATCAAAACTAGACGATTATGTGGTGTTGTCAATAACTAAGAATAATCCTAAGATTGGCCAAATCTAAGGTGTAACAATAAGTCAAAACACATAATAACAATATACGCCAAGCTCAATCAATTAAAATAACAAATAGTATTTAAATACAAAATAATAATCCAACAATTAAAAGTAAACTTACAGAATAAAAGCTTAGAAATATGGTTGAGAATAGATCTATAGCTAATTACTCTAAATATAGAGAAGGTGAGATGTAGAATAGGAGTTTGTCAGTCTCCAATCTTCTTCTTCTTGTCTTCCTCTACAGGTCAGCTTGCTTCTTGAATGAATAGCTTGATTCTAAGGATGAATATTAATGTAAAGGACTAAGCTATTGTTTATAATTTAAGCTAATATTTAGAACTGAGTAAGGACATGTTTACAATGGTTTAAGGATGTATTTATAGGTGTCTTGGAAACCCTAATTCGTTTTCTTGAAGGAGAAGTAAGTAGTGGACTCCAAGCCCAACTCTAATTCGTATGGAAATAAAGATAAACACTGCTGGACCGTTTTGAGCATATCTTCTTCGTTATTGGTCGGTTTGAGATCCATAAGATACCAAAAGAATCGCAACAGAATTATCTTGACCATCTAGAAGGAAATCACCAGATTCGGCCTATTTCTTAGGTAAAAACGCATATCTTTGGACGTGTATGCAGAATCCCAGATTTAGCCTGCTTTTTCTTTTCCATTTTTTTAGCTTTTATTTCCTTATCTCCAATTACCATGCAAATCTCTTTCCATAGGTTGTAATCTTCGACTTGGACTCTAATTAAGCTCCATAATTATCTTTAAAGCTTCACACTAAATAAACAATTAAACCCAATATGCTCTAAAAATATTATTTTACTAAATCAAGACTCAAAATAGGAAAGTGTAGCATTTCTCAAGAAAATCGACTATAATGACTTCTAAATCACTAAAAATGATGTCTCGTCCTAATATAAATCTATCACAAATGAGGAGACATCAAGACCCCCAACTCAAAGTTGTATCGTCCCGATACAATAAAGATAAAAACAAAGGGAAGTCTCTAAATACACACCTAGGTCAATTAAGCACAGAAGACAGATGATAGAAGAATATGGAGAATAGACTCAAAGCAACTACTCAGAAAATTTCATGTAATAATATTTAAAAACTACATACCTGTACACTTCTCATATCCACAGTCAACACGGCTTGAATTCAAGACCAGATTAGTTTCGCAATGTAAGAAGGATTGGGACTTTACTCAGTTCCCCAAGGAAGCTATAGATTGTTCATCGAACTTCACTAGTGTCCAAAGATCCAGTTAACTACTCTCTATTGGCTCAATCACTTCTCAATTACATAGCAAAGAATCAAAAGGTCTTTAAGGTTGTAATTTAGGCTTAGGGACGGTATGATAAGTATATTTGGATAATTTAGAGTGAGCTTTTGGCTCTCTCCTCACTAGCCATCAACAAATCGCCCTAGAGCTTGAGTTACTCTCATAAAATGTTTCTCACTCAACCAAATGAATTCTTTGATGCATAGCATCCCCAATAACCCAATTAAATCATAAGATGTTCACATAAAAATTCCACTTTGCCGGTCCGAATATATATATTTTCTTTTGTATAGCCATGACTCTCTTTTAATGTTGAGATATCACGCTATTTTCCTCATATATATATATATATATTTTTTCTTTTAATGCCCTTGTTGGAAAATTTAGCTCGTAGCTTCTTTTTCATTCACTATTACCCCGGCAAAGGGTTACAAGACAAATCTGTGAATCATCATCAATATAAATAACAGAGCACAATTAATAAGCTCAAAAATCCCATCCCAATAATATTTCCCATAATGGTGGACCCACCACCCCAAACTCAAGCTCTAAAACAACTGTCTATGCATCGCGATTCGAGTGCGGGTCATATGAAAAAGTCCTATAATCTAAAGGGATATGGCTTATAACGTGTTTCAATAAAAAAGCTTTAGAAAGGCTAGAAGGGGCTGAGAAGGATATAGCATAAAAATAACATGGTGAGAAGGTATAAAAAGGCTTCAAGTGGCTTTGAAAGAACCGCCTTAATCACTTTCTACACTATGCAATTTCGTTATTTTCTTACCTTCAGCACTTTCATCAAATGGTTTTGTCACTAGCTTGGATCTCACGGCCTACACACTTCTCAAGGTTCCCTGAGATCGAACATACTTTCTATCGCATTGCTAACTAATCTTTTCTTTACTATCAATGTGTGTTTTCCTGCAAATACTCAAAGCATACAAATAAAATAGCTCATAAACATACTATTTCCTATCATCAACTTACTGAGCTTATGCTTTCAAGCTATTAAACACACTTTACATACATCTAAACCTTCAAAATTTTAATTTTACCTAAAAGCAGAAAAATGGAGATGAGAGACAACGAATCCCCACCCCCAACTCAAAAATGAGTCGTGTCCCCACGACTCGAAAAGACTCGAAAATAAAATAAAAGAAAATTAAAATTTCACAGATATTGCACATAAAGAAAAGGTAAGGAAGAAAGAAAACATACTTTCTGAGGCTATTTACCTCGCCTGATCAATACCCGGAATAGGGTGCAGTGCTTTCATGTATGTAAATTTCTATGTATCACCAATTTCGCTTTCCCTTACATCTTCTTATGCTCCATCCCAATCAATCACACTTTAGAAATCTCTTGTTAATCTTCTTCCAACTTTGCTCTTGAATCCTCTCTCATGTGACAGTGTTCATCCAGGAATATGTTTTGAACACAGCTACTAGCGTCCCAGAAGCTTTTATTCATCTTTGATATAGAAATCTTTGATTAAAAGAGGTATTGGCATCTTCTGTTCCCTAATTACAATTGCTTGCTTTTTAGGATTTGAATCCACTAAAAACCGGTTCCTCTCTAATTGCTTGACTCCAATTATCTTGTAATATATTCCCAAACTATTACCCATCTCAATTGATTTTATCTAGAACTTACCCATTACCTTGCTTTGATTCTTCATATAACACTTGATAATTTCTCTATTCTCTTCATCATCTCTTTTGACCCCCAACTCAAAGCTTTGACAACTCTTGAAAATTGAAACTCTTGATTATAGGTTGAACAAGCTTGTTTTGGTTTAGGAAAAGGGAATTGATGATAAATCTCTATGTGGGTATGATGGAATCAAGTTTTAATGATGTGGGTTTAAGGAATTTGAGAAGAAGATCTTGAAATTCATGGTTTTGATTCTTGGTTTCTAGGTGTTTTGATATGATTTGGGTGCTTGAATTCTTTGTAATGATGTGGGGAAGGATTTGGATGAGAATTCATGGTGATTTGGTAGTGTTTTGATGTTAGGTGAAGGTTTTTATGAGCTTCAATGGAGTTGGGGGAGTTTTGGAGAGGAGAACTAGATTTGAGGTTTACGAAATTCGGAATAAAAAAGCTCATACCTCTTTTACAACCTTAGACCCGTTTTTCTCTTCCTCTGGCGGCGCGCTGCGGTATACCGCGGCTAAGATCCGGTATACCGCACCTATCAACGTTCAAAAATTTTCGCCTCTGCTCAATACACGTGGTACGACCCCGTGGCACGGGTTTGGGCTCGCGGACCATGGCACGGACTTGGGGGTATTCCGCAGGTGTACACCGCACCTTCTGATGCTCCTTCGTCAAAATACCCGTGGTAGCAACCCCGTGGCACGTGTTTTCTTTGTGCGGTGCATGGCGCGGTATAGGGTCCGGTTTACCGGACCCATCAACTATATTTTTTTTTCTTTTCTGCCTAAAACACGTGGCTGCTACCGTGGCACGGGTTTTCACCTGCGGTATACTGCGGCTGAGGTCCGGTATACCGCACCCCTGCTTCAGTTTTTCCGAAAAAGTTTTGTTCGCCTCCCCAACTCGATTTCTCCAATACCTAATCATCAAAAACAATAATACCTTTCTCAAATATGTGATATCAACTAAAAACAACTAATCTAAACTAACACTAAAAACATAAAAACATAAAAACATAAAAGTTACTATGGGATGTCTCCCAAAAGGCACTTTTGTTTAACGTCTTTCAAAGTTAGACGAGTTACCTCAGTTATTTCTTTTTATAGCCTCCCCAGCAGTGAGTGATATGATTAACGATTACCAACTCGAGCTTGCAACCTTTGATAGCTTTTATTTCGACCACTCCTTCTGAGATGATTTGCGTGATAATGTATGGTCCCTTCCAAGAACTATTATGTTTGGGATTGGGATATTTCCATGCTACCTCGTCTCCTACCCCAAACTCAATCTTTTTCTCCATGGTTTCTTGGAGACTTTCAGGTTCTGGCTTCTTGGTTACCGCTCTGATTGGATATAGTTCTTTTGACTTTTTTTTCCTCTTCTTTCCCGAAACATAGAATGTTTCAGAATCATTTTCAATACTAAGAGTCACGGTTCCTTCATTCACATTCACTATGGTATCGCTGGTGGCTAGGAATGGACGCCCAAGAATGAATGGGACGTTCGTGTCTGCTTTGTAGTCAAGAATGATAAAGTCCGTTAGAATAACAAGGTTACCTACTTGAACGAGTACATCCTCTATTACTCCCCACGGCTTAACAGTAGATTGATCCGCAAGTTGTAAGATTACGGATGTCGGTTTCGCTTCACTAATACCAATCTTCTTGAATACACTTTTGGGCATGATATTCACACTTGCCCCTAAATCACACATGGCTTTTCCATGAAATATACC
Organism: Nemophila menziesii; assembly: GCA_029959085.1. Taxonomy (NCBI): domain Eukaryota; kingdom Viridiplantae; phylum Streptophyta; class Magnoliopsida; order Boraginales; family Hydrophyllaceae; genus Nemophila; species Nemophila menziesii. Next base: position 1,667,534 of record JARWIR010000036.1, on the reverse strand, counting down.
ACCTATTTTGATTGGGAGATTGAAACTTCCCGGATCTTTACGCTTCGGTGGTAATCTTCTTTGAACTCGTGCTGATACCCCTTCGTTGATTGCTACATACTTGGCTCTTGTGAATCTTTTCTTATTGGAGAGTGCCTTCATAAAGAATCGATCATAGTTTCTCCTTCCTTCCATAGCTTCGAGTAAAGGGACGTTAATTTTCACTTGTTTTAACGCCTCTATACACTTCTGATGTTGCTCCGTGGGATAGTGGCAATGTATGGGTGTTTTTCTTGCTCTACTTCTCTCTTCAATTCTTGGTTCATCAACCACTCTAGGCTTCTTAATCTTATCATGTTCAACTTCTTCAACCCAATCTTCAACAATTATCTCATCTAAGTTCATCCGACTTACGTTTGACTAGTTTGGTAGAACATACCCTTTTGAGGGAGATGGTAGCGCTTCGGTGATTATCTCACCGTGTTCTTTTATCTTTTGAGCTTGAAGACTAATATTCTTAACCTTGTCGTCAACGTATTGGATCTTCTTCATGTTAGTAGTTGTATCGTGGGTCAATTGTAGGAGTTGACTTTGCATCTGTTCTATGATTGTAGTGAGCTGCATCACATTCTTCTCTAAAAGTTGATTATGTTGTTTAAGATCTTGGTTCTGTTGTTGCAGGCTTTGCACTACTGATGCATCGATCTTTGATTCAAGTCTGCTCATATTTTCGTTCGATAAGTTGATGAATTGACTAATAGTCTCCTTTAACTCAGTAATCTCTTCTTGAGGACGTGATTGAGCTTGACTTACATTATGCACAGTATAGCTCGGTGGTTGATCAGCTTGATTTTCATAGGCTTGCTCTTGTAGGTATAACTGTTGAGGTGGCTTTGGGATACTTTCCTTAACAGTTATAGCGAGTTGTTGTATTTGATCTTGCAAGCTTGAAATCCTCGCATCTTCTTCTTCGTTAGTGGTAGGAGTTTTTCCTTGTGGCCAACTCATGTTGCTCTCAATGATTGTTTCCATACCACTTTTTGCTTCTTTTGGATCCATAGAGACAAAATTTCCACGACCCATATTATCTGCTCTCAGCCTTGACTCTCTATCGAGTCCATTATAGAACATGGATAATTGTAATTGTGGCGTGTATCCATGTAGTGGACATCTTGCCAACATCTTTTGAAATCTCGTCCATGCTTCACCAACACTCTCTCTGGCTTCTTGTAAGAAATTTGTAGGCTCCAATAGTTCCTTCACTCGCGTACTTGTAGGATAAAATTTATCAAGGAATCTTTCTTGAAGCTTGTCCCAATCGGTTATTAGCTCGGGAGGTTGATCATCGAACCAATCGCTTGCTTTCCCGGTCAAGAAAAATTGAAACATTAAATAATACGTCTGTTCTTGCGTAACACCTTCATTAATGTAGGCATCATAAAACTGCATGAATTTTTGAACAGATCTGACCAGATCTTGATTTGTATCACCATTAAATTTCCCATAGCTCGCGAATTGATTAATTAAATCAGGATCAGGCTTGAATCTAACGGCTTGGATAGTTGGGACGCGAATCCCAATGCGTTGAACTCGAAATTTACTAGGTAAACCTAGCTCTAACCGTTGATTATCCATCTAAAATCCTGAGAAAGCCTAAAACAAAAAGAAAGCGTAAAACTGAAAACAAATAAAATCTTCTACACTAAATAAACACAAAATAGATTTAACTTAAAGATAAATCCCCGGCAGCGGCGCCAAAAACTTGGTGGGGGCAAAGGTGTGATAAATAAATAGATAAATAAGAATAATAATAAAGAGCACACACCCTTGAGAACCACAAAACTCACTGCAAGTATCACAGATCGTTTGCTAGTTTTAATGATAAGTCAAGTTCGTTCGCAGGGATTGTATCCGTTAGATCTACTTATATTGAACAAGCGTAGATGAATTTAGATGTTTTAAATAAAAATATAAAAAGATGAAATAACAATCTACGCAATTAAATAATTAAAACAAATAAACAAAACAAATAACTAAATATGAATGTAAGTCAAATAGATTAGGATTACTAATATGAGTCTATTACTAAATCGTTATTCTAACCTGTCACAGATTAAGCATTATATATTAACCAGGATTCTAAATTCTACCTAGCCTTTTCTAGGCTTAGGAGCAACCTCTCCACTACTAGGGATTCCTAAGTAATGATTGGTGATTAAATCAAACCTTAATGGCTATCTAGTTAGGCAAGGGATCAAAACTAGACGATTATGTGGTGTTGTCAATAACTAAGAATAATCCTAAGATTGGCCAAATCTAAGGTGTAACAATAAGTCAAAACACATAATAACAATATACGCCAAGCTCAATCAATTAAAATAACAAATAGTCTTTAAAGACAAAATAATAATCCAACAATTAAAAGTAAACTTACAGAATAAAAGCTTAGAAATATGGTTGAGAATAGATCTATAGCTAATCACTCTAAATATAGAGAAGGTGAGATGTAGAAGAGGAGTTTGTCAGTCTCCAATCTTCTTTTTCTTGTCTTCCTCTACAGGTCAGCTTGCTTCTTGAATGAATAGCTTGATTCTAAGGATGAATATTAATGTAAAGGACTAAGCTATTGTTTATAATTTAAGCTAATGTTTAGAACTGAGCAAGGACATGTTTACAATGGTTTAAGGATGTAATTATATGTGTCTTGGAAACCCTAATTCGTTTTATTGAAGGAGAAGTAAGTAGTGGACTCCAAGCCCAACTCTAATTCGTATGGAAATAAAGATAAACACTGCTGGACCGTTTTGAGCATATCTTCTTCGTTATTGGTCGGTTTGAGCTCCATAAGATACCAACAGAATCGCAACAGAATTATCTTGACCCTTTAGAAGGAAATCACCAGATTCGGCCTATTTCTTAGGTAATAACGCATATCTTTGGACATGTATGTAGAATCCCAGATTTAGCCTCAGTTACCTCAAAGTTAGACGAGTTACCTCAGTTATTTCTTTTTATAGCCTCCCCAGCAGTGAGTAATATGATTAACGCTTACCAACTCGAGCTTGCAACCTACAAAATGCGTGAGTGTTAACCTACAAAATGACGCGTTTTAGAAAAAATACAAAATCATAAGTATATAACCATGAATTGACCGTTTTCGTTTTGTATATCATAATACCATATCCTCAAGCTAATATACAAGAAAAATCAATTTTTGGTTCTGCAAAAAAATCTGGCAAAATGCGTGAGTGTTGTTAACACACAAAATGACGCGTTTTTGAAAAAAATACAAAATCATAAGTATATAACCACGAATTGACCCGTTTTCATTCTGGTATATCATAATACCATATACTATAGCTAATAGACAAGAAAAATCATTTTTTGGTTGTGCTAAAAAATCTGGCAAAATGCGTGAGTGTTGTTAACCCACAAAATGGCGTTAAAAATACAAAATCATATGTATATAACCAAGAAATGACCCGTTTTTGTTCTGGTGTATCATAATACCATATCCTCAAGCTAATAAACAAGAAAAATCAATTTTTGATTCGGCAAAAAAATCTGGCAAAATGCGTGAGTGTTAACCCACAAAATGGCGTGTTTTTGAAAAAATACAAAATCATAAGTATATAAGCACGAATTGACCCGTATTTGTTCAGGTATATCATAATACCATATCCTCAAGCTAATATGCAATAAAAATCAATATTTGGTTCTTCAAAAAATCTGGCAAAATGCGTGAGTGTTAACCCACAAAATGACGCGTTTTTGAAAAAAATACAAAATCATAAGTATATAACCACGAATTGACCCTTTTTCGTTCTGGTATATCATAATACCATATACTATAGCTAATAGACAAGAAAAATAGATTTTTATGTTGTGATAAAAAATCTGGCAAAATGCGTGAGTGTTAACGCACAAAATGACGTGTTTTCGAAAAAAATACAAAATCATAAGTATATAACCACGAATTGACCCGCTTTCATTCTGGTATATCATAATACAATAACCTCAAGCTAATATGAAAGAAAAATCAATTTTTGGTTCTGCAAAAAAAATCTGGCAAAATGCGTGAGTGTTAACCCACAAAATGACGTGTTTTTGAAAAAATACAAAATCATAAGTTTATAACCACGAATTAACCCGTTTTTATTCTGGTATATCATAATACCATATCCTCAAGTTAATAGACAAGAAAAATCAATTTTTGGTTCTGCAAAAAAATCTGACAAAATGCGTGAGTGTTAACTCACAAAATGGCGCGTTTTTGAAAAAATACAAAATCATAAGTATATAACCACGAATTGACCCGTTTTCATTCTGGTATATCATAATACCATATCTTCAAGCTAATAGACAAGAAAAATCAATTTTTGGTTTTGCAAATAAATCTAGCAAAATGCGTAAGTGTTAACCCACAAAATGACGCGTTTTTAGAAAAAATACAAAATCATAAGTATATAACCATGAATTGACCATTTTCGTTTGGTATATCATAATGCCATATCCTCAAGCTAATAGACAAGAAAATTCAATTTTTGGTTCTGCAAAAATATCTGGCAAAATGCGTGAGTGTTGTTAACCCACAAAATGACGCGTTTTGGAAAAAAGTACAAAATCATAAGTATATAACCACGAATAGACCCGTTTTCATTCTGGTATATCATAATACCATATACTCTAGCTAATAGACAAGAAAAATAGATTTTTTTGTTCTGCAAAAAAAAATCTGGCAAAATGCGTGAGTTTTAACGCACAAAATGGCGCGTTTTTGAAAAAAATATAAAATCATAAGTATATAACACCGAATTGACCCGTTTTCATTATGGTATATCACAATACCATATCCTCAAGCTAATAGACAAGAAAAATCAATTTTTGGTTCTGCAAATAAATCTGGCAAAATGCGTGAGTGTTGATGGGTGCAAAGGTGTGATAAATAAATAGATAAATAAGAATAATAATAAAGAGCACACACCCTTGAGAACCACGGAACTACTGTAAGTATCACCGATCGTTTGCAAGTTTTAATGATAAGTCAAGTTCGTTTGCAGGGATTGTATCCGTTAGATCTACTTATATTTAACAAGCGTAGATGAATTTAGATGTTTTAAATAAAAATATAAAAAGATGAAATAACAATCTACGCAATTAAATAATTAAAACAAATAAAGAACAAAAAACTAAATATGAATGTAAGTCAAATAGATTAGGATTACTAATATGAGTCTATTACTAAATCGTTATTCTAACCTGTCACAGATTAAGCATTATATATTAACCAGGATTCTAAATTCTACCTAGCCTTTTCTAGGCTTAGGAGCAACCTCTCCACTACTAGGGATTCCTAAGTAATGATTGGTGATTAAATCAAACCTTAATGGCTATCTAGTTAGGCAAGGGATCAAAACTAGACGATTATGTGGTGTTGTCAATAACTAAGAATAATCCTAAGATTGGCCAAATCTAAGGTGTAACAATAAGTCAAAACACATAATAACAATATACGACAAGCTCAATCAATTAAAATAACAAATAGTCTTTAAAGACAAAATAATAATCCAACAATTAAAAGTAAACTTACAGAATAAAAGCTTAGAAATATGGTTGAGAATAGATCTATAGCTAATTACTCTAAATATAGAGAAGGTGAGATGTAGAAGAGGAGTTTGTCAGTCTCCAATCTTCTTTTTCTTGTCTTCCTCTACAGGTCAGCTTGCTTCTTGAATGAATAGCTTGATTCTAAGGATGAATATTAATGTAAAGGACTAAGCTATTGTTTATAATTTAAGCTAATGTTTAGAACTGAGCAAGGACATGTTTACAATGGTTTAAGGATGTAATTATAGGTGTCTTGGAAACCCTAATTCGTTTTCTTGAAGGAGAAGTAAGTAGTGGACTCCAAGCCCAACTCTAATTCGTATGGAAATAAAGATAAACACTGCTGGACCGTTTTGAGCATATCTTTTTCGTTATTAGTCGGTTTGAGCTCATAAGATACCAAAAGAATCGCAACAGAATTATCTTGACCCTTTAGAAGGAAATCACCAGATTCGGCCTATTTCTTAGGTAAAAACGCATATATTTGGACGTGTATGCAGAATCCCACATTTAGCCTCAGTTACCTCAAAGTTAGACGAGTTACCTCAGTTATTTCTTTTTATAGCCTCCCCAGCAGTGAGTAATATGATTAACGCTTACCAACTCGAGCTTGCAACCTACAAAATGCGTGAGTGTTAACCTACAAAATGACGCGTTTTAGAAAAAATACAAAATCATAAGTATATAACCACGAATTGACCGTTTTCGTTTTGTATATCATAATACCATATCCTCAAGCTAATATACAAGAAAAATCAATTTTTGGTTCTGCAAAAAAATCTGGCAAAATGCGTGAGTGTTGTTAACCCACAAAATGACGTGTTTTTGAAAAAAATACAAATCATAAGTATATAACCACGAATTGACCCGTTTTCATTCTGGTATATCATAATACCATATACTATAGCTAATAGACAAGAAAAATCATTTTTTGGTTGTGCTAAAAAATCTGGCAAAATGCGTGAGTGTTGTTAACCCACAAAATGGCGTTAAATATACAAAATCATATGTATATAACCAAGAAATGACCCGTTTTTGTTCTGGTGTATCATAATACCATATCCTCAAGCTAATAAACAAGAAAAATCAATTTTTGATTTGGCAAAAAAATCTGGCAAAATGCGTGAGTGTTAACCCACAAAATGGCGTGTTTTTGAAAAAATACAAAATCATAAGTATATAACCACGAATTGACCCGTATTTGTTCTGGTATATCATAATACCATATCCTCAAGCTAATATGCAATAAAAATCAATTTTTGGTTCTGAAAAAAAATCTGGCAAAATGCCTGAGTGTTAACCCACAAAATGGCGCGTTTTTGAAAAAATACAAAATCATAAGTTTATAACCACGAATTGACCCGTTTTTGTTCTGGTATATCATAATACCATATCCTCAAGCTAATAGACAAGAAAAATCAATTTTTGGTTCTGCAAAAAATACTGGCAAAATGCGTGAGTGTTAACCCACAAAATAACGCATTTTTGAAAAAATACAAAATCATAAGTATATAACCACGAATTGACACATTTTCCTTATGGTATATCATAATACCATATCCTCAAGTTGATAGACAAGAAAAATCAATTTTTGGTTCTGCAAAAAAATCTGGCAAAATGCGTGAGTGTTAACCCACAAAATGACGCGTTTTAGAAAAAAATACAAAATCATAAGTATATAACCACGAATTGACTCGTTTCCGTTCTGGTATATCATAATACCAAATACTATATCTAATAGACAAAAAAAATCATTTTTTGGTTGTGCTAAAAAATCTGGCAAAATGCGTGAGTTGGTAACCCACAAAATGGCGTTAAAAATACAAAATCATATGTATATAACCAAGAAATGACCCGTTTTTGTTCTGGTGTATCATAATACCATATCCTCAAGCTAATAAACAAGAAAAATCATTTTTTGATTCGGCAAAAAAATCTGGCAAAATGCGTGAGTGTTAACCCACAAAATGGCGTGTTTTTGAAAAAAAATACAAAATCATAAGTATATAACCGCGAATTGACCCGTATTTGTTCTGGTATATCATAATACCATATCCTCAAGCTAATATGCAATAAAAATCAATTTTTGGTTCCGCAAAAAAATCTGGCAAAATGCATGAGTGTTAACCCACAAAATGGCACGTTTTTTAAAAAATACAAAATCATAAGTATATAACCACGAATTGACCATTTTTCGTTCTGGTATATCATAATACCATATCCTCAAGCTAATAGACAAGAAAAATCAATTTTTGGTTCTGCAAATAAATCTGGCAAAATGCGTGAGTGCTGATGGGTGCAAAGGTGTGATAAATAAATAGATAAATAAGAATAATAATAAAGAGCACACCCTTGAGAACAACGGAACTCACTGCAAGTATCACAGATCGTTTGCAAGTTTTAATGATAAGTCAAGTTCGTTCGCAGGGATTGTATCCGTTAGATCTACTTATATTTAACAAGCGTAGATGAATTTAGATGTTTTAAATAAAAATATAAAAAGATGAAATAACAATTTATGCAATTAAATAATTAAAACAAATAAACAAAATAAATAACTAAATATGAATGTAAGTCAAATAGATTAGGATTACTAATATGAGTCTATTACTAAATCATTATTCTAACCTGTCACAGATTAAGCATTATATATTAACCAGGATTCTAAATTCTACCTAGCCTTTTCTAGGCTTAGGAGCAACCTCTCCACTACTAGGGATTCCTAAGTAATGATTGGTGATTAAATCAAACCTTCATGGCTATCTAGTTAGGCAAGGGATCAAAACTAGACGATTATGTGGTGTTGTCAATAACTAAGAATAATCCTAAGATTGGCCAAATCTAAGGTGTAACAATAAGTCAAAACACATAATAACAATATACGCCAAGCTCAATCAATTAAAATAACAAATAGTATTTAAATACAAAATAATAATCCAACAATTAAAAGTAAACTTACAGAATAAAAGCTTAGAAATATGGTTGAGAATAGATCTATAGCTAATTACTCTAAATATAGAGAAGGTGAGATGTAGAATAGGAGTTTGTTAGTCTCCAATCTTCTTCTTCTTGTCTTCCTCTACAGGTCAGCTTGCTTCTTGAATGAATAGCTTGATTCTAAGGATGAATATTAATGTAAAGGACTAAGCTATTGTTTATAATTTAAGCTAATGTTTAGAACTGAGCAAGGACATGTTTACAATGGTTTAAGGATGTAATTATAGGTGTCTTGGAAACCCTAATTCGTTTTCTTGAAGGAGAAGTAAGTAGTGGACTCCAAGCCCAACTCTAATTCGTATGGAAATAAAGATAAACACTGCTGGACCGTTTTGAGCATATCTTCTTCGTTATTAGTCGGTTTGAGCTCCATAAGATACCAAAAGAATCGCAACAGAATTATCTTGACCCTTTAGAAGGAAATCACCAGATTCGGCCTATTTCTTAGGTAAAAACGCATATATTTGGACGTGTATGCAGAATCCCAGATTTAGCCTCAGTTACCTCAAAGTTAGACGAGTTACCTCAGTTATTTCTTTTTATAGCCTCCCCAGCAGTGAGTAATATGATTAACGCTTACCAACTCGAGCTTGCAACCTACAAAATGCGTGAGTGTTAACCTACAAAATGACGCGTTTTAGAAAAAATACAAAATCATAAGTATATAACCATGAATTGACCGTTTTCGTTTTGTATATCATAATACCATATCCTCAAGCTAATATACAAGAAAAATCAATTTTTGGTTCTGCAAAAAAATCTGGCAAAATGCGTGAGTGTTGTTAACCCACAAAATGACGCGTTTTTGAAAAAAATACAAAAGCATAAGTATATAACCACGAATTGACCCGTTTTCATTCTGGTATATCATAATACCATATACTATAGCTAATAGACAAGAAAAATCATTTTTTGGTTGTGCTAAAAAATCTGGCAAAATGCGTGAGTGTTGTTAACCCACAAAATGGCGTTAAAAATACAAAATCATATGTATATAACCAAGAAATGACCCGTTTTTGTTCTGGTGTATCATAATACCATATTCTCAAGCTAATAAATAAGAAAAATCAATTTTTGATTCGGCAAAAAAATCTGGCAAAATGCGTGAGTGTTAACCCACAAAATGGCGTGTTTTTGAAAATATACAAAATCATAAGTATATAACCACGAATTGACCCGTATTTGTTCTGGTATATCATAATACCATATCCTCAAGCTAATATGCAATAAAAATCAATATTTGGTTCTTCAAAAAATCTGGCAAAATGCGTGAGTGTTAACCCACAAAATGACGCGTTTTTGAAAAAAATACAAAATCATAAGTATATAACCACGAATTGACCCTTTTTCGTTCTGGTATATCATAATACCATACACTATAGCTAATAGACAAGAAAAATAGATTTTTATGTTGTGCTAAAAAATCTGGCAAAATGCGTGAGTGTTAACGCACAAAATGACGCGTTTTCGAAAAAAATACAAAATCATAAGTATATAACCACGGATTGACCCGCTTTCATTCTGGTATATCATAATACAATAACCTCAAGCTAATATGAAAGAAAAATCAATTTTTGGTTCTGCAAAAAAAATCTGGCAAAATGCGTGAGTGTTAACCCACAAAATGACGCGTTTTTGAAAAAATACAAAATCATAAGTTTATAACCACGAATTAACCCGTTTTTGTTCTGGTATATCATAATACCATATCCTCAAGTTAATAGACAAGAAAAATCAATTTTTGGTTCTGCAAAAAAATCTGACAAAATGCGTGAGTGTTAACTCACAAAATGGCGCGTTTTTGAAAAAATACAAAATCATTAGTATATAACCACGAATTGACCCGTTTTCATTCTGGTATATCATAATACCATATCTTCAAGCTAATAGACAAGAAAAATCAATTTTTGGTTTTGCAAATAAATCTAGCAAAATGCGTGAGTGTTAACCCACAAAATGACGCGTTTTTAGAAAAAATACAAAATCATAAGTATATAACCATGAATTGACCATTTTCGTTTGGTATATCATAATGCCATATCCTCAAGCTAATAGACAAGAAAATTCAATTTTTTGTTCTGCAAAAATATCTGGCAAAATGCGTGAGTGTTGTTAACCCACAAAATGACGCGTTTTTGAAAAAAATACAAAATCATAAGTATATAACCACGAATAGACCCGTTTTTCATTCTGGTATATCATAATACCATATACTCTAGCTAATAGACAAGAAAAATAGATTTTTTTGTTCTGCAAAAAAAATCTGGCAAAATGCGTGAGTTTTAACGCACAAAATGGCGCGTTTTTGAAAAAAATACAAAATCATAAGTATATAACCACGAATTGACCCGTTTTCATTATGGTATATCACAATACCATATCCTCAAGCTAATAGACAAGAAAAATCAATTTTTGGTTCTGCAAATAAATCTGGCAAAATGCGTGAGTGTTGATGGGTGCAAAGGTGTGATAAATAAATAGATAAATAAGAATAATAATAAAGAGCACACCCTTCAGAACCACGGAACTCACTGCAAGTATCACAGATCGTTTGCAAGTTTTAATGATAAGTCAAGTTCGTTCGCAGGGATTGTATCCGTTAGATCTACTTATATTTAACAAGCGTGAGTGTTGTTAACCCACAAAATGACGCGTTTTTGAAAAAATACAAAATCATAAGTATATAACCACGAATTGACCCGTTTTACTTATGGTATATCATAATACCATATCCTCAAGCTGATAGACAAGAAAAATCAATTTTTGGTTCTGCAAAAAAATCTGGCAAAATGCGTGAGTGTTAACCCACAAAATGACGCGTTTTAGAAAAAAATACAAAATCATAAGTATATAACCACGAATTGACTCGTTTCCGTTCTGGTATATCATAATACCAAATACTATAGCTAATAGACAAGAAAAATCATTTTTTGGTTGTGCTAAAAAATCTGGCAAAATGCGTTAGTGTTATTAACCCACAAAATGGCGTGTTTTTGAAAAAATACAAAATCATAAGTATATAACCACGAATTGACCCGTTTTCATCCTGGTATATCATAATACTATATCCTCAAGCTAATAGACAAGAAAAATCAATTTTTGGTTCTGCAAAAAAATCTGGCAAAATGCGTGAGTGTTAACCCACAAAATGATCCGTTTGAGAAAAAATACAAAATCATAAGTATATAAGCACGAATTGACAGTTTTTGTTCTGGTCTATCATAATACCATATCCTCAAGCTAATAGACAAGAAAAATCAATTTTTGGTTCTTCAAAAAAATCTGGCAAAATGCGTGAGTGTTAACCAACAAAATGACGCGTTTTTGAAAAAAATACAAAATCACAAATATATAACCACGAATTAACCCGTTTTTGTTATGGTATATCATAATACCATATACTGAAGCTAATAGACAAGAAAAATCAATTTTTGGTTCTTCAAAAAAATCTGGCAAAATGCGTGAGTGTTAACCCACAAAATGACGCGTTTTTGAAAAAAATACGAAATCATAAGTATATAACCACGAATTGACCCTTTTTCGTTCTGGTATATCATAATACTATATCCTCAATCTAATAGATAAGAAAAATCAATTTATGGTTCTGCAAAAAAATCTGGCAAAATGCGTGAGAGTTAACCCCCAAAATGACTCATTTTAAAAAAAATACAAAATCACAAGTATATAACCACAAATTGACCCGTTTTCGTTATGGCATATCATAATACCATATCCTCAAGCTAATAGACAAGAAAAATAAATTTTTGGTTCTGCAAAAAAATCTGGCAAAATGCGTGAGTGTTGTTAACCCACAAAATGACGCGTTTTTGAAAAAATAAAAAATCATAAGTATATAACCACGAATTGACCCGTTTTCGTTATGGTATATCATAATACCATATCCTCAAGCTGATAGATAAGAAAAATCAATTTTTGGTTCTGCAAAAAAATCTGGCAAAATGCGTGAGTGTTGTTAACCCACAAAATAACGCGTTTTAGAAACAAATACAAAATCATAAGTATATAACCAGGAATTGACTCGTTTTCGTTCTGGTATATCATAATACCATATACTATAGCTAATAGACAAGAAAAATCATTTTTTGGTTGTGCTAAAAAATCTGGCAAAATGCGTGATTGTTATTAACCCACAAAATGGCGCGTTTTTGAAAAATACAAAATCATATGTATATAACTACGAATTGACCCGTTTTCATTCTGGTGTATCATAATACCAAATCCTCAAGCTAATAAACAAGAAAAATCAATTTTTGATTCGGAAAAAAAATCTGGCAAAATGCGTGAGTGTTGTTGTTAACCCACAAAATGGCGCGTTTTTAAAAAATACAAAATCATATGTATATATCCAAGAAATGACCCCTTTTTGTTCTGGTGTATCATAATACCATATCCTCAAGCTAATAAACAAGAAAAATCAATTTTTGATTCGGCAAAAAAATCTGGCAAAATGCGTGAGTGTTAACCCACAAAATGGCGTGTTTTTGAAAAAATACAAAATCATAAGTATATAACCAAGAAATGACCCCTTTTTGTTCTGGTGTATCATAATACCATATCCTCAAGCTAATAAACAAGAAAAATCAATTTTTGATTCGGCAAAAAAATCTGGCAAAATGCGTGAGTGTTAACCCACAAAATGGCGTGTTTTTGAAAAAATACAAAATCATAAGTATATAACCACGAATTGACCCGTATTTGTTCTGGTATATCATAATACCATATCCTCAAGCTAATATGCAATAAAAATCAATTTTTGGTTCTGCAAAAAAATCTGGCAAAAAGCTTGAGTGTTAACCCACAAAATGACACGTTTTTGAAAAAATACAAAATCATAAGTATATAACCAACAATTGACCCATTTTCGTTATGGTATATCACAATACAATATCCTCAAGCTAATAGACAAGAAAAATCAATTTTTGGTTCTGCAAAAAAATCTGGCAAAATGCGTGAGTGTTAACCTACAAAATGACGTGTTTTAGAAAAAATACAAAATCATAAATATATAACCACGAATTGACCCGTTTTCGTTCGGGTATATCATAATACCATATCCTCAACCTAATAGATAATAACAAACAATTTTTGATTCTGCAAAAAAAATCTGGCAAAATGCGTGGGTATTAACCCACAAAATGGCTCGTTTTTGAAAAAATACAAAACCGTAAGTATATAACCACGAATTGACCCGTTTTCATTCTGGTATATCATAATACCATATCTTCAAGCTAATAAACAAGAAAAATCAATTTTTGGTTCTGCAAAAAAATCTGGCAAAATGCGTGAGTGTTAACCCACAAAATGATCTGTTTGAGAAAAAATACAAAATCATAAGTATATAAGCACGAATTGACAGTTTTTGTTCTGGTATATCATAATACCATATCCTCAAGCTAATAGACAAGAAAAATCAATTTTTGGTTCTTCAAAAAAATCTGGCAAAATGCGTGAGTGTTAACCCACAAAATGACGCGTTTTTGAAAAAAAATACAAAATCATAAGTATATAACTACGAATTGACCCTTTTCCATTCTGGTATATCATAATACCATATACTATAGCTAATAGACAAGAAAAATAGATTTTTGGTTGTGCTAAAAAATTTGGCAAAATGCGTGAGTGTTAACGCACAAAATGGCGCGTTTTTGAAAAAAATACAAAATCATAAGTATATAACCACGAATTGACCCGCTTTCGTTCTGGTATATCATAATAACATATCCTCAAGCTAATATGCAAGAAAAATCAATTTTTGGTTCTGCAAAAAAATCTGGCAAAATGCGTGAGTGTTAACCCACAAAATGACGCGTTTTCGGAAAAATACAAAATCATAAGTTTATAACCACGAATTAACCCGTTTTCATTCTGATATATCATAATACCATCTCTTCAATAATAGACAAGAAACATCAATTTTTGGTTCTGCAAATAAATCTAGCAAAATGCGTGAGTGTTAACCCACAAAATGACGCGTTTTTAGAAAAAATACAAAATCATAAGTATATAACCACGAATTTCGTTTGGTATATCATAATACCATATCCTCAAGCTAATAGACAAGAAAAATCAATTTTTGGTTCTGCAAAAAAATCTGGCAAAATGCGTGAGTGTTGTTGTTAACCCACAAAATGACGCGTTTTTGAAAAAAATACAAAATCATAAGTATATAACCACGAATTGACCCGTTTTCGTTCTGGTATATCATAATACCATATACTATAGCTAATAGACAAGAAAAATCATTTTTTGGTTATGCTAAAAATTCTGGCAAAATGCGTGAGTGTTGTTGTTAACCCACAAAATGGCGCGTTTTTAAAAAATACAAAATCATATGTATATATCCAAGAAATGACCCCTTTTTGTTCTGGTGTATCATAATACCATATCCTCAAGCTAATAAACAAGAAAAATCAATTTTTGATTCGGCAAAAAAACTGGCAAAATGCGTGAGTGTTAACCCACAAAATGGCGTGTTTTTGAAAAAATACAAAATCATAAGTATATAAACACGAATTGACCCGTATTTGTTCTGGTATATCATAATACCATATCCTCAAGCTAATATGCAATAAAAATCAATTTTTGGTTCCGCAAAAAAATCTGGCAAAATGCATGAGTGTTAACCCACAAAATGGCACGTTTTTTAAAAAATACAAAATCATAAGTATATAACCACGAATTGACCATTTTTCGTTCTGGTATATCATAATACCATATCCTCAAGCTAATAGACAAGAAAAATCAATTTTTGGTTCTGCAAATAAATCTGGCAAAATGCGTGAGTGCTGATGGGTGCAAAGGTGTGATAAATAAATAGATAAATAAGAATAATAATAAAGAGCACACCCTTGAGAACAACGGAACTCACTGCAAGTATCACAGATCGTTTGCAAGTTTTAATGATAAGTCAAGTTCGTTCGCAGGGATTGTATCCGTTAGATCTACTTATATTTAACAAGCGTAGATGAATTTAGATGTTTTAAATAAAAATATAAAAAGATGAAATAACAATTTATGCAATTAAATAATTAAAACAAATAAACAAAATAAATAACTAAATATGAATGTAAGTCAAATAGATTAGGATTACTAATATGAGTCTATTACTAAATCATTATTCTAACCTGTCACAGATTAAGCATTATATATTAACCAGGATTCTAAATTCTACCTAGCCTTTTCTAGGCTTAGGAGCAACCTCTCCACTACTAGGGATTCCTAAGTAATGATTGGTGATTAAATCAAACCTTCATGGCTATCTAGTTAGGCAAGGGATCAAAACTAGACGATTATGTGGTGTTGTCAATAACTAAGAATAATCCTAAGATTGGCCAAATCTAAGGTGTAACAATAAGTCAAAACACATAATAACAATATACGCCAAGCTCAATCAATTAAAATAACAAATAGTATTTAAATACAAAATAATAATCCAACAATTAAAAGTAAACTTACAGAATAAAAGCTTAGAAATATGGTTGAGAATAGATCTATAGCTAATTACTCTAAATATAGAGAAGGTGAGATGTAGAATAGGAGTTTGTTAGTCTCCAATCTTCTTCTTCTTGTCTTCCTCTACAGGTCAGCTTGCTTCTTGAATGAATAGCTTGATTCTAAGGATGAATATTAATGTAAAGGACTAAGCTATTGTTTATAATTTAAGCTAATGTTTAGAACTGAGCAAGGACATGTTTACAATGGTTTAAGGATGTAATTATAGGTGTCTTGGAAACCCTAATTCGTTTTCTTGAAGGAGAAGTAAGTAGTGGACTCCAAGCCCAACTCTAATTCGTATGGAAATAAAGATAAACACTGCTGGACCGTTTTGAGCATATCTTCTTCGTTATTAGTCGGTTTGAGCTCCATAAGATACCAAAAGAATCGCAACAGAATTATCTTGACCCATTAGAAGGAAATCACCAGATTCGGCCTATTTCTTAGGTAAAAACGCATATATTTGGACGTGTATGCAGAATCCCAGATTTAGCCTCAGTTACCTCAAAGTTAGACGAGTTACCTCAGTTATTTCTTTTTATAGCCTCCCCAGCAGTGAGTAATATGATTAACGCTTACCAACTCGAGCTTGCAACCTACAAAATGCGTGAGTGTTAACCTACAAAATGACGCGTTTTAGAAAAAATACAAAATCATAAGTATATAACCATGAATTGACCGTTTTCGTTTTGTATATCATAATACCATATCCTCAAGCTAATATACAAGAAAAATCAATTTTTGGTTCTG
The DNA here is from genome assembly GCA_029959085.1 of Nemophila menziesii. Lineage (NCBI taxonomy): Eukaryota > Viridiplantae > Streptophyta > Magnoliopsida > Boraginales > Hydrophyllaceae > Nemophila > Nemophila menziesii. The sequence continues at coordinate 1,650,686 of JARWIR010000036.1, read as the reverse complement.
CAAAAAAATCTGGCAAAATGCGTGAGTGTTGTTAACCCACAAAATGACGCGTTTTTGAAAAAAATACAAAAGCATAAGTATATAACCACGAATTGACCCGTTTTCATTCTGGTATATCATAATACCATATACTATAGCTAATAGACAAGAAAAATCATTTTTTGGTTGTGCTAAAAAATCTGGCAAAATGCGTGAGTGTTGTTAACCCACAAAATGGCGTTAAAAATACAAAATCATATGTATATAACCAAGAAATGACCCGTTTTTGTTCTGGTGTATCATAATACCATATTCTCAAGCTAATAAATAAGAAAAATCAATTTTTGATTCGGCAAAAAAATCTGGCAAAATGCGTGAGTGTTAACCCACAAAATGGCGTGTTTTTGAAAATATACAAAATCATAAGTATATAACCACGAATTGACCCGTATTTGTTCTGGTATATCATAATACCATATCCTCAAGCTAATATGCAATAAAAATCAATATTTGGTTCTTCAAAAAATCTGGCAAAATGCGTGAGTGTTAACCCACAAAATGACGCGTTTTTGAAAAAAATACAAAATCATAAGTATATAACCACGAATTGACCCTTTTTCGTTCTGGTATATCATAATACCATACACTATAGCTAATAGACAAGAAAAATAGATTTTTATGTTGTGCTAAAAAATCTGGCAAAATGCGTGAGTGTTAACGCACAAAATGACGCGTTTTCGAAAAAAATACAAAATCATAAGTATATAACCACGAATTGACCCGCTTTCATTCTGGTATATCATAATACAATAACCTCAAGCTAATATGAAAGAAAAATCAATTTTTGGTTCTGCAAAAAAAATCTGGCAAAATGCGTGAGTGTTAACCCACAAAATGACGCGTTTTTGAAAAAATACAAAATCATAAGTTTATAACCACGAATTAACCCGTTTTTGTTCTGGTATATCATAATACCATATCCTCAAGTTAATAGACAAGAAAAATCAATTTTTGGTTCTGCAAAAAAATCTGACAAAATGCGTGAGTGTTAACTCACAAAATGGCGCGTTTTTGAAAAAATACAAAATCATTAGTATATAACCACGAATTGACCCGTTTTCATTCTGGTATATCATAATACCATATCTTCAAGCTAATAGACAAGAAAAATCAATTTTTGGTTTTGCAAATAAATCTAGCAAAATGCGTGAGTGTTAACCCACAAAATGACGCGTTTTTAGAAAAAATACAAAATCATAAGTATATAACCATGAATTGACCATTTTCGTTTGGTATATCATAATGCCATATCCTCAAGCTAATAGACAAGAAAATTCAATTTTTGGTTCTGCAAAAATATCTGGCAAAATGCGTGAGTGTTGTTAACCCACAAAATGACGCGTTTTTGAAAAAAATACAAAATCATAAGTATATAACCACGAATAGACCCGTTTTTCATTCTGGTATATCATAATACCATATACTCTAGCTAATAGACAAGAAAAATAGATTTTTTTGTTCTGCAAAAAAAATCTGGCAAAATGCGTGAGTTTTAACGCACAAAATGGCGCGTTTTTGAAAAAAATACAAAATCATAAGTATATAACCACGAATTGACCCGTTTTCATTATGGTATATCACAATACCATATCCTCAAGCTAATAGACAAGAAAAATCAATTTTTGGTTCTGCAAATAAATCTGGCAAAATGCGTGAGTGTTGATGGGTGCAAAGGTGTGATAAATAAATAGATAAATAAGAATAATAATAAAGAGCACACCCTTCAGAACCACGGAACTCACTGCAAGTATCACAGATCGTTTGCAAGTTTTAATGATAAGTCAAGTTCGTTCGCAGGGATTGTATCCGTTAGATCTACTTATATTTAACAAGCGTGAGTGTTGTTAACCCACAAAATGACGCGTTTTTGAAAAAATACAAAATCATAAGTATATAACCACGAATTGACCCGTTTTACTTATGGTATATCATAATACCATATCCTCAAGCTGATAGACAAGAAAAATCAATTTTTGGTTCTGCAAAAAAATCTGGCAAAATGCGTGAGTGTTAACCCACAAAATGACGCGTTTTAGAAAAAAATACAAAATCATAAGTATATAACCACAAATTGACTCGTTTCCGTTCTGGTATATCATAATACCAAATACTATAGCTAATAGACAAGAAAAATCATTTTTTGGTTGTGCTAAAAAATCTGGCAAAATGCGTTAGTGTTATTAACCCACAAAATGGCGTGTTTTTGAAAAAATACAAAATCATAAGTATATAACCACGAATTGACCCGTTTTCATCCTGATATATCATAATACTATATCCTCAAGCTAATAGACAAGAAAAATCAATTTTTGGTTTTGCAAAAAAATCTGGCAAAATGCGTGAGTGTTAACCCACAAAATGATCCGTTTGAGAAAAAATACAAAATCATAAGTATATAAGCACGAATTGACAGTTTTTGTTCTGGTATATCATAATACCATATCCTCAAGCTAATAGACAAGAAAAATCAATTTTTGGTTCTTCAAAAAAATCTGGCAAAATGCGTGAGTGTTAACCAACAAAATGACGCGTTTTTGAAAAAAATACAAAATCACAAATATATAACCACGAATTAACCCGTTTTTGTTATGGTATATCATAATACCATATACTGAAGCTAATAGACAAGAAAAATCAATTTTTAGTTCTTCAAAAAAATCTGGCAAAATGCGTGAGTGTTAACCCACAAAATGACGCGTTTTTGAAAAAAATACGAAATCATAAGTATATAACCACGAATTGACCCTTTTTCGTTCTGGTATATCATAATACTATATCCTCAATCTAATAGATAAGAAAAATCAATTTATGGTTCTGCAAAAAAATCTGGCAAAATGCGTGAGAGTTAACCCCCAAAATGACTCATTTTAAAAAAAATACAAAATCACAAGTATATAACCACAAATTGACCCGTTTTCGTTATGGCATATCATAATACCATATCCTCAAGCTAATAGACAAGAAAAATAAATTTTTGGTTCTGCAAAAAAATCTGGCAAAATGCGTGAGTGTTGTTAACCCACAAAATGACGCGTTTTTGAAAAAATAAAAAATCATAAGTATATAACCACGAATTGACCCGTTTTCGTTATGGTATATCATAATACCATATCCTCAAGCTGATAGATAAGAAAAATCAATTTTTGGTTCTGCAAAAAAATCTGGCAAAATGCGTGAGTGTTGTTAACCCACAAAATGACGCGTTTTAGAAAAAAATACAAAATCATAAGTATATAACCAGGAATTGACTCGTTTTCGTTCTGGTATATCATAATACCATATACTATAGCTAATAGACAAGAAAAATCATTTTTTGGTTGTGCTAAAAAATCTGGCAAAATGCGTGATTGTTATTAACCCACAAAATGGCGCGTTTTTGAAAAATACAAAATCATATGTATATAACTACGAATTGACCCGTTTTCATTCTGGTGTATCATAATACCAAATCCTCAAGCTAATAAACAAGAAAAATCAATTTTTGATTCGGAAAAAAAATCTGGCAAAATGCGTGAGTGTTGTTGTTAACCCACAAAATGGCGCGTTTTTAAAAAATACAAAATCATATGTATATATCCAAGAAATGACCCCTTTTTGTTCTGGTGTATCATAATACCATATCCTCAAGCTAATAAACAAGAAAAATCAATTTTTGATTCGGCAAAAAAATCTGGCAAAATGCGTGAGTGTTAACCCACAAAATGGCGTGTTTTTGAAAAAATACAAAATCATAAGTATATAACCAAGAAATGACCCCTTTTTGTTCTGGTGTATCATAATACCATATCCTCAAGCTAATAAACAAGAAAAATCAATTTTTGATTCGGCAAAAAAATCTGGCAAAATGCGTGAGTGTTAACCCACAAAATGGCGTGTTTTTGAAAAAATACAAAATCATAAGTATATAACCACGAATTGACCCGTATTTGTTCTGGTATATCATAATACCATATCCTCAAGCTAATATGCAATAAAAATCAATTTTTGGTTCTGCAAAAAAATCTGGCAAAAAGCTTGAGTGTTAACCCACAAAATGACACGTTTTTGAAAAAATACAAAATCATAAGTATATAACCAACAATTGACCCATTTTCGTTATGGTATATCACAATACAATATCCTCAAGCTAATAGACAAGAAAAATCAATTTTTGGTTCTGCAAAAAAATCTGGCAAAATGCGTGAGTGTTAACCTACAAAATGACGTGTTTTAGAAAAAATACAAAATCATAAATATATAACCACGAATTGACCCGTTTTCGTTCGGGTATATCATAATACCATATCCTCAACCTAATAGATAATAACAAACAATTTTTGATTCTGCAAAAAAAATCTGGCAAAATGCGTGGGTATTAACCCACAAAATGGCTCGTTTTTGAAAAAATACAAAACCGTAAGTATATAACCACGAATTGACCCGTTTTCATTCTGGTATATCATAATACCATATCTTCAAGCTAATAAACAAGAAAAATCAATTTTTGGTTCTGCAAAAAAATCTGGCAAAATGCGTGAGTGTTAACCCACAAAATGATCTGTTTGAGAAAAAATACAAAATCATAAGTATATAAGCACGAATTGACAGTTTTTGTTCTGGTATATCATAATACCATATCCTCAAGCTAATAGACAAGAAAAATCAATTTTTGGTTCTTCAAAAAAATCTGGCAAAATGCGTGAGTGTTAACCCACAAAATGACGCGTTTTTGAAAAAAAATACAAAATCATAAGTATATAACCACGAATTGACCCTTTTCCATTCTGGTATATCATAATACCATATACTATAGCTAATAGACAAGAAAAATAGATTTTTGGTTGTGCTAAAAAATTTGGCAAAATGCGTGAGTGTTAACGCACAAAATGGCGCGTTTTTGAAAAAAATACAAAATCATAAGTATATAACCACGAATTGACCCGCTTTCGTTCTGGTATATCATAATAACATATCCTCAAGCTAATATGCAAGAAAAATCAATTTTTGGTTCTGCGAAAAAATCTGGCAAAATGCGTGAGTGTTAACCCACAAAATGACGCGTTTTCGGAAAAATACAAAATCATAAGTTTATAACCACGAATTAACCCGTTTTCATTCTGATATATCATAATACCATCTCTTCAAGCTAATAGACAAGAAACATCAATTTTTGGTTCTGCAAATAAATCTAGCAAAATGCGTGAGTGTTAACCCACAAAATGACGCGTTTTTAGAAAAAATACAAAATCATAAGTATATAACCACGAATTTCGTTTGGTATATCATAATACCATATCCTCAAGCTAATAGACAAGAAAAATCAATTTTTGGTTCTGCAAAAAAATCTGGCAAAATGCGTGAGTGTTGTTGTTAACCCACAAAATGACGCGTTTTTGAAAAAAATACAAAATCATAAGTATATAACCACGAATTGACCCGTTTTCGTTCTGGTATATCATAATACCATATACTATAGCTAATAGACAAGAAAAATCATTTTTTGGTTATGCTAAAAATTCTGGCAAAATGCGTGAGTGTTGTTGTTAACCCACAAAATGGCGCGTTTTTAAAAAATACAAAATCATATGTATATATCCAAGAAATGACCCCTTTTTGTTCTGGTGTATCATAATACCATATCCTCAAGCTAATAAACAAGAAAAATCAATTTTTGATTCGGCAAAAAAACTGGCAAAATGCGTGAGTGTTAACCCACAAAATGGCGTGTTTTTGAAAAAATACAAAATCATAAGTATATAAACACGAATTGACCCGTATTTGTTCTGGTATATCATAATACCATATCCTCAAGCTAATATGCAATAAAAATCAATTTTTGGTTCCGCAAAAAAATCTGGCAAAATGCATGAGTGTTAACCCACAAAATGGCACGTTTTTTAAAAAATACAAAATCATAAGTATATAACCACGAATTGACCATTTTTCGTTCTGGTATATCATAATACCATATCCTCAAGCTAATAGACAAGAAAAATCAATTTTTGGTTCTGCAAATAAATCTGGCAAAATGCGTGAGTGCTGATGGGTGCAAAGGTGTGATAAATAAATAGATAAATAAGAATAATAATAAAGAGCACACCCTTGAGAACAACGGAACTCACTGCAAGTATCACAGATCGTTTGCAAGTTTTAATGATAAGTCAAGTTCGTTCGCAGGGATTGTATCCGTTAGATCTACTTATATTTAACAAGCGTAGATGAATTTAGATGTTTTAAATAAAAATATAAAAAGATGAAATAACAATTTATGCAATTAAATAATTAAAACAAATAAACAAAATAAATAACTAAATATGAATGTAAGTCAAATAGATTAGGATTACTAATATGAGTCTATTACTAAATCATTATTCTAACCTGTCACAGATTAAGCATTATATATTAACCAGGATTCTAAATTCTACCTAGCCTTTTCTAGGCTTAGGAGCAACCTCTCCACTACTAGGGATTCCTAAGTAATGATTGGTGATTAAATCAAACCTTCATGGCTATCTAGTTAGGCAAGGGATCAAAACTAGACGATTATGTGGTGTTGTCAATAACTAAGAATAATCCTAAGATTGGCCAAATCTAAGGTGTAACAATAAGTCAAAACACATAATAACAATATACGCCAAGCTCAATCAATTAAAATAACAAATAGTATTTAAATACAAAATAATAATCCAACAATTAAAAGTAAACTTACAGAATAAAAGCTTAGAAATATGGTTGAGAATAGATCTATAGCTAATTACTCTAAATATAGAGAAGGTGAGATGTAGAATAGGAGTTTGTTAGTCTCCAATCTTCTTCTTCTTGTCTTCCTCTACAGGTCAGCTTGCTTCTTGAATGAATAGCTTGATTCTAAGGATGAATATTAATGTAAAGGACTAAGCTATTGTTTATAATTTAAGCTAATGTTTAGAACTGAGCAAGGACATGTTTACAATGGTTTAAGGATGTAATTATAGGTGTCTTGGAAACCCTAATTCGTTTTCTTGAAGGAGAAGTAAGTAGTGGACTCCAAGCCCAACTCTAATTCGTATGGAAATAAAGATAAACACTGCTGGACCGTTTTGAGCATATCTTCTTCGTTATTAGTCGGTTTGAGCTCCATAAGATACCAAAAGAATCGCAACAGAATTATCTTGACCCTTTAGAAGGAAATCACCAGATTCGGCCTATTTCTTAGGTAAAAACGCATATATTTGGACGTGTATGCAGAATCCCAGATTTAGCCTCAGTTACCTCAAAGTTAGACGAGTTACCTCAGTTATTTCTTTTTATAGCCTCCCCAGCAGTGAGTAATATGATTAACGCTTACCAACTCGAGCTTGCAACCTACAAAATGCGTGAGTGTTAACCTACAAAATGACGCGTTTTAGAAAAAATACAAAATCATAAGTATATAACCATGAATTGACCGTTTTCGTTTTGTATATCATAATACCATATCCTCAAGCTAATATACAAGAAAAATCAATTTTTGGTTCTGCAAAAAAATCTGGCAAAATGCGTGAGTGTTGTTAACCCACAAAATGACGCGTTTTTGAAAAAAATACAAAAGCATAAGTATATAACCACGAATTGACCCGTTTTCATTCTGGTATATCATAATACCATATACTATAGCTAATAGACAAGAAAAATCATTTTTTGGTTGTGCTAAAAAATCTGGCAAAATACGTGAGTGTTGTTAACCCACAAAATGGCGTTAAAAATACAAAATCATATGTATATAACCAAGAAATGACCCGTTTTTGTTCTGGTGTATCATAATACCATATTCTCAATCTAATAAATAAGAAAAATCAATTTTTGATTCGGCAAAAAAATCTGGCAAAATGCGTGAGTGTTAACCCACAAAATGGCGTGTTTTTGAAAATATAAAAAATCATAAGTATATAACCACGAATTGACCCGTATTTGTTCTGGTATATCATAATACCATATCCTCAAGCTAATATGCAATAAAAATCAATATTTGGTTCTTCAAAAAATCTGGCAAAATGCGTGAGTGTTAACCCACAAAATGACGCGTTTTTGAAAAAAATACAAAATCATAAGTATATAACCACGAATTGACCCTTTTTCGTTCTGGTATATCATAATACCATACACTATAGCTAATAGACAAGAAAAATAGATTTTTATGTTGTGCTAAAAAATCTGGCAAAATGCGTGAGTGTTAACGCACAAAATGACGCGTTTTCGAAAAAAATACAAAATCATAAGTATATAACCACGAATTGACCCGCTTTCATTCTGGTATATCATAATACAATAACCTCAAGCTAATATGAAAGAAAAATCAATTTTTGGTTCTGCAAAAAAAATCTGGCAAAATGCGTGAGTGTTAACCCACAAAATGACGCGTTTTTGAAAAAATACAAAATCATAAGTTTATAACCACGAATTAACCCGTTTTTGTTCTGGTATATCATAATACCATATCCTCAAGTTAATAGACAAGAAAAATCAATTTTTGGTTCTGCAAAAAAATCTGACAAAATGCGTGAGTGTTAACTCACAAAATGGCGCGTTTTTGAAAAAATACAAAATCATTAGTATATAACCACGAATTGACCCGTTTTCATTCTGGTATATCATAATACCATATCTTCAAGCTAATAGACAAGAAAAATCAATTTTTGGTTTTGCAAATAAATCTAGCAAAATGCGTGAGTGTTAACCCACAAAATGACGCGTTTTTAGAAAAAATACAAAATCATAAGTATATAACCATGAATTGACCATTTTCGTTTGGTATATCATAATGCCATATCCTCAAGCTAATAGACAAGAAAATTCAATTTTTGGTTCTGCAAAAATATCTGGCAAAATGCGTGAGTGTTGTTAACCCACAAAATGACGCGTTTTTGAAAAAAATACAAAATCATAAGTATATAACCACGAATAGACCCGTTTTTCATTCTGGTATATCATAATACCATATACTCTAGCTAATAGACAAGAAAAATAGATTTTTTTGTTCTGCAAAAAAAATCTGGCAAAATGCGTGAGTTTTAACGCACAAAATGGCGCGTTTTTGAAAAAAATACAAAATCATAAGTATATAACCACGAATTGACCCGTTTTCATTATGGTATATCACAATACCATATCCTCAAGCTAATAGACAAGAAAAATCAATTTTTGGTTCTGCAAATAAATCTGGCAAAATGCGTGAGTGTTGATGGGTGCAAAGGTGTGATAAATAAATAGATAAATAAGAATAATAATAAAGAGCACACCCTTCAGAACCACGGAACTCACTGCAAGTATCACAGATCGTTTGCAAGTTTTAATGATAAGTCAAGTTCGTTCGCAGGGATTGTATCCGTTAGATCTACTTATATTTAACAAGCGTGAGTGTTGTTAACCCACAAAATGACGCGTTTTTGAAAAAATACAAAATCATAAGTATATAACCACGAATTGACCCGTTTTACTTATGGTATATCATAATACCATATCCTCAAGCTGATAGACAAGAAAAATCAATTTTTGGTTCTGCAAAAAAATCTGGCAAAATGCGTGAGTGTTAACCCACAAAATGACGCGTTTTAGAAAAAAATACAAAATCATAAGTATATAACCACGAATTGACTCGTTTCCGTTCTGGTATATCATAATACCAAATACTATAGCTAATAGACAAGAAAAATCATTTTTTGGTTGTGCTAAAAAATCTGGCAAAATGCGTTAGTGTTATTAACCCACAAAATGGCGTGTTTTTGAAAAAATACAAAATCATAAGTATATAACCACGAATTGACCCGTTTTCATCCTGGTATATCATAATACTATATCCTCAAGCTAATAGACAAGAAAAATCAATTTTTGGTTCTGCAAATAAATCTAGCAAAATGCGTAAGTGTTAACCCACAAAATGACGCGTTTTTAGAAAAAATACAAAATCATAAGTATATAACCACGAATTGACCGTTTTCGTTTGGTATATCATAATACCATATCCTCAAGCTAATAGACAAGAAAAATCAATTTTTGGTTCTTCAAAAAAATCTGGCAAAATGCGTGAGTGTTAACCAACAAAATGACGCGTTTTTGAAAAAAATACAAAATCACAAATATATAACCACGAATTAACCCGTTTTCGTTATGGTATATCATAATACCATATACTAAAGCTAATAGACAAGAAAAATCAATTTTTGGTTCTTCAAAAAAATCTGGCAAAATGCGTGAGTGTTAACCCACAAAATGACGCGTTTTTGAAAAAAATACGAAATCATAAGTATATAACCACGAATTGACCTTTTTTCGTTCTGGTATATCATAATACTATATCCTCAATCTAATAGATAAGAAAAATCAATTTATGGTTCTGCAAAAAAATCTGGCAAAATGCGTGAGAGTTAACCCACAAAATGACTCATTTTAAAAAAAATACAAAATCACAAGTATATAACCACAAATTGACCCGTTTTCATTATGGCATATCATAATACCATATCCTCAAGCTAATAGACAAGAAAAATAAATTTTTGGTTCTGCAAAAAAATCTGGCAAAATGCGTGAGTGTTGTTAACCCACAAAATGACGCGTTTTTGAAAAAATAAAAAATCATAAGTATATAACCACGAATTGACCCGTTTTCGTTATGGTATATCATAATACCATATCCTCAAGCTGATAGATAAGAAAAATCAATTTTTGGTTCTGCAAAAAAATCTGGCAAAATGCGTGAGTGTTGTTAACCCACAAAATGACGCGTTTTAGAAAAAAATAAAAAATCATAAGTATATAACCAGGAATTGACTCGTTTTCGTTCTGGTATATCATAATACCATATACTATAGCTAATAGACAAGAAAAATCATTTTTTGGTTGTGCTAAAAAATCTGGCAAAATGCGTGATTGTTATTAACCCACAAAATGGCGCGTTTTTGAAAAATACAAAATCATATGTATATAACTACGAATTGACCCGTTTTCATTCTGGTGTATCATAATACCAAATCCTCAAGCTAATAAACAAGAAAAATCAATTTTTGATTCGGAAAAAAAATCTGGCAAAATGCGTGAGTGTTGTTGTTAACCCACAAAATGGCGCGTTTTTAAAAAATACAAAATCATATGTATATATCCAAGAAATGACCCCTTTTTGTTCTGGTGTATCATAATACCATATCCTCAAGCTAATAAACAAGAAAAATCAATTTTTGATTCGGCAAAAAAATCTGGCAAAATGCGTGAGTGTTAACCCACAAAATGGCGTGTTTTTGAAAAAATACAAAATCATAAGTATATAACCAAGAAATGACCCCTTTTTGTTCTGGTGTATCATAATACCATATCCTCAAGCTAATAAACAAGAAAAATCAATTTTTGATTCGGCAAAAAAATCTGGCAAAATGCGTGAGTGTTAACCCACAAAATGGCGTGTTTTTGAAAAAATACAAAATCATAAGTATATAACCACGAATTGACCCGTATTTGTTCTGGTATATCATAATACCATATCCTCAAGCTAATATGCAATAAAAATCAATTTTTGGTTCTGCAAAAAAATCTGGCAAAAAGCTTGAGTGTTAACCCACAAAATGACACGTTTTTGAAAAAATACAAAATCATAAGTATATAACCAACAATTGACCCATTTTCGTTATGGTATATCACAATACAGTATCCTCAAGCTAATAGACAAGAAAAATCAATTTTTGGTTCTGCAAAAAAATCTGGCAAAATGCGTGAGTGTTAACCTACAAAATGACGTGTTTTAGAAAAAATACAAAATCATAAATATATAACCACGAATTGACCCGTTTTCGTTCGGGTATATCATAATACCATATCCTCAACCTAATAGATAATAACAAACAATTTTTGATTCTGCAAAAAAAATCTGGCAAAATGCGTGGGTATTAACCCACAAAATGGCTCGTTTATGAAAAAATACAAAACCGTAAGTATATAACCACGAATTGACCCGTTTTCATTCTGGTATATCATAATACCATATCTTCAAGCTAATAAACAAGAAAAATCAATTTTTGGTTCTGCAAAAAAATCTGGCAAAATGCGTGAGTGTTAACCCACAAAATGATCCGTTTGAGAAAAAATACAAAATCATAAGTATATAAGCACGAATTTACAGTTTTTGTTCTGGTATATCATAATACCATATCCTCAAGCTAATAGACAAGAAAAATCAATTTTTGGTTCTTCAAAAAAATCTGGCAAAATGCGTGAGTGTTAACCCACAAAATGACGCGTTTTTGAAAAAAAATACAAAATCATAAGTATATAACCACGAATTGACCCTTTTCCGTTCTGGTATATCATAATACCATATACTATAGCTAATAGACAAGAAAAATAGATTTTTGGTTGTGCTAAAAAATTTGGCAAAATGCGTGAGTGTTAACGCACAAAATGGCGCGTTTTTGAAAAAAATACAAAATCATAAGTATATAACCACGAATTGACCCGCTTTCGTTCTGGTATATCATAATAACATATCCTCAAGCTAATATGCAAGAAAAATCAATTTTTGGTTCTGCAAAAAAATCTGGCAAAATGCGTGAGTGTTAACCCACAAAATGACGCGTTTTCGGAAAAATACAAAATCATAAGTTTATAACCACGAATTAACCCGTTTTCATTCTGATATATCATAATACCATCTCTTCAAGTTAATAGACAAGAAACATCAATTTTTGGTTCTGCAAATAAATCTAGCAAAATGCGTGAGTGTTAACCCACAAAATGACGCGTTTTTAGAAAAAATACAAAATCATAAGTATATAACCACGAATTTCGTTTGGTATATCATAATACCATATCCTCAAGCTAATAGACAAGAAAAATCAATTTTTGGTTCTGCAAAAAAATCTGGCAAAATGCGTAAGTGTTGTTGTTAACCCACAAAATGACGCGTTTTTGAAAAAATAAAAAATCATAAGTATATAACCACGAATTGACCCGTTTTCGTTATGGTATATCATAATACCATATCCTCAAGCTGATAGATAAGAAAAATCAATTTTTGGTTCTGAAAAAAATCTGGCAAAATGCGTGAGTGTTGTTAACCCACAAAATGACGCGTTTTAGAAAAAAATGAAAAATCATAAGTATATAACCATGAATTGACTCGTTTTCGTTCTGGTATATCATAATACCATATACTATAGCTAATAGACAAGAAAAATAGTTTTTTGGTTGTGCTAAAAAATCTGGCAAAATGCGTGAGTGTTATTAACCCACAAAATGGCGAGTTTTTGAAAAATACAAAATCATATGTATATCACTACGAATTGACCCGTTTTAATTCTGGTGTATCATAATACCATATCCTCAAGCTAATAAACAAGAAAAATCAATTTTTGATTCGGCAAAAAAATCTGGCAAAATGCGTGAGTGTTAACCCACAAAATGGCGTGTTTTTGAAAAAATACAAAATCATAAGTATATAACCAAGAATTGACCCGTATTTGTTCTAGTATATCATAATACCATATCCTCAAGCTAATATGCAATAAAAATCAATTTTTGGTTCTGCAAATAAATCTGGCAAAAAGCTTGAGTGTTAACCCACAAAATGACACGTTTTTGAAAAAATACAAAATCATAAGTATATAACCACCAATTGACCCGTTTTCGTTATGGTATATCACAATACCATATCCTCAAGCTAATAGACAAGAAAAATCAATTTTTGGTTCTGCAAAAAAATCTGGCAAAATGCGTGAGTGTTAACCTACAAAATGACGTGTTTTAGAAAAAATACAAAATCATAAATATATAACCACGAATTGACCCGTTTTCGTTCAAGTATATCATAATACCATATCCTCAAGCTAATAGATAATAACAAACAATTTTTGATTCTGCAAAAAAAATCTGGCAAAATGCGTGGGTATTAACCCACAAAATGGCGCGTTTTTGAAAAAATACAAAACCGTAAGTATATAACCACGAATTGACCCGTTTTCATTCTGGTATATCATAATACCATATCTTCGAGCTAATAAACAAGAAAAATCAATTTTTGGTTCTGCAAAAAAATCTGGCAAAATGCGTGAGTGTTAACCCACAAAATGACCCGTTTGAGAAAAAATACAAAATCATAAGTATATAAGCACGAATTGACAGTTTTTGTTCTGGTATATCATAATACCATATCCTCAAGCTAATAGACAAGAAAAATCAATTTTTGGTTCTTCAAAAAAATCTGGCAAAATGCGTGAGAGTTAACCCACAAAATGACTCATTTTAAAAAAAATACAAAATCACAAGTATATAACCACAAATTGACCCGTTTTCGTTATGGCATATCATAATACCATATCCTCAAGCTAATAGACAAGAAAAATAAATTTTTGGTTCTGCAAAAAAATCTCGCAAAATGCGTGAGTGTTGTTAACCCACAAAATGACGCGTTTTTGAAAAAATAAAAAATCATAAGTATATAACCACGAATTGACCCGTTTTCGTTATGGTATATCATAATACCATATCCTCAAGCTGATAGATAAGAAAAATCAATTTTTGGTTCTGTAAAAAAATCTGGCAAAATGCGTGAGTGTTGTTAACCCACAAAATGACGCGTTTTAGAAAAAAATACAAAATCATAAGTATATAACCAGGAATTGACTCGTTTTCGTTCTGGTAAATCATAATACCATATCCTCAAGCTAATAGACCAGAAAAATCATTTTTTGGTTGTGCTAAAAAATCTGGCAAAATGCGTGATTGTTATTAACCCACAAAATGGAGCGTTTTTGAAAAATACAAAATCATATGTATATAACTACGAATTGACCCGTTTTCATTCTGGTGTATCATAATACCAAATCCTCAAACTAATAAACAAGAAAAATCAATTTTTGATTCGGCAAAAAAATCTGGCAAAATGCGTGAGTGCTAACCCACAAAATGGCGTTTTTTGAAAAAATACAAAATCATAAGTATATAACCACGAATTGACCCGCATTTGTTCTGGTATATCATAATACCATATCCTCAAGCTAATATGCAATAAAAATCAATTTTTCGTTCTGCAAAAAAATCTGGCAAAAAGCTTGAGTGTTAACCCACAAAATGACACGTTTTTGAAAAAATACAAAATCATAAGTATATAACCACCAATTGATCCGTTTTCTATATGGTATATCACAATACCATATCCTCAAGCTAATAGACAAGAAAAATCAATTTTTGGTTCTGCAAAAAAATCTGGCAAAATGCGTGAGTGTTAACCTACAAAATGACGTGTTTTAGAAAAAATACAAAATCATAAATATATAACCACGAATTGACCCGTTTTCGTTCTGGTATATCATAATACCATATCCTCAAGCTAATATGCAAGAAAAATCAATTTTTGGTCTGCAAAAAAATCTGGCAAAATGCGTGAGTGTTAACCCACAAAATGACGCGTTTTCGGAAAAATACAAAATCATAAGTTTATAACCACGAATTAACCCGTTTTCATTCTGATATATCATAATACCATATCTTCAAGCTAATAGACACGAAACATCAATTTTTGGTTCTGCAAATAAATCTAGCAAAATGCGTGAGTGTTAACCCACAAAATGACGCGTTTTTAGAAAAAATACAAAATCATAAGTATATAACCACAAATTTCGTTTGGTATATCATAATACCATATCCTCAAGCTAATAGACAAGAAAAATCAATTTTTGGTTCTGCAAAAAAATCTGGCAAAATGCGTGAGTGTTGTTGTTAACCCACAAAATGACGCGTTTTTGAAAAAAATACAAAATCATAAGTATATAACCACGAATTGACCCGTTTTCGTTCTGGTATATCATAATACCATATACTATAGCTAATAGACAAGAAAAATCATTTTTTGGTTATGCTAAAAATTCTGGCAAAATGCGTGAGTGTTGTTGTTAACCCACAAAATGGCGCGTTTTAAAAAAATACAAAATCATATGTATATATCCAAGAAATGACCCCTTTTTGTTCTGGTGTATCATAATACCATATCCTCAAGCTAATAAACAAGAAAAATCAATTTTTGATTCGGCAAAAAAATCTGGCAAAATGCGTGAGTGTTAACCCACAAAATGGCGTGTTTTTGAAAAAATACAAAATCATAAGTATATAACCACGAATTGACCCGTATTTGTTCTGGTATATCATAATACCATATCCTCAAGCTAATATGCAATACAAATCAATTTTTGGTTCTGCAAAAAAATCTGGCAAAATGCATGAGTGTTAACCCACAAAATGGCACGTTTTTGAAAAAATACAAAATCATAAGTATATAATTATGAATTGACCATTTTTCGTTCTGGTATATCATAATACTATATCCTCAATCTAATAGATAAGAAAAATCAATTTATGGATCTGCAAAAAAATCTGGCAAAATGCGTAAGAGGACTCATTTTATAAAAAATACAAAATCACAAGTATATAACCACAAATTGACCCGTTTTCGTTATGGTATATCATAATACCATATCCTCAAGCTAATAGACAAGAAAAATCAATTTTTGGTTCTGCAAAAAAATTTGGCAAAATGCGTGAGTATAAACCCACAAAATAACGCGTTTTAGAAAAAATACAAAATCATAAGTATATAACCTCGAATTGACCCGTTTTTGTTCTGGTATATCATAATACCATATCCTCAAGCTAATAGACATGAAAAATCAATTTTTGGTTCTGCAAAAAAATCTGGCGAAATGCTTGAGTGTTGTTAACCCACAAAATGACGGGTTTTTGAAAAAATAAAAAATCATATGTATATAACCACGAATTGACCCGTTTTCATTATGGTATATCATAATACCATATCCTCAAGCTGATAGATAAGAAAATTCAATTTTTGGTTCTGAAAAAAATCTGGCAAAATGCGTGAGTGTTGTTAACCCACAAAATGACGCGTTTTAGAAAAAAAATACAAAATCATAAGTATATAACCAGGAATTGTCTCGTTTTCGTTCTGGTATATCATAATACCATATACTATAGCTAATAGACAAGAAAAATCGTTTTTGGTTGTGCTAAAAAATCTGGCAAAATGCGTGATTGTTATTAACCCACAAAATGGCGCGTTTTTGAAAAATACAAAATCATATGTATATAACTACGAATTGACCCGTTTTCATTCTGGTGTATCATAATACCAAATCCTCAAGCTAATAAACAAGAAAAATCAATTTTTGATTCGGAAAAAAAATCTGGCAAAATGCGTGAGTGTTGTTGTTAACCCACAAAATGGCGCGTTTTTAAAAAATACAAAATCATATGTATATATCCAAGAAATGACCCCTTTTTGTTCTGGTGTATCATAATACCATATCCTCAAGCTAATAAACAAGAAAAATCAATTTTTGATTCGGCAAAAAAATCTGGCAAAATGCGTGAGTGTTAACCCACAAAATGGCGTGTTTTTGAAAAAATACAAAATCATAAGTATATAACCACGAATTGACCCGTATTTGTTCTGGTATATCATAATACCATATCCTCAAGCTAATATGCAATAAAAATCAATTTTTGGTTCTGCAAAAAAATCTGGCAAAAAGCTTGAGTGTTAACCCACAAAATGACACGTTTTTGAAAAAATACAAAATCATAAGTATATAACCAACAATTGACCCATTTTCGTTATGGTATATCACAGTACAATATCCTCAAGCTAATAGACAAGAAAAATCAATTTTTGGTTCTGCAAAAAAATCTGGCAAAATGCGTGAGTGTTAACCTACAAAATAACGTGTTTTAGAAAAAATACAAAATCATAAATATATAACCACGAATTGACCCGTTTTCGTTCGGGTATATCATAATACCATATCCTCAACCTAATAGATAATAACAAACAATTTTTGATTCTGCAAAAAAAATCTGACAAAATGCGTGGGTATTAACGCAAAAAATGGCGCGTTTTTGAAAAAATACAAAACCGTAAGTATATAACCACGAATTGACCCGTTTTCATTCTGGTATATCATAATACCATATCTTCAAGCTAATAAGAAAATTCAATTTTTGGTTCTGCAAAAAAATCTGGCAAAATGTGTGAGTGTTAACCCACAAAATGACGCGTTTGAGAAAAAATACAAAATCATAAGTATATAAGCACGAATTGACAGTTTTTGTTCTGGTATATCATAATACCATATCCTCAAGCAAATAGACAAGAAAAAACAATTTTTGGTTCTTCAAAAAAATCTGGCAAAATGCGTGAGTGTTAACCCACAAAATGACGCGTTTTTGAAAAAAAATACAAAATCATAAGTATATAACCACGAATTGACCCTTTTCCGTTCTGGTATATCATAATACCATATACTATAGCTAATAGACAAGAAAAATAGATTTTTGGTTGTGCTAAAAAATTTGGCAACATGCGTGAGTGTTAACGCACAAAATGGCGCGTTTTTGAAAAAAATACAAAATCATAAGTATATAACCACGAATTGACCCGCTTTCGTTCTGCTATATCATAATACCATATCCTCAAGCTAATATGCAAGAAAAATCAATTTTTGGTTCTGCAAAAAAATCTGGCAAAATGCGTGAGTGTTAACCCACAAAATGACGCGTTTTCGGAAAAATACAAAATCATAAGTTTGTAACCACGAATTAACCCGTTTTCATTCTGATATATCATAATACCATATCTTCAAGCTAATAGACAAGAAACATCAATTTTTGGGTCTACAAATAAATCTAGCAAAATGCGTGAGTGTTAACCCACAAAATGACGCGTTTTTAGAAAAAATACAAAATCATAAGTATATAACCACGAATTTCGTTTGGTATATCATAATACCATATCCTCAAGCTAATAGACAAGAAAAATCAATTTTTGGTTCTGCAAATAAATCTGGCAAAATGCGTGAGTGTTGTTGTTAACCCACAAAATGACGCGTTTTTGAAAAAAATACAAAATCATAAGTATATAACCACGAATTGACCCGTTTTCGTTCTGGTATATCATAATACCATATACTATAGCTAATAGACAAGAAAAATCATTTTTTGGTTATGCTAAAAATTCTGGCAAAATGCGTCAGTGTTGTTGTTAACCCACAAAATGGCGCGTTTTTAAAAAATACAAAATCATATGTATATATCCAAGAAATGACCCCTTTTTGTACTGGTGTATCATAATACCATATCCTCAAGCTAATAAACAAGAAAAATCAATTTTTGATTCGGCAAAAAAATCTGGCAAAATGCATGAGTGTTAACCCACAAAATGGGGTGTTTTTGAAAAAATACAAAATCATAAGTATATAACCACGAATTGACCCGTTTTTGTTCTGGTATATCATAATACCATATCCTCAAGCTAATAGACAAGAAAAATCCATTTTTGGTTCTGCGAAAAATTCTGGCAAAATGCGTGAGTTAACCCCACAAAATGACCCGTTTGAGAAAAAATACAAAATCATAAGCATATAAGCACGAATTGACAGTTTTTGTTCTGGTATATCATAATACCATATCCTCAAGCTAATAGACAAGAAAAATCAATTTTTGGTTCTGCAAAAAAATCTGGCAAAATGCGTGAGTGTTAACCCACAAAATGACGCGTTTTAGAAAAAATACAAAATCATAAGGATATAAGCACGAATTGACAGTTTTTGTTCTGGTATATCATAATACCATATCCTCAAGCTAATAGACAAGAAAAATCAATTTTTGGTTCTTCAAAAAAATCTGGCAAAATGCGTGAGCGTTAACCCACAAAATGACGCGTTTTTGAAAAAAAATACAAAATCATAAGTATATAACCACGAATTGACCCTTTTCCGTTCTGGTATATCATAATACCATATACTATAGCTAATAGACAAGAAAAATAGATTTTTGGTTGTGCTAAAAAATTTGGCAAAATGCGTGAGTGTTAACGCACAAAATGGCGCGTTTTTGAAAAAAATACAAAATCATAAGTATATAACCACGAATTGACCCGCTTTCGTTCTGCTATATCATAATACCATATCCTCAAGCTAATATGCAAGAAAAATCAATTTTTGGTTCTGCAAAAAAATCTGGCAAAATGCGTGAGTGTTAAACCCACAAAATGACGCGTTTTCGGAAAAATACAAAATCATAAGTTTGTAACCACGAATTAACCCGTTTTCATTCTGATATATCATAATACCATATCTTCAAGCTAATAGACAAGAAACGTCAATTTTTGGTTCTGCAAATAAATCTAGCAAAATGCGTGAGTGTTAACCCACAAAATGACGCGTTTTTAGAAAAAATACAAAATCATAAGTATATAACCACGAATTTCGTTTGGTATATCATAATACCATATCCTCAAGCTAATAGACAAGAAAAATCAATTTTTGGTTCTGCAAATAAATCTGGCAAAATGCGTGAGTGTTGTTGTTAACCCACAAAATGACGCGTTTTTGAAAAAAATACAAAATCATAAGTATATAACCACGAATTGACCCGTTTTCGTTCTGGTATATCATAATACCATATACTATAGCTAATAGACAAGAAAAATCATTTTTTGGTTATGCTAAAAATTCTGGCAAAATGCGTGAGTGTTGTTGTTAACCCACAAAATGGCGCGTTTTTAAAAAATACAAAATCATATGTATATATCCAAGAAATGACCCCTTTTTGTACTGGTGTATCATAATACCATATCCTCAAGCTAATAAACAAGAAAAATCAATTTTTGATTCGGCAAAAAAATCTGGCAAAATGCATGAGTGTTAACCCACAAAATGGGGTGTTTTTGAAAAAATACAAAATCATAAGTATATAACCACGAATTGACCCGTTTTTGTTCTGGTATATCATAATACCATATCCTCAAGCTAATAGACAAGAAAAATCCATTTTTGGTTCTGCGAAAAATTCTGGCAAAATGCGTGAGTTAACCCCACAAAATGACCCGTTTGAGAAAAAATACAAAATCATAAGCATATAAGCACGAATTGACAGTTTTTGTTATGGTATATCATAATACCATATCCTCAAGCTAATAGACAAGAAAAATCAATTTTTGGTTCTTCAAAAAAATCTGGCAAAATGCGTGAGTGTTAACCCACAAAATGACGCGTTTTAGAAAAAATACAAAATCATAAGGATATAAGCACGAATTGACAGTTTTTGTTCTGGTATATCATAATACCATATCCTCAAGCTAATAGACAAGAAAAATCAATTTTTGGTTCTTCAAAAAAATCTGGCAAAATGCGTGAGTGTTAACCCACAAAATGACGCGTTTTTGAAAAAAAATACAAAATCATAAGTATATAACCACGAATTGACCCTTTTCCGTTCTGGTATATCATAATACCATATACTATAGCTAATAGACAAGAAAAATAGATTTTTGGTTGTGCTAAAAAATTTGGCAAGATGCGTGAGTGTTAACGCACAAAATGGCGCGTTTTTGAAAAAAATACAAAATCATAAGTATATAACCACGAATTGACCCGCTTTCGTTCTGGTATATCATAATACCATATCCTCAAGCTAATATGCAAGAAAAATCAATTTTTGGTTCTGTAAAAAAATCTGGCAAAATGCGTGAGTGTTGTTAACCCACAAAATGTCGCGTTTTAGAAAAAAATACAAAATCATAAGTATATAACCAGGAATTGACTCGTTTTTGTTCTGGTAAATCATAATACCATATACTATAGCTAATAGACAAGAAAAATCATTTTTTGGTTGTGCTAAAAAATCTGGCAAAATGCGTGATTGTTATTAACCCACAAAATGGCGCGTTTTTGAAAAATACAAAATCATATGTATATAACTACGAATTGACCCGTTTTCATTCTGGTGTATCATAATACCAAATCCTCAAACTAGTAAACAAGAAAATCAATTTTTGATTCGGCAAAAAAATCTGGCAAAATGCGTGAGTGTTAACCCACAAAATGGCGTGTTTTTGAAAAAATACAAAATCATAAGTATATAACCACGAATTGACCCGTATTTGTTCTAGTATATCATAATACCATATCCTCAAGCTAATATGCAATAAAAATCAATTTTTGGTTCTGCAAAAAAATCTGGCAAAAAGCTTGAGTGTTAACCCACAAAATGACACGTTTTTGAAAAAAATACAAAATCATAAGTATATAACCACCAATTGACCCGTTTTCGTTATGGTATATCACAATACCATATCCTCAAGCTAATAGACAAGAAAAATCAATTTTTGGTTCTTTAAAAAAATCTGGCAAAATGCGTGAGTGTTAACCTACAAAATGACGTGTTTTAGAAAAAATACAAAATCATAAATATATAACCATGAATTGACCCGTTTTCGTTCGGGTATATCATAATACCATATCCTCAAGCTAATAGATAATAACAAACAATTTTTTATTCTGCAAAAAAAATCTGGCAAAATGCGTGGGTATTAACCCAAAAAATGGCGCGTTTTTGAAAAAATACAAAACCGTAAGTATATAACCACGAATTGACCCGTTTTCATTCTGGTATATCATAATACCATATCTTCAAACTAATAAACAAGAAAAATCAATTTTTGGTTCTGCAAAAAAATCTGGCAAAATGCGTGAGTGTTAACCCACAAAATGACCCGTTTGAGAAAAAATACAAAATCATAAGTATATAAGCACGAATTGACAGTTTTTGTTCTGGTATATCATAATACCATATCCTCAAGCTAATAGACAAGAAAAATAAATTTTTGGTTCTTCAAACAAATATGCCAAAATGCATGAGTGTTAACCAACAAAATGACGCGTTTTTGAAAAAAAATACAAAATCTTAAGTATTAACCACGAATTGACCCTTTTCCGTTCTGGTATATCATAATACCATATACTATAGCTAATAGACAAGAAAAATATATTTTTGGTTGTGCTAAAAAATTTGGCAAAATGCGTGAGTGTTAACGCACAAAATGGCGCGTTTTTGAAAAAAATACAAAATCATAAGTATATAACCACGAATTGACCCGCTTTCGTTCTGGTATATCATAATACCATATCCTCAAGCTAATATGCAAGAAAAATCAATTTTTGGTTCTGCAAAAAAATCTGGCAAAATGCGTGAGTGTTAACCCACAAAATGACGCGTTTTCGGAAAAATACAAAATCATAAGTTTATAACCACGATAACCCGTTTTCATTCTGGTATATCATAATACCATATCTTCAAGCTAATAGACAGAAAAATTAATTTTTGGTTCTGCAAATAAATCTAGCAAAATGCATGAGTGTTAACCCACAAAATGACGCGTTTTTAGAAAAAATACAAAATCATAAGTATATAACCACGAATTTTGTTTTGTATATCATAATACCATATCCTCAAGCTAATAGACAAGAAAAATAAATTTTTGGTTCTGCAAAAAAATCTGGCAAAATAAGTGAGTGTTGTTAACCCACAAAATGACGTGTTTTTGAAAAAAATACAAAATCATAAGTATATAACCACGAATTGACCAGTTTTCGTTCTAGTATATCATAATACCATATACTATAGCTAATAGACAAGAAAAATCATTTTTTGGTTGTGCTAAAAATTCTGGCAAAATGCGTGAGTGTTAACCCACAAAATAACGCATTTTAGAAAAAATACAAAATCATATGTATATATCCAAGAAATGACCCCTTTTTGTTCTGGTGTATCATAATACCATATCCTCAAGCTAATAAACAAGAAAAATCAATTTTTGATTCGGCAAAAAAATCTGGCAAAATGCGTGAGTGTTAACCCACAAAATGGCGTGTTTTTGAAAAAATACAAAATCATAAGTATATAACCACGAATTGACCCGTATTTGTGCTGGTATATCATAATACCATATCCTCAAGCTAATATGCAATAAAAAACAACTTTTGGTTCTGCAAAAAAAACCTGGCAAAATGCATGAGTGTTAACCCACAAATGGCACGTTTTTGAAAAAATACAAAATCATAAGTTTATAACCATGAATTGACCCATTTTTGTTCTGGTATATCATAATACCATATCCTCAAGCTAATGGACAAGAAAAATCCATTTTTGGTTCTGCAAAAAATTCTGGCAAAATGCGTGAGTGTTAACCCACAAAATGACCCGTTTGAGAAAAAATACAAAATCATAAGTATATAAGCACGAATTGACAGTTTTGTTCTGGTATATCATAATACCATATCTTTAAGCTAATAGACAAGAAAAATCAATTTTTGGTTCTTCAAAAAAATCTGGCAAAATGCGTGAGTGTTAAACCCACAAAATGACCCGTTTGAGAAAAAAATACAAAATCATAAGTATATAAGCACGAATTGACAGTTTTTGTTCTGGTATATCATAATACATATCCTCAAGCTAATAGACAAAAAAAATCAATTTTTGGTTCCTCAAAAAAATCTGGCAAAATGCGTGATTGTTAACCCACAAAATGACGCGTTTTTGAAAAAATAATACAAAATCATAAGTATATAACCACGAATTGACCCTTTTCCGTTCTGGTATATCATAATACCATATACTATAGCTAATAGACAAGAAAAATAGATTTTTGATTGTGCTAAAAAATATGGCAAAATGCGTGAGTGTTAACGCACAAAATGGCGCGTTTTTGAAAAAAATACAAAATCATAAGTATATAACCACGAATTGAACCGCTTTCGTTCTGGTATATCATAATACCATATCCTCAAGCTAATATGCAAGAAAAATCAATTTTTGGTTCTGCAAAAAAATCTGGCAAAATGCGTGAGTGTTAACCCACAAAATGACGCGTTTTCGAAAAAATACAAAATCATAAGTTTATAACCACGAATTAACCGTTTTCGTTCTGGTATATTATAGTACCATATCCTCAAGCTAATAGACAAGAAAAATAAATTTTTGGTTCTGCAAAAAAATCTGGCAAAATGCGTGAGTGTTGTTAACCCACAAAATGACGGGTTTTTGAAAAAATAAAAAATCATAAGTATATAACCACGAATTGACCCGTTTTCGTTATGGTATATCATAATACCATATCCTCAAGCTGATAGATAAGAAAAATCAATTTTTGGTTCTGCAAAAAAATCTGGCAAAATGCGTGAGTGTTGTTAACCCACAAAATGACGCGTTTTAGAAAAAAAATACAAAATCATAAGTATATAACCAGGAATTGACTCGTTTTCGTTCTGGTATATCATAATACCATATACTATAGCTAATAGACAAGAAAAATCGTTTTTTGGTTGTGCTAAAAAATCTTGCAAAATGCGTGAGTGTTATTAACACACAAAATGTCGAGTTTTTGAAAAATACAAAATCATATGTATATAACTACGAATTGACCCGTTTTCATTCTGGTGTATCATAATACCATATCCTCAAGCTAATAAACAAGAAAAATCAATTTTTGATTCGGAAAAAAAATCTGGCAAAATGCGTGAGTGTTAACCCACAAAAGGCGTGTTTTTGAAAAAATACAAAATCATAAGTATATAACCACGAATTGACCCGTATTTGTTCTACTATATCATAATACCATATCCTCAAGCTAATATGCAATAAAAATCAATTTTTGGTTCTGCAAAAAAATCTGGCAAAAAGCTTGAGTGTTAACCCACAAAATGACACGTTTTTGAAAAAAATACAAAATCATAAGTATATAACCACCAATTGACCCGTTTTCGTTATGGTATATCACAATACCATATCCTCAAGCTAATAGACAAGAAAAATCAATTTTTGGTTCTGCAAAAAAATCTGGCAAAATGCGTGAGTGTTAACCTACAAAATGACGTGTTTTAGAAAAAATACAAAATCATAAATAAATAACCACGAATTGACCCGTTTTCGTTCGGGTATATCATAATACCATATCCTCATGCTAATAGATAATAACAAACAATTTTTTATTCTGCAAAACAAATCTGGCAAAATGCGTGGGTATTAACCCAAAAAATGGCGCGTTTTTGAAAAAATACAAAACCGTAAGTATATAACCACGAATTGACCCGTTTTCATTCTGGTATATCATAATACCATATCTTCAAGCTAATAAACAAGAAAAATCAATTTTTGGTTCTGCAAAAAAATCTGGCAAAATGCGTGAATGTTAACCCACAAAATGACCCGTTTGAGAAAAAATACAAAATCATAAGTATATAAGCACCAATTGACAGTTTTTGTTCTGGTATATCATAATACCATATCCTCAAGCTAATAGACAATAAAAATAAATTTTTGGTTCTTCAAACAAATCTGGCAAAATGCGTGAGTGTTAACCAACAATATGACGCGTTTTTGAAAAAAATACAAAATCATAAGTATTAACCACGAATTGACCCTTTTCCGTTCTGGTATATCATAATACCATATACTATAGCTAATAGACAAGAAAAATAGATTTTTGGTTGTGCTAAAAAATTTGGCAAAATGCGTGAGTGTTAACGCACAAAATGGCGCGTTTTTGAAAAAAAAACAAAATCATAAGTATATAACCACGAATTGACCCGCTTTCGTTCTGGTATATCATAATACCATATCCTCAAGCTAATATGCAAGAAAAATCAATTTTTGGTTCTGCAAAAAAATCTGGCAAAATGCGTGAGTGTTAACCCACAAAATGACGCGTTTTCGGAAAAATACAAAATCATAAGTTTATAACCACGAATTAACCCGTTTTCATTCTGGTATATCATAATACCATATCTTCAAGCTAATAGACAGAAAAATTAATTTTTGGTTCTGCAAAAAAATCTGGCAAAATGCGTGAGTGTTAACCTACAAAATGACGTGTTTTAGAAAAAATACAAAATCATAAATATATAACCACGAATTGACCCGTTTTCGTTTGGGTATATCATAATACCATATCCTCAAGCTAATAGATAATAACAAACAATTTTTTATTCTGCAAAAAAAATCTGGCAAAATGCGTGGGTATTAACCCAAAAAATGGCGCGTTTTTGAAAAAATACAAAACCGTAAGTATATAACCACGAATTGACCCGTTTTCATTCTGGTATATCATAATACCATATCTTCAAGCTAATAAACAAGAAAAATCAATTTTTGGTTCTGCAAAAAAATCTGGCAAAATGCGTGAGTGTTAACCCACAAAATGACCCGTTTGAGAAAAAATACAAAATCATAAGTATATAAGCACGAATTGACAGTTTTGTTCTGGTATATCATAATACCATATCCTTAAGCTAATAGACAAGAAAAATCAATTTTTGGTTCTTCAAAAAAATCTGGCAAAATGCGTGAGTGTTAAACCCACAAAATGACCCGTTTGAGAAAAAAATACAAAATCATAAGTATATAAGCACGAATTGACAGTTTTGTTCTGGTATATCATAATACCATATCCTCAAGCTAATAGACAAGAAAAATCAATTTTTGGTTCCCCAGAAAAAATCTGGCAAAATGCGTGATTTTTAACCCACAAAATGACGCGTTTTTGAAAAAAAAAATACAAAATCATAAGTATATAACCACGAATTGACCCTTTTCCGTTCTGGTATATCATAATACCATATACTATAGCTAATAGACAAGAAAAATAGATTTTTGATTGTGCTAAAAAATATGGCAAAATGTGTGAGTGTTGACGCACAAAATGGCGCGTTTTTGAAAAAAATACAAAATCATAAGTATATAACCACGAATTGAACCGCTTTCGTTCTGGTATATCATAATACCATATCCTCAAGCTAATATGCAAGAAAAATCAATTTTTGGTTCTGCAAAAAAATCTGGCAAAATGCGTGAGTGTTAACCCACAAAATGACGCGTTTTCGAAAAAATACAAAATCATAAGTTTATAACCACGAATTAACCGTTTTCGTTCTGGTATATTATAGTACCATATCCTCAAGCTAATAGACAAGAAAAATAAATTTTTGGTTCTGCAAAAAAATCTGGCAAAATGCGTGAGTGTTGTTAACCCACAAAATGACGGGTTTTTGAAAAAATAAAAAATCATAAGTATATAACCACGAATTGACCCGTTTTCGTTATGGTATATCATAATACCATATCCTCAAGCTGATAGATAAGAAAAATCAATTTTTGGTTCTGCAAAAAAATCTGGCAAAATGCGTGAGTGTTGTTAACCCACAAAATGACGCGTTTTAGAAAAAAAATACAAAATCATAAGTATATAACCAGGAATTGACTCGTTTTCGTTCTGGTATATCATAATACCATATACTATAGCTAATAGACAAGAAAAATCGTTTTTTGGTTGTGCTAAAAAATCTTGCAAAATGCGTGAGTGTTATTAACACACAAAATGGCGAGTTTTTGAAAAATACAAAATCATATGTATATAACTACGAATTGACCCGTTTTCATTCTGGTGTATCATAATACCATATCCTCAAGCTAATAAACAAGAAAAATCAATTTTTGATTCGGAAAAAAAATCTGGCAAAATGCGTGAGTGTTAACCCACAAAATGGCGTGTTTTTGAAAAAATACAAAATCATAAGTATATAACCACGAATTGACCCGTATTTGTTCTACTATATCATAATACCATATCCTCAAGCTAATATGCAATAAAAATCAATTTTTGGTTCTGCAAAAAAATCTGGCAAAAAGCTTGAGTGTTAACCCACAAAATGACACGTTTTTGAAAAAAATACAAAATCATAAGTATATAACCACCAATTGACCCGTTTTCGTTATGGTATATCACAATACCATATCCTCAAGCTAATAGACAAGAAAAATCAATTTTTGGTTCTGCAAAAAAATCTGGCAAAATGCGTGAGTGTTAACCTACAAAATGACGTGTTTTAGAAAAAATACAAAATCATAAATATATAACCACGAATTGACCCGTTTTCGTTCGGGTATATCATAATACCATATCCTCAAGCTAATAGATAATAACAAACAATTTTTTATTCTGCAAAACAAATCTGGCAAAATGCGTGGGTATTAACCCAAAAAATGGCGCGTTTTTGAAAAAATACAAAACCGTAAGTATATAACCACGAATTGACTCGTTTTCATTCTGGTATATCATAATACCATATCTTCAAGCTAATAAACAAGAAAAATCAATTTTTGGTTCTGCAAAAAAATCTGGCAAAATGCGTGAATGTTAACCCACAAAATGACCCGTTTGAGAAAAAATACAAAATCATAAGTATATAAGCACCAATTGACAGTTTTTGTTCTGGTATATCATAATACCATATCCTCAAGCTAATAGACAAGAAAAATAAATTTTTGGTTCTTCAAACAAATCTGGCAAAATGCGTGAGTGTTAACCAACAAAATGACGCGTTTTTGAAAAAAATACAAAATCATAAGTATTAACCATGAATTGACCCTTTTCCGTTCTGGTATATCATAATACCATATACTATAGCTAATAGACAAGAAAAATAGATTTTTGGTTGTGCTAAAAAATTTGGCAAAATGCGTGAGTGTTAACGCACAAAATGGCGCGTTTTTGAAAAAAAAACAAAATCATAAGTATATAACCACGAATTGACCCGCTTTCGTTCTGGTATATCATAATACCATATCCTCAAGCTAATATGCAAGAAAAATCAATTTTTGGTTCTGCAAAAAAATCTGGCAAAATGCGTGAGTGTTAACCCACAAAATGACGCGTTTTCGGAAAAATACAAAATCATAAGTTTATAACCACGAATTAACCCGTTTTCATTATGGTATATCATAATACCATATCTTCAAGCTAATAGACAGAAAAATTAATTTTTGGTTCTGCAAAAAAATCTGGCAAAATGCGTGAGTGTTAACCTACAAAATGACGTGTTTTAGAAAAAATACAAAATCATAAATATATAACCACGAATTGACCCGTTTTCGTTTGGGTATATCATAATACCATATCCTCAAGCTAATAGATAATAACAAACAATTTTTTATTCTGCAAAAAAAATCTGGCAAAATGCGTGGGTATTAACCCAAAAAATGGCGCGTTTTTGAAAAAATACAAAACCGTAAGTATATAACCACGAATTGACCCGTTTTCATTCTGGTATATCATAATACCATATCTTCAAGCTAATAAACAAGAAAAATCAATTTTTGGTTCTGCAAAAAAATCTGGCAAAATGCGTGAGTGTTAACCCACAAAATGACCCGTTTGAGAAAAAATACAAAATCATAAGTATATAAGCACGAATTGACAGTTTTGTTCTGGTATATCATAATACCATATCCTTAAGCTAATAGACAAGAAAAATCAATTTTTGGTTCTTCAAAAAAATCTGGCAAAATGCGTGAGTGTTAAACCCACAAAATGACCCGTTTGAGAAAAAAAATACAAAATCATAAGTATATAAGCACGAATTGACAGTTTTGTTCTGGTATATCATAATACCATATCCTCAAGCTAATAGACAAGAAAAATCAATTTTTGGTTCCCCAGAAAAAATCTGGCAAAATGCGTGATTTTTAACCCACAAAATGACGCGTTTTTGAAAAAAAAAATACAAAATCATAAGTATATAACCACGAATTGACCCTTTTCCGTTCTGGTATATCATAATACCATATACTATAGCTAATAGACAAGAAAAATAGATTTTTGATTATGCTAAAAAATATGGCAAAATGCGTGAGTGTTAACGCACAAAATGGCGCGTTTTTGAAAAAAATACAAAATCATAAGTATATAACCACGAATTGAACCGCTTTCGTTCTGGTATATCATAATACCATATCCTCAAGCTAATATGCAAGAAAAATCAATTTTTGGTTCTGCAAAAAAATATGGCAAAATGCGTGAGTGTTAACCCACAAAATGACGCGTTTTCGAAAAAATACAAAATCATAAGTTTATAACCACGAATTAACCGTTTTCGTTCTGGTATATTATAGTACCATATCCTCAAGCTAATAGACAAGAAAAATAAATTTTTGGTTCTGCAAAAAAATCTGGCAAAATGCGTGAGTGTTGTTAACCCACAAAATGACGGGTTTTTGAAAAAATAAAAAATCATAAGTATATAACCACGAATTGACCCGTTTTCGTTATGGTATATCATAATACCATATCCTCAAGCTGATAGATAAGAAAAATCAATTTTTGGTTCTGCAAAAAAATCTGGCAAAATGCGTGAGTGTTGTTAACCCACAAAATGACGCGTTTTAGAAAAAAAATACAAAATCATAAGTATATAACCAGGAATTGACTCGTTTTCGTTCTGGTATATCATAATACCATATACTATAGCTAATAGACAAGAAAAAACGTTTTTTGGTTGTGCTAAAAAATCTTGCAAAATGCGTGAGTGTTATTAACACACAAAATGGCGAGTTTTTGAAAAATACAAAATCATATGTATATAACTACGAATTGACCCGTTTTCATTCTGGTGTATCATAATACCATATCCTCAAGCTAATAAACAAGAAAAATCAATTTTTGATTCGGCAAAAAAATCTGGCAAAATGCGTGAGTGTTAACCCACAAAATGGCGTGTTTTTGAAAAAATACAAAATCATAAGTATATAACCACGAATTGACCCGTATTTGTTCTACTATATCATAATACCATATCCTCAAGCTAATATGCAATAAAAATCAATTTTTGGTTCTGCAAAAAAATCTTGCAAAAAGCTTGAGTGTTAACCTACAAAATGACACGTTTTTGAAAAAAATACAAAATCATAAGTATATAACCACCAATTGACCCGTTTTCGTTATGGTATATCACAATACCATATCCTCAAGCTAATAGACAAGAAAAATCAATTTTTGGTTCTGCAAAAAAATCTGGCAAAATGCGTGAGTGTTAACCTACAAAATGACGTGTTTTAGAAAAAATACAAAATCATAAATATATAACCACGAATTGACCCGTTTTCGTTCGGGTATATCATAATACCATATCCTCAAGCTAATAGATAATAACAAACAATTTTTTATTCTGCAAAAAAAATCTGGCAAAATGCGTGGGTATTAACCCAAAAAATGGCGCGTTTTTGAAAAAATACAAAACCGTAAGTATATAACCACGAATTGACCCGTTTTCATTCTGGTATATCATAATACCATATCTTCAAGCTAATAAACAAGAAAAATCAATTTTTGGTTCTGCAAAAAAATCTGGCAAAATGCGTGAATGTTAACCCACAAAATGACCCGTTTGAGAAAAAATACAAAATCATAAGTATATAAGCACCAATTGATAGTTTTTGTTCTGGTATATCATAATACCATATCCTCAAGCTAATAGACAAGAAAAATAAATTTTTGGTTCTTCAAACAAATCTGGCAAAATGCGTGAGTGTTAACCAACAAAATGACGCGTTTTTGAAAAAAATACAAAATCATAAGTATTAACCACGAATTGACCCTTTTCCGTTCTGGTATATCATAATACCATATACTATAGCTAATAGACAAGAAAAATAGATTTTTGGTTGTGCTAAAAAATTTGGCAAAATGCGTGAGTGTTAACGCACAAAATGGCGCGTTTTTGAAAAAAAAACAAAATCATAAGTATATAACCACGAATTGACCCGCTTTCGTTCTGGTATATCATAATACCATATCCTCAAGCTAATATGCAAGAAAAATCAATTTTTGGTTCTGCAAAAAAATCTGGCAAAATGCGTGAGTGTTAACCCACAAAATGACGCGTTTTCGGAAAAATACAAAATCATAAGTTTATAACCACGAATTAACCCGTTTTCATTCTGGTATATCATAATACCATATCTTCAAGCTAATAGACAGAAAAATTAATTTTTGGTTCTGCAAAAAAATCTGGCAAAATGCATGAGTGTTAACCTACAAAATGACGTGTTTTAGAAAAAATACAAAATCATAAATATATAACCACGAATTGAC
Source organism: Nemophila menziesii (assembly GCA_029959085.1). Classification (NCBI taxonomy): domain Eukaryota; kingdom Viridiplantae; phylum Streptophyta; class Magnoliopsida; order Boraginales; family Hydrophyllaceae; genus Nemophila; species Nemophila menziesii. Next base: position 1,617,901 of record JARWIR010000036.1, on the reverse strand, counting down.
CCGTTTTCGTTCGGGTATATCATAATACCATATCCTCAAGCTAATAGATAATAACAAACAATTTTTTATTCTGCAAAAAAAATCTGGCAAAATGCGTGGGTATTAACCCAAAAAATGGCGCGTTTTTGAAAAAATACAAAACCGTAAGTATATAACCACGAATTGACCCGTTTTCATTCTGGTATATCATAATACCATATCTTCAAGCTAATAAACAAGAAAAATCAATTTTTGGTTCTGCAAAAAAATCTGGCAAAATGCGTGAGTGTTAACCCACAAAATGACCCGTTTGAGAAAAAATACAAAATCATAAGTATATAAGCACGAATTGACAGTTTTGTTCTGGTATATCATAATACCATATCCTTAAGCTAATAGACAAGAAAAATCAATTTTTGGTTCTTCAAAAAAATCTGGCAAAATGCGTGAGTGTTAAACCCACAAAATGACCCGTTTGAGAAAAAAATACAAAATCATAAGTATATAAGCACGAATTGACAGTTTTGTTCTGGTATATCATAATACCATATCCTCAAGCTAATAGACAAGAAAAATCAATTTTTGGTTCCCCAGAAAAAATCTGGCAAAATGCGTGATTTTTAACCCACAAAATGACGCGTTTTTGAAAAAAAAATACAAAATCATAAGTATATAACCACGAATTGACCCTTTTCTGTTCTGGTATATCATAATACCATATACTATAGCTAATAGACAAGAAAAATAGATTTTTGATTGTGCTAAAAAATATGGCAAAATGCGTGAGTGTTAACGCACAAAATGGCGCGTTTTTGAAAAAAATACAAAATCATAAGTATATAACCACGAATTGAACCGCTTTCGTTCTGGTATATCATAATACCATATCCTCAAGCTAATATGCAAGAAAAATCAATTTTTGGTTCTGCAAAAAAATCTGGCAAAATGCGTGAGTGTTAACCCACAAAATGACGCGTTTTAGAAAAAATACAAAATCATAAGTATATAACCACGAATTGAACCGTTTTCGTTCTGGTATATTATAGTACCATATCCTCAAGCTAATAGACAAGAAAAATAAATTTTTGGTTCTGCAAAAAAATCTGGCAAAATGCGTGAGTGTTGTTAACCCACAAAATGACGGGTTTTTGAAAAAATAAAAAATCATAAGTATATAACCATGAATTGACCCGTTTTCGTTATGGTATATCATAATACCATATCCTCAAGCTGATAGATAAGAAAAATCAATTTTTGGTTCTGCAAAAAAATCTGGCAAAATGCGTGAGTGTTGTTGTTAACCCACAAAATGACGCGTTTTAGAAAAAAAATACAAAATCATAAGTATATAACCAGGAATTGACTCGTTTTCGTTCTGGTATATCATAATACCATATACTATAGCTAATAGACAAGAAAAATCGTTTTTTGGTTGTGCTAAAAAATCTTGCAAAATGCGTGAGTGTTATTAACACACAAAATGGCGAGTTTTTGAAAAATACAAAATCATATGTATATAACTACGAATTGACCCGTTTTCATTCTGGTGTATCATAATACCATATCCTCAAGCTAATAAACAAGAAAAATCAATTTTTGATTCGGCAAAAAAATCTGGCAAAATGCGTGAGTGTTAACGCACAAAATGGCGCGTTTTTGAAAAAAATACAAAATCATAAGTATATAACCACGAATTGACCCGCTTTCGTTCTGGTATATCATAATACCATATCCTCAAGCTAATATGCAAGAAAAATCAATTTTTGGTTCTGCAAAAAAATCTGGCAAAATGCGTGAGTGTTAACCCACAAAATGACGCGTTTTCGGAAAAATACAAAATCATAAGTTTATAACCACGAATTAACCCGTTTTCATTCTGGTATATCATAATACCATATCTTCAAGCTAATAGACAGAAAAATTAATTTTTGGTTCTGCAAAAAAATCTGGCAAAATGCGTGAGTGTTAACCTACAAAATGACGTGTTTTAGAAAAAATACAAAATCATAAATATATAACCACGAATTGACCCGTTTTCGTTTGGGTATATCATAATACCATATCCTCAAGCTAATAGATAATAACAAACAATTTTTTATTCTGCAAAAAAAATCTGGCAAAATGCGTGGGTATTAACCCAAAAAATGGCGCGTTTTTGTAAAAATACAAAACCGTAAGTATATAACCACGAATTGACCCGTTTTCATTCTGGTATATCATAATACCATATCTTCAAGCTAATAAACAAGAAAAATCAATTTTTGGTTCTGCAAAAAAATCTGGCAAAATGCGTGAGTGTTAACCCACAAAATGACCCGTTTGAGAAAAAATACAAAATCATAAGTATATAAGCACGAATTGACAGTTTTTGTTCTGGTACATCATAATACCATATCCTCAAGCTAATAGACAAAAAAAATAAATTTTTGGTTCTTCAAACAAATCTGGCAAAATGCGTGAGTGTTAACCAACAAAATGACGCGTTTTTGAAAAAAATACAAAATCATAAGTATTAACCACAAATTGACCCTTTTCCGTTCTGGTATATCATAATACCATATACTATAGCTAATAGACAAGAAAAATAGATTTTTGGTTGTGCTAAAAAATTTGGCAAAATGCGTGAGTGTTAACGCACAAAATGGCGCGTTTTTGAAAAAAATACAAAATCATAAGTATATAACCACGAATTGACCCGCTTTCGTTCTGGTATATCATAATACCATATCCTCAAGCTAATATGCAAGAAACATCAATTTTTGGTTCTGCAAAAAAATCTGGCAAAATGCGTGAGTGTTAACCCACAAAATGACGCGTTTTCGGAAAAATACAAAATCATAAGTTTATAACCACGAATTAACCCGTTTTCATTCTGGTATATCATAATACCATATCTTCAAGCTAATAGACAGAAAAATTAATTTTTGGTTCTGCAAATAAATCTAGCAAAATGCATGAGTGTTAACCCACAAAATGACGCGTTTTTAGAAAAAATACCAAATCATAAGTATATAACCACGAATTTTGTTTGGTATATCATAATACCATATCCTCAAGCTAATAGACAAGAAAAATAAATTTTTGGTTCTGCAAAAAAATCTGGCAAAATGCGTGAGTGTTGTTAACCCACAAAATGACGCGTTTTTGGAAAAAATACAAAATCATAAGTATATAACCACGAATTGACCCGTTTTCGTTCTGGTATATCATAATACCATATACTATAGCTAATAGACAAGAAAAATCATTTTTTGGCTGTGCTAAAAATTCTGGCAAAATGCGTGAGTGTTAACCCACAAAATAACGCGTTTTAGAAAAAATACAAAATCATATGTATATATCCAAGAAATGACCCCTTTTTGTTCTGGTGTATCATAATACCATATCCTCAAGCTAATATGCAAGAAAAATCAATTTTTGATTTGGCAAAAAAATCTGGCAAAATGCGTGAGTGTTAACCCACAAAATGGCGTGTTTTTGAAAAAATACAAAATCATAAGTATATAACCACGAATTGACCCGTATTTGTTCTGGTATATCATAATACCATATCCTCAAGCTAATATGCAATAAAAAACAACTTTTGGTTCTGCAAAAAAATCTGGCAAAAAGCTTGAGTGTTAACCCACAAAATGACACGTTTTTGAAAAAAATACAAAATCATAAGTATATAACCACCAATTGACCCGTTTTCGTTATGGTATATCACAATACCATATCCTCAAGCTAATAGACAAGAAAAATCAATTTTTGGTTCTGCAAAAAAATCTGGCAAAATGCGTGAGTGTTGTTAACCCACAAAATGACGCGTTTTTGGAAAAAATACAAAATCATAAGTATATAACCACGAATTGACCCGTTTTCGTTCTGGTATATCATAATACCATATACTATAGCTAATAGACAAGAAAAATCATTTTTTGGCTGTGCTAAAAATTCTGGCAAAATGCGTGAGTGTTAACCCACAAAATAACGCGTTTTAGAAAAAATACAAAATCATATGTATATATCCAAGAAATGACCCCTTTTTGTTCTGGTGTATCATAATACCATATCCTCAAGCTAATAAACAAGAAAAATCAATTTTTGATTTGGCAAAAAAATCTGGCAAAATGCGTGAGTGTTAACCCACAAAATGGCGTGTTTTTGAAAAAATACAAAATCATAAGTATATAACCACGAATTGACCCGTATTTGTTCTGGTATATCATAATACCATATCCTCAAGCTAATATGCAATAAAAAACAACTTTTGGTTCTGCAAAAAAATCTGGCAAAAAGCTTGAGTGTTAACCCACAAAATGACAAGTTTTTGAAAAAAATACAAAATCATAAGTATATAACCACCAATTGACCCGTTTTCGTTATGGTATATCACAATACCATATCCTCAAGCTAATAGACAAGAAAAATCAATTTTTGGTTCTGCAAAAAAATCTGGCAAAATGCGTGAGTGTTAACCTACAAAATGACGTGTTTTAGAAAAAATACAAAATCATAAATATATAACCACGAATTGACCCGTTTTCGTTCGGGTATAACATAATACCATATCCTCAAGCTAATAGATAATAACAAACAATTTTTTATTCTGCAAAAAAAATCTGGCAAAATGCGTGGGTATTAACCCAAAAAATGGCGCGTTTTTGAAAAAATACAAAACCGTAAGTATATAACCACGAATTGACCCGTTATCATTCTGGTATATCATAATACAATATCTTCAAGCTAATAAACAAGAAAAATCAATTTTTGGTTCTGCAAAAAAATCTGGCAAAATGCGTGAGTGTTAACCCACAAAATGACCCGTTTGAGAAAAAATACAAAATCATAAGTATATAAGCACGAATTGACAGTTTTTGTTCTGGTATATCATAATACCATATCCTCAAGCTAATAGACAAGAAAAATAAATTTTTGGTTCTTCAAACAAATCTGGCAAAATGCGTGAGTGTTAACCAACAAAATGACGCGTTTTTGAAAAAAATACAAAATCATAAGTATTAACCACGAATTGACCCTTTTCCGTTCTGGTATATCATAATACCATATACTATAGCTAATAGACAAGAAAAATAGATTTTTGGTTGTGCTAAAAAATTTGGCAAAATGCGTGAGTGTTAACGCACAAAATGGCGCGTTTTTGAAAAAAATACAAAATCATAAGTATATAACCACGAATTGACCCGCTTTCGTTCTGGTATATCATAATACCATATCCTCAAGCTAATATGCAAGAAAAATCAATTTTTGGTTCTGCAAAAAAATCTGGCAAAATGCGTGAGTGTTAACCCACAAAATGACGCGTTTTCGGAAAAATACAAAATCATAAGTTTATAACCACGAATTAACCCGTTTTCATTCTGGTATATCATAATACCATATCTTCAAGCTAATAGACAGAAAAAATAATTTTTGGTTCTGCAAATAAATCTAGCAAAATGCATGAGTGTTAACCCACAAAATGACGCGTTTTTAGAAAAAATACAAAATCATAAGTATATAACCACGAATTTTGTTTGGTATATCATAATACCATATCCTCAAGCTAATAGACAAGAAAAATAAATTTTTGGTTCTGCAAAAAAATCTGGCAAAATGCGTGAGTGTTGTTAACCCACAAAATGACGCGTTTTTGAAAAAAATACAAAATCATAAGTATATAACCACGAATTGACCCGTTTTCGTTCTGGTATATCATAATACCATATACTATAGCTAATAGACAAGAAAAATCATTTTTTGGCTGTGCTAAAAATTCTGGCAAAATGCGTGAGTGTTAACCCACAAAATAACGCGTTTTAGAAAAAATACAAAATCATATGTATATATCCAAGAAATGACCCCTTTTTGTTCTGGTGTATCATAATACCATATCCTCAAGCTAATAAACAAGAAAAATCAATTTTTGATTTGGCAAAAAAATCTAGCAAAATGCGTGAGTGTTAACCCACAAAATGGCGTGTTTTTGAAAAAATACAAAATCATAAGTATATAACCACGAATTGACCCGTATTTGTTCTGGTATATCATAATACCATATCCTCAAGCTAATATGCAATAAAAAACAACTTTTGGTTCTGCAAAAAAATCTGGCAAAAAGCTTGAGTGTTAACCCACAAAATGACACGTTTTTGAAAAAAATACAAAATCATAAGTATATAACCACCAATTGACCCGTTTTCGTTATGGTATATCACAATACCATATCCTCAAGCTAATAGACAAGAAAAATCAATTTTTGGTTCTGCAAAAAAATCTGGCAAAATGCGTGAGTGTTAACCTACAAAATGACGTGTTTTAGAAAAAATACAAAATCATAAATATATAACCACGAATTGACCCGTTTTCGTTCGGGTATATCATAATACCATATCCTCAAGCTAATAGATAATAACAAACAATTTTTTATTCTGCAAAAAAAATCTGGCAAAATGCGTGGGTATTAACCCAAAAAATGGCGCGTTTTTGTAAAAATACAAAATCGTAAGTATATAACCACGAATTGACCCGTTTTCATTCTGGTATATCATAATACCATATCTTCAAGCTAATAAACAAGAAAAATCAATTTTTGGTTCTGCAAAAAAATCTGGCAAAATGCGTGAGTGTTAACCCACAAAATGACCCGTTTGAGAAAAAATACAAAATCATAAGTATATAAGCACGAATTGACAGTTTTTGTTCTGGTATATCATAATACCATATCCTCAAGCTAATAGACAAGAAAAATAAATTTTTGGTTCTTCAAACAAATCTGGCAAAATGCGTGAGTGTTAACCAACAAAATGACGCGTTTTTGAAAAAAATACAAAATCATAAGTATTAACCACGAATTGACCCTTTTCCGTTCTGGTATATCATAATACCATATACTATAGCTAATAGACAAGAAAAATAGATTTTTGGTTGTGCTAAAAAATTTGGCAAAATGCGTGAGTGTTAACGCACAAAATGACGCGTTTTTGAAAAAAATACAAAATCATAAGTATATAACCACGAATTGACCCGCTTTCGTTCTGGTATATCATAATACCATATCCTCAAGCTAATATGCAAGAAAAATCAATTTTTGGTTCTGCAAAAAAATCTGGCAAAATGCGTGAGTGTTAACCCACAAAATGACGCGTTTTCGGAAAAATACAAAATCATAAGTTTATAACCACGAATTAACCCGTTTTCATTCTGGTATATCATAATACCATATCTTCAAGCTAATAGACAGAAAAATTAATTTTTGGTTCTGCAAATAAATCTAGCAAAATGCATGAGTGTTAACCCACAAAATGACGCGTTTTTAGAAAAAATACAAAATCATAAGTATATAACCACGAATTTTGTTTGGTATATCATAATACCATATCCTCAAGCTAATAGACAAGAAAAATAAATTTTTGGTTCTGCAAAAAAATCTGGCAAAATGCGTGAGTGTTGTTAACCCACAAAATGACGCGTTTTTGAAAAAAATACAAAATCATAAGTATATAACCACGAATTGACCCGTTTTCGTTCTGGTATATCATAATACCATATACTATAGTTAATAGACAAGAAAAATCATTTTTTGGCTGTGCTAAAAATTCTGGCAAAATGCGTGAGTGTTAACCCACAAAATAACGCGTTTTAGAAAAAATACAAAATCATATGTATATATCCAAGAAATGACCCCTTTTTGTTCTGGTGTATCATAATACCATATCCTCAAGCTAATAAACAAGAAAAATCAATTTTTGATTTGGCAAAAAAATCTGGCAAAATGCAAAATGGCGTGTTTTTGAAAAAATACAAAATCATAAGTATATAACCACGAATTGACCCGTATTTGTTCTGGTATATCATAATACCATATCCTCAAGCTAATATGCAATAAAAAACAACTTTTGGTTCTGCAAAAAAATCTGGCAAAAAGCTTGAGTGTTAACCCACAAAATGACATGTTTTTGAAAAAAATACAAAATCATAAGTATATAACCACCAATTGACCCGTTTTCGTTATGGTATATCACAATACCATATCCTCAAGCTAATAGACAAGAAAAATCAATTTTTGGTTCTGCAAAAAAATCTGGCAAAATGCGTGAGTGTTAACCTACAAAATGACGTGTTTTAGAAAAAATACAAAATCATAAATATATAACCACGAATTGACCCGTTTTCGTTCGGGTATATCATAATACCATATCCTCAAGCTAATAGATAATAACAAACAATTTTTTATTCTGCAAAAAAAATCTGGCAAAATGCGTGGGTATTAACCCAAAAAATGGCGCATTTTTGAAAAAATACAAAACCGTAAGTATATAACCACGAATTGACCCGTTTTCATTCTGGTATATCATAATACCATATCTTCAAGCTAATAAACAAGAAAAATCAATTTTTGGTTCTGCAAAAAAATCTGGCAAAATGCGTGAGTGTTAACCCACAAAATGACCCGTTTGAGAAAAAATACAAAATCATAAGTATATAAGCACGAATTGACAGTTTTTGTTCTGGTATATCATAATACCATATCCTCAAGCTAATAGACAAGAAAAATAAATTTTTGGTTCTTCAAACAAATCTGGCAAAATGCGTGAGTGTTAACCAACAAAATGACGCGTTGTTGAAAAAAATACAAAATCATAAGTATTAACCACGAATTGACCCTTTTCCGTTCTGGTATATCATAATACCATATACTATAGCTAATAGACAAGAAAAATAGATTTTTGGTTGTGCTAAAAAATTTGGCAAAATGCGTGAGTGTTAACGCACAAAATGGCGCGTTTTTGAAAAAAATACAAAATCATAAGTATATAACCACGAATTGACCCGCTTTCGTTCTGGTATATCATAATACCATATCCTCAAGCTAATATGCAAGAAAAATCAATTTTTGGTTCTGCAAAAAAATCTGGCAAAATGCGTGAGTGTTAACCCACAAAATGACGCGTTTTCGGAAAAATACAAAATCATAAGTTTATAACCACGAATTAACCCGTTTTCATTCTGGTATATCATAATACCATATCTTCAAGCTAATAGACAGAAAAATTAATTTTTGGTTCTGCAAATAAATCTAGCAAAATGCATGAGTGTTAACCCACAAAATGACGCGTTTTTAGAAAAAATACAAAATCATAAGTATATAACCACGAATTTTGTTTGGTATATCATAATACCATATCCTCAAGCTAATAGACAAGAAAAATAAATTTTTGGTTCTGCAAAAAAATCTGGCAAAATGCGTGAGTGTTGTTAACCCACAAAATGACGCGTTTTTAAAAAAAATACAAAATCATAAGTATATAACCACGAATTGACCCGTTTTCGTTCTGGTATATCATAATACCATATACTATAGTTAATAGACAAGAAAAATCATTTTTTGGCTGTGCTAAAAATTCTGGCAAAATGCGTGAGTGTTAACCCACAAAATAACGCGTTTTAGAAAAAATACAAAATCATATGTATATATCCAAGAAATGACCCCTTTTTGTTCTGGTGTATCATAATACCATATCCTCAAGCTAATAAACAAGAAAAATCAATTTTTGATTTGGCAAAAAAATCTGGCAAAATGCGTGAGTGTTAACCCACAAAATGGCGTGTTTTTGAAAAAATACAAAATCATAAGTATATAACCACGAATTGACCCGTATTTGTTCTGGTATATCATAATACCATATCCTCAAGCTAATATGCAATAAAAAACAACTTTTGGTTCTGCAAAAAAATCTGGCAAAAAGCTTGAGTGTTAACCCACAAAATGACACGTTTTTGAAAAAAATACAAAATCATAAGTATATAACCACCAATTGACCCGTTTTCGTTATGGTATATCACAATACCATATCCTCAAGCTAATAGACAAGAAAAATCAATTTTTGGTTCTGCAAAAAAATCTGGCAAAATGCGTGAGTGTTAACCTACAAAATGACGTGTTTTAGAAAAAATACAAAATCATAAATATATAACCACGAATTGACCCGTTTTCGTTCGGGTATATCATAATACCATATCCTCAAGCTAATAGATAATAACAAACAATTTTTTATTCTGCAAAAAAAATCTGGCAAAATGCGTGGGTATTAACCCAAAAAATGGCGCGTTTTTGAAAAAATACAAAACCGTAAGTATATAACCACGAATTGACCCGTTTTCATTCTGGTATATCATAATACCATATCTTCAAGCTAATAAACAAGAAAAATCAATTTTTGGTTCTGCAAAAAAATCTGGCAAAATGCGTGAGTGTTAACCCACAAAATGACCCGTTTGAGAAAAAATACAAAATCATAAGTATATAAGCACGAATTGACAGTTTTTGTTCTGGTATATCATAATACCATATCCTCAAGCTAATAGACAAGAAAAATAAATTTTTGGTTCTTCAAACAAATCTGGCAAAATGCGTGAGTGTTAACCAACAAAATGACGCGTTTTTGAAAAAAATACAAAATCATAAGTATTAACCACGAATTGACCCTTTTCCGTTCTGGTATATCATAATACCATATACTATAGCTAATAGACAAGAAAAATAGATTTTTGGTTGTGCTAAAAAATTTGGCAAAATGCGTGAGTGTTAACGCACAAAATGGCGCGTTTTTGAAAAAAATACAAAATCATAAGTATATAACCACGAATTGACCCGCTTTCGTTCTGGTATATCATAATACCATATCCTCAAGCTAATATGCAAGAAACATCAATTTTTGGTTCTGCAAAAAAATCTGGCAAAATGCGTGAGTGTTAACCCACAAAATGACGCGTTTTCGGAAAAATACAAAATCATAAGTTTATAACCACGAATTAACCCGTTTTCATTCTGGTATATCATAATACCATATCTTCAAGCTAATAGACAGAAAAATTAATTTTTGGTTCTGCAAATAAATCTAGCAAAATGCATGAGTGTTAACCCACAAAATGACGCGTTTTTAGAAAAAATACAAAATCATAAGTATATAACCACGAATTTTGTTTGGTATATCATAATACCATATCCTCAAGCTAATAGACAAGAAAAATAAATTTTTGGTTCTGCAAAAAAATCTGGCAAAATGCGTGAGTGTTGTTAACCCACAAAATGACGCGTTTTTGAAAAAAATACAAAATCATAAGTATATAACCACGAATTGACCCGTTTTCGTTCTGGTATATCATAATACCATATACTATAGCTAATATACAAGAAAAATCATTTTTTGGTTGTGCTAAAAATTCTGGCAAAAATCGTGAGTGTTAACCCACAAAATAACGCGTTTTAGAAAAAATACAAAATCATATGTATATATCCAAGAAATGACCCCTTTTTGTTCTGGTGTATCATAATACCATATCCTCAAGCTGATAAACAAGAAAAATCAATTTTTGATTCGGCAAAAAAATCTGGCAAAATGCGTGAGTGTTAACCCACAAAATGGCGTGTTTTTGAAAAAATACAAAATCATAAGTATATAACCACGAATTGACCCGTATTTGTTCTGGTATATCATAATACCATATCCTCAAGCTAATATGCAATAAAAAACAACTTTTGGTTCTGCAAAAAAAATCTGGCAAAATGCATGAGTGTTAACCCACAAATGGCACGTTTTTGAAAAAATACAAAATCATAAGTTTATAACCATGAATTGACCCATTTTTGTTCTGGTATATCATAATACCATATCCTCAAGCTAATAGACAAGAAAAATCCATTTTTGGTTCTGCAAAAAATTCTGGCAACATGCGTGAGTGTTAACCCACAAAATGACCCGTTTGAGAAAAAATACAAAATCATAAGTATATAAGCACGAATTGACAGTTTTGTTCTGGTATATCATAATACCATATCCTTAAGCTAATAGACAAGAAAAATCAATTTTTGGTTCTTCAAAAAAATCTGGCAAAATGCGTGAGTGTTAAACCCACAAAATGACCCGTTTGAGAAAAAAATACAAAATCATAAGTATATAAGCACGAATTGACAGTTTTTGTTCTAGTATATCATAATACCATATCCTCAAGCTAATAGACAAGAAAAATCAATTTTTGGTTCCTCAAAAAAATCTGGCAAAATGCGTGATTGTTAACCCACAAAATGACGCGTTTTTGAAAAAAAAATACAAAATCATAAGTATATAACCACGAATTGACCCTTTTCCGTTCTGGTATATCATAATACCATATACTATAGCTAATAGACAAGAAAAATAGATTTTTGATTGTGCTAAAAAATATGGCAAAATGCGTGAGTGTTAACGCACAAAATGGCGTGTTTTTGAAAAAAATACAAAATCATAAGTATATAACCACGAATTGAACCGCTTTCGTTCTGGTATATCATAATACCATATCCTCAAGCTAATATGCAAGAAAAATCAATTTTTGGTTCTGCAAAAGAATCTGGCAAAATGCGTGAGTGTTAACCCACAAAATGACGCGTTTTAGAAAAAATACAAAATCATAAGTATATAACCACGAATTGAACCGTTTTCGTTCTGGTATATTATAGTACCATATCCTCAAGCTAATAGACAAGAAAAATAAATTTTTGGTTCTGCAAAAAAATCTGGCAAAATGCGTGAGTGTTGTTAACCCACAAAATGACGGGTTTTTGAAAAAATAAAAAATCATAAGTATATAACCACGAATTGACCCGTTTTCGTTATGGTATATCATAATACCATATCCTCAAGCTGATAGATAAGAAAAATCAATTTTTGGTTCTGCAAAAAAATCTGGCAAAATGCGTGAGTGTTGTTAACCCACAAAATGACGCGTTTTAGAAAAAAATACAAAATCATAAGTATATAACCAGGAATTGACTCGTTTTTTCGTTCTGGTATATCACAATACCATATACTATAGCTAATAGACAAGAAAAATCGTTTTTTGGTTGTGCTAAAAAATCTGGCAAAATGCGTGAGTGTTATTAACACACAAAATGGCGAGTTTTTGAAAAATACAAAATCATATGTATATAACTACGAATTGACCCGTTTTCATTCTGGTGTATCATAATACCATATCCTCAAGTAAATAAACAAGAAAAATCAATTTGCAAAAAAATCTGGCAAAATGCGTGAGTGTTAACCCACAAAATGGCGTGTTTTTGAAAAAATACAAAATCATAAGTATATAACCACGAATTTTGTTTGGTATATCATAATACCATATCCTCAAGCTAATAGACAAGAAAAATAAATTTTTGGTTTTGCAAAAAAATCTGGCAAAATGCGTGAGTGTTGTTAACCCACAAAATGACGCGTTTTTGAAAAAAATACAAAATCATAAGTATATAACCACGAATTGACCCGTTTTCGTTCTGGTATATCATAATACCATATACTATAGCTAATAGACAAGAAAAATCATTTTTTGGCTGTGCTAAAAATTCTGGCAAAATGCGTGAGTGTTAACCCACAAAATAACGCGTTTTAGAAAAAATACAAAATCATATGTATATATCCAAAAAATGACCCCTTTTTGTTCTGGTGTATCATAATACCATATCCTCAAGCTAATAAACAAAAAAAATCAATTTTTGATTCGGCAAAAAAATCTGGCAAAATGCGTGAGTGTTAACCCACAAAATGGCGTGTTTTTGAAAAAATACAAAATCATAAGTATATAACCACGAATTGACCCGTATTTGTTCTGGTATATCATAATACCATATCCTCAAGCTAATATGCAATAAAAAACAACTTTTGGTTCTGCAAAAAAAATCTGGCAAAATGCATGAGTGTTAACCCACAAATGGCACGTTTTTGAAAAAATACAAAATCATAAGTTTATAACCATGAATTGACCCATTTTTGTTCTGGTATATCATAATACCATATCCTCAAGCTAATAGACAAGAAAAATCCATTTTTGGTTCTGCAAAAAATTCTGGCAAAATGCGTGAGTGTTAACCCACAAAATGACCCGTTTGAGAAAAAATACAAAATCATAAGTATATAAGCACGAATTGACAGTTTTGTTCTGGTATATCATAATACCATATCATTAAGCTAATAGACAAGAAAAATCAATTTTTGGTTCTTCAAAAAAATCTGGCAAAATGCGTGATTGTTAACCCACAAAATGACGCGTTTTTGAAAAAAAAATACAAAATCATAAGTATATAACCACGAATTGACCCTTTTCCATTCTGGTATATCATAATACCATATACTATAGCTAATAGACAAGAAAAATAGATTTTTGATTGTGCTAAAAAATATGGCAAAATGCGTGAGTGTTAACGCAAAAAATGGCGCGTTTTTGAAAAAAATACAAAATCATAAGTATATAACGACGAATTGAACCGCTTTCGTTCTGGTATATCATAATACCATATCCTCAAGCTAATATGCAAGAAAAATAAATTTTTGGTTTTGCAAAAAAATCTGGCAAAATGCGTGAGTGTTAACCCACAAAATGACGCGTTTTTGAAAAAATACAAAATCATAAGTTTATAACCACGAATTAACCGTTTTCGTTTTGGTATATTATAGTACCATATCCTCAAGCTAATAGACAAGAAAAATAAATTTTTGGTTCTGCAAAAAAATCTGGCAAAATGCGTGAGTGTTGTTAACCCACAAAATGACGGGTTTTTGAAAAAATAAAAAATAATAAGTATATAACCACGAATTGACCCGTTTTCGTTATGGTATATCATAATACCATATCCTCAAGCTAATAGATAAGAAAAATCAATTTTTGGTTCTGCAAAAAAATCTGGCAAAATGCGTGAGTGTTGTTAACCCACAAAATGACGCGTTTTTGAAACAAATACAAAATCATAAGTATATAACCACGAATTGACCCGTTTTCGTTCTGGTATATCATAATACCATATACTATAGCTAATAGACAAGAAAAATCATTTTTTGGTTGTGCTAAAAATTCTGGCAAAATGCGTGAGTGTTAACCCACAAAATAACGCGTTTTAGAAAAAATACAAAATCATATGTATATATCCAAGAAATGACCCCTTTTTGTTCTGGTGTATCATAATACCATATCCTCAAGCTGATAAACAAGAAAAATTAATTTTTGATTCGGCAAAAAAATCTGGCAAAATGCGTGAGTGTTAACCCACAAAATGGCGTGTTTTTGAAAAAATACAAAATCATAAGTATATAACCACGAATTGACCCGTATTTGTTCTGGTATATCATAATACCATATCCTCAAGCTAATATGCAATAAAAAACAACTTTTGGTTCTGCAAAAAAAATCTGGCAAAATGCCTGAGTGTTAACCCACAAATGGCACGTTTTTGAAAAAATACAAAATCATAAGTTTATAACCATGAATTGACCCATTTTTGTTCTGGTATATCATAATACCATATCCTCAAGCTAATAGACAAGAAAAATCCATTTTTGGTTCTGCAAAAAATTCTGGCAAAATGCGTGAGTGTTAACCCACAAAATGACCCGTTTGAGAAAAAATACAAAATCATAAGTATATAAGCACGAATTGACAGTTTTGTTCTGGTATATCATAATACCATATCCTCAAGCTAATAGACAAGAAAAATCAATTTTTGGTTCCTCAAAAAAATCTGGCAAAATGCGTGATTGTTAACCCACAAAATGACGCGTTTTTGAAAAAAAAATACAAAATCATAAGTATATAACCACGAATTGACCCTTTTCCATTCTGGTATATCATAATACCATATACTATAGCTAATAGACAAGAAAAATAGATTTTTGATTGTGCTAAAAAATATGGCAAAATGCGTGAGTGTTAACGCACAAAATGGCGCGTTTTTGAAAAAAAATACAAAATCATAAGTATATAACGACGAATTGAACCGCTTTCGTTCTGGTATATCATAATACCATATCCTCAAGCTGATAGATAAGAAAAATCAATTTTTGGTTCTGCAAAAAAATCTGGCAAAATGCGTGAGTGTTGTTAACCCACAAAATGACGCGTTTTAGAAAAAAATACAAAATCATAAGTATATAACCAGGAATTGACTCGTTTTTTCGTTCTGGTATATCACAATACCATATACTATAGCTAATAGACAAGAAAAATCGTTTTTTGGTTGTGCTAAAAAATCTGGCAAAATGCGTGAGTGTTATTAACACACAAAATGGCGAGTTTTTGAAAAATACAAAATCATATGTATATAACTACGAATTGACCCGTTTTCATTCTGGTGTATCATAATACCATATCCTCAAGTAAATAAACAAGAAAAATCAATTTTTGATTCGGCAAAAAAATCTGGCAAAATGCGTGAGTGTTAACCCACAAAATGGCGTGTTTTTGAAAAAATACAAAATCATAAGTATATAACCACGAATTGACCCGCATTTGTTCTAGTATATCATAATACCATATCCTCAAGCTAATATGCAATAAAAATCAATTTTTGGTTCTGCAAAAAAATCTGGCACAAAGCTTGAGTGTTAACCCACAAAATGACACGTTTTTGAAAAAAATACAAAATCATAAGTATATAACCACCAATTGACCCGTTTTCGTTATGGTATATCACAATACCATATCCTCAAGCTAATAGACAAGAAAAATCAATTTTTGGTTCTGCAAAAAAATCTGGCAAAATGCGTGAGTGTTAACCTACAAAATGACGTGTTTTAGAAAAAATACAAAATCATAAATATATAACCACGAATTGACCCGTTTTCGTTCGGGTATATCATAATACCATATCCTCAAGCTAATAGATAATAACAAACAATATTTTATTCTGCAAAAAAAATCTGGCAAAATGCGTGGGTATTAACCCAAAAAATGGCGCGTTTTTGAAAAAATACAAAACCATAAGTATATAACCACGAATTGACCCGTTTTCATTCTGGTATATCATAATACCATATCTTCAAGCTAATAAACAAGAAAAATCAATTTTTGGTTCTGCAAAAAAATCTGGCAAAATGCGTGAGTGTTAACCCACAAAATGACCCGTTTGAGAAAAAATACAAAATCATAAGTATATAAGCACGAATTGACAGTTTTGTTCTGGTATATCATAATACCATATCCTTAAGCTAATAGACAAGAAAAATCAATTTTTGGTTCTTCAAAAAATCTGGCAAAATGCGTGAGTGTTAAACCCACAAAATGACGCGTTTTTGAAAAAAAATACAAAATCATAAGTATTAACCACGAATTGACCCTTTTCCGTTCTGGTATATCATAATACCATATACTATAGCTAATAGACAAGAAAAATAGATTTTTGGTTGTGCTAAAAAATTTGGCAAAATGCGTGAGTGTTAACGCACAAAATGGCGCGTTTTTGAAAAAAATACAAAATCATAAGTATATAACCACGAATTGACCCGCTTTCGTTCTGGTATATCATAATACCATATCCTCAAGCTAATATGCAAGAAAAATCAATTTTTGGTTCTGCAAAAAAATCTGGCAAAATGCGTGAGTGTTAACCCACAAAATGACGCGTTTTCGAAAAAATACAAAATCATAAGTTTATAACCACGAATTAACCGTTTTCGTTTTGGTATATTATAGTACCATATCCTCAAACTAATAGACAAGAAAAATAAATTTTTGGTTCTGCAAAAAAATCTGGCAAAATGCGTGAGTGTTGTTAACCCACAAAATGACGGGTTTTTGAAAAAATAAAAAATCATAAGTATATAACCACGAATTGACCCGTTTTCGTTATGGTATATCATAATACCATATCCTCAAGCTAATAGATAAGAAAAATCAATTTTTGGTTCTGCAAAAAAATCTGGCAAAATGCGTGAGTGTTGTTAACCCACAAAATGACGCGTTTTTGAAAAAAAAACAAAATCATAAGTATATAACCACGAATTGACCCGTTTTCGTTCTGGTATATCATAATACCATATACTATAGCTAATAGACAAGAAAAATCATTTTTTGGTTGTGCTAAAAATTCTGGCAAAATGCGTGAGTGTTAACCCACAAAATAACGCGTTTTAGAAAAAATACAAAATCATATGTATATATCCAAGAAATGACCCCTTTTTGTTCTGGTGTATCATAATACCATATCCTCAAGCTGATAAACAAGAAAAATCAATTTTTGATTCGGCAAAAAAATCTGGCAAAATGCGTGAGTGTTAACCCACAAAATGGCGTGTTTTTGAAAAAATACAAAATCATAAGTATATAACCACGAATTGACCCGTATTTGTTCTGGTATATCATAATACCATATCCTCAAGCTAATATGCAATAAAAAACAACTTTTGGTTCTGCAAAAAAAATCTGGCAAAATGCATGAGTGTTAACCCACAAATGGCACGTTTTTGAAAAAATACAAAATCATAAGTTTATAACCATGAATTGACCCATTTTTGTTCTGGTATATCATAATACCATATCCTCAAGCTAATAGACAAGAAAAATCCATTTTTGGTTCTGCAAAAAATTCTGGCAAAATGCGTGAGTGTTAACCCACAAAATGACCCGTTTGAGAAAAAATACAAAATCATAAGTATATAAGCACGAATTGACAGTTTTGTTCTGGTATATCATAATACCATATCCTTAAGCTAATAGACAAGAAAAATCAATTTTTGGTTCTTCAAAAAAATCTGGCAAAATGCGTGAGTGTTAAACCCACAAAATGACCCGTTTGAGAAAAAAATACAAAATCATAAGTATATAAGCACGAATTGACAGTTTTTGTTCTGGTATATCATAATACCATATCCTCAAGCTAATAGACAAGAAAAATCAATTTTTGGTTCCTCAAAAAAATCTGGCAAAATGCGTGATTGTTAACCCAGAAAATGACGCGTTTTTGAAAAAAAAATACAAAATCATAAGTATATAACCACGAATTGACCCTTTTCCGTTCTGGTATATCATAATACCATATACTATAGCTAATAGACAAGAAAAATAGATTTTTGATTGTGCTAAAAAATATGGCAAAATGCGTGAGTGTTAACGCACAAAATGGCGCGTTTTTGAAAAAAATACAAAATTATAAGTATATAACCACGAATTGAACCGCTTTCGTTCTGGTATATCATAATACCATATCCTCAAGCTAATATGCAAGAAAAATCAATTTTTGGTTCTGCAAAAAAATCTGGCAAAATGCGTGAGTGTTAACCCACAAAATGACGCGTTTTAGAAAAAAATACAAAATCATAAGTATATAACCAGGAATTGACTCGTTTTTTCGTTCTGGTATATCACAATACCATATACTATAGCTAATAGACAAGAAAAATCGTTTTTTGGTTGTGCTAAAAAATCTGGCAAAATGCGTGAGTGTTATTAACACACAAAATGGCGAGTTTTTGAAAAATACAAAATCATATGTATATAACTACGAATTGACCCGTTTTCATTCTGGTGTATCATAATACCATATCCTCAAGTAAATAAACAAGAAAAATCAATTTTTGATTCGGCAAAAAAATCTGGCAAAATGCGTGAGTGTTAACCCACAAAATGGCGTGTTTTTGAAAAAATACAAAATCATAAGTATATAACCACGAATTGACCCGCATTTGTTCTAGTATATCATAATACCATATCCTCAAGCTAATATGCAATAAAAATCAATTTTTGGTTCTGCAAAAAAATCTGGCACAAAGCTTGAGTGTTAACCCACAAAATGACACGTTTTTGAAAAAAATACAAAATCATAAGTATATAACCACCAATTGACCCGTTTTCGTTATGGTATATCACAATACCATATCCTCAAGCTAATAGACAAGAAAAATCAATTTTTGGTTCTGCAAAAAAATCTGGCAAAATGCGTGAGTGTTAACCTACAAAATGACGTGTTTTAGAAAAAATACAAAATCATAAATATATAACCACGAATTGACCCGTTTTCGTTCGGGTATATCATAATACCATATCCTCAAGCTAATAGATAATAACAAACAATATTTTATTCTGCAAAAAAAATCTGGCAAAATGCGTGGGTATTAACCCAAAAAATGGCGCGTTTTTGAAAAAATACAAAACCATAAGTATATAACCACGAATTGACCCGTTTTCATTCTGGTATATCATAATACCATATCTTCAAGCTAATAAACAAGAAAAATCAATTTTTGGTTCTGCAAAAAAATCTGGCAAAATGCGTGAGTGTTAACCCACAAAATGACCCGTTTGAGAAAAAATACAAAATCATAAGTATATAAGCACGAATTGACAGTTTTGTTCTGGTATATCATAATACCATATCCTTAAGCTAATAGACAAGAAAAATCAATTTTTGGTTCTTCAAAAAATCTGGCAAAATGCGTGAGTGTTAAACCCACAAAATGACGCGTTTTTGAAAAAAAATACAAAATCATAAGTATTAACCACGAATTGACCCTTTTCCGTTCTGGTATATCATAATACCATATACTATAGCTAATAGACAAGAAAAATAGATTTTTGGTTGTGCTAAAAAATTTGGCAAAATGCGTGAGTGTTAACGCACAAAATGGCGCGTTTTTGAAAAAAATACAAAATCATAAGTATATAACCACGAATTGACCCGCTTTCGTTCTGGTATATCATAATACCATATCCTCAAGCTAATATGCAAGAAAAATCAATTTTTGGTTCTGCAAAAAAATCTGGCAAAATGCGTGAGTGTTAACCCACAAAATGACGCGTTTTCGAAAAAATACAAAATCATAAGTTTATAACCACGAATTAACCGTTTTCGTTTTGGTATATTATAGTACCATATCCTCAAACTAATAGACAAGAAAAATAAATTTTTGGTTCTGCAAAAAAATCTGGCAAAATGCGTGAGTGTTGTTAACCCACAAAATGACGGGTTTTTGAAAAAATAAAAAATCATAAGTATATAACCACGAATTGACCCGTTTTCGTTATGGTATATCATAATACCATATCCTCAAGCTAATAGATAAGAAAAATCAATTTTTGGTTCTGCAAAAAAATCTGGCAAAATGCGTGAGTGTTGTTAACCCACAAAATGACGCGTTTTTGAAAAAAAAACAAAATCATAAGTATATAACCACGAATTGACCCGTTTTCGTTCTGGTATATCATAATACCATATACTATAGCTAATAGACAAGAAAAATCATTTTTTGGTTGTGCTAAAAATTCTGGCAAAATGCGTGAGTGTTAACCCACAAAATAACGCGTTTTAGAAAAAATACAAAATCATATGTATATATCCAAGAAATGACCCCTTTTTGTTCTGGTGTATCATAATACCATATCCTCAAGCTGATAAACAAGAAAAATCAATTTTTGATTCGGCAAAAAAATCTGGCAAAATGCGTGAGTGTTAACCCACAAAATGGCGTGTTTTTGAAAAAATACAAAATCATAAGTATATAACCACGAATTGACCCGTATTTGTTCTGGTATATCATAATACCATATCCTCAAGCTAATATGCAATAAAAAACAACTTTTGGTTCTGCAAAAAAAATCTGGCAAAATGCATGAGTGTTAACCCACAAATGGCACGTTTTTGAAAAAATACAAAATCATAAGTTTATAACCATGAATTGACCCATTTTTGTTCTGGTATATCATAATACCATATCCTCAAGCTAATAGACAAGAAAAATCCATTTTTGGTTCTGCAAAAAATTCTGGCAAAATGCGTGAGTGTTAACCCACAAAATGACCCGTTTGAGAAAAAATACAAAATCATAAGTATATAAGCACGAATTGACAGTTTTGTTCTGGTATATCATAATACCATATCCTTAAGCTAATAGACAAGAAAAATCAATTTTTGGTTCTTCAAAAAAATCTGGCAAAATGCGTGAGTGTTAAACCCACAAAATGACCCGTTTGAGAAAAAAATACAAAATCATAAGTATATAAGCACGAATTGACAGTTTTTGTTCTGGTATATCATAATACCATATCCTCAAGCTAATAGACAAGAAAAATCAATTTTTGGTTCCTCAAAAAAATCTGGCAAAATGCGTGATTGTTAACCCAGAAAATGACGCGTTTTTGAAAAAAAAATACAAAATCATAAGTATATAACCACGAATTGACCCTTTTCCGTTCTGGTATATCATAATACCATATACTATAGCTAATAGACAAGAAAAATAGATTTTTGATTGTGCTAAAAAATATGGCAAAATGCGTGAGTGTTAACGCACAAAATGGCGCGTTTTTGAAAAAAATACAAAATTATAAGTATATAACCACGAATTGAACCGCTTTCGTTCTGGTATATCATAATACCATATCCTCAAGCTAATATGCAAGAAAAATCAATTTTTGGTTCTGCAAAAAAATCTGGCAAAATGCGTGAGTGTTAACCCACAAAATGACGCGTTTTAGAAAAAATACAAAATCATAAGTATATAACCACGAATTGAACCGTTTTCGTTCTGGTATATTATAGTACCATATCCTCAAGCTAATAGACAAGAAAAATAAATTTTTGGTTCTGCAAAAAAATCTGGCAAAATGCGTGAGTGTTGTTAACCCACAAAATGACGGGTTTTTGAAAAAATAAAAAATAATAAGTATATAACCACGAATTGACCCGTTTTCGTTATGGTATATCATAATACCATATCCTCAAGCTGATAGATAAGAAAAATCAATTTTTGGTTCTGCAAAAAAATCTGGCAAAATGCGTGAGTGTTGTTAACCCACAAAATGACGCGTTTTAGAAAAAAATACAAAATCATAAGTATATAACCAGGAATTGACTCGTTTTTTCGTTCTGGTATATCACAATACCATATACTATAGCTAATAGACAAGAAAAATCGTTTTTTGGTTGTGCTAAAAAATCTGGCAAAATGCGTGAGTGTTATTAACACACAAAATGGCGAGTTTTTGAAAAATACAAAATCATATGTATATAACTACGAATTGACCCGTTTTCATTCTGGTGTATCATAATACCATATCCTCAAGTAAATAAACAAGAAAAATCAATTTGCAAAAAAATCTGGCAAAATGCGTGAGTGTTAACCCACAAAATGGCGTGTTTTTGAAAAAATACAAAATCATAAGTATATAACCACGAATTGACCCGCATTTGTTCTAGTATATCATAATACCATATCCTCAAGCTAATATGCAATAAAAATCAATTTTTGGTTCTGCAAAAAAATCTGGCACAAAGCTTGAGTGTTAACCCACAAAATGACACGTTTTTGAAAAAAATACAAAATCATAAGTATATAACCACCAATTGACCCGTTTTCGTTATGGTATATCACAATACCATATCCTCAAGCTAATAGACAAGAAAAATCAATTTTTGGTTCTGCAAAAAAATCTGGCAAAATGCGTGAGTGTTAACCTACAAAATGACGTGTTTTAGAAAAAATACAAAATCATAAATATATAACCACGAATTGACCCGTTTTCGTTCGGGTATATCATAATACCATATCCTCAAGCTAATAGATAATAACAAACAATATTTTATTCTGCAAAAAAAATCTGGCAAAATGCGTGGGTATTAACCCAAAAAATGGCGCGTTTTTGAAAAAATACAAAACCGTAAGTATATAACCACGAATTGACCCGTTTTCATTCTGGTATATCATAATACCATATCTTCAAGCTAATAAACAAGAAAAATCAATTTTTGGTTCTGCAAAAAAATCTGGCAAAATGCGTGAGTGTTAACCCACAAAATGACCCGTTTGAGAAAAAATACAAAATCATAAGTATATAAGCACGAATTGACAGTTTTATTCTGGTATATCATAATACCATATCCTTAAGCTAATAGACAAGAAAAATCAATTTTTGGTTCTTCAAAAAATCTGGCAAAATGCGTGAGTGTTAAACCCACAAAATGACGCGTTTTTGAAAAAAAATACAAAATCATAAGTATTAACCACGAATTGACCCTTTTCCGTTCTGGTATATCATAATACCATATACTATAGCTAATAGACAAGAAAAATAGATTTTTGGTTGTGCTAAAAAATTTGGCAAAATGCGTGAGTGTTAACGCACAAAATGGCGCGTTTTTGAAAAAAATACAAAATCATAAGTATATAACCACGAATTGACCCGCTTTCGTTCTGGTATATCATAATACCATATCCTCAAGCTAATATGCAAGAAAAATCAATTTTTGGTTCTGCAAAAAAATCTGGCAAAATGCGTGAGTGTTAACCCACAAAATGACGCGTTTTCGAAAAAATACAAAATCATAAGTTTATAACCACAAATTAACCGTTTTCGTTTTGGTATATTATAGTACCATATCCTCAAACTAATAGACAAGAAAAATAAATTTTTGGTTCTGCAAAAAAATCTGGCAAAATGCGTGAGTGTTGTTAACCCACAAAATGACGGGTTTTTGAAAAAATAAAAAATCATAAGTATATAACCACGAATTGACCCGTTTTCGTTATGGTATATCATAATACCATATCCTCAAGCTAATAGATAAGAAAAATCAATTTTTGGTTCTGCAAAAAAATCTGGCAAAATGCGTGAGTGTTGTTAACCCACAAAATGACGCGTTTTTGAAAAAAAAACAAAATCATAAGTATATAACCACGAATTGACCCGTTTTTGTTCTGGTATATCATAATACCATATACTATAGCTAATAGACAAGAAAAATCATTTTTTGGTTGTGCTAAAAATTCTGGCAAAATGCGTGAGTGTTAACCCACAAAATAACGCGTTTTAGAAAAAATACAAAATCATATGTATATATCCAAGAAATGACCCCTTTTTGTTCTGGTGTATCATAATACCATATCCTCAAGCTGATAAACAAGAAAAATCAATTTTTGATTCGGCAAAAAAATCTGGCAAAATGCGTGAGTGTTAACCCACAAAATGGCGTGTTTTTGAAAAAATACAAAATCATAAGTATATAACCACGAATTGACCCGTATTTGTTCTGGTATATCATAATACCATATCCTCAAGCTAATATGCAATAAAAAACAACTTTTGGTTCTGCAAAAAAAATCTGGCAAAATGCATGAGTGTTAACCCACAAATGGCACGTTTTTGAAAAAATACAAAATCATAAGTTTATAACCATGAATTGACCCATTTTTGTTCTGGTATATCATAATACCATATCCTCAAGCTAATAGACAAGAAAAATCCATTTTTGGTTCTGCAAAAAATTCTGGCAAAATGCGTGAGTTAACCCACAAAATGACCCGTTTGAGAAAAAATACAAAATCATAAGTATATAAGCACGAATTGACAGTTTTGTTCTGGTATATCATAATACCATATCCTTAAGCTAATAGACAAGAAAAATCAATTTTTGGTTCTTCAAAAAAATCTGGCAAAATGCGTGAGTGTTAAACCCACAAAATGACCCGTTTGAGAAAAAAATACAAAATCATAAGTATATAAGCACGAATTGACAGTTTTTGTTCTGGTATATCATAATACCATATCCTCAAGCTAATAGACAAGAAAAATCAATTTTTGGTTCCTCAAAAAAATCTGGCAAAATGCGTGATTGTTAACCCAGAAAATGACGCGTTTTTGAAAAAAAAATACAAAATCATAAGTATATAACCACGAATTGACCCTTTTCCGTTCTGGTATATCAAAATACCATATACTATAGCTAATAGACAAGAAAAATAGATTTTTGATTGTGCTAAAAAATATGGCAAAATGCGTGAGTGTTAACGCACAAAATGGCGCGTTTTTGAAAAAATACAAAATCATAAGTATATAACCACGAATTGAACCGCTTTCGTTCTGGTATATCATAATACCATATCCTCAAGCTAATATGCAAGAAAAATCAATTTTTGGTTCTGCAAAAAAATCTGGCAAAATGCGTGAGTGTTAACCCACAAAATGACGCGTTTTAGAAAAAATACAAAATCATAAGTATATAACCACGAATTGAACCGTTTTCGTTCTGGTATATTATAGTACCATATCCTCAAGCTAATAGACAAGAAAAATAAATTTTTGGTTCTGCAAAAAAATCTGGCAAAATGCGTGAGTGTTGTTAACCCACAAAATGACGGGTTTTTGAAAAAATAAAAAATAATAAGTATATAACCACGAATTGACCCGTTTTCGTTATGGTATATCATAATACCATATCCTCAAGCTGATAGATAAGAAAAATCAATTTTTGGTTCTGCAAAAAAATCTGGCAAAATGCGTGAGTGTTGTTAACCCACAAAATGACGCGTTTTAGAAAAAAATACAAAATCATAAGTATATAACCAGGAATTGACTCGTTTTTTCGTTCTGGTATATCACAATACCATATACTATAGCTAATAGACAAGAAAAATCGTTTTTTGGTTGTGCTAAAAAATCTGGCAAAATGCGTGAGTGTTATTAACACACAAAATGGCGAGTTTTTGAAAAATACAAAATCATATGTATATAACTACGAATTGACCCGTTTTCATTCTGGTGTATCATAATACCATATCCTCAAGTAAATAAACAAGAAAAATCAATTTTTGATTCGGCAAAAAAATCTGGCAAAATGCGTGAGTGTTAACCCACAAAATGGCGTGTTTTTGAAAAAATACAAAATCATAAGTATATAACCACGAATTGACCCGCATTTGTTCTAGTATATCATAATACCATATCCTCAAGCTAATATGCAATAAAAATCAATTTTTGGTTCTGCAAAAAAATCTGGCACAAAGCTTGAGTTTTAACCCACAAAATGACACGTTTTTGAAAAAAATACAAAATCATAAGTATATAACCACCAATTGACCCGTTTTCGTTATGGTATATCACAATACCATATCCTCAAGCTAATAGACAAGAAAAATCAATTTTTGGTTCTGCAAAAAAATCTGGCAAAATGCGTGAGTGTTAACCTACAAAATGACGTGTTTTAGAAAAAATACAAAATCATAAATATATAACCACGAATTGACCCGTTTTCGTTCGGGTATATCATAATACCATATCCTCAAGCTAATAGATAATAACAAACAATATTTTATTCTGCAAAAAAAATCTGGCAAAATGCGTGGGTATTAACCCAAAAAATGGCGCGTTTTTGAAAAAATACAAAACCGTAAGTATATAACCACGAATTGACCCGTTTTCATTCTGGTATATCATAATACCATATCTTCAAGCTAATAAACAAGAAAAATCAATTTTTGGTTCTGCAAAAAAATCTGGCAAAATGCGTGAGTGTTAACCCACAAAATGACCCGTTTGAGAAAAAATACAAAATCATAAGTATATAAGCACGAATTGACAGTTTTGTTCTGGTATATCATAATACCATATCCTTAAGCTAATAGACAAGAAAAATCAATTTTTGGTTCTTCAAAAAATCTGGCAAAATGCGTGAGTGTTAAACCCACAAAATGACGCGTTTTTGAAAAAAAATACAAAATCATAAGTATTAACCACGAATTGACCCTTTTCCGTTCTGGTATATCATAATACCATATACTATAGCTAATAGACAAGAAAAATAGATTTTTGGTTGTGCTAAAAAATTTGGCAAAATGCGTGAGTGTTAACGCACAAAATGGCGCGTTTTTGAAAAAAATACAAAATCATAAGTATATAACCACGAATTGACCCGCTTTCGTTCTGGTATATCATAATACCATATCCTCAAGCTAATATGCAAGAAAAATCAATTTTTGGTTCTGCAAAAAAATCTGGCAAAATGCGTGAGTGTTAACCCACAAAATGACGCGTTTTCGAAAAAATACAAAATCATAAGTTTATAACCACGAATTAACCGTTTTCGTTTTGGTATATTATAGTACCATATCCTCAAACTAATAGACAAGAAAAATAAATTTTTGGTTCTGCAAAAAAATCTGGCAAAATGCGTGAGTGTTGTTAACCCACAAAATGACGGGTTTTTGAAAAAATAAAAAATCATAAGTATATAACCACGAATTGACCCGTTTTCGTTATGGTATATCATAATACCATATCCTCAAGCTAATAGATAAGAAAAATCAATTTTTGGTTCTGCAAAAAAATCTGGCAAAATGCGTGAGTGTTGTTAACCCACAAAATGACGCGTTTTTGAAAAAAAAACAAAATCATAAGTATATAACCACGAATTGACCCGTTTTCGTTCTGGTATATCATAATACCATATACTATAGCTAATAGACAAGAAAAATCATTTTTTGGTTGTGCTAAAAATTCTGGCAAAATGCGTGAGTGTTAACCCACAAAATAACGCGTTTTAGAAAAAATACAAAATCATATGTATATATCCAAGAAATGACCCCTTTTTGTTCTGGTGTATCATAATACCATATCCTCAAGCTGATAAACAAGAAAAATCAATTTTTGATTCGGCAAAAAAATCTGGCAAAATGCGTGAGTGTTAACCCACAAAATGGCGTGTTTTTGAAAAAATACAAAATCATAAGTATATAACCACGAATTGACCCGTATTTGTTCTGGTATATCATAATACCATATCCTCAAGCTAATATGCAATAAAAAACAACTTTTGGTTCTGCAAAAAAAATCTGGCAAAATGCATGAGTGTTAACCCACAAATGGCACGTTTTTGAAAAAATACAAAATCATAAGTTTATAACCATGAATTGACCCATTTTTGTTCTGGTATATCATAATACCATATCCTCAAGCTAATAGACAAGAAAAATCCATTTTTGGTTCTGCAAAAAATTCTGGCAAAATGCGTGAGTGTTAACCCACAAAATGACCCGTTTGAGAAAAAATACAAAATCATAAGTATATAAGCACGAATTGACAGTTTTGTTCTGGTATATCATAATACCATATCCTTAAGCTAATAGACAAGAAAAATCAATTTTTGGTTCTTCAAAAAAATCTGGCAAAATGCGTGAGTGTTAAACCCACAAAATGACCCGTTTGAGAAAAAAATACAAAATCATAAGTATATAAGCACGAATTGACAGTTTTTGTTCTGGTATATCATAATACCATATCCTCAAGCTAATAGACAAGAAAAATCAATTTTTGGTTCCTCAAAAAAATCTGGCAAAATGCGTGATTGTTAACCCAGAAAATGACGCGTTTTTGAAAAAAAAAATACAAAATCATAAGTATATAACCACGAATTGACCCTTTTCCGTTCTGGTATATCATAATACCATATACTATAGCTAATAGACAAGAAAAATAGATTTTTGATTGTGCTAAAAAATATGGCAAAATGCGTGAGTGTTAACGCACAAAATGGCGCGTTTTTGAAAAAAATACAAAATTATAAGTATATAACCACGAATTGAACCGCTTTCGTTCTGGTATATCATAATACCATATCCTCAAGCTAATATGCAAGAAAAATCAATTTTTGGTTCTGCAAAAAAATCTGGCAAAATGCGTGAGTGTTAACCCACAAAATGACGCGTTTTAGAAAAAATACAAAATCATAAGTATATAACCACGAATTGAACCGTTTTCGTTCTGGTATATTATAGTACCATATCCTCAAGCTAATAGACAAGAAAAATAAATTTTTGGTTCTGCAAAAAAATCTGGCAAAATGCGTGAGTGTTGTTAACCCACAAAATGACGGGTTTTTGAAAAAATAAAAAATAATAAGTATATAACCACGAATTGACCCGTTTTCGTTATGGTATATCATAATACCATATCCTCAAGCTGATAGATAAGAAAAATCAATTTTTGGTTCTGCAAAAAAATCTGGCAAAATGCGTGAGTGTTGTTAACCCACAAAATGACGCGTTTTAGAAAAAAATACAAAATCATAAGTATATATAACCAGGAATTGACTCGTTTTTTCGTTCTGGTATATCACAATACCATATACTATAGCTAATAGACAAGAAAAATCGTTTTTTGGTTGTGCTAAAAAATCTGGCAAAATGCGTGAGTGTTATTAACACACAAAATGGCGAGTTTTTGAAAAATACAAAATCATATGTATATAACTACGAATTGACCCGTTTTCATTCTGGTGTATCATAATACCATATCCTCAAGTAAATAAACAAGAAAAATCAATTTTTGATTCGGCAAAAAAATCTGGCAAAATGCGTGAGTGTTAACCCACAAAATGGCGTGTTTTTGAAAAAATACAAAATCATAAGTATATAACCACGAATTGACCCGCATTTGTTCTAGTATATCATAATACCATATCCTCAAGCTAATATGCAATAAAAATCAATTTTTGGTTCTGCAAAAAAATCTGGCACAAAGCTTGAGTGTTAACCCACAAAATGACACGTTTTTGAAAAAAATACAAAATCATAAGTATATAACCACCAATTGACCCGTTTTCGTTATGGTATATCACAATACCATATCCTCAAGCTAATAGACAAGAAAAATCAATTTTTGGTTCTGCAAAAAAATCTGGCAAAATGCGTGAGTGTTAACCTACAAAATGACGTGTTTTAGAAAAAATACAAAATCATAAATATATAACCACGAATTGACCCGTTTTCGTTCGGGTATATCATAATACCATATCCTCAAGCTAATAGATAATAACAAACAATATTTTATTCTGCAAAAAAAATCTGGCAAAATGCGTGGGTATTAACCCAAAAAATGGCGCGTTTTTGAAAAAATACAAAACCGTAAGTATATAACCACGAATTGACCCGTTTTCATTCTGGTATATCATAATACCATATCTTCAAGCTAATAAACAAGAAAAATCAATTTTTGGTTCTGCAAAAAAATCTGGCAAAATGCGTGAGTGTTAAACCCACAAAATGACCCGTTTGAGAAAAAATACAAAATCATAAGTATATAAGCACGAATTGACAGTTTTTGTTCTGGTATATCATAATACCATATCCTCAAGCTAATAGACAAGAAAATAAATTTTTGGTTCTCCAAACAAATCTGGCAAAATGCGTGAGTGTTAACCAACAAAATGACGCGTTTTTGAAAAAAAATACAAAATCATAAGTATTAACCACGAATTGACCCTTTTCCGTTCTGGTATATCATAATACCATATACTATAGCTAATAGACAAGAAAAATAGATTTTTGGTTGTGCTAAAAAATTTGGCAAAATGCGTGAGTGTTAACGCACAAAATGGCGCGTTTTTGAAAAAAATACAAAATCATAAGTATATAACCACGAATTGACCCGCTTTCGTTCTGGTATATCATAATACCATATCCTCAAGCTAATATGCAAGAAAAATCAATTTTTGGTTCTGCAAAAAAATCTGGCAAAATGCGTGAGTGTTAACCCACAAAATGACGCGTTTTCGGAAAAATACAAAATCATAAGTTTATAACCACGAATTAACACGTTTTCATTCTGGTATATCATAATACCATATCTTCAAGCTAATAGACAGAAAAATTAATTTTTGGTTCTGCAAATAAATCTAGCAAAATGCATGAGTGTTAACCCACAAAATGACGCGTTTTTAGAAAAAATACAAAATCATAAGTATATAACCACGAATTTTGTTTGGTATATCATAATACCATATCCTCAAGCTAATAGACAAGAAAAATAAATTTTTGGTTCTGCAAAAAAATCTGGCAAAATGCGTGAGTGTTGTTAACCCACAAAATGACGCGTTTTTGAAAAAAATACAAAATCATAAGTATCTAACCACGAATTGACCCGTTTTCGTTCTGGTATATCATAATACCATATACTATAGCTAATAGACAAGAAAAATCATTTTTTGACTGTGCTAAAAATTCTGGCAAAATGCGTGAGTGTTAACCCACAAAATAACGCGTTTTAGAAAAAATACAAAATCATATGTATATATCCAAGAAATGACCCCTTTTTGTTCTGGTGTATCATAATACCATATCCTCAAGCTGATAAACAAGAAAAATCAATTTTTGATTCGGCAAAAAAATCTGGCAAAATGCGTGAGTGTTAACCCACAAAATGGCGTGTTTTTGAAAAAATACAAAATCATAAGTATATAACCACGAATTGACCCGTATTTGTTCTGGTATATCATAATACCATATCCTCAAGCTAATATGCAATAAAAAACAACTTTTGGTTCTGCAAAAAAAATCTGGCAAAATGCATGAGTGTTAACCCACAAATGGCACGTTTTTGAAAAAATACAAAATCATAAGTTTATAACCATGAATTGACCCATTTTTGTTCTGGTATATCATAATACCATATCCTCAAGCTAATAGACAAGAAAAATCCATTTTTGGTTCTGCAAAAAATTCTGGCAAAATGCGTGAGTGTTAACCCACAAAATGACCCGTTTGAGAAAAAATACCAAATCATAAGTATATAAGCACGAATTGACAGTTTTGTTCTGGTATATCATAATACCATATCCTTAAGCTAATAGACAAGAAAAATCAATTTTTGGTTCTTCAAAAAAATCTGGCAAAATGCGTGAGTGTTAAACCCACAAAATGACCCGTTTGAGAAAAAAAAACAAAATCATAAGTATATAAGCACGAATTGACAGTTTTTGTTCTGGTATATCATAATACCATATCCTCAAGCTAATAGACAAGAAAAA
Source organism: Nemophila menziesii (assembly GCA_029959085.1). Classification (NCBI taxonomy): domain Eukaryota; kingdom Viridiplantae; phylum Streptophyta; class Magnoliopsida; order Boraginales; family Hydrophyllaceae; genus Nemophila; species Nemophila menziesii. The sequence continues at coordinate 1,585,566 of JARWIR010000036.1, read as the reverse complement.
TCAATTTTTGGTTCCTCAAAAAAATCTGGCAAAATGCGTGATTGTTAACCCAGAAAATGACGCGTTTTTGAAAAAAAAATACAAAATCATAAGTATATAACCACGAATTGACCCTTTTCCGTTCTGGTATATCATAATACCATATACTATAGCTAATAGACAAGAAAAATAGATTTTTGATTGTGCTAAAAAATATGGCAAAATGCGTGAGTGTTAACGCACAAAATGGCGCGTTTTTGAAAAAAATACAAAATCATAAGTATATAACCACGAATTGAACCGCTTTCGTTCTGGTATATCATAATACCATATCCTCAAGCTAATATGCAAGAAAAATCAATTTTTGGTTCTGCAAAAAAATCTGGCAAAATGCGTGAGTGTTAACCCACAAAATGACGCGTTTTAGAAAAAATACAAAATCATAAGTATATAACCACGAATTGAACCGTTTTCGTTCTGGTATATTATAGTACCATATCCTCAAGCTAATAGACAAGAAAAATAAATTTTTGGTTCTGCAAAAAAATCTGGCAAAATGCGTGAGTGTTGTTAACCCACAAAATGACGGGTTTTTGAAAAAATAAAAAATAATAAGTATATAACCACGAATTGACCCGTTTTCGTTATGGTATATCATAATACCATATCCTCAAGCTGATAGATAAGAAAAATCAATTTTTGGTTCTGCAAAAAAATCTGGCAAAATGCGTGAGTGTTGTTAACCCACAAAATGACGCGTTTTAGAAAAAAATACAAAATCATAAGTATATAACCAGGAATTGACTCGTTTTTTCGTTCTGGTATATCACAATACCATATACTATAGCTAATAGACAAGAAAAATCGTTTTTTGGTTGTGCTAAAAAATCTGGCAAAATGCGTGAGTGTTATTAACACACAAAATGGCGAGTTTTTGAAAAATACAAAATCATATGTATATAACTACGAATTGACCCGTTTTCATTCAGATGTATCATAATACCATATCCTCAAGTAAATAAACAAGAAAAATCAATTTTTGATTCGGCAAAAAAATCTGGCAAAATGCGTGAGTGTTAACCCACAAAATGGCGTGTTTTTGAAAAAATACAAAATCATAAGTATATAACCACAAATTGACCCGCATTTGTTCTAGTATATCATAATACCATATCCTCAAGCTAATATGCAATAAAAATCAATTTTTGGTTCTGCAAAAAAATCTGGCACAAAGCTTGAGTGTTAACCCACAAAATGACACGTTTTTGAAAAAAATACAAAATCATAAGTATATAACCACCAATTGACCCGTTTTCGTTATGGTATATCACAATACCATATCCTCAAGCTAATAGACAAGAAAAATCAATTTTTGGTTCTGCAAAAAAATCTGGCAAAATGCGTGAGTGTTAACCTACAAAATGACGTGTTTTAGAAAAAATACAAAATCATAAATATATAACCACGAATTGACCCGTTTTCGTTCGGGTATATCATAATACCATATCCTCAAGCTAATAGATAATAACAAACAATATTTTATTCTGCAAAAAAAATCTGGCAAAATGCGTGGGTATTAACCCAAAAAATGGCGCGTTTTTGAAAAAATACAAAACCGTAAGTATATAACCACGAATTGACCCGTTTTCATTCTGGTATATCATAATACCATATCTTCAAGCTAATAAACAAGAAAAATCAATTTTTGGTTCTGCAAAAAAATCTGGCAAAATGCGTGAGTGTTAAACCCACAAAATGACCCGTTTGAGAAAAAATACAAAATCATAAGTATATAAGCACGAATTGACAGTTTTTGTTCTGGTATATCATAATACTATATCCTCAAGCTAATAGACAAGAAAATAAATTTTTGGTTCTTCAAACAAATCTGGCAAAATGCGTGAGTGTTAACCAACAAAATGACGCGTTTTTGAAAAAAAATACAAAATCATAAGTATTAACCACGAATTGACCCTTTTCCGTTCTGGTATATCATAATACCATATACTATAGCTAATAGACAAGAAAAATAGATTTTTGGTTGTGCTAAAAAATTTGGCAAAATGCGTGAGTGTTAACGCACAAAATGGCGCGTTTTTGAAAAAAATACAAAATCATAAGTATATAACCACGAATTGACCCGCTTTCGTTCTGGTATATCATAATACCATATCCTCAAGCTAATATGCAAGAAAAATCAATTTTTGGTTCTGCAAAAAAATCTGGCAAAATGCGTGAGTGTTAACCCACAAAATGACGCGTTTTCGGAAAAATACAAAATCATGAGTTTATAACCACGAATTAACACGTTTTCATTCTGGTATATCATAATACCATATCTTCAAGCTAATAGACAGAAAAATTAATTTTTGGTTCTGCAAATAAATCTAGCAAAATGCATGAGTGTTAACCCACAAAATGACGCGTTTTTAGAAAAAATACAAAATCATAAGTATATAACCACGAATTTTGTTTGGTATATCATAATACCATATCCTCAAGCTAATAGACAAGAAAAATAAATTTTTGGTTCTGCAAAAAAATCTGGCAAAATGCGTGAGTGTTGTTAACCCACAAAATGACGCGTTTTTGAAAAAAATACAAAATCATAAGTATCTAACCACGAATTGACCCGTTTTCGTTCTGGTATATCATAATACCATATACTATAGCTAATAGAAAAGAAAAATCATTTTTTGACTGTGCTAAAAATTCTGGCAAAATGCGTGAGTGTTAACCCACAAAATAACGCGTTTTAGAAAAAATACAAAATCATATGTATATATCCAAGAAATGACCCCTTTTTGTTCTGGTGTATCATAATACCATATCCTCAAGCTAATAAACAAAAAAAATCAATTTTTGATTCGGCAAAAAAATCTGGCAAAATGCGTGAGTGTTAACCCACAAAATGGCGTGTTTTTGAAAAAATACAAAATCATAAGTATATAACCACGAATTGACCCGTATTTGTTCTGGTATATCATAATACCATATCCTCAAGCTAATATGCAATAAAAAACAACTTTTGGTTCTGCAAAAAAAATCTGGCAAAATGCATGAGTGTTAACCCACAAATGGCACGTTTTTGAAAAAATACAAAATCATAAGTTTATAACCATGAATTGACCCATTTTTGTTCTGGTATATCATAATACCATATCCTCAAGCTAATAGACAAGAAAAATCCATTTTTGGTTCTGCAAAAAATTCTGGCAAAATGCGTGAGTGTTAACCCACAAAATGACCCGTTTGAGAAAAAATACAAAATCATAAGTATATAAGCACGAATTGACAGTTTTGTTCTGGTATATCATAATACCATATCCTTAAGCTAATAGACAAGAAAAATCAATTTTTGGTTCTTCAAAAAAATCTGGCAAAATCCGTGAGTGTTAAACCCACAAAATGACCCGTTTGAGAAAAAAATACAAAATCATAAGTATATAAGCACGAATTGACAGTTTTTGTTCTGGTATATCATAATACCATATCCTCAAGCTAATAGACAAGAAAAATCAATTTTTGGTTCCTCAAAAAAATCTGGCAAAATGCGTGATTTTTAACCCACAAAATGACGCGTTTTTGAAAAAAAAATACAAAATCATAAGTATATAACCACGAATTGACCCTTTTCCGTTCTGGTATATCATAATACCATATACTATAGCTAATAGACAAGAAAAATAGATTTTTGATTGTGCTAAAAAATATGGCAAAATGCGTGAGTGTTAACGCACAAAATGGCGCGTTTTTGAAAAAAATACAAAATCATAAGTATATAACCACGAATTGAACCGCTTTCGTTCTGGTATATCATAATACCATATCCTCAAGCTAATATGCAAGAAAAATCAATTTTTGGTTCTGCAAAAAAATCTGGCAAAATGCGTGAGTGTTAACCCACAAAATGACGCGTTTTCGAAAAAATACAAAATCATAAGTTTATAACCACGAATTAACCGTTTTCGTTCTGGTATATTATAGTACCATATCCTCAAGCTAATAGACAAGAAAAATAAATTTTTGGTTCTGCAAAAAAATCTGGCAAAATGCGTGAGTGTTAACCAACAAAATGACGCGTTTTTAGAAAAAATACAAAATCATAATTATATAACCACGAATTTCGTTTGGTATATCATAATACCATATCCTCAAGCTAATAGACAAGAAAAATCAATTTTTGGTTTTGCAAAAAAATCTGGCAATATGTGTGAGTGTTGTTAACCCACAAAATGACGCGTTTTTGAAAAAAATACAAAATCATAAGTATAAAACCACGAATTGACCCGTTTTCGTTCTGGTATATCATAATACCATATACTATAGCTAATAGACAAGAAAAATCATTTTTTGGTTGTGCTAAAAATTTTGGCAAAATGCGTGAGTGTTGTTAACCCACAAAATGCCGCGTTTTAAAAAAATACAAAATCATATGTATATAACCAAGAAATGACCCCTTTTTGTTCTGGTGTATCATAATACCATATCCTTAAGCTAATAAACAAGAAAAATCAATTTTTGATTCGGCAAAAAAATCTGGCAAAATACGTGAGTGTTAACCCACAAAATGGCGTGTTTTAGAAAAAATACAAAATCATAAGTATATAACCACGAATTGACTCGTATTTGTTCTGGTATATCATAATACCATATCCTCAAGCTAATATGCAATAAAAATCAATTTTTGGTTCTGCAAAAAAATCTGGCAAAATGCGTGAGTGTTAACCCACAAAATGGCACGTTTTTGAAAAAATACAAAATCATAAGTTTATAACCACGAATTGACCCGTTTTTGTTCTGGTATATCATAATACCATATCCTCAAGCTAATAGACAAGAAAAATCAATTTTTGGTTCTGCAAAAAATTCTGGCAAAATGCGTGAGTGTTAACCCACAAAATAACGCGTTTTAGAAAAAATACAAAATCATAAGTATATAACCACGAATTGACCCGTTTTCGTTATGGTATATCATAATACCATATCCTCAAGCTGATAGACAAGAAAAATCAATTTTTGGTTCTGCAAAAAAATTTGGCAAAATGCGTGAGTCTTAAACCACAAAATGACGCGTTTTAGAAAAAAATACAAAATCATAATTATATAACCACGAATTGACTCGTTTTATTTATGGTATATCATAATACCATATCCTTAAGCTAATAGACAAGAAAAATCAATTTTTTGGTTCTGCAAAAAAATCTGGCAAAATGCGTGAGTAACCCAAAAAATGACTATTTTTAGAAAAAATACAAAATCACAAGTATATAACCACAAATTGACCCGTTTACGTTATGGTATATCATAATACCATATCCTCAAGCTAATAGACAAGAAAAAACAATTTTTAATTCTGCAAAAAAAATCTGGCAAAATGCGTGGGTATTTACCCACAAAATGGCGCGTTTTTGAATAAAATACAAAATTGTAAATATAAAACCACGAATTGACCCGTTTTCATTCTGGTATATCATAATACCATATCTTCAAGCTAATAGAAAAGAAAAATCAATTTTTGGTTCTGTAAAAAAATCTGGCAAATTGCGTGAGTGTTAACCCACAAAATGACGCGTTTGAGAAAAAATACAAAATCATAAGTATATTACCACGAATTGACAGTTTTTGTTCTGGTATATCGTAATACTATATCCTCAAGCTAATAGACAAGAAAAATCAATTTTTGGTTCTTCAAAAAAAATCTGGCAAAATGCGTGAGTGTTAACCCACAAAATAACGCGTTTTTGAAAAAAATACAAAATCATAAGTATATAACCACGAATTGACCCTTTTTTGTTCTGGTATATTATAATACCATATACTATAGCTAATAGACAAGAAAAATCAATTTTTGGTTCTGCAAAAATTTTTGGCAAAATGCGTGAGTGTTGTTAACCCACAAAATGCCGCGTTTTAAAAAAATACAAAATCATATGTATATAACCAAGAAATGACCCCTTTTTGTTCTGGTGTATCATAATACCATATCCTTAAGCTAATAAACAAGAAAAATCAATTTTTGATTCGGCAAAAAAATCTGGCAAAATACGTGAGTGTTAACCCACAAAATGGCGTGTTTTAGAAAAAATACAAAATCATAAGTATATAACCACGAATTGACTCGTATTTGTTCTGGTATATCATAATACCATATCCTCAAGCTAATATGCAATAAAAATCAATTTTTGGTTCTGCAAAAAAATCTGGCAAAATGCGTGAGTGTTAACCCACAAAATGGCACGTTTTTGAAAAAATACAAAATCATAAGTTTATAAACACGAATTGACCCGTTTTTGTTCTGGTATATCATAATACCATATCCTCAAGCTAATAGACAAGAAAAATCAATTTTTGGTTCTGCAAAAAATTCTGGCAAAATGCGTGAGTGTTAACCCACAAAATAACGCGTTTTAGAAAAAATACAAAATCATAAGTATATAACCACGAATTGACCCGTTTTCGTTATGGTATATCATAATACCATATCCTCAAGCTGATAGACAAGAAAAATCAATTTTTGGTTCTGCAAAAAAATTTGGCAAAATGCGTGAGTGTTAACCCACAAAATGACGCGTTTTAGAAAAAAATACAAAATCATAATTATATAACCACGAATTGACTCGTTTTATTTATGGTATATCATAATACCATATCCTCAAGCTAATAGACAAGAAAAATCAATTTTTTGGTTCTGCAAAAAAATCTGGCAAAATGCGTGAGTAACCCAAAAAATGACTGTTTTTAGAAAAAATACAAAATCACAAGTATATAACCACAAATTGACCCGTTTACGTTATGGTATATCATAATACCATATCCTCAAGCTAATAGACAAGAAAAAACAATTTTTGATTCTGCAAAAAAAATCTGGCAAAATGCGTGGGTATTTACCCACAAAATGGCGCGTTTTTGAATAAAATACAAAATTGTAAATATAAAACCACGAATTGACCCGTTTTCATTCTGGTATATCATAATACCATATCTTCAAGCTAATAGAAAAGAAAAATCAATTTTTGGTTCTGCAAATAAATCTGGCAAATTGCGTGAGTGTTAACCCACAAAATGACGCGTTTGAGAAAAAATACAAAATCATAAGTATATTACCACGAATTGACAGTTTTTGTTCTGGTATATCGTAATACTATATCCTCAAGCTAATAGACAAGAAAAATCAATTTTTGGTTCTTCAAAAAAAATCTGGCAAAATGCGTGAGTGTTAACCCACAAAATAACGCGTTTTTGAAAAAAATACAAAATCATAAGTATATAACCACGAATTGACCCTTTTTTGTTCTGGTATATTATAATACCATATACTATAGCTAATAGACAAGAAAAATAGAGTTTTGGTTGTGCTAAAAAATATGGAAAAATGCTTGAGTTTGAACGCACAAAATGGCGCGTTTTTGAAAAATACAAAATCATAAGTATATAACCACGAATTGACCCGCTTTCGTTCTGGTATATCATAATACCATATCCTCAAGCTAATATGCAAGAAAAATCAATTTTTGGTTCTGCAAAAAAATCTGGCAAAATGCGTGAGTGTTAACCCACAAAATGGCTTGTTTTTGAAAAAATACAAAATCATAAGTATATAACCACGAATTGACCCGTATTTGTTCTTGTATATCATAATACCATATCCTCAAGCTAATATGCAATAAAAATCAATTTTTGGTTTTGCAAAAAAATCTGGCAAAATGCGTGAGTGTTAACCTACAAAATGGCACGTTTTTGAAAAAAATACAAAATCATAAGTTTATAACCACGAATTGACCCGTTTTTGTTCTGGTATATCATAATACCATATCCTCAAGCTAATAGACAAGAAAAATCAATTTTTGGTTCTGCAAAAAATTCTGGCAAAATGCGTGAGTGTTAACCCACAAAATGATGCGTTTTTGAAAAAAATACAAAATCATAAGTATATAACCACGAATTGACCCGTTTTCGTTATGGTATATCATAATACCATATCCTCAAGCTGATAGACAAGAAAAATCAATTTTTGGTTCTGCAAAAAAATTTGGCAAAATGCGTGAGTGTTAACCCACAAAATGACGCGTTTTAGAAAACAATACAAAATCATAATTATATAACCACGAATTGACTCGTTTTATTTATGGTATATCATAATACCATATCCTCAAGCTAATAGACAAGAAAAATCAATTTTTTGGTTCTGCAAAAAATCTGGCAAAATGCGTGAGTAACCCAAAAAATGACTGTTTTTAGAAAAAATACAAAATCACAAGTATATAACCACAAATTGACCCGTTTACGTTATGGTATATCATAATACCATATCCTCAAGCTAATAGACAAGAAAAAACAATTTTTGATTCTGCAAAAAAAATCTGGCAAAATGCGTGGGTATTTACCCACAAAATGGCGCGTTTTTGAATAAAATACAAAATTGTAAATATAAAACCACGAATTGACCCGTTTTCATTCTGGTATATCATAATACCATATCTTCAAGCTAATAGAAAAGAAAAATCAATTTTTGGTTCTGCAAAAAAATCTGGCAAATTGCGTGAGTGTTAACCCACAAAATGACGCGTTTGAGAAAAAATACAAAATCATAAGTATATTACCACGAATTGACAGTTTTTGTTCTGGTATATCGTAATACTATATCCTCAAGCTAATAGACAAGAAAAATCAATTTTTGGTTCTTCAAAAAAAATCTGGCAAAATGCGTGAGTGTTAACCCACAAAATAACGCGTTTTTGAAAAAAATACAAAATCATAAGTATATAACCACGAATTGACCCTTTTTTGTTCTGGTATATTATAATACCATATACTATAGCTAATAGACAAGAAAAATAGATTTTTGGTTGTGCTAAAAAATATGGCAAAATGCTTGAGTTTGAACGCACAAAATGGCGCGTTTTTGAAAAATACAAAATCATAAGTATATAACCACGAATTGACCCGCTTTCGTTCTGGTATATCATAATACCATATCCTCAAGCTAATATGCAAGAAAAATCAATTTTTGGTTCTGCAAAAAAATCTGGCAAAATGCGTGAGTGTTAACCCACAAAATGGCTTGTTTTTGAAAAAATACAAAATCATAAGTATATAACCACGAATTGACCCGTATTTGTTCTTGTATATCATAATACCATATCCTCAAGCTAATATGCAATAAAAATCAATTTTTGGTTTTGCAAAAAAATCTGGCAAAATGCGTGAGTGTTAACCTACAAAATGGCACGTTTTTGAAAAAAATACAAAATCATAAGTTTATAACCACGAATTGACCCGTTTTTGTTCTGGTATATCATAATACCATATCCTCAAGCTAATAGACAAGAAAAATCAATTTTTGGTTCTGCAAAAAATTCTGGCAAAATGCGTGAGTGTTAACCCACAAAATGACGCGTTTTTGAAAAAAATACAAAATCATAAGTATATAACCACGAATTGACCCGTTTTCGTTATGGTATATCATAATACCATATCCTCAAGCTGATAGACAAGAAAAATCAATTTTTGGTTCTGCAAAAAAATTTGGCAAAATGCGTGAGTGTTAACCCACAAAATGACGCGTTTTAGAAAACAATACAAAATCATAATTATATAACCACGAATTGACTCGTTTTATTTATGGTATATCATAATACCATATCCTCAAGCTAATAGACAAGAAAAATCAATTTTTTGGTTCTGCAAAAAATCTGGCAAAATGCGTGAGTAACCCAAAAAATGACTGTTTTTAGAAAAAATACAAAATCACAAGTATATAACCACAAATTGACCCGTTTACGTTATGGTATATCATAATACCATATCCTCAAGCTAATAGACAAGAAAAAACAATTTTTGATTCTGCAAAAAAAATCTGGCAAAATGCGTGGGTATTTACCCACAAAATGGCGCGTTTTTGAATAAAATACAAAATTGTAAATATAAAACCACGAATTGACCCGTTTTCATTCTGGTATATCATAATACCATATCTTCAAGCTAATAGAAAAGAAAAATCAATTTTTGGTTCTGCAAAAAAATCTGGCAAATTGCGTGAGTGTTAACCCACAAAATGACGCGTTTGAGAAAAAATACAAAATCATAAGTATATTACCACGAATTGACAGTTTTTGTTCTGGTATATCGTAATACTATATCCTCAAGCTAATAGACAAGAAAAATCAATTTTTGGTTCTTCAAAAAAAATCTGGCAAAATGCGTGAGTGTTAACCCACAAAATAACGCGTTTTTGAAAAAAATACAAAATCATAAGTATATAACCACGAATTGACCCTTTTTTGTTCTGGTATATTATAATACCATATACTATAGCTAATAGACAAGAAAAATAGATTTTTGGTTGTGCTAAAAAATATGGCAAAATGCTTGAGTTTGAACGCACAAAATGGCGCGTTTTTGAAAAATACAAAATCATAAGTATATAACCACGAATTGACCCGCTTTCGTTCTGGTATATCATAATACCATATCCTCAAGCTAATATGCAAGAAAAATCAATTTTTGGTTCTGCAAAAAAATCTGGCAAAATGCGTGAGTGTTAACCCACAAAATGGCTTGTTTTTGAAAAAATACAAAATCATAAGTATATAACCACGAATTGACCCGTATTTGTTCTTGTATATCATAATACCATATCCTCAAGCTAATATGCAATAAAAATCAATTTTTGGTTTTGCAAAAAAATCTGGCAAAATGCGTGAGTGTTAACCTACAAAATGGCACGTTTTTGAAAAAAATACAAAATCATAAGTTTATAACCACGAATTGACCCGTTTTTGTTCTGGTATATCATAATACCATATCCTCAAGCTAATAGACAAGAAAAATCAATTTTTGGTTCTGCAAAAAATGCTGGCAAAATGCGTGAGTGTTAACCCACAAAATAACGCGTTTTAGAAAAAATACAAAATCATAAGTATATAACCACGAATTGACCCTTTTTTGTTCTGGTATATTATAATACCATATACTATAGCTAATAGACAAGAAAAATAGATTTTTGGTTGTGCTAAAAAATATGGCAAAATGCTTGAGTTTGAACGCACAAAATGGCGCGTTTTTGAAAAATACAAAATCATAAGTATATAACCACGAATTGACCGCTTTCGTTCTGGTATATCATAATACCATATCCTCAAGCTAATATGCAAGAAAAATCAATTTTTGGTTCTGCAAAAAAATCTGGCAAAATGCGTGAGTGTTAACCCACAAAATGGCTTGTTTTTGAAAAAATACAAAATCATAAGTATATAACCACGAATTGACCCGTATTTGTTCTTGTATATCATAATACCATATCCTCAAGCTAATATGCAATAAAAATCAATTTTTGGTTTTGCAAAAAAATCTGGCAAAATGCGTGAGTGTTAACCTACAAAATGGCACGTTTTTGAAAAAAATACAAAATCATAAGTTTATAACCACGAATTGACCCGTTTTTGTTCTGGTATATCATAATACCATATCCTCAAGCTAATAGACAAGAAAAATCAATTTTTGGTTCTGCAAAAAAATTTGGCAAAATGCGTGAGTGTTAACCCACAAAATGACGCGTTTTAGAAAAAAAATACAAAATCATAATTATATAACCACGAATTGACTCGTTTTGTTTATGGTATATCATAATACCATATCCTCAAGCTAATAGACAAGAAAAATCAATTTTTGGTTCTGCAAAAAAATCTGGCAAAATGCGTGAGTAACCCAAAAAATGTCAGTTTTTAGAAAAAATACAAAATCATAATTATATAACCACGAATTGACCCGTTTACGTTATGGTATATCATAATACCATATCCTCAAGCTAATAGACAAAAAAAAACAATTTTTGATTCTGCAAAAAAAATCTGGCAAAATGCGTGAGTGTTAACCCACAAAATGACGCGTTTGAGAAAAAATACAAAATCATAAGTATATTACCACGAATTGACAGTTTTTGTTCTAGTATATCATAATACTATATCCTCAAGCTAATAGACAAGAAAAAACAATTTTTGGTTCTTCAAAAAAATCTGGCAAAATGCGTGAGTGTTAACCCACAAAATGACGTGTTTTTGAAAAAAATACAAAATCATAAGTATATAACCACGAATTGACCCTTTTCTGTTCTCGTATATTATAATACCATATACTATAGCTAATAGACAAGAAAAATAGATTTTTGGTTGTGCTAAAAAATCTGGCAAAATGCTTGAGTGTGAACGCACAAAATGGCGCGTTTGTAAAAAATACAAAATCATAAGTATATAACCACGAATTGACCCGCTTTCGTTCTGGTATATCATAATACCATATCCTCAAGCTAATATGCAAGAAAAATCAATTTTTGGTTCTGCAAAAAAATCTGGCAAAATGCGTGAGTTTAACCCACAAAATGGCGCGTTTTTGAAAAAATACAAAATCATAAGTTTATAACCACGAATTAACCCGTTTTTGTTCTGGTATATCATAATACCATATCCTCAAGCTGAAAGACAAGAAAAATTAATTTTTTGTTCTGCAAAAAAAACTGACAAAATGCGTGAGTGTTAACCCACAAAATGGCTCGTTTTTGAAAAAATACAAAATCATAAGTATATTACCACGAATTGTCCCGTTTTCATTTTGGTATATCATAATACCATATCTTCAAGCTAATAGACAATAAAAATAAATTTTTGGTTCTGCAAATAAATCTGGCAAAATGCGTGAGTGTTAACCCACAAAATAACGCGTTTTTGAAAAAAATACAAAATCATAAGTATATAACCACGAATTGACCCTTTTTTGTTCTGGTATATTATAATACCATACACTATAGCTAATAGAAAAGAAAAATAGATTTTTGGTTGTGCTAAAAAATCTGGCAAAATGCGTGAGTGTTAACCCACAAAATAACGCGTTTTAGAAAAAATACAAAATCATAAGTATATAACCAAGAATTGACCCGCTTTCGTTCTGGTATATCATAATACCATATCCTCAAGCTAATATGCAAGAAAAATTAATTTTTGGTTCTGCAAAAAAATCTGGCAAAATGCGTGAGTGTTAACCCACAAAATGGCGCGTTTTTGAAAAAATACAAAATCATAAGTTTATAACCACGAATTAACCCGTTTTTGTTCTGGTATATCATAATACCATATCCTCAAGCTGAAAGACAAGAAAAATTAATTTTTGGTTCTGCAAAAAAAACTGACAAAATGCGTGAGTGTTAACCCACAAAATGGCGCGTTTTTGAAAAAATACAAAATCATAAGTATATTACCACGAATTGTCCCGTTTTCATTTTGGTATATCATAATACCATATCTTCAAGCTAATAGACAAGAAAAATCAATTTTTGGTTCTCCAAATAAATCTGGCAAAATGCGTGAGTGTTAACCCACAAAATGACGCGTTTTAGAAAAAATACAAAATCATAAATATATAACCACGAATTGTCCGTTTTCGTTCTGGGATATATTATAATACCATATCCTCAAGCAAATAGACAAGAAAAATCAATTTTTGGTTCTGCAAATAAACCTGGCAAAATGCGTGAGTGTTAACCCACAAAATGACGCGTTTTAGAAAAAATACAAAATCATAAGTATATAACCACGAATTGACCCGTTTTCCTTCTGGTATATCATAATACCATATACTATAGCTAATAGACAAGAAAAATAATTTTTGGTTGTGCTAAAAAATCTGGCAAAATGCGTGAGTGTTGTTAACCCATAAAATGGCGCGTTTTTGAAAAATACAAAATCATATGTATATAACCACGAATTGACCCGTTTTAGTTCCGGTATATCATAATACCATATCCTCAAGCTAATAGACAAGAATAATCAATTTTTGGTTTTGCAAAAAAATCTGGCAAAATGCGTGAGTGTAAACCCACAAAATGGCGTTTTTTAGAAAAAAATACAAAATCATAAGTATATAACCACGAATTGAACCGTTTTTGTTCCGGTATATCATAGTACCATATCCTTAAGCTAATAAACAAGAAAAATCAATTTTTGGTTCTGCAAAAAAATCTGGCGAAATGCGTGAGGATTTACCCACAAAATGACGCATTTTTGAAAAAATACAAAATCATAAGTATATAACCACGAATTGACCCGTTTTCGTTATGGTATATCATAATACCATATCCTCAAGCTAATAGACAAGAAAAATCAATTTTTGGTTCTGCAAAATAATCTTGCAAAATGCGTGAGTGTTAAAACCCACAAAATGACGCGTTTTTGAAAAAATACAAAATTATAAGTATATAACCACGAATTGACCCGTTTTCTTTATGGTATATCATAATACCATATCCTCAAGCTAATAGACAAGAAAAATTAATTTTTGGTTCTGCAAAAAAATCTGGCAAAATGCGTGAGTAACCCAAAAAATGACTCGTTTTAGAAAAAATAAAAAATCACAAGTATATAACCACAAATTGACCCGTTTTCGTTATGGTATATCATAATACCATATCCTTAAGCTTATAGACAAGAAAAAACAATTTTTGATTTTGCAAAAAAAATCTGGCAAAATGCATGGGTATTTACCCACAAAATGGCTCGTTTTTGAAAAAATACTAAATCGTAAATATATAACCACGAATTGACACGTTTTCATTTTGGTATATCATAATACCATATCTTCAAGCTAATAGAAAAGAAAAATCAAGTTTTAGCTCTGCAAAAAAATCCGGCAAAATGCGTGAGTGTTAACCAACAAAATGACGCGTTTGAGAAAAAATACAAAATCATAAGTATATAACCACGAATTGACAGTTTTTGTTCTGGTATATCATAATACCATATCCTCAAGCTAATAGACAAGAAAAATCAATTTTTGGTTCTTCAAAAAAATCTGGCAAAATGCGTGAGTGTTAACCCACAAAATGACGCGTTTTTGAAAAAAAATACAAAATATAAGTATATAACCACGAATTGACCCTTTTTTGTTCTGGTATATTATAATACCATATACTTTAGCTAATAGAAAAGAAAAATAGATTTTTGGTTGTGCTAAAAAATCTGGCAAAATGCGTGAGTGTTAACCCACAAAATAACGCGTTTTAGAAAAAATACAAAATCATAAGTATATAACCACGAATTGACCCGCTTTCGTTCTGGTATATCATAATACCATATCCTCAAGCTAATATGCAAGAAAAATCAATTTTTGGTTTTGCAAAAAAATCTGGCAAAATGCGTGAGTGTTAACCCACAAAATGGGGCGTCTTTGAAAAAATACAAAATCATAAGTTTATAACCACGAATTAACACGTTTTTGTTCTGGTATATCATAATACCATATCCTCAAACTGAAAGACAAGAAAAATTAATTTTTGGTTCTGCAAAAAAAACTGACAAAATGCGTGAGTGTTAACCCACAAAATGGCGCGTTTTTGAAAAAATACAAAATCATAAGTATATTACATCGAATTGTCCCGTTTTCATTTTGGTATATCATAATACCATATCTTCAAGCTAATAGACAAGAAAAATCAATTTTTGGTTCTCCAAATAAATCTGGCAAAATGCGTGAGTGTTAACCCACAAAGTGACGCGTTTTAGAAAAAATACAAAATCATAAGTATATAACCACGAATTGACCGTTTTCATTCTGGTATATTATAATACCATATCCTCAAGCAAATAGACAAGAAAAATCAATTTTTGGTTCTGCAAATAAATCTGGCAAAATGCGTGAGTGTTAACCCACAAAATGACGCGTTTTAGAAAAAATAAAAATCATAAGTATATAACCACGAATTGACCCGTTTTCGTTCTGGTATATCATAATACCATATACTATAGCTAATAGACAAGAAAAATCATTTTTTGGTTCTGCAAAAAAATCTGGCAAAATGAGTGAGTGTAAACCCACAAAATGGCGTGTTTTAGAAAAAAATACAAAATCATAAGTATATAACCACGAATTGAACCGTTTTTGTTCCGGTATATCATAGTACCATATCCTTAAGCTAATAAACAAGAAAAATCAATTTTTGGTTCTGCAAAAAAATCTGGCGAAATGCGTGAGTCTTTACCCACAAAATGACGCATTTTTGAAAAAATACAAAATCATAAGTATATAACCACGAATTGACCCGTTTTCGTTATGGTATATCATAATACCATATCCTCAAGCTAATAGACAAGAAAAATCAATTTTTGGTTCTGCAAAAAAATCTTGCAAAATGGCGCGTTTTAGAAAAAAAATACAAAATCATAAGTATATAACCACGAATTGACCCATTTTCGTTCTGGTATATCATAATACCATATCCTCAATCTAATAGACAAGAAAAATCAATTTTTGGTTCTGCAAAAAAATTTGGTAAAATGTGTGAGTGTTAACCCACAAAATGACTCGTTTTAGAAAAAAATACAAAATCACAAGTATATAACCACAAATTGACCCGTTTTCGTTATGGTATATCAAAATACCATATCCTCAAGCTAATAGACAAGAAAAATCAATTTTTGGTTCTGCAAAAAAATCTGGCAAAATGCACGCGTTTTAGAAAAAATACAAAATCATAAGTATATAACCACGAATTGACCCGTTTTCGTTCGGGTATATCATAATAACATATCCTCAAGCTAATAGACAAGAAAAATCATTTTTTGGTTCTGCAAAAAAATCTGTCAAAATGCATGAGGTTAACCCACAAAATGGCGCGTTTTTGAAAAAATACAAAATCATAAGTATATAACCACGAATTGACCCGTTTTCGTTCTGGTATATCATAATACCATATCCTCAAGCTAAAAGACAATAAAAATCAAGTTTTGGTTTTGCAAAAAAATCTGGCAAAATGCGTGTGTGTAAAACCCACAAAATGACGCGTTTTAGAAAAAATACAAAATTATAAGTATATAACCACGAATTGACCGTTTTCGTTCTGGTATATCATAATACCATATCCTCAAGCTAATAGACAAGAAAAATCAATTTTTGGTTTTGCAAAAAAATCTGGCCAAATGCGTCAGTAACCCAAAAAATGACTCATTTAAGAAAAAATAAAAAATCACAAGTATATAACCACAAATTGACCCGTTTTCGTTATGGTATATCATAATACCATATCCTTAAGCTAATAGACAAGAAAAAACAATTTTTGATTTTGCAAAAAAAATCTGGCAAAATGCGTGGGTATTTACCCACAAAATGACGCGTTTTTGAAAAAATACAAAATCGTAAATATATAACCATGAATTGACCCGTTTTCATTTTGGTATATCATAATACCATATCTTCAAGCTAATAGAAAAGATAAATCAATTTTTAGTTCTGCAAAAAAATCCGGCAAAATGCGTGAGTGTTAACCCACAAAATAAGGCGTTTGAGAAAAAAATACAAAATCATAAGTATATAACCACGAATTGACAGTTTTTGTTCTGGTATATCATAATACCATATCCTAAAGCTAATAGACAAGAAAAATCAATTTTTGGTTCTTCAAAAAAATCTGGCAAAATGCGTGAGTGTTAACCCACAAAATGACGTGTTTTTGAAAAAAAATACAAAATCATAAGTATATAACCACGAATTGACCCTTTTTTGTTCTGGTATATTATAATACCATATACTATAGCTAATATAAAATAAAAATAGATTTTTGGTTGTGCTAAAAAAATCTGGCAAAATGCGTGAGTGTTAACGCACAAAATGGCGCGTTTTTGAAAAATACAAAATCATAAGTATATAACCACGAATTGACCCGCTTTCGTTCTGGTATATCATAATACCATATCCTCAAGCTGATATGCAAGAAAAATCAATTTTTGGTTCTGCAAAAAAATCTGGCAAAATGCGTGAGTGTTAACCCACAAAATGACGTGTTTTAGAAAAAATACAAAATCATAAGTATATAACCACGAATTGACCGTTTTCGTTCTGGTATGCAAAAAAAATCTGGCAAAAGGCGTGGGTATTTACCCACAAAATGGCGCGTTTTTGAAAAAAATAAAATCGTAAGTATATAACCACGAATTGACCCGCTTTCGTTCTGGTATATCATAATACCATATCCTCAAGCTAATATGCAAGAAAAATCAATTTTTGGTTCTGCAAAAAAATCTGGCAAAATGCGTGAGTGTTAACCCACAAAATGGCGCGTTTTTGAAAAAATACAAAATCATAAGTTTATAACCACGAATTAACCCGTTTTTGTTCTGGTATATCATAATAACATATCCTCAAGCTAATAGACAAGAAAAATCAATTTTTGGTTCTGCAAAAAAATCTGGCAAAATGCATGAGTGTTAACCCACAAAATGACGCGTTTTTGAAAAAATACAAAATCATAAGTATATAACCACGAATTTCGTTCCGTTATATCAGAGTAACATATCCTCAAACTAATAGACAAGAAAAATCAATTTTTGGTTCTGCAAAAAAAATCTGGCGAAATGCGTGAGTCTTTACCCACAAAATGACGCGTTTTTGAAAAAATACAAAATCATAAGTATATAACCACGAATTGACCCGTTTTCGTTATGGTATATCATAATACCTTATCCTCAAGCTAATAGACAAGAAAAATCAATTTTTGGTTCTGCAAAAAAATCTGGCAAAATGCGTGAGTGTTAACCCACAAAATGACGCGTTTTTGAAAAAAATACAAAATCATAAGTTTATAACCACGAATTAACCCGTTTTCATTCTGGTATATCATAATACCATATCTTCAAGCTAATAGACATGAAAAATCAATTTTTGGTTCTGCAAATAAATCTAGCAAAATGCGTGAGTGTTAACCCACAAAATGACGCGTTTTTAGAAAAAATACAAAATCATAAGTATATAACCACGAATTTCGTTTGGTATATCATAATACCATATCCTCAAGCTGATAGACAAGAAAAATCAATTTTTGGTTCTGCAAAAAAAATCTGGCAAAAGTCGTGGGTATTTACCCACAAAATGGCGCATTTTTGAAAAAAATAAAATCATAAGTATATAACCACGAATTGACCCGCTTTCGTTCTGGTATATCATAATACCATATCCTCAAGCTAATATGCAAGAAAAATCAATTTTTTGTTTAGCAAAAAAATCTGGCAAAATGCGTGAGTGTTAACCCACAAAATGACTCGTTTTTGAAAAAATACAAAATCATAAGTTTATAAACACGAATTAACCCGTTTTTGTTCTGGTATATCATAATAACATATCCTCAAGCTAATAGACAAGAAAAATCAATTTTTGGTTCTGCAAAAAAATCTGGCAAAATGCATGAGTGTTAACCCACAAAATGGCGCGTTTTTGAAAAAATACAAAATCATAAGTATATAACCACGAATTTCGTTCCGGTATATCAGAGTAACATATCCTCAAACTAATAGACAAGAAAAATCAATTTTTGGTTCTGCAAAAAAATCTGGCGAAATGCGTGAGTCTTTACCCACAAAATGACGCGTTTTTGAAAAAATACAAAATCATAAGTATATAACCACGAATTGTCCCGTTTTCGTTATGGTATATCATAATACCATATCCTCAAGCTAATAGACAAGAAAAATCAATTTTTGGTTCTGCAAAAAAATCTGGCAAAATGCGTGAGTGTTAACCCACAAAATGACGCGTTTTTGAAAAAATACAAAATCATAAGTTTATAACCACGAATTAACCCGTTTTCATTCTGGTATATCATAATACCATATCTTCAAGCTAATAGACAAGAAAAATCAATTTTTGGTTCTGCAAATAAATCTAGCAAAATGCGTGAGTGTTAACCCACAAAATGACGCGTTTTTAGAAAAAATACAAAATCATAAGTATATAACCACGAATTTCGTTTGGTATATCATAATACCATATCCTCAAGCTAATAGACAAGAAAAATCAATTTTTGGTTCTGCAAAAAAATCTGGCAAAATGCGTGAGTGTTGTTAACCCACAAAATGACGCGTTTTTGAAAAAATACAAAATCATAAGTATATAACCACGAATTGACCAGTTTTCGTTCTGGTATATCATAATACCATATACTATAGCTAATAGACAAGAAAAATCATTTTTTGGTTGTGCTAAAAATTTTGGCAAAATGCGTGAGTGTTGTTAACCCACAAAATGCCGCGTTTTTAAAAAATACAAAATCATATGTATATAACCAAGAAATGACCCCTTTTTGTTCTGGTGTATCATAATACCATATACTCAAGCTAATAAACAAGAAAAATCAATTTTTGATTCGGCAAAAAAATCTGGCATAATGCGTGAGTGTTAACCCACAAAATGGCGTGTTTTTGAAAAAATACAAAATCATAAGTATATATTACCACGAATTGTCCCGTTTTCATTTTGGTATATCATAATACCATATCTTCAAGCTAATAGACAAGAAAAATCAATTTTTTGGTTCTGCAAAATAATCTGGCAAAATGCGTGAGTGTTAACCCACAAAATGACGCATTTTAGAAAAAATACAAAATTATAAGTATATAACCACGAATTGACCGTTTTCGTTCTGGTATATCATAATACCATATACTATAGCTAATAGACAAGAAAAATCAATTTTTGGTTCTTCAAAAAAATCTGGCAAAATGCGTGAGTGTTAACCCACAAAATGACGTGTTTTTGAAAAAAAATACAAAATCATAAGTATATAACCACGAATTGACCCTTTTTTGTTCTGGTATATTATAATACCATATACTATAGCTAATATAAAATAAAAATAGATTTTTGGTTGTGCTAAAAAATCTGGCAAAATGCGTGAGTGTTAACGCACAAAATGACGCGTTTTTGAAAAAAATACAAAATCATAAGTTTATAACCACGAATTAACCCGTTTTTGTTCTGGTATATCATAATAACATATCCTCAAGCTAATAGACAAAAAAAATCAATTTTTGGTTCTGCAAAAAAATCTGGCAAAATGCATGAGTGTTAACCCACAAAATGGCGCGTTTTTGAAAAAATACAAAATCATAAGTATATAACCACGAATTTCGTTCCGGTATATCAGAGTACCATATCCTCAAACTAATAGACAAGAAAAATCAATTTTTGGTTCTGCAAAAAAAATCTGGCGAAATGCGTGAGTCTTTACCCACAAAATGACGCGTTTTTGAAAAAATACAAAATCATAAGTATATAACCACGAATTGACCCGTTTTCGTTATGGTATATCATAATAACTTATCCTCAAGCTAATAGACAAGAAAAATCAATTTTTGGTTCTGCAAAAAAATCTGCAAAATGCGTGAGTGTTAACCCACAAAATGATGCGTTTTTGAAAAAAATACAAAATCATAAGTTTATAACCACGAATTAACCCGTTTTCATTCTGGTATATCATAATACCATATCTTCAAGCTAATAGACAAGAAAAATCAATTTTTGGTTCTGCAAATAAATCTAGCAAAATGCGTGAGTGTTAACCCACAAAATGACGTGTTTTTAGAAAAAAATACAAAATCATAAGTATATAACCACGAATTTCGTTTGGTATATCATAATACCATATCCTCAAGCTGATAGACAAGAAAAATCAATTTTTGGTTCTGCAAAAAAAATCTGGCAAAAGGCGTGGGTATTTACCCACAAAATGGCGCGTTTTTGAAAAAAATAAAATCATAAGTATATAACCACGAATTGACCCGCTTTCGTTCTGGTATATCATAATACCATATCCTCAAGCTAATATGCAAGAAAAATCAATTTTTTGTTTAGCAAAAAAATCTGGCAAAATGCGTGAGTGTTAACCCACAAAATGACGCGTTTTTGAAAAAATACAAAATCATAAGTATATAACCACGAATTGACCCGTTTTCGTTATGGTATATCATAATACCATATCCTCAAGCTAATAGACAAGAAAAATCAATTTTTGGTTCTGCAAAAAAAATCTTGCAAAATGGCGCGTTTTAGAAAAAAATACAAAATCATAAGTATATAACCACGAATTGACCCATTTTCGTTCTGGTATATCATAATACCATATCCTCAATCTAATAGACAAGAAAAATCAATTTTTGGTTCTGCAAAAAAATTTGGTAAAATGTGTGAGTGTTAACCCACAAAATGACTCGTTTTAGAAAAAAATACAAAATCACAAGTATATAACCACAAATTGACCCGTTTTCGTTATGGTATATCAAAATACCATATACTCAAGCTAATAGACAAGAAAAATCAATTTTTGGTTCTGCAAAAAAATCTGGCAAAATGCACGCGTTTTAGAAAAAATACAAAATCATAAGTATATAACCACGAATTGACCCGTTTTCGTTCTGGTATATCATAATAACATATCCTCAAGCTAATAGACAAGAAAAATCATTTTTTGGTTCTGCAAAAAAATCTGTCAAAATGCATGAGGGTTAACCCACAAAATGGCGCGTTTTTGAAAAAATACAAAATCATAAGTATATAACCACGAATTGACCCGTTTTCGTTCTGGTATATCATAATACCATATCCTCAAGCTAAAAGACAATAAAAATCAAGTTTTGGTTTTGCAAAAAAATCTGGCAAAATGCGTGAGTGTTAAAACCCACAAAATGACGCGTTTTAGAAAAAATACAAAATTATAAGTATATAACCACGAATTGACCGTTTTTGTTCTGGTATATCATAATACCATATCCTCAAGCTAATAGACAAGAAAAATCAATTTTTGGTTTTGCAAAAAAATCTGGCAAAATGCGTCAGTAACCCAAAAAATGACTCATTTAAGAAAAAATAAAAAATCACAAGTATATAACCACAAATTGACCCGTTTTCGTTATGGTATATCATAATACCATATCCTTAAGCTAATAGACAAGAAAAAACAATTTTTGATTTTGCAAAAAAAATCTGACAAAATGCGTGGGTATTTACCCACAAAATGACGCGTTTTTGAAAAAATACAAAATCGTAAATATATAACCATGAATTGACCCGTTTTCATTTTGGTATATCATAATACCATATCTTCAAGCTAATAGAAAAGAAAAATCAATTTTTAGTTCTGCAAAAAAATCCGGCAAAATGCGTGAGTGTTAACCCACAAAATAAGGCGTTTGAGAAAAAAATACAAAATCATAAGTATATAACCACGAATTGACAGTTTTTGTTTTGGTATATCATAATACCATATCCTAAAGCTAATAGACAAGAAAAATTAATTTTTGGTTCTTCAAAAAAATCTGGCAAAATGCGTGAGTGTTAACCCACAAAATGACGTGTTTTTGAAAAAAAATACAAAATCATAAGTATATAACCACGAATTGACCCTTTTTTGTTCTGGTATATTATAATACCATATACTAGAGCTAATATAAAATAAAAATAGATTTTTGGTTGTGCTAAAAAATCTGGCAAAATGCGTGAGTGTTAACGCACAAAATGGCGCGTTTTTGAAAAATACAAAATTATAAGTATATAACCACGAATTGACCCGCTTTCGTTCTGGTATATCATAATACCATATCCTCAAGCTGATATGCAAGAAAAGATAATTTTTGGTTCTGCAAAAAAATCTGGCAAAATGCGTGAGTGTTAACCCACAAAATGACGCGTTTTAGAAAAAATACAAAATCATAAGTATATAACCACGAATTGACCGTTTTCGTTCTGGTATGCAAAAAAAATCTGGCAAAAGGCGTGGGTATTTACCCACAAAATGGCGCGTTTTTGAAAAAAATAAAATCATAAGTATATAACCACGAATTGACCCGCTTTCGTTCTGGTATATCATAATACCATATCCTCAAGCTAATATGCAAGAAAAATCAATTTTTGGTTCTGCAAAAAAATCTGGCAAAATGCGTGAGTGTTAACCCACAAAATGACGCGTTTTTGAAAAAATACAAAATCATAAGTTTATAACCACGAATTAACCCGTTTTTTTCTGGTATATCATAATAACATATCATCAAGCTAATAGACAAGAAAAATCAATTTTTGGTTCTGCAAAAAAATCTGGCAAAATGCATGAGTGTTAACCCACAAAATGGCGCGTTTTTGAAAAAATACAAAATCATAAGTATATAACCACGAATTTCGTTCCGGTATATCAGAGTACCATATCCTCAAACTAATAGACAAGAAAAATCAATTTTTGGTTCTGCAAAAAAAATCTGGCGAAATGCGTGAGTCTTTACCCACAAAATGACGCGTTTTTGAAAAAATACAAAATCATAAGTATATAACCACGAATTGACCCGTTTTCGTTATGGTATATCATAATACCTTATCCTCAAGCTAATAGACAAGAAAAATCAATTTTTGGTTCTGCAAAAAAATCTGGCAAAATGCGTGAGTGTTAACCCACAAAATGACGCGTTTTTGAAAAAAATACAAAATCATAAGTTTATAACCACGAATTAACCCGTTTTCATTCTGGTATATCATAATACCATATCTTCAAGCTAATAGACAAGAAAAATCAATTTTTGGTTCTGCAAATAAATCTAGCAAAATGCGTGAGTGTTAAACCACAAAATGACGCGTTTTTAGAAAAAATACAAAATCATAAGTATATAACCACGAATTTCGTTTGGTATATCATAATACCATATCCTCAAGCTGATAGACAAGAAAAATCAATTTTTGGTTCTGCAAAAAAAATCTGGCAAAAGGCGTGGGTATTTACCCACAAAATGGCGCGTTTTTGAAAAAAATAAAATCATAAGTATATAACCACGAATTGACCCGCTTTCATTCTGGTATATCATAATACCATATCCTCAAGCTAATATGCAAGAAAAATCAATTTTTTGTTTAGCAAAAAAATCTGGCAAAATGCGTGAGTGTTAACCCACAAAATGACGCGTTTTTGAAAAAATACAAAATCATAAGTTTATAACCACGAATTAACCCGTTTTTGTTCTGGTATATCATAATAACATATCCTCAAGCTAATAGACAAGAAAAATCAATTTTTGGTTCTGCAAAAAAATCTGGCAAAATGCATGAGTGTTAACCCACAAAATGGCGCGTTTTTGAAAAAATACAAAATCATAAGTATATAACCACGAATTTCGTTCCGGTATATCAGAGTACCATATCCTCAAACTAATAGACAAGAAAAATCAATTTTTGGTTCTGCAAAAAAATCTGGCGAAATGCGTGAGTCTTTACCCACAAAATGACGCGTTTTAAAAAAAATACAAAATCATAAGTATATAACCACGAATTGTCCCGTTTTCGTTATGGTATGTCATAATACCATATCCTCAAGCTAATAGACAAGAAAAATCAATTTTTGGTTCTGCAAAAAAATCTGGCAAAATGCGTGAGTGTTAACCCACAAAATGACGCGTTTTTGAAAAAATACAAAATCATAAGTTTATAACCACGAATTGTCCCGTTTTCGTTATGGTATATCATAATACCATATCCTAAAGCTAATAGACAAGAAAAATTAATTTTTGGTTCTTCAAAAAAATCTGGCAAAATGCGTGAGTGTTAACCCACAAAATGACGTGTTTTTGAAAAAAAATACAAAATCATAAGTATATAACCACGAATTGACCCTTTTTTGTTCTGGTATATTATAATACCATATACTATAGCTAATATAAAATAAAAATAGATTTTTGGTTGTGCTAAAAAATCTGGCAAAATGCGTGAGTGTTAACGCACAAAATGGCGCGTTTTTGAAAAATACAAAATTATAAGTATATAACCACGAATTGATCCGCTTTCGTTCTGGTATATCATAATACCATATCCTCAAGCTGATATGCAAGAAAAATCAATTTTTGGTTCTGCAAAAAAATCTGGCAAAATGCGTGAGTGTTAACCCACAAAATGACGCGTTTTAGAAAAAATACAAAATCATAAGTATATAACCACGAATTGACCGTTTTCGTTCTGGTATGCAAAAAAAATCTGGCAAAAGGCGTGGGTATTTACCCACAAAATGGCGCGTTTTTGAAAAAAATAAAATCATAAGTATATAACCACGAATTGACCCGCTTTCGTTCTGGTATATCATAATACCATATCCTCAAGCTAATATGCAAGAAAAATCAATTTTTGGTTCTGCAAAAAAATCTGGCAAAATGCGTGAGTGTTAACCCACAAAATGACGCGTTTTTGAAAAAATACAAAATCATAAGTTTATAACCACGAATTAACCCGTTTTTTTCTGGTATATCATAATAACATATCATCAAGCTAATAGACAAGAAAAATCAATTTTTGGTTCTGCAAAAAAATCTGGCAAAATGCATGAGTGTTAACCCACAAAATGGCGCGTTTTTGAAAAAATACAAAATCATAAGTATATAACCACGAATTTCGTTCCGGTATATCAGAGTACCATATCCTCAAACTAATAGACAAGAAAAATCAATTTTTGGTTCTGCAAAAAAAATCTGGCGAAATGCGTGAGTCTTTACCCACAAAATGACGCGTTTTTGAAAAAATACAAAATCATAAGTATATAACCACGAATTGACCCGTTTTCGTTATGGTATATCATAATACCTTATCCTCAAGCTAATAGACAAGAAAAATCAATTTTTGGTTCTGCAAAAAAATCTGGCAAAATGCGTGAGTGTTAACCCACAAAATGACGCGTTTTTGAAAAAAATACAAAATCATAAGTTTATAACCACGAATTAACCCGTTTTCATTCTGGTATATCATAATACCATATCTTCAAGCTAATAGACAAGAAAAATCAATTTTTGGTTCTGCAAATAAATCTAGCAAAATGCGTGAGTGTTAAACCACAAAATGACGCGTTTTTAGAAAAAATACAAAATCATAAGTATATAACCACGAATTTCGTTTGGTATATCATAATACCATATCCTCAAGCTGATAGACAAGAAAAATCAATTTTTGGTTCTGCAAAAAAAATCTGGCAAAAGGCGTGGGTATTTACCCACAAAATGGCGCGTTTTTGAAAAAAATAAAATCATAAGTATATAACCACGAATTGACCCGCTTTCATTCTGGTATATCATAATACCATATCCTCAAGCTAATATGCAAGAAAAATCAATTTTTTGTTTAGCAAAAAAATATGGCAAAATGCGTGAGTGTTAACCCACAAAATGACGCGTTTTTGAAAAAATACAAAATCATAAGTTTATAACCACGAATTAACCCGTTTTTGTTCTGGTATATCATAATAACATATCCTCAAGCTAATAGACAAGAAAAATCAATTTTTGGTTCTGCAAAAAAATCTGGCAAAATGCATGAGTGTTAACCCACAAAATGGCGCGTTTTTGAAAAAATACAAAATCATAAGTATATAACCACGAATTTCGTTCCGGTATATCAGAGTACCATATCCTCAAACTAATAGACAAGAAAAATCAATTTTTGGTTCTGCAAAAAAATCTGGCGAAATGCGTGAGTCTTTACCCACAAAATGACGCGTTTTTAAAAAAATACAAAATCATAAGTATATAACCACGAATTGTCCCGTTTTCGTTATGGTATATCATAATACCATATCCTCAAGCTAATAGACAAGAAAAATCAATTTTTGGTTCTGCAAAAAAATCTGGCAAAATGCGTGAGTGTTAACCCACAAAATGACGCGTTTTTGAAAAAATACAAAATCATAAGTTTATAACCACGAATTAACCCGTTTTCATTCTGGTATATCATAATACCATATCTTCAAGCTAATAGACAAGAAAAAACAATTTTTGGTTCTGCAAATAAATCTAGCAAAATGCGTGAGTGTTAACCCACAAAATGACGCGTTTTTAGAAAAAATACAAAATCATAAGTATATAACCACGAATTTCGTTTGGTATATCATAATACCATATCCTCAAGCTAATAGACAAGAAAAATCAATTTTTGGTTCTGCAAAAAAATCTGGCAAAATGCGTGAGTGTTGTTAACCCACAAAATGACGCGTTTTTGAAAAAATACAAAATCATAAGTATATAACCACGAATTGACCAGTTTTCGTTCTGGTATATCATAATACCATATACTATAGCTAATAGACAAGAAAAATCATTTTTTGGTTGTGCTAAAAATTTTGGCAAAATGCGTGAGTGTTGTTAACCCACAAAATGCCGCGTTTTTAAAAAATACAAAATCATATGTATATAACCAAGAAATGACCCCTTTTTGTTCTGGTGTATCATAATACCATATACTCAAGCTAAAAAACAAGAAAAATCAATTTTTGATTCGGCAAAAAAATCTGGCATAATGCGTGAGTGTTAACCCACAAAATGGCGTGTTTTTGAAAAAATACAAAATCATAAGTATATATTACCACGAATTGTCCCGTTTTCATTTTGGTATATCATAATACCATATCTTCAAGCTAATAGACAAGAAAAATCAATTTTTGGTTCTGCAAAAAAATCTGTCAAAATGCGTGAGTGTTAACCCACAAAATGACGCATTTTAGAAAAAATACAAAATTATAAGAATATAACCACGAATTGACCGTTTTCGTTCTGGTATATCATAATACCATATACTATAGCTAATAGACAAGAAAAATCAATTTTTAGTTCTTCAAAAAAATCTGGCAAAATGCGTGAGTGTTAACCCACAAAATGACGTGTTTTTGAAAAAAAATACAAAATCATAAGTATATAACCACGAATTGACCCTTTTTTGTTCTGGTATATTATAATACCATATACTATAGCTAATATAAAATAAAAATAGATTTTTGGTTGTGCTAAAAAATCTGGCAAAATGCGTGAGTGTTAACGCACAAAATGACGCGTTTTTGAAAAAAATACAAAATCATAAGTTTATAACCACGAATTAACCCGTTTTTGTTCTGGTATATCATAATAACATATCCTCAAGCTAATAGACAAGAAAAATCAATTTTTGGTTCTGCAAAAAAATCTGGCAAAATGCATGAGTGTTAACCCACAAAATGGCGCGTTTTTGAAAAAATACAAAATCATAAGTATATAACCACGAATTTCGTTCCGGTATATCAGAGTACCATATCCTCAAACTAATAGACAAGAAAAATCAATTTTTGGTTCTGCAAAAAAAATCTGGCGAAATGCGTGAGTAACCCACAAAATGACGCGTTTTTGAAAAAATACAAAATCATAAGTATATAACCACGAATTGACCCGTTTTCGTTATGGTATATCATAATAACTTATCCTCAAGCTAATAGACAAGAAAAATCAATTTTTGGTTCTGCAAAAAAATCTGGCAAAATGCGTGAGTGTTAACCCACAAAATGACGCGTTTTTGAAAAAAATACAAAATCATAAGTTTATAACCACGAATTAACCCGTTTTCATTCTGGTATATCATAATACCATATCTTCAAGCTAATAGACAAGAAAAATCAATTTTTGGTTCTGCAAATAAATCTAGCAAAATGCGTGAGTGTTAACCCACAAAATGACGCGTTTTTAGAAAAAATACAAAATCATAAGTATATAACCACGAATTTCGTTTGGTATATCATAATACCATATCCTCAAGCTGATAGACAAGAAAAATCAATTTTTGGTTCTGCAAAAAAAATCTGGCAAAAGGCGTGGGTATTTACCCACAAAATGGCGCGTTTTTGAAAAAAATAAAATCATAAGTATATAACCACGAATTGACCCGCTTTCGTTCTGGTATATCATAATACCATATCCTCAAGCTAATATGCAAGAAAAATCAATTTTTGGTTCTTCAAAAAAATCTGGCAAAATGCGTGAGTGTTAACCCACAAAATGACGTGTTTTTGAAAAAAAATACAAAATCATAAGTATATAACCACGAATTGACCCTTTTTTGTTCTGGTATATTATAATACCATATACTATAGCTAATATAAAATAAAAATAGATTTTTGGTTGTGCTAAAAAATCTGGCAAAATGCGTGAGTGTTAACGCACAAAATGGCGCGTTTTTGAAAAATACAAAATTATAAGTATATAACCACGAATTGACCCGCTTTCGTTCTGGTATATCATAATACCATATCCTCAAGCTGATATGCAAGAAAAGATAATTTTTGGTTCTGCAAAAAAATCTGGCAAAATGCGTGAGTGTTAACCCACAAAATGACGCGTTTTAGAAAAAATACAAAATCATAAGTATATAACCACGAATTGACCGTTTTCGTTCTGGTATGCAAAAAAAATCTGGCAAAAGGCGTGGGTATTTACCCACAAAATGGCGCGTTTTTGAAAAAAATAAAATCATAAGTATATAACCACGAATTGACCCGCTTTCGTTCTGGTATATCATAATACCATATCCTCAAGCTAATATGCAAGAAAAATCAATTTTTGGTTCTGCAAAAAAATCTGGCAAAATGCTTGAGTGTTAACCCACAAAATGACGCGTTTTTGAAAAAATACAAAATCATAAGTTTATAACCACGAATTAACCCGTTTTTTTCTGGTATATCATAATAACATATCATCAAGCTAATAGACAAGAAAAATCAATTTTTGGTTCTGCAAAAAAATCTGGCAAAATGCATGAGTGTTAACCCACAAAATGGCGCGTTTTTGAAAAAATACAAAATCATAAGTATATAACCACGAATTTCGTTCCGGTATATCAGAGTACCATATCCTCAAACTAATAGACAAGAAAAATCAATTTTTGGTTCTGCAAAAAAAATCTGGCGAAATGCGTGAGTCTTTACCCACAAAATGACGCGTTTTTGAAAAAATACAAAATCATAAGTATATAACCACGAATTGACCCGTTTTCGTTATGGTATATCATAATACCTTATCCTCAAGCTAATAGACAAGAAAAATCAATTTTTGGTTCTGCAAAAAAATCTGGCAAAATGCGTGAGTGTTAACCCACAAAATGACGCGTTTTTGAAAAAAATACAAAATCATAAGTTTATAACCACGAATTAACCCGTTTTCATTCTGGTATATCATAATACCATATCTTCAAGCTAATAGACAAGAAAAATCAATTTTTGGTTCTGCAAATAAATCTAGCAAAATGCGTGAGTGTTAAACCACAAAATGACGCGTTTTTAGAAAAAATACAAAATCATAAGTATATAACCACGAATTTCGTTTGGTATATCATAATACCATATCCTCAAGCTGATAGACAAGAAAAATCAATTTTTGGTTCTGCAAAAAAAATCTGGCAAAAGGCGTGGGTATTTACCCACAAAATGGCGCGTTTTTGAAAAAAATAA
Organism: Nemophila menziesii; assembly: GCA_029959085.1. Lineage (NCBI taxonomy): Eukaryota > Viridiplantae > Streptophyta > Magnoliopsida > Boraginales > Hydrophyllaceae > Nemophila > Nemophila menziesii. The sequence goes on along the minus strand of JARWIR010000036.1, from coordinate 1,554,521 downwards.
AATCATAAGTATATAACCACGAATTGACCCGCTTTCATTCTGGTATATCATAATACCATATCCTCAAGCTAATATGCAAGAAAAATCAATTTTTTGTTTAGCAAAAAAATCTGGCAAAATGCGTGAGTGTTAACCCACAAAATGACGCGTTTTTGAAAAAATACAAAATCATAAGTTTATAACCACGAATTAACCCGTTTTTGTTCTGGTATATCATAATAACATATCCTCAAGCTAATAGACAAGAAAAATCAATTTTTGGTTCTGCAAAAAAATCTGGCAAAATGCATGAGTGTTAACCCACAAAATGGCGCGTTTTTGAAAAAATACAAAATCATAAGTATATAACCACGAATTTCGTTCCGGTATATCAGAGTACCATATCCTCAAACTAATAGACAAGAAAAATCAATTTTTGGTTCTGCAAAAAAATCTGGCGAAATGCGTGAGTCTTTACCCACAAAATGACGCGTTTTAAAAAAAATACAAAATCATAAGTATATAACCACGAATTGTCCCGTTTTCGTTATGGTATGTCATAATACCATATCCTCAAGCTAATAGACAAGAAAAATCAATTTTTGGTTCTGCAAAAAAATCTGGCAAAATGCGTGAGTGTTAACCCACAAAATGACGCGTTTTTGAAAAAATACAAAATCATAAGTTTATAACCACGAATTGTCCCGTTTTCGTTATGGTATATCATAATACCATATCCTAAAGCTAATAGACAAGAAAAATTAATTTTTGGTTCTTCAAAAAAATCTGGCAAAATGCGTGAGTGTTAACCCACAAAATGACGTGTTTTTGAAAAAAAATACAAAATCATAAGTATATAACCACGAATTGACCCTTTTTTGTTCTGGTATATTATAATACCATATACTATAGCTAATATAAAATAAAAATAGATTTTTGGTTGTGCTAAAAAATCTGGCAAAATGCGTGAGTGTTAACGCACAAAATGGAGCGTTTTTGAAAAATACAAAATTATAAGTATATAACCACGAATTGATCCGCTTTCGTTCTGGTATATCATAATACCATATCCTCAAGCTGATATGCAAGAAAAATCAATTTTTGGTTCTGCAAAAAAATCTGGCAAAATGTGTGAGTGTTAACCCACAAAATGACGCGTTTTAGAAAAAATACAAAATCATAAGTATATAACCACGAATTGACCGTTTTCGTTCTGGTATGCAAAAAAAATCTGGCAAAAGGCGTGGGTATTTACCCACAAAATGGCGCGTTTTTGAAAAAAATAAAATCATAAGTATATAACCACGAATTGACCCGCTTTCGTTCTGGTATATCATAATACCATATCCTCAAGCTAATATGCAAGAAAAATCAATTTTTGGTTCTGCAAAAAAATCTGGCAAAATGCGTGAGTGTTAACCCACAAAATGACGCGTTTTTGAAAAAATACAAAATCATAAGTTTATAACCACGAATTAACCCGTTTTTTTCTGGTATATCATAATAACATATCATCAAGCTAATAGACAAGAAAAATCAATTTTTGGTTCTGCAAAAAAATCTGGCAAAATGCATGAGTGTTAACCCACAAAATGGCGCGTTTTTGAAAAAATACAAAATCATAAGTATATAACCACGAATTTCGTTCCGGTATATCAGAGTACCATATCCTCAAACTAATAGACAAGAAAAATCAATTTTTGGTTCTGCAAAAAAAATCTGGCGAAATGCGTGAGTCTTTACCCACAAAATGACGCGTTTTTGAAAAAATACAAAATCATAAGTATATAACCACGAATTGACCCGTTTTCGTTATGGTATATCATAATAACTTATCCTCAAGCTAATAGACAAGAAAAATCAATTTTTGGTTCTGCAAAAAAATCTGGCAAAATGCGTGAGTGTTAACCCACAAAATGACGCGTTTTTGAAAAAAATACAAAATCATAAGTTTATAACCACGAATTAACCCGTTTTCATTCTGGTATATCATAATACCATATCTTCAAGCTAATAGACAAGAAAAATCAATTTTTGGTTCTGCAAATAAATCTAGCAAAATGCGTGAGTGTTAACCCACAAAATGACGCGTTTTTAGAAAAAATACAAAATCATAAGTATATAACCACGAATTTCGTTTGGTATATCATAATACCATATCCTCAAGCTGATAGACAAGAAAAATCAATTTTTGGTTCTGCAAAAAAAATCTGGCAAAAGGCGTGGGTATTTACCCACAAAATGGCGCGTTTTTGAAAAAAATAAAATCATAAGTATATAACCACGAATTGACTCGCTTTCGTTCTGGTATATCATAATACCATATCCTCAAGCTAATATGCAAGAAAAATCAATTTTTTGTTTAGCAAAAAAATCTGGCAAAATGCGTGAGTGTTAACCCACAAAATGACGCGTTTTTGAAAAAATACAAAATCATAAGTTTATAACCACGAATTAACCCGTTTTTGTTCTGGTATATCATAATAACATATCCTCAAGCTAATAGACAAGAAAAATCATTTTTTGGTTCTGCAAAAAAATCTGGCAAAATGCATGAGTGTTAACCCACAAAATGGCGCGTTTTTGAAAAAATACAAAATCATAAGTATATAACCACGAATTTCGTTCCGGTATATCAGAGTACCATATCCTCAAACTAATAGACAAGAAAAATCAATTTTTGGTTCTGCAAAAAAATCTGGCGAAATGCGTGAGTCTTTACCCACAAAATGACGCGTTTTTAAAAAAATACAAAATCATAAGTATATAACCACGAATTGTCCCGTTTTCGTTATGGTATATCATAATACCATATCCTCAAGCTAATAGACAAGAAAAATCAATTTTTGGTTCTGCAAAAAAATCTGGCAAAATGCGTGAGTGTTAACCCACAAAATGACGCGTTTTTGAAAAAATACAAAATCATAAGTTTATAACCACGAATTAACCCGTTTTCATTCTGGTATATCATAATACCATATCTTCAAGCTAATAGACAAGAAAAAACAATTTTTGGTTCTGCAAATAAATCTAGCAAAATGCGTGAGTGTTAACCCACAAAATGACGCGTTTTTAGAAAAAATACAAAATCATAAGTATATAACCACGAATTTCGTTTGGTATATCATAATACCATATCCTCAAGCTAATAGACAAGAAAAATCAATTTTTGGTTCTGCAAAAAAATCTGGCAAAATGCGTGAGTGTTGTTAACCCACAAAATGACGCGTTTTTGAAAAAATACAAAATCATAAGTATATAACCACGAATTGACCAGTTTTCGTTCTGGTATATCATAATACCATATACTATAGCTAATAGACAAGAAAAATCATTTTTTGGTTGTGCTAAAAATTTTGGCAAAATGCGTGAGTGTTGTTAACCCACAAAATGCCGCGTTTTTAAAAAATACAAAATCATATGTATATAACCAAGAAATGACCCCTTTTTGTTCTGGTGTATCATAATACCATATACTCAAGCTAAAAAACAAGAAAAATCAATTTTTGATTCGGCAAAAAAATCTGGCATAATGCGTGAGTGTTAACCCACAAAATGGCGTGTTTTTGAAAAAATACAAAATCATAAGTATATATTACCACGAATTGTCCCGTTTTCATTTTGGTATATCATAATACCATATCTTCAAGCTAATAGACAAGAAAAATCAATTTTTGGTTCTGCAAAAAAATCTGTCAAAATGCGTGAGTGTTAACCCACAAAATGACGCATTTTAGAAAAAATACAAAATTATAAGAATATAACCACGAATTGACCGTTTTCGTTCTGGTATATCATAATACCATATACTATAGCTAATAGACAAGAAAAATCAATTTTTGGTTCTTCAAAAAAATCTGGCAAAATGCGTGAGTGTTAACCCACAAAATGACGTGTTTTTGAAAAAAAATACAAAATCATAAGTATATAACCACGAATTGACCCTTTTTTGTTCTGGTATATTATAATACCATATACTATAGCTAATATAAAATAAAAATAGATTTTTGGTTGTGCTAAAAAATCTGGCAAAATGCGTGAGTGTTAACGCACAAAATGACGCGTTTTTGAAAAAAATACAAAATCATAAGTTTATAACCACGAATTAACCCGTTTTTGTTCTGGTATATCATAATAACATATCCTCAAGCTAATAGACAAGAAAAATCAATTTTTGGTTCTGCAAAAAAATCTGGCAAAATGCATGAGTGTTAACCCACAAAATGGCGCGTTTTTGAAAAAATACAAAATCATAAGTATATAACCACGAATTTCGTTCCGGTATATCAGAGTACCATATCCTCAAACTAATAGACAAGAAAAATCAATTTTTGGTTCTGCAAAAAAAATCTGGCGAAATGCGTGAGTAACCCACAAAATGACGCGTTTTTGAAAAAATACAAAATCATAAGTATATAACCACGAATTGACCCGTTTTCGTTATGGTATATCATAATAACTTATCCTCAAGCTAATAGACAAGAAAAATCAATTTTTGGTTCTGCAAAAAAATCTGGCAAAATGCGTGAGTGTTAACCCACAAAATGACGCGTTTTTGAAAAAAATACAAAATCATAAGTTTATAACCACGAATTAACCCGTTTTCATTCTGGTATATCATAATACCATATCTTCAAGCTAATAGACAAGAAAAATCAATTTTTGGTTCTGCAAATAAATCTAGCAAAATGCGTGAGTGTTAACCCACAAAATGACGCGTTTTTAGAAAAAATACAAAATCATAAGTATATAACCACGAATTTCGTTTGGTATATCATAATACCATATCCTCAAGCTGATAGACAAGAAAAATCAATTTTTGGTTCTGCAAAAAAAATCTGGCAAAAGGCGTGGGTATTTACCCACAAAATGGCGCGTTTTTGAAAAAAATAAAATCATAAGTATATAACCACGAATTGACCCGCTTTCGTTCTGGTATATCATAATACCATATCCTCAAGCTAATATGCAAGAAAAATCAATTTTTTGTTTAGCAAAAAAATCTGGCAAAATGCGTGAGTGTTAACCCACAAAATGACGCGTTTTTGAAAAAATACAAAATCATAAGTTTATAACCACGAATTAACCCGTTTTTGTTCTGGTATATCATAATAACATATCCTCAAGCTAATAGACAAGAAAAATCAATTTTTGGTTCTGCAAAAAAATCTGTCAAAATGCGTGAGTGTTAACCCACAAAATGACGCATTTTAGAAAAAATACAAAATTATAAGAATATAACCACGAATTGACCGTTTTCGTTCTGGTATATCATAATACCATATACTATAGCTAATAGACAAGAAAAATCAATTTTTGGTTCTTCAAAAAAATCTGGCAAAATGCGTGAGTGTTAACCCACAAAATGACGTGTTTTTGAAAAAAAATACAAAATCATAAGTATATAACCACGAATTGACCCTTTTTTGTTCTGGTATATTATAATACCATATACTATAGCTAATATAAAATAAAAATAGATTTTTGGTTGTGCTAAAAAATCTGGCAAAATGCGTGAGTGTTAACGCACAAAATGACGCGTTTTTGAAAAAAATACAAAATCATAAGTTTATAACCACGAATTAACCCGTTTTTGTTCTGGTATATCATAATAACATATCCTCAAGCTAATAGACAAGAAAAATCAATTTTTGGTTCTGCAAAAAAATCTGGCAAAATGCATGAGTGTTAACCCACAAAATGGCGCGTTTTTGAAAAAATACAAAATCATAAGTATATAACCACGAATTTCGTTCCGGTATATCAGAGTACCATATCCTCAAACTAATAGACAAGAAAAATCAATTTTTGGTTCTGCAAAAAAAATCTGGCGAAATGCGTGAGTAACCCACAAAATGACGCGTTTTTGAAAAAATACAAAATCATAAGTATATAACCACGAATTGACCCGTTTTCGTTATGGTATATCATAATAACTTATCCTCAAGCTAATAGACAAGAAAAATCAATTTTTGGTTCTGCAAAAAAATCTGGCAAAATGCGTGAGTGTTAACCCACAAAATGACGCGTTTTTGAAAAAAATACAAAATCATAAGTTTATAACCACGAATTAACCCGTTTTCATTCTGGTATATCATAATACCATATCTTCAAGCTAATAGACAAGAAAAATCAATTTTTGGTTCTGCAAATAAATCTAGCAAAATGCGTGAGTGTTAACCCACAAAATGACGCGTTTTTAGAAAAAATACAAAATCATAAGTATATAACCACGAATTTCGTTTGGTATATCATAATACCATATCCTCAAGCTGATAGACAAGAAAAATCAATTTTTGGTTCTGCAAAAAAAATCTGGCAAAAGGCGTGGGTATTTACCCACAAAATGGCGCGTTTTTGAAAAAAATAAAATCATAAGTATATAACCACGAATTGACCCGCTTTCGTTCTGGTATATCATAATACCATATCCTCAAGCTAATATGCAAGAAAAATCAATTTTTTGTTTAGCAAAAAAATCTGGCAAAATGCGTGAGTGTTAACCCACAAAATGACGCGTTTTTGAAAAAATACAAAATCATAAGTTTATAACCACGAATTAACCCGTTTTTGTTCTGGTATATCATAATAACATATCCTCAAGCTAATAGACAAGAAAAATCATTTTTTGGTTCTGCAAAAAAATCTGGCAAAATGCATGAGTGTTAACCCACAAAATGGCGCGTTTTTGAAAAAATACAAAATCATAAGTATATAACCACGAATTTCGTTCCGGTATATCAGAGTACCATATCCTCAAACTAATAGACAAGAAAAATCAATTTTTGGTTCTGCAAAAAAATCTGGCGAAATGCGTGAGTCTTTACCCACAAAATGACGCGTTTTTGAAAAAATACAAAATCATAAGTATATAACCACGAATTGTCCCGTTTTCGTTATGGTATATCATAATACCATATCCTCAAGCTAATAGACAAGAAAAATCAATTTTTGGTTCTGCAAAAAAATCTGGCAAAATGCGTGAGTGTTAACCCACAAAATGACGCGTTTTTGAAAAAATACAAAATCATAAGTTTATAACCACGAATTAACCCGTTTTCATTCTGGTATATCATAATACCATATCTTCAAGCTAATAGACAAGAAAAAACAATTTTTGGTTCTGCAAATAAATCTAGCAAAATGCGTGAGTGTTAACCCACAAAATGACGCGTTTTTAGAAAAAATACAAAATCATAAGTATATAACCACGAATTTCGTTTGGTATATCATAATACCATATCCTCAAGCTAATAGACAAGAAAAATCAATTTTTGGTTCTGCAAAAAAATCTGGCAAAATGCGTGAGTGTTGTTAACCCACAAAATGACGCGTTTTTGAAAAAATACAAAATCATAAGTATATAACCACGAATTGACCAGTTTTCGTTCTGGTATATCATAATACCATATACTATAGCTAATAGACAAGAAAAATCATTTTTTGGTTGTGCTAAAAATTTTGGCAAAATGCGTGAGTGTTGTTAACCCACAAAATGCCGCGTTTTTAAAAAATACAAAATCATATGTATATAACCAAGAAATGACCCCTTTTTGTTCTGGTGTATCATAATACCATATACTCAAGCTAAAAAACAAGAAAAATCAATTTTTGATTCGGCAAAAAAATCTGGCATAATGCGTGAGTGTTAACCCACAAAATGGCGTGTTTTTGAAAAAATACAAAATCATAAGTATATATTACCACGAATTGTCCCGTTTTCATTTTGGTATATCATAATACCATATCTTCAAGCTAATAGACAAGAAAAATCAATTTTTGGTTCTGCAAAAAAATCTGTCAAAATGCGTGAGTGTTAACCCACAAAATGACGCATTTTAGAAAAAATACAAAATTATAAGAATATAACCACGAATTGACCGTTTTCGTTCTGGTATATCATAATACCATATACTATAGCTAATAGACAAGAAAAATCAATTTTTGGTTCTTCAAAAAAATCTGGCAAAATGCGTGAGTGTTAACCCACAAAATGACGTGTTTTTGAAAAAAAATACAAAATCATAAGTATATAACCACGAATTGACCCTTTTTTGTTCTGGTATATTATAATACCATATACTATAGCTAATATAAAATAAAAATAGATTTTTGGTTGTGCTAAAAAATCTGGCAAAATGCGTGAGTGTTAACGCACAAAATGACGCGTTTTTGAAAAAAATACAAAATCATAAGTTTATAACCACGAATTAACCCGTTTTTGTTCTGGTATATCATAATAACATATCCTCAAGCTAATAGACAAGAAAAATCAATTTTTGGTTCTGCAAAAAAATCTGGCAAAATGCATGAGTGTTAACCCACAAAATGGCGCGTTTTTGAAAAAATACAAAATCATAAGTATATAACCACGAATTTCGTTCCGGTATATCAGAGTACCATATCCTCAAACTAATAGACAAGAAAAATCAATTTTTGGTTCTGCAAAAAAAATCTGGCGAAATGCGTGAGTAACCCACAAAATGACGCGTTTTTGAAAAAATACAAAATCATAAGTATATAACCACGAATTGACCCGTTTTCGTTATGGTATATCATAATAACTTATCCTCAAGCTAATAGACAAGAAAAATCAATTTTTGGTTCTGCAAAAAAATCTGGCAAAATGCGTAAGTGTTAACCCACAAAATGACGCGTTTTTGAAAAAAATACAAAATCATAAGTTTATAACCACGAATTAACCCGTTTTCATTCTGGTATATCATAATACCATATCTTCAAGCTAATAGACAAGAAAAATCAATTTTTGGTTCTGCAAATAAATTTAGCAAAATGCGTGAGTGTTAACCCACAAAATGACGCGTTTTTAGAAAAAATACAAAATCATAAGTATATAACCACGAATTTCGTTTGGTATATCATAATACCATATCCTCAAGCTGATAGACAAGAAAAATCAATTTTTGGTTCTGCAAAAAAAATCTGGCAAAAGGCGTGGGTATTTACCCACAAAATGGCGCGTTTTTGAAAAAAATAAAATCATAAGTATATAACCACGAATTGACTCGCTTTCGTTCTGGTATATCATAATACCATATCCTCAAGCTAATATGCAAGAAAAATCAATTTTTTGTTTAGCAAAAAAATCTGGCAAAATGCGTGAGTGTTAACCCACAAAATGACGCGTTTTTGAAAAAATACAAAATCATAAGTTTATAACCACGAATTAACCCGTTTTTGTTCTGGTATATCATAATAACATATCCTCAAGCTAATAGACAAGAAAAATCATTTTTTGGTTCTGCAAAAAAATCTGGCAAAATGCATGAGTGTTAACCCACAAAATGGCGCGTTTTTGAAAAAATACAAAATCATAAGTATATAACCACGAATTTCGTTCCGGTATATCAGAGTACCATATCCTCAAACTAATAGACAAGAAAAATCAATTTTTGGTTCTGCAAAAAAATCTGGCGAAATGCGTGAGTCTTTACCCACAAAATGACGCGTTTTTAAAAAAATACAAAATCATAAGTATATAACCACGAATTGTCCCGTTTTCGTTATGGTATATCATAATACCATATCCTCAAGCTAATAGACAAGAAAAATCAATTTTTGGTTCTGCAAAAAAATCTGGCAAAATGCGTGAGTGTTAACCCACAAAATGACGCGTTTTTGAAAAAATACAAAATCATAAGTTTATAACCACGAATTAACCCGTTTTCATTCTGGTATATCATAATACCATATCTTCAAGCTAATAGACAAGAAAAAACAATTTTTGGTTCTGCAAATAAATCTAGCAAAATGCGTGAGTGTTAACCCACAAAATGACGCGTTTTTAGAAAAAATACAAAATCATAAGTATATAACCACGAATTTCGTTTGGTATATCATAATACCATATCCTCAAGCTAATAGACAAGAAAAATCAATTTTTGGTTCTGCAAAAAAATCTGGCAAAATGCGTGAGTGTTGTTAACCCACAAAATGACGCGTTTTTGAAAAAATACAAAATCATAAGTATATAACCACGAATTGACCAGTTTTCGTTCTGGTATATCATAATACCATATACTATAGCTAATAGACAAGAAAAATCATTTTTTGGTTGTGCTAAAAATTTTGGCAAAATGCGTGAGTGTTGTTAACCCACAAAATGCCGCGTTTTTAAAAAATACAAAATCATATGTATATAACCAAGAAATGACCCCTTTTTGTTCTGGTGTATCATAATACCATATACTCAAGCTAAAAAACAAGAAAAATCAATTTTTGATTCGGCAAAAAAATCTGGCATAATGCGTGAGTGTTAACCCACAAAATGGCGTGTTTTTGAAAAAATACAAAATCATAAGTATATATTACCACGAATTGTCCCGTTTTCATTTTGGTATATCATAATACCATATCTTCAAGCTAATAGACAAGAAAAATCAATTTTTGGTTCTGCAAAAAAATCTGTCAAAATGCGTGAGTGTTAACCCACAAAATGACGCATTTTAGAAAAAATACAAAATTATAAGAATATAACCACGAATTGACCGTTTTCGTTCTGGTATATCATAATACCATATACTATAGCTAATAGACAAGAAAAATCAATTTTTGGTTCTTCAAAAAAATCTGGCAAAATGCGTGAGTGTTAACCCACAAAATGACGTGTTTTTGAAAAAAAATACAAAATCATAAGTATATAACCACGAATTGACCCTTTTTTGTTCTGGTATATTATAATACCATATACTATAGCTAATATAAAATAAAAATAGATTTTTGGTTGTGCTAAAAAATCTGGCAAAATGCGTGAGTGTTAACGCACAAAATGACGCGTTTTTGAAAAAAATACAAAATCATAAGTTTATAACCACGAATTAACCCGTTTTTGTTCTGGTATATCATAATAACATATCCTCAAGCTAATAGACAAGAAAAATCAATTTTTGGTTCTGCAAAAAAATCTGGCAAAATGCATGAGTGTTAACCCACAAAATGGCGCGTTTTTGAAAAAATACAAAATCATAAGTATATAACCACGAATTTCGTTCCGGTATATCAGAGTACCATATCCTCAAACTAATAGACAAGAAAAATCAATTTTTGGTTCTGCAAAAAAAATCTGGCGAAATGCGTGAGTAACCCACAAAATGACGCGTTTTTGAAAAAATACAAAATCATAAGTATATAACCACGAATTGACCCGTTTTCGTTATGGTATATCATAATAACTTATCCTCAAGCTAATAGACAAGAAAAATCAATTTTTGGTTCTGCAAAAAAATCTGGCAAAATGCGTGAGTGTTAACCCACAAAATGACGCGTTTTTGAAAAAAATACAAAATCATAAGTTTATAACCACGAATTAACCCGTTTTCATTCTGGTATATCATAATACCATATCTTCAAGCTAATAGACAAGAAAAATCAATTTTTGGTTCTGCAAATAAATCTAGCAAAATGCGTGAGTGTTAACCCACAAAATGACGCGTTTTTAGAAAAAATACAAAATCATAAGTATATAACCACGAATTTCGTTTGGTATATCATAATACCATATCCTCAAGCTGATAGACAAGAAAAATCAATTTTTGGTTCTGCAAAAAAAATCTGGCAAAAGGCGTGGGTATTTACCCACAAAATGGCGCGTTTTTGAAAAAAATAAAATCATAAGTATATAACCACGAATTGACCCGCTTTCGTTCTGGTATATCATAATACCATATCCTCAAGCTAATATGCAAGAAAAATCAATTTTTTGTTTAGCAAAAAAATCTGGCAAAATGCGTGAGTGTTAACCCACAAAATGACGCGTTTTTGAAAAAATACAAAATCATAAGTTTATAACCACGAATTAACCCGTTTTTGTTCTGGTATATCATAATAACATATCCTCAAGCTAATAGACAAGAAAAATCAATTTTTGGTTCTGCAAAAAAATCTGTCAAAATGCGTGAGTGTTAACCCACAAAATGACGCATTTTAGAAAAAATACAAAATTATAAGAATATAACCACGAATTGACCGTTTTCGTTCTGGTATATCATAATACCATATACTATAGCTAATAGACAAGAAAAATCAATTTTTGGTTCTTCAAAAAAATCTGGCAAAATGCGTGAGTGTTAACCCACAAAATGACGTGTTTTTGAAAAAAAATACAAAATCATAAGTATATAACCACGAATTGACCCTTTTTTGTTCTGGTATATTATAATACCATATACTATAGCTAATATAAAATAAAAATAGATTTTTGGTTGTGCTAAAAAATCTGGCAAAATGCGTGAGTGTTAACGCACAAAATGACGCGTTTTTGAAAAAAATACAAAATCATAAGTTTATAACCACGAATTAACCCGTTTTTGTTCTGGTATATCATAATAACATATCCTCAAGCTAATAGACAAGAAAAATCAATTTTTGGTTCTGCAAAAAAATCTGGCAAAATGCATGAGTGTTAACCCACAAAATGGCGCGTTTTTGAAAAAATACAAAATCATAAGTATATAACCACGAATTTCGTTCCGGTATATCAGAGTACCATATCCTCAAACTAATAGACAAGAAAAATCAATTTTTGGTTCTGCAAAAAAAATCTGGCGAAATGCGTGAGTAACCCACAAAATGACGCGTTTTTGAAAAAATACAAAATCATAAGTATATAACCACGAATTGACCCGTTTTCGTTATGGTATATCATAATAACTTATCCTCAAGCTAATAGACAAGAAAAATCAATTTTTGGTTCTGCAAAAAAATCTGGCAAAATGCGTGAGTGTTAACCCACAAAATGACGCGTTTTTGAAAAAAATACAAAATCATAAGTTTATAACCACGAATTAACCCGTTTTCATTCTGGTATATCATAATACCATATCTTCAAGCTAATAGACAAGAAAAATCAATTTTTGGTTCTGCAAATAAATCTAGCAAAATGCGTGAGTGTTAACCCACAAAATGACGCGTTTTTAGAAAAAATACAAAATCATAAGTATATAACCACGAATTTCGTTTGGTATATCATAATACCATATCCTCAAGCTGATAGACAAGAAAAATCAATTTTTGGTTCTGCAAAAAAAATCTGGCAAAAGGCGTGGGTATTTACCCACAAAATGGCGCGTTTTTGAAAAAAATAAAATCATAAGTATATAACCACGAATTGACCCGCTTTCGTTCTGGTATATCATAATACCATATCCTCAAGCTAATATGCAAGAAAAATCAATTTTTTGTTTAGCAAAAAAATCTGGCAAAATGCGTGAGTGTTAACCCACAAAATGACGCGTTTTTGAAAAAATACAAAATCATAAGTTTATAACCACGAATTAACCCGTTTTTGTTCTGGTATATCATAATAACATATCCTCAAGCTAATAGACAAGAAAAATCATTTTTTGGTTCTGCAAAAAAATCTGGCAAAATGCATGAGTGTTAACCCACAAAATGGCGCGTTTTTGAAAAAATACAAAATCATAAGTATATAACCACGAATTTCGTTCCGGTATATCAGAGTACCATATCCTCAAACTAATAGACAAGAAAAATCAATTTTTGGTTCTGCAAAAAAATCTGGCGAAATGCGTGAGTCTTTACCCACAAAATGACGCGTTTTTGAAAAAATACAAAATCATAAGTATATAACCACGAATTGTCCCGTTTTCGTTATGGTATATCATAATACCATATCCTCAAGCTAATAGACAAGAAAAATCAATTTTTGGTTCTGCAAAAAAATCTGGCAAAATGCGTGAGTGTTAACCCACAAAATGACGCGTTTTTGAAAAAATACAAAATCATAAGTTTATAACCACGAATTAACCCGTTTTCATTCTGGTATATCATAATACCATATCTTCAAGCTAATAGACAAGAAAAAACAATTTTTGGTTCTGCAAATAAATCTAGCAAAATGCGTGAGTGTTAACCCACAAAATGACGCGTTTTTAGAAAAAATACAAAATCATAAGTATATAACCACGAATTTCGTTTGGTATATCATAATACCATATCCTCAAGCTAATAGACAAGAAAAATCAATTTTTGGTTCTGCAAAAAAATCTGGCAAAATGCGTGAGTGTTGTTAACCCACAAAATGACGCGTTTTTGAAAAAATACAAAATCATAAGTATATAACCACGAATTGACCAGTTTTCGTTCTGGTATATCATAATACCATATACTATAGCTAATAGACAAGAAAAATCATTTTTTGGTTGTGCTAAAAATTTTGGCAAAATGCGTGAGTGTTGTTAACCCACAAAATGCCGCGTTTTTAAAAAATACAAAATCATATGTATATAACCAAGAAATGACCCCTTTTTGTTCTGGTGTATCATAATACCATATACTCAAGCTAAAAAACAAGAAAAATCAATTTTTGATTCGGCAAAAAAATCTGGCATAATGCGTGAGTGTTAACCCACAAAATGGCGTGTTTTTGAAAAAATACAAAATCATAAGTATATATTACCACGAATTGTCCCGTTTTCATTTTGGTATATCATAATACCATATCTTCAAGCTAATAGACAAGAAAAATCAATTTTTGGTTCTGCAAAAAAATCTGTCAAAATGCGTGAGTGTTAACCCACAAAATGACGCATTTTAGAAAAAATACAAAATTATAAGAATATAACCACGAATTGACCGTTTTCGTTCTGGTATATCATAATACCATATACTATAGCTAATAGACAAGAAAAATCAATTTTTGGTTCTTCAAAAAAATCTGGCAAAATGCGTGAGTGTTAACCCACAAAATGACGTGTTTTTGAAAAAAAATACAAAATCATAAGTATATAACCACGAATTGACCCTTTTTTGTTCTGGTATATTATAATACCATATACTATAGCTAATATAAAATAAAAATAGATTTTTGGTTGTGCTAAAAAATCTGGCAAAATGCGTGAGTGTTAACGCACAAAATGACGCGTTTTTGAAAAAAATACAAAATCATAAGTTTATAACCACGAATTAACCCGTTTTTGTTCTGGTATATCATAATAACATATCCTCAAGCTAATAGACAAGAAAAATCAATTTTTGGTTCTGCAAAAAAATCTGGCAAAATGCATGAGTGTTAACCCACAAAATGGCGCGTTTTTGAAAAAATACAAAATCATAAGTATATAACCACGAATTTCGTTCCGGTATATCAGAGTACCATATCCTCAAACTAATAGACAAGAAAAATCAATTTTTGGTTCTGCAAAAAAAATCTGGCGAAATGCGTGAGTAACCCACAAAATGACGCGTTTTTGAAAAAATACAAAATCATAAGTATATAACCACGAATTGACCCGTTTTCGTTATGGTATATCATAATAACTTATCCTCAAGCTAATAGACAAGAAAAATCAATTTTTGGTTCTGCAAAAAAATCTGGCAAAATGCGTGAGTGTTAACCCACAAAATGACGCGTTTTTGAAAAAAATACAAAATCATAAGTTTATAACCACGAATTAACCCGTTTTCATTCTGGTATATCATAATACCATATCTTCAAGCTAATAGACAAGAAAAATCAATTTTTGGTTCTGCAAATAAATCTAGCAAAATGCGTGAGTGTTAACCCACAAAATGACGCGTTTTTAGAAAAAATACAAAATCATAAGTATATAACCACGAATTTCGTTTGGTATATCATAATACCATATCCTCAAGCTGATAGACAAGAAAAATCAATTTTTGGTTCTGCAAAAAAAATCTGGCAAAAGGCGTGGGTATTTACCCACAAAATGGCGCGTTTTTGAAAAAAATAAAATCATAAGTATATAACCACGAATTGACCCGCTTTCGTTCTGGTATATCATAATACCATATCCTCAAGCTAATATGCAAGAAAAATCAATTTTTTGTTTAGCAAAAAAATCTGGCAAAATGCGTGAGTGTTAACCCACAAAATGACGCGTTTTTGAAAAAATACAAAATCATAAGTTTATAACCACGAATTAACCCGTTTTTGTTCTGGTATATCATAATAACATATCCTCAAGCTAATAGACAAGAAAAATCAATTTTTGGTTCTGCAAAAAAATCTGTCAAAATGCGTGAGTGTTAACCCACAAAATGACGCATTTTAGAAAAAATACAAAATTATAAGAATATAACCACGAATTGACCGTTTTCGTTCTGGTATATCATAATACCATATACTATAGCTAATAGACAAGAAAAATCAATTTTTGGTTCTTCAAAAAAATCTGGCAAAATGCGTGAGTGTTAACCCACAAAATGACGTGTTTTTGAAAAAAAATACAAAATCATAAGTATATAACCACGAATTGACCCTTTTTTGTTCTGGTATATTATAATACCATATACTATAGCTAATATAAAATAAAAATAGATTTTTGGTTGTGCTAAAAAATCTGGCAAAATGCGTGAGTGTTAACGCACAAAATGACGCGTTTTTGAAAAAAATACAAAATCATAAGTTTATAACCACGAATTAACCCGTTTTTGTTCTGGTATATCATAATAACATATCCTCAAGCTAATAGACAAGAAAAATCAATTTTTGGTTCTGCAAAAAAATCTGGCAAAATGCATGAGTGTTAACCCACAAAATGGCGCGTTTTTGAAAAAATACAAAATCATAAGTATATAACCACGAATTTCGTTCCGGTATATCAGAGTACCATATCCTCAAACTAATAGACAAGAAAAATCAATTTTTGGTTCTGCAAAAAAAATCTGGCGAAATGCGTGAGTAACCCACAAAATGACGCGTTTTTGAAAAAATACAAAATCATAAGTATATAACCACGAATTGACCCGTTTTCGTTATGGTATATCATAATAACTTATCCTCAAGCTAATAGACAAGAAAAATCAATTTTTGGTTCTGCAAAAAAATCTGGCAAAATGCGTGAGTGTTAACCCACAAAATGACGCGTTTTTGAAAAAAATACAAAATCATAAGTTTATAACCACGAATTAACCCGTTTTCATTCTGGTATATCATAATACCATATCTTCAAGCTAATAGACAAGAAAAATCAATTTTTGGTTCTGCAAATAAATCTAGCAAAATGCGTGAGTGTTAACCCACAAAATGACGCGTTTTTAGAAAAAATACAAAATCATAAGTATATAACCACGAATTTCGTTTGGTATATCATAATACCATATCCTCAAGCTGATAGACAAGAAAAATCAATTTTTGGTTCTGCAAAAAAAATCTGGCAAAAGGCGTGGGTATTTACCCACAAAATGGCGCGTTTTTGAAAAAAATAAAATCATAAGTATATAACCACGAATTGACCCGCTTTCGTTCTGGTATATCATAATACCATATCCTCAAGCTAATATGCAAGAAAAATCAATTTTTTGTTTAGCAAAAAAATCTGGCAAAATGCGTGAGTGTTAACCCACAAAATGACGCGTTTTTGAAAAAATACAAAATCATAAGTTTATAACCACGAATTAACCCGTTTTTGTTCTGGTATATCATAATAACATATCCTCAAGCTAATAGACAAGAAAAATCATTTTTTGGTTCTGCAAAAAAATCTGGCAAAATGCATGAGTGTTAACCCACAAAATGGCGCGTTTTTGAAAAAATACAAAATCATAAGTATATAACCACGAATTTCGTTCCGGTATATCAGAGTACCATATCCTCAAACTAATAGACAAGAAAAATCAATTTTTGGTTCTGCAAAAAAATCTGGCGAAATGCGTGAGTCTTTACCCACAAAATGACGCGTTTTTGAAAAAATACAAAATCATAAGTATATAACCACGAATTGTCCCGTTTTCGTTATGGTATATCATAATACCATATCCTCAAGCTAATAGACAAGAAAAATCAATTTTTGGTTCTGCAAAAAAATCTGGCAAAATGCGTGAGTGTTAACCCACAAAATGACGCGTTTTTGAAAAAATACAAAATCATAAGTTTATAACCACGAATTAACCCGTTTTCATTCTGGTATATCATAATACCATATCTTCAAGCTAATAGACAAGAAAAAACAATTTTTGGTTCTGCAAATAAATCTAGCAAAATGCGTGAGTGTTAACCCACAAAATGACGCGTTTTTAGAAAAAATACAAAATCATAAGTATATAACCACGAATTTCGTTTGGTATATCATAATACCATATCCTCAAGCTAATAGACAAGAAAAATCAATTTTTGGTTCTGCAAAAAAATCTGGCAAAATGCGTGAGTGTTGTTAACCCACAAAATGACGCGTTTTTGAAAAAATACAAAATCATAAGTATATAACCACGAATTGACCAGTTTTCGTTCTGGTATATCATAATACCATATACTATAGCTAATAGACAAGAAAAATCATTTTTTGGTTGTGCTAAAAATTTTGGCAAAATGCGTGAGTGTTGTTAACCCACAAAATGCCGCGTTTTTAAAAAATACAAAATCATATGTATATAACCAAGAAATGACCCCTTTTTGTTCTGGTGTATCATAATACCATATACTCAAGCTAAAAAACAAGAAAAATCAATTTTTGATTCGGCAAAAAAATCTGGCATAATGCGTGAGTGTTAACCCACAAAATGGCGTGTTTTTGAAAAAATACAAAATCATAAGTATATATTACCACGAATTGTCCCGTTTTCATTTTGGTATATCATAATACCATATCTTCAAGCTAATAGACAAGAAAAATCAATTTTTGGTTCTGCAAAAAAATCTGTCAAAATGCGTGAGTGTTAACCCACAAAATGACGCATTTTAGAAAAAATACAAAATTATAAGAATATAACCACGAATTGACCGTTTTCGTTCTGGTATATCATAATACCATATACTATAGCTAATAGACAAGAAAAATCAATTTTTGGTTCTTCAAAAAAATCTGGCAAAATGCGTGAGTGTTAACCCACAAAATGACGTGTTTTTGAAAAAAAATACAAAATCATAAGTATATAACCACGAATTGACCCTTTTTTGTTCTGGTATATTATAATACCATATACTATAGCTAATATAAAATAAAAATAGATTTTTGGTTGTGCTAAAAAATCTGGCAAAATGCGTGAGTGTTAACGCACAAAATGACGCGTTTTTGAAAAAAATACAAAATCATAAGTTTATAACCACGAATTAACCCGTTTTTGTTCTGGTATATCATAATAACATATCCTCAAGCTAATAGACAAGAAAAATCAATTTTTGGTTCTGCAAAAAAATCTGGCAAAATGCATGAGTGTTAACCCACAAAATGGCGCGTTTTTGAAAAAATACAAAATCATAAGTATATAACCACGAATTTCGTTCCGGTATATCAGAGTACCATATCCTCAAACTAATAGACAAGAAAAATCAATTTTTGGTTCTGCAAAAAAAATCTGGCGAAATGCGTGAGTAACCCACAAAATGACGCGTTTTTGAAAAAATACAAAATCATAAGTATATAACCACGAATTGACCCGTTTTCGTTATGGTATATCATAATAACTTATCCTCAAGCTAATAGACAAGAAAAATCAATTTTTGGTTCTGCAAAAAAATCTGGCAAAATGCGTAAGTGTTAACCCACAAAATGACGCGTTTTTGAAAAAAATACAAAATCATAAGTTTATAACCACGAATTAACCCGTTTTCATTCTGGTATATCATAATACCATATCTTCAAGCTAATAGACAAGAAAAATCAATTTTTGGTTCTGCAAATAAATTTAGCAAAATGCGTGAGTGTTAACCCACAAAATGACGCGTTTTTAGAAAAAATACAAAATCATAAGTATATAACCACGAATTTCGTTTGGTATATCATAATACCATATCCTCAAGCTGATAGACAAGAAAAATCAATTTTTGGTTCTGCAAAAAAAATCTGGCAAAAGGCGTGGGTATTTACCCACAAAATGGCGCGTTTTTGAAAAAAATAAAATCATAAGTATATAACCACGAATTGACCCGCTTTCGTTCTGGTATATCATAATACCATATCCTCAAGCTAATATGCAAGAAAAATCAATTTTTTGTTTAGCAAAAAAATCTGGCAAAATGCGTGAGTGTTAACCCACAAAATGACGCGTTTTTGAAAAAATACAAAATCATAAGTTTATAACCACGAATTAACCCGTTTTTGTTCTGGTATATCATAATAACATATCCTCAAGCTAATAGACAAGAAAAATCAATTTTTGGTTCTGCAAAAAAATCTGTCAAAATGCGTGAGTGTTAACCCACAAAATGACGCATTTTAGAAAAAATACAAAATTATAAGAATATAACCACGAATTGACCGTTTTCGTTCTGGTATATCATAATACCATATACTATAGCTAATAGACAAGAAAAATCAATTTTTGGTTCTTCAAAAAAATCTGGCAAAATGCGTGAGTGTTAACCCACAAAATGACGTGTTTTTGAAAAAAAATACAAAATCATAAGTATATAACCACGAATTGACCCTTTTTTGTTCTGGTATATTATAATACCATATACTATAGCTAATATAAAATAAAAATAGATTTTTGGTTGTGCTAAAAAATCTGGCAAAATGCGTGAGTGTTAACGCACAAAATGACGCGTTTTTGAAAAAAATACAAAATCATAAGTTTATAACCACGAATTAACCCGTTTTTGTTCTGGTATATCATAATAACATATCCTCAAGCTAATAGACAAGAAAAATCAATTTTTGGTTCTGCAAAAAAATCTGGCAAAATGCATGAGTGTTAACCCACAAAATGGCGCGTTTTTGAAAAAATACAAAATCATAAGTATATAACCACGAATTTCGTTCCGGTATATCAGAGTACCATATCCTCAAACTAATAGACAAGAAAAATCAATTTTTGGTTCTGCAAAAAAAATCTGGCGAAATGCGTGAGTAACCCACAAAATGACGCGTTTTTGAAAAAATACAAAATCATAAGTATATAACCACGAATTGACCCGTTTTCGTTATGGTATATCATAATAACTTATCCTCAAGCTAATAGACAAGAAAAATCAATTTTTGGTTCTGCAAAAAAATCTGGCAAAATGCGTGAGTGTTAACCCACAAAATGACGCGTTTTTGAAAAAAATACAAAATCATAAGTTTATAACCACGAATTAACCCGTTTTCATTCTGGTATATCATAATACCATATCTTCAAGCTAATAGACAAGAAAAATCAATTTTTGGTTCTGCAAATAAATCTAGCAAAATGCGTGAGTGTTAACCCACAAAATGACGCGTTTTTAGAAAAAATACAAAATCATAAGTATATAACCACGAATTTCGTTTGGTATATCATAATACCATATCCTCAAGCTGATAGACAAGAAAAATCAATTTTTGGTTCTGCAAAAAAAATCTGGCAAAAGGCGTGGGTATTTACCCACAAAATGGCGCGTTTTTGAAAAAAATAAAATCATAAGTATATAACCACGAATTGACCCGCTTTCGTTCTGGTATATCATAATACCATATCCTCAAGCTAATATGCAAGAAAAATCAATTTTTTGTTTAGCAAAAAAATCTGGCAAAATGCGTGAGTGTTAACCCACAAAATGACGCGTTTTTGAAAAAATACAAAATCATAAGTTTATAACCACGAATTAACCCGTTTTTGTTCTGGTATATCATAATAACATATCCTCAAGCTAATAGACAAGAAAAATCATTTTTTGGTTCTGCAAAAAAATCTGGCAAAATGCATGAGTGTTAACCCACAAAATGGCGCGTTTTTGAAAAAATACAAAATCATAAGTATATAACCACGAATTTCGTTCCGGTATATCAGAGTACCATATCCTCAAACTAATAGACAAGAAAAATCAATTTTTGGTTCTGCAAAAAAATCTGGCGAAATGCGTGAGTCTTTACCCACAAAATGACGCGTTTTTGAAAAAATACAAAATCATAAGTATATAACCACGAATTGTCCCGTTTTCGTTATGGTATATCATAATACCATATCCTCAAGCTAATAGACAAGAAAAATCAATTTTTGGTTCTGCAAAAAAATCTGGCAAAATGCGTGAGTGTTAACCCACAAAATGACGCGTTTTTGAAAAAATACAAAATCATAAGTTTATAACCACGAATTAACCCGTTTTTATTCTGGTATATCATAATACCATATCTTCAAGCTAATAGATAAGAAAAATCAATTTTTGGTTCTGCAAATAAATCTAGCAAAATGCGTGAGTGTTAACCCACAAAATGACGCGTTTTTAGAAAAAATACAAAATCATAAGTATATAACCACGAATTTCGTTTGGTATATCATAATACCATATCCTCAAGCTAATAGACAAGAAAAATCAATTTTTGGTTCTGCAAAAAAATCTGGCAAAATGCGTGAGTGTTGTTAACCCACAAAATGACGCGTTTTTGAAAAAATACAAAATCATAAGTATATAACCACGAATTGACCAGTTTTCGTTCTGGTATATCATAATACCATATACTATAGCTAATAGACAAGAAAAATCATTTTTTGGTTGTGCTAAAAATTTTGGCAAAATGCGTGAGTGTTGTTAACCCACAAAATGCCGCGTTTTTAAAAAATACAAAATCATATGTATATAACCAAGAAATGACCCCTTTTTGTTCTGGTGTATCATAATACCATATACTCAAGCTAATAAACAAGAAAAATCAATTTTTGATTCGGCAAAAAAATCTGGCATAATGCGTGAGTGTTAACCCACAAAATGGCGTGTTTTTGAAAAAATACAAAATCATAAGTATATATTACCATGAATTGTCCCGTTTTCATTTTGGTATATCATAATACCATATCTTCAAGCTAATAGACAAGAAAAATCAATTTTTGGTTCTGCAAAAAAATCCGGCAAAATGCGTGAGTGTTAACCCACAAAATGACGCATTTTAGAAAAAATACAAAATTATAAGTATATAACCACGAATTGACCCTTTTTTGTTCTGGTATATTATAATACCATATACTATAGCTAATATAAAATAAAAATAGATTTTTGGTTGTGCTAAAAAATCTGGCAAAATGCGTGAGTGTTAACGCACAAAATGACGCGTTTTTGAAAAAAATACAAAATCATAAGTTTATAACCACGAATTAACCCGTTTTTGTTCTGGTATATCATAATAACATATCCTCAAGCTAATAGACAAAAAAAATCAATTTTTGGTTCTGCAAAAAAATCTGGCAAAATGCATGAGTGTTAACCCACAAAATGGCGCGTTTTTGAAAAAATACAAAATCATAAGTATATAACCACGAATTTCGTTCCGGTATATCAGAGTACCATATCCTCAAACTAATAGACAAGAAAAATCAATTTTTGGTTCTGCAAAAAAAAATCTGGCGAAATGCGTGAGTCTTTACCCACAAAATGACGCGTTTTTGAAAAAATACAAAATCATAAGTATATAACCACGAATTGACCCGTTTTCGTTATGGTATATCATAATAACTTATCCTTAAGCTAATAGACAAGAAAAATCAATTTTTGGTTCTACAAAAAAATCTGGCAAAATGCGTGAGTGTTAACCCACAAAATGATGCGTTTTTGAAAAAAATACAAAATCATAAGTTTATAACCACGAATTAACCCGTTTTCATTCTGGTATATCATAATACCATATCTTCAAGCTAATAGACAAGAAAAATCAATTTTTGGTTCTGCAAATAAATCTAGCAAAATGCGTGAGTGTTAACCCACAAAATGACGCGTTTTTAGAAAAAATACAAAATCATAAGTATATAACCACGAATTTCGTTTGGTATATCATAATACCATATCCTCAAGCTGATAGACAAGAAAAATCAATTTTTGGTTCTGCAAAAAAAATCTGGCAAAAGGCGTGGGTATTTATTTACCCACAAAATGGCGCGTTTTTGAAAAAAATAAAATCATAAGTATATAACCACGAATTGACCCGCTTTCGTTCTGGTATATCATAATACCATATCCTCAAGCTAATATGCAAGAAAAATCAATTTTTTGTTTAGCAAAAAAATCTGGCAAAATGCGACCCACAAAATGACGCGTTTTTGAAAAAATACAAAATCATAAGTATATAACCACGAATTGACCCGTTTTCGTTATGGTATATCATAATACCATATCCTCAAGCTAATAGACAAGAAAAATCAATTTTTGGTTCTGCAAAAAAAATCTTGCAAAATGGCGCGTTTTAGAAAAAAATACAAAATCATAAGTATATAACCACGAATTGACCCATTTTCGTTCTGGTATATCATAATACCATATACTCAAGCTAATAGACAAGAAAAATCAATTTTTGGTTCTGCAAAAAAATCTGGCAAAATGCACGCGTTTTAGAAAAAATACAAAATCATAAGTATATAACCACGAATTGACCCGTTTTCGTTCTGGTATATCATAATAACATATCCTCAAGCTAATAGACAAGAAAAATCATTTTTTGGTTCTGCAAAAAAATCTGTCAAAATGCATGAGGTTAACCCACAAAATGGCGCGTTTTTGAAAAAATACAAAATCATAAGTATATAACCACGAATTGACCCGTTTTCGTTCTGGTATATCATAATACCATATCCTCAAGCTAAAAGACAATAAAAATCAAGTTTTGGTTTTGCAAAAAAATATGGCAAAATGCGTGAGTGTTAAAACCCACAAAATGACGCGTTTTAGAAAAAATACAAAATTATAAGTATATAACCACGAATTGACCGTTTTTGTTCTGGTATATCATAATACCATATCCTCAAGCTAATAGACAAGAAAAATCAATTTTTGGTTTTGCAAAAAAATCTGGCAAAATGCGTCAGTAACCCAAAAAATGACTCATTTAAGAAAAAATAAAAAATCACAAGTATATAACCACAAATTGACCCGTTTTCGTTATAGTATATCATAATACCATATCCTTAAGCTAATAGACAAGAAAAAACAATTTTTGATTTTGCAAAAAAAATCTGGCAAAATGCGTGGGTATTTACCCACAAAATGACGCGTTTTTGAAAAAATACAAAATCGTAAATATATAACCATGAATTGACCCGTTTTCATTTTGGTATATCATAATACCATATCTTCAAGCTAATAGAAAAGAAAAATCAATTTTTAGTTCTGCAAAAAAATCCGGCAAAATGCGTAAGTGTTAACCCACAAAATAAGGCGTTTGAGAAAAAAATACAAAATCATAAGTATATAACCACGAATTGACAGTTTTTGTTCTGGTATATCAT
Organism: Nemophila menziesii; assembly: GCA_029959085.1. Taxonomy (NCBI): domain Eukaryota; kingdom Viridiplantae; phylum Streptophyta; class Magnoliopsida; order Boraginales; family Hydrophyllaceae; genus Nemophila; species Nemophila menziesii. The sequence continues at coordinate 1,529,435 of JARWIR010000036.1, read as the reverse complement.
AATACCATATCCTAAAGCTAATAGACAAGAAAAATCAATTTTTGGTTCTTCAAAAAAATCTGGCAAAATGCGTGAGTGTTAACCCACAAAATGACGTGTTTTTGAAAAAAAATACAAAATCATAAGTATATAACCACGAATTGACCCTTTTTTGTTCTGGTATATTATAATACCATATACTATAGCTAATATAAAATAAAAATAGATTTTTGGTTGTGCTAAAAAATCTGGCAAAATGCGTGAGTGTTAACGCACAAAATGGCGCGTTTTTGAAAAATACAAAATTATAAGTATATAACCACGAATTGACCCGCTTTCGTTCTGGTATATCATAATACCATATCCTCAAGCTGATATGCAAGAAAAATCAATTTTTGGTTCTGCAAAAAAATCTGGCAAAATGCACGAGTGTTAACCCACAAAATGACGCGTTTTAGAAAAAATACAAAATCATAAGTATATAACCACGAATTGACCCGTTTTCGTTCTGGTATATCATAATACCATATCCTCAAGCTAAAAGACAATAAAAATCAAGTTTTGGTTTTGCAAAAAAATCTGGCAAAATGCGTGAGTGTTAAAACCCACAAAATGACGCGTTTTAGAAAAAATACAAAATTATAAGTATATAACCACGAATTGACCGTTTTTGTTCTGGTATATCATAATACCATATCCTCAAGCTAATAGACAAGAAAAATCAATTTTTGGTTTTGCAAAAAAATCTGGCAAAATGCGTCAGTAACCCAAAAAATGACTCATTTAAGAAAAAATAAAAAATCACAAGTATATAACCACAAATTGACCCGTTTTCGTTATGGTATATCATAATACCATATCCTTAAGCTAATAGACAAGAAAAAACAATTTTTGATTTTGCAAAAAAAATCTTGCAAAATGCGTGGGTATTTACCCACAAAATGACGCGTTTTTGAAAAAATACAAAATCGTAAATATATAACCATGAATTGACCCGTTTTCATTTTGGTATATCATAATACCATATCTTCAAGCTAATAGAAAAGAAAAATCAATTTTTAGTTCTGCAAAAAAATCCGGCAAAATGCGTGAGTGTTAACCCACAAAATAAGGCGTTTGAGAAAAAAATACAAAATCATAAGTATATAACCACGAATTGACAGTTTTTGTTCTGGTATATCATAATACCATATCCTAAAGCTAATAGACAAGAAAAATCAATTTTTGGTTCTTCAAAAAAATCTGGCAAAATGCGTGAGTGTTAACCCACAAAATGACGTGGTTTTGAAAAAAAATACAAAATCATAAGTATATAACCACGAATTGACCCTTTTTTGTTCTGGTATATTATAATACCATATACTATAGCTAATATAAAATAAAAATAGATTTTTGGTTGTGCTAAAAAATCTGGCAAAATGCGTGAGTGTTAACGCACAAAATGGCGCGTTTTTGAAAAATACAAAATTATAAGTATATAACGACGAATTGACCCGCTTTCGTTCTGGTATATCATAATATCATATCCTCAAGCTGATATGCAAGAAAAATCAATTTTTGGTTCTGCAAAAAAATCTGGCAAAATGCGTGAGTGTTAACCCACAAAATGACGCGTTTTAGAAAAAATACAAAATCATAAGTATATAACCACGAATTGACCGTTTTCGTTCTGGTATGCAAAAAAAATCTGGCAAAAGGCGTGGGTATTTACCCACAAAATGGCGCGTTTTTGAAAAAAATAAAATCATAAGTATATAACCACGAATTAACCCGTTTTTTTTCTGGTATATCATAATAACATATCCTCAAGCTAATAGACAAGAAAAATCAATTTTTGGTTCTGCAAAAAAATCTGGCAAAATGCATGAGTGTTAACCCACAAAATGGCGCGTTTTTGAAAAAATACAAAATCATAAGTATATAACCACGAATTTCGTTCCGGTATATCAGAGTACCATATCCTCAAACTAATAGACAAGAAAAATCAATTTTTGGTTCTGCAAAAAAAATCTGGCGAAATGCGTGAGTCTTTACCCACAAAATGACGCGTTTTTGAAAAAATACAAAATCATAAGTATATAACCACGAATTGACCCGTTTTCGTTATGGTATATCATAATACCTTATCCTCAAGCTAATAGACAAGAAAAATCAATTTTTGGTTCTGCAAAAAAATCTGGCAAAATGCGTGAGTGTTAACCCACAAAATGACGCGTTTTTGAAAAAAATACAAAATCATAAGTTTATAACCACGAATTAACCCGTTTTCATTCTGGTATATCATAATACCATATCTTCAAGCTAATAGACAAGAAAAATAAATTTTTGGTTCTGCAAATAAATCTAGCAAAATGCGTGAGTGTTAACCCACAAAATGACGCGTTTTTAGAAAAAATACAAAATCATAAGTATATAACCACGAATTTCGTTTGGTATATCATAATACCATATCCTCAAGCTGATAGACAAGAAAAATCAATTTTTGGTTCTGCAAAAAAAATCTGGCAAAAGGCGTGGGTATTTACCCACAAAATGGCGCGTTTTTGAAAAAAATAAAATCATAAGTATATAACCACGAATTGACCCGCTTTCATTCTGGTATATCATAATACCATATCCTCAAGCTAATATGCAAGAAAAATCAATTTTTTGTTTAGCAAAAAAATCTGGCAAAATGCGTGAGTGTTAACCCACAAAATGACGCGTTTTTGAAAAAATACAAAATCATAAGTTTATAACCACGAATTAACCCGTTTTTGTTCTGGTATATCATAATAACATATCCTCAAGCTAATAGACAAGAAAAATCAATTTTTGGTTCTGCAAAAAAATCTGGCAAAATGCATGAGTGTTAACCCACAAAATGGCGCGTTTTTGAAAAAATACAAAATCATAAGTATATAACCACGAATTTCGTTCCGGTATATCAGAGTACCATATCCTCAAACTAATAGACAAGAAAAATCAATTTTTGGTTCTGCAAAAAAATCTGGCGAAATGCGTGAGTCTTTACCCACAAAATGACGCGTTTTAAAAAAAATACAAAATCATAAGTATATAACCACGAATTGTCCCGTTTTCGTTATGGTATATCATAATACCATATCCTCAAGCTAATAGACAAGAAAAATCAATTTTTGGTTCTGCAAAAAAATCTGGCAAAATGCGTGAGTGTTAACCCACAAAATGACGCGTTTTTGAAAAAATACAAAATCATAAGTTTATAACCACGAATTAACCCGTTTTCATTCTGGTATATCATAATACCATATCTTCAAGCTAATAGACAAGAAAAAACAATTTTTGGTTCTGCAAATAAATCTAGCAAAATGCGTGAGTGTTAACCCACAAAATGACGCGTTTTTAGAAAAAAATACAAAATCATAAGTATATAACCACGAATTTCGTTTGGTATATCATAATACCATATCCTCAAGCTAATAGACAAGAAAAATCAATTTTTGGTTCTGCAAAAAAATCTGGCAAAATGCGTGAGTGTTGTTAACCCACAAAATGACGCGTTTTTGAAAAAATACAAAATCATAAGTATATAACCACGAATTGACCAGTTTTCGTTCTGGTATATCATAATACCATATACTATAGCTAATAGACAAGAAAAATCATTTTTTGGTTGTGCTAAAATTTTTGGCAAAATGCGTGAGTGTTGTTAACCCACAAAATGCCGCGTTTTTATAAAATACAAAATCATATGTATATAACCAAGAAATGACCCCTTTTTGTTCTGGTGTATCATAATACCATATACTCAAGCTAATAAACAAGAAAAATCAATTTTTGATTCGGCAAAAAAATCTGGCATAATGCGTGAGTGTTAACCCACAAAATGGCGTGTTTTTGAAAAAATACAAAATCATAAGTATATATTACCACGAATTGTCCCGTTTTCATTTTGGTATATCATAATACCATATCTTCAAGCTAATAGACAAGAAAAATCAATTTTTGGTTCTGCAAAAAAATCTGGCAAAATGCGTGAGTGTTAACCCACAAAATGACGCATTTTAGAAAAAATACAAAATTGTAAGTATATAACCACGAATTGACCGTTTTCGTTCTGGTATATCATAATACCATATACTATAGCTAATAGACAAGAAAAATCAATTTTTGGTTCTTCAAAAAAATCTGGCAAAATGCGTGAGTGTTAACCCACAAAATGACGTGTTTTTGAAAAAAAATACAAAATCATAAGTATATAACCACGAATTGACCCTTTTTTGTTCTGGTATATTATAATACCATATACTATAGCTAATATAAAATAAAAATAGATTTTTGGTTGTGCTAAAAAATCTGGCAAAATGCGTGAGTGTTAACGCACAAAATGACGCGTTTTTGAAAAAAATACAAAATCATAAGTTTATAACCACGAATTAACCCGTTTTTGTTCTGGTATATCATAATAACATATCCTCAAGCTAATAGACAAGAAAAATCAATTTTTGGTTCTGCAAAAAAATCTGGCAAAATGCATGAGTGTTAACCCACAAAATGGCGCGTTTTTGAAAAAATACAAAATCATAAGTATATAACCACGAATTTCGTTCCGGTATATCAGAGTACCATATCCTCAAACTAATAGACAAGAAAAATCAATTTTTGGTTCTGCAAAAAAAATCTGGCGAAATGCGTGAGTCTTTACCCACAAAATGACGCGTTTTTGAAAAAATACAAAATCATAAGTATATAACCACGAATTGACCCGTTTTCGTTATGGTATATCATAATAACTTATCCTCAAGCTAATAGACAAGAAAAATCAATTTTTGGTTCTGCAAAAAAATCTGGCAAAATGCGTGAGTGTTAACCCACAAAATGACGCGTTTTTGAAAAAAATACAAAATCATAAGTTTATAACCACGAATTAACCCGTTTTCATTCTGGTATATCATAATACCATATCTTCAAGCTAATAGACAAGAAAAATCAATTTTTGGTTCTGCAAATAAATCTAGCAAAATGCGTGAGTGTTAACCCACAAAATGACGCGTTTTTAGAAAAAATACAAAATCATAAGTATATAACCACGAATTTCGTTTGGTATATCATAATACCATATCCTCAAGCTGATAGACAAGAAAAATCAATTTTTGGTTCTGCAAAAAAAATCTGGCAAAAGGCGTGGGTATTTACCCACAAAATGGCGCGTTTTTGAAAAAAATAAAATCATAAGTATATAACCACGAATTGACCCGCTTTCGTTCTGGTATATCATAATACCATATCCTCAAGCTAATATGCAAGAAAAATCAATTTTTTGTTTAGCAAAAAAATCTGGCAAAATGCGTGAGTGTTAACCCACAAAATGACGCGTTTTTGAAAAAATACAAAATCATAAGTTTATAACCACGAATTAACCCGTTTTTGTTCTGGTATATCATAATAACATATCCTCAAGCTAATAGACAAGAAAAATCATTTTTTGGTTCTGCAAAAAAATCTGGCAAAAATGCATGAGTGTTAACCCACAAAATGGCGCGTTTTTAAAAAAATACAAAATCATAAGTATATAACCACGAATTTCGTTCCGGTATATCAGAGTACCATATCCTCAAACTAATAGACAAGAAAAATCAATTTTTGGTTCTGCAAAAAAATCTGGCGAAATGCGTGAGTCTTTACCCACAAAATGACGCGTTTTTGAAAAAATACAAAATCATAAGTATATAACCACGAATTGTCCCGTTTTCGTTATGGTATATCATAATACCATATCCTCAAGCTAATAGACAAGAAAAATCAATTTTTGGTTCTGCAAAAAAATCTGGCAAAATGCGTGAGTGTTAACCCACAAAATGACGTGTTTTTGAAAAAATACAAAATCATAAGTTTATAACCACGAATTAACCCGTTTTCATTCTGGTATATCATAATACCATATCTTCAAGCTAATAGATAAGAAAAATCAATTTTTGGTTCTGCAAATAAATCTAGCAAAATGCGTGAGTGTTAACCCACAAAATGACGCGTTTTTAGAAAAAATACAAAATCATAAGTATATAACCACGAATTTCGTTTGGTATATCATAATACCATATCCTCAAGCTGATATACAAGAAAAATCAATTTTTGGTTCTGCAAAAAAATCTGGCAAAATGCGTGAGTGTTGTCAACCCACAAAATGACGCGTTTTTGAAAAAATACAAAATCATAAGTATATAACCACGAATTGACCAGTTTTCGTTCTGGTATATCATAATACCATATACTATAGCTAATAGACAAGAAAAATCATTTTTTGGTTGTGCTAAAAATTTTGGCAAAATGCGTGAGTGTTGTTAACCCACAAAATGCCGAGTTTTAAAAAAATACAAAATCATATGTATATAACCAAGAAATGACCCCTTTTTGTTCTGGTGTATCATAATACCATATACTCAAGCTAATAAACAAGAAAAATCAATTTTTGATTCGGCAAAAAAATCTGGCATAATGCGTGAGTGTTAACCCACAAAATGGCGTGTTTTTGAAAAAATACAAAATCATAAGTATATATTACCACGAATTGTCCCGTTTTCATTTTGGTATATCATAATACCATATCTTCAAGCTAATAGACAAGAAAAATCAATTTTTGGTTCTGCAAAAAAATCCGGCAAAATGCGTGAGTGTTAACCCACAAAATGACGCATTTTAGAAAAAATACAAAATTATAAGTATATAACCACGAATTGACCGTTTTCGTTCTGGTATATCATAATACCATATACTATAGCTAATAGACAAGAAAAATCAATTTTTGGTTCTTCAAAAAAATCTGGCAAAATGTGTGAGTGTTAACCCACAAAATGACGTGTTTTTGAAAAAAAATACAAAATCATAAGTATATAACCACGAATTGACCCTTTTTTGTTCTGGTATATTATAATACCATATACTATAGCTAATATAAAATAAAAATAGATTTTTGGTTGTGCTAAAAAATCTGGCAAAATGCGTGAGTGTTAACGCACAAAATGACGCGTTTTTGAAAAATACAAAATCATAAGTATATAACCACGAATTGACCCGCTTTCGTTCTGGTATATCATAATACCATATCCTCAAGCTAATATGCAAGAAAAATCAATTTTTGGTTCTGCAAAAAAATCTGGCAAAATGCGTGAGTGTTAACCCACAAAATGACCCGTTTTAGAAAAAATACAAAATCATAAGTATATAACCACGAATTGACCGTTTTCATTCTGGTATATCATAATACCATATCCTCAAGCTAATAGACAAGAAAAATCAATTTTTGGTTCTGCAAAAAAAATCTGGCAAAAGGCGTGGGTATTTACCCACAAAATGGCGCGTTTTTGAAAAAAATAAAATCATAAGTATATAACCACGAATTGACCCGCTTTCGTTCTGGTATATCATAATACCATATCCTCAAGCTAATATGCAAGAAAAATCTATTTTTGGTTCTGCAAAAAAATCTGGCAAAATGCGTGAGTGTTAACCCACAAAATGGCGCGTTTTTGAAAAAATACAAAATCATAAGTTTATAACCACGAATTAACCCGTTTTTGTTCTGGTATATCATAATAACATGTCCTCAAGCTAATAGACAAGAAAAATCAATTTTTGGTTCTGCAAAAAAATCTGGCAACACCCACAAAATGGCGCGTTTTTGAAAAAAATACAAAATCATAAGTATATAACCACGAATTTCGTTCCGGTATATCAGAGTACCATATCCTCAAACTAATAGACAAGAAAAATCAATTTTTGGTTCTGCAAAAAAATCTGGCGAAATGCGTGAGTCTTTACCCACAAAATGACGCGTTTTTGAAAAAAAATACAAAATCATAAGTATATAACCACGAATTGACCCTTTTTTGTTCTGGTATATTATAATACCATATACTATAGCTAATATAAAATAAAAATAGATTTTTGGTTGTGCTAAAAAATCTGGCAAAATGCGTGAGTGTTAACGCACAAAATGACGCGTTTTTGAAAAATACAAAATCATAAGTATATAACCACGAATTGACCCGCTTTCGTTCTGGTATATCATAATACCATATCCTCAAGCTAATATGCAAGAAAAATCAATTTTTGGTTCTGCAAAAAAATCTGGCAAAATGCGTGAGTGTTAACCCACAAAATGACCCGTTTTAGAAAAAATACAAAATCATAAGTATATAACCACGAATTGACCATTTTCATTCTGGTATATCATAATATCATATCCTCAAGCTAATAGACAAGAAAAATCAATTTTTGGTTCTGCAAAAAAAATCTGGCAAAAGGCGTGGGTATTTTACCCACAAAATGGCGCGTTTTTGAAAAAAATAAAATCATAAGTATATAACCACGAATTGACCCGCTTTCGTTCTGGTATATCATAATACCATATCCTCAAGCTAATATGCAAGAAAAATCTATTTTTGGTTCTGCAAAAAAATCTGGCAAAAGGCGTGAGTGTTAACCCACAAAATGGCGCGTTTTTGAAAAAATACAAAATCATAAGTTTATAACCACGAATTAACCCGTTTTTGTTTTGGTATATCATAATAACATGTCCTCAAGCTAATAGACAAGAAAAATCAATTTTTGGTTTTGCAAAAAAATCTGGCAACACCCACAAAATGGCGCGTTTTTGAAAAAAATACAAAATCATAAGTATATAACCACGAATTTCGTTCCGGTATATCAGAGTACCATATCCTCAAACTAATAGACAAGAAAAATCAATTTTTGGTTCTGCAAAAAAATCTGGCGAAATGCGTGATGACGCGTTTTTGAAAAAAATACAAAATCATAAGTATATAACCACGAATTGACCCGTTTTCGTTATGGTATATCATAATACCATATCCTCAAGCTAATAGACAAGAAAAATCAATTTTTGGTTCTGCAAAAAAATCTGGCAAAATGCGTGAGTGTTAACCCACAAAATGACGCGTTTTTGAAAAAAATACAAAATCATAAGTTTATAACCACGAATCAACCCGTTTTCATTCTGGTATATCATAATACCATATCTTCAAGCTAATAGACAAGAAAAATCAATTTTTGGTTCTGCAAATAAATCTAGCAAAATGCGTGAGTGTTAACCCACAAAATGACGCGTTTTTAGAAAAAATACAAAATCATAAGTATATAACCACGAATTTCATTTGGTATATCATAATACCATATCCTCAAGCTGATAGACAATAAAAATCAATTTTTGGTTCTGCAAAAAAAATCTGGCAAAAGGCGTGGGTATTTACCCACAAAATGGCGCGTTTTTGAAAAAAATAAAATCATAAGTATATAACCACGAATTGACCCGCTTTCGTTCTGGTATATCATAATACCATATCCTCAAGCTAATATGCAAGAAAAATCAATTTTTTGTTTAGCAAAAAAATCTGGCAAAATGCGTGATTGTTAACCCACAAAATGACGCGTTTTTGAAAAAATACAAAATCATAAGTTTATAACCACGAATTAACCCGTTTTTGCTCTGGTATATCATAATAACATATCCTCAAGCTAATGGACAAGAAAAATCAATTTTTGGTTCTGCAAAAAAATCTGGCAAAATGCATGAGTGTTAAACCACAAAATGGCGCGTTTTTAAAAAAATACAAAATCATAAGTATATAACCACGAATTTCGTTCCGGTATATCAGAGTACCATATCCTCAAACTAATAGACAAGAAAAATCAATTTTTGGTTCTGCAAAAAAATCTGGCGAAATGCGTGAGTCTTTACCCACAAAATGACGCGTTTTTGAAAAAATACAAAATCATAAGTATATAACCACGAATTGTCCCGTTTTCGTTATGGTATATCATAATACCATATCCTCAAGCTAATAGACAAGAAAAATCAATTTTTGGTTCTGCAAAAAAATCTGGCAAAATGCGTGAGTGTTAACCCACAAAATGACGTGTTTTTGAAAAAATACAAAATCATAAGTTTATAACCACGAATTAAGCCGTTTTCATTCTGGTATATCATAATACCATATCTTCAAGCTAATAGATAAGAAAAATCAATTTTTGGTTCTGCAAATAAATCTAGCAAAATGCGTGAGTGTTAACCCACAAAATGACGCGTTTTTAGAAAAAATACAAAATCATAAGTATATAACCACGAATTTCGTTTGGTATATCATAATACCATATCCTCAAGCTGATATACAAGAAAAATCAATTTTTGGTTCTGCAAAAAAATCTGGCAAAATGCGTGAGTGTTGTCAACCCACAAAATGACGCGTTTTTGAAAAAATACAAAATCATAAGTATATAACCACGAATTGACCAGTTTTCGTTCTGGTATATCATAATACCATATACTATAGCTAATAGACAAGAAAAATCATTTTTTGGTTGTGCTAAAAATTTTGGCAAAATGCGTGAGTGTTGTTAACCCACAAAATGCCGAGTTTTAAAAAAATACAAAATCATATGTATATAACCAAGAAATGACCCCTTTTTGTTCTGGTGTATCATAATACCATATACTCAAGCTAATAAACAAGAAAAATCAATTTTTGATTCGGCAAAAAAATCTGGCATAATGCGTGAGTGTTAACCCACAAAATGGCGTGTTTTTGAAAAAATACAAAATCATAAGTATATATTACCACGAATTGTCCCGTTTTCATTTTGGTATATCATAATACCATATCTTCAAGCTAATAGACAAGAAAAATCAATTTTTGGTTCTGCAAAAAAATCCGGCAAAATGCGTGAGTGTTAACCCACAAAATGACGCATTTTAGAAAAAATACAAAATTATAAGTATATAACCACGAATTGACCGTTTTCGTTCTGGTATATCATAATACCATATACTATAGCTAATAGACAAGAAAAATCAATTTTTGGTTCTTCAAAAAAATCTGGCAAAATGTGTGAGTGTTAACCCACAAAATGACGTGTTTTTGAAAAAAAATACAAAATCATAAGTATATAACCACGAATTGACCCTTTTTTGTTCTGGTATATTATAATACCATATACTATAGCTAATATAAAATAAAAATAGATTTTTGGTTGTGCTAAAAAATCTGGCAAAATGCGTGAGTGTTAACGCACAAAATGACGCGTTTTTGAAAAATACAAAATCATAAGTATATAACCACGAATTGACCCGCTTTCGTTCTGGTATATCATAATACCATATCCTCAAGCTAATATGCAAGAAAAATCAATTTTTGGTTCTGCAAAAAAATCTGGCAAAATGCGTGAGTGTTAACCCACAAAATGACCCGTTTTAGAAAAAATACAAAATCATAAGTATATAACCACGAATTGACCGTTTTCATTCTGGTATATCATAATACCATATCCTCAAGCTAATAGACAAGAAAAATCAATTTTTGGTTCTGCAAAAAAAATCTGGCAAAAGGCGTGGGTATTTACCCACAAAATGGCGCGTTTTTGAAAAAAATAAAATCATAAGTATATAACCACGAATTGACCCGCTTTCGTTCTGGTATATCATAATACCATATCCTCAAGCTAATATGCAAGAAAAATCTATTTTTGGTTCTGCAAAAAAATCTGGCAAAATGCGTGAGTGTTAACCCACAAAATGGCGCGTTTTTGAAAAAATACAAAATCATAAGTTTATAACCACGAATTAACCCGTTTTTGTTCTGGTATATCATAATAACATGTCCTCAAGCTAATAGACAAGAAAAATCAATTTTTGGTTCTGCAAAAAAATCTGGCAACACCCACAAAATGGCGCGTTTTTGAAAAAAATACAAAATCATAAGTATATAACCACGAATTTCGTTCCGGTATATCAGAGTACCATATCCTCAAACTAATAGACAAGAAAAATCAATTTTTGGTTCTGCAAAAAAATCTGGCGAAATGCGTGAGTCTTTACCCACAAAATGACGCGTTTTTGAAAAAAAATACAAAATCATAAGTATATAACCACGAATTGACCCTTTTTTTTTCTGGTATATTATAATACCATATACTATAGCTAATATAAAATAAAAATAGATTTTTGGTTGTGCTAAAAAATCTGGCAAAATGCGTGAGTGTTAACGCACAAAATGACGCGTTTTTGAAAAATACAAAATCATAAGTATATAACCACGAATTGACCCGCTTTCGTTCTGGTATATCATAATACCATATCCTCAAGCTAATACGCAAGAAAAATCAATTTTTGGTTCTGCAAAAAAATCTGGCAAAATGCGTGAGTGTTAACCCACAAAATGACCCGTTTTAGAAAAAATACAAAATCATAAGTATATAACCACGAATTGACCATTTTCATTCTGGTATATCATAATATCATATCCTCAAGCTAATAGACAAGAAAAATCAATTTTTGGTTCTGCAAAAAAAATCTGGCAAAAGGCGTGGGTATTTTACCCACAAAATGGCGCGTTTTTGAAAAAAATAAAATCATAAGTATATAACCACGAATTGACCCGCTTTCGTTCTGGTATATCATAATACCATATCCTCAAGCTAATATGCAAGAAAAATCTATTTTTGGTTCTGCAAAAAAATCTGGCAAAAGGCGTGAGTGTTAACCCACAAAATGGCGCGTTTTTGAAAAAATACAAAATCATAAGTTTATAACCACGAATTAACCCGTTTTTGTTTTGGTATATCATAATAACATGTCCTCAAGCTAATAGACAAGAAAAATCAATTTTTGGTTTTGCAAAAAAATCTGGCAACACCCACAAAATGGCGCGTTTTTGAAAAAAATACAAAATCATAAGTATATAACCACGAATTTCGTTCCGGTATATCAGAGTACCATATCCTCAAACTAATAGACAAGAAAAATCAATTTTTGGTTCTGCAAAAAAATCTGGCGAAACGCGTGAGTCTTTACCCACAAAATGACGCGTTTTTGAAAAAAAATACAAAATCATAAGTATATAACCACGAATTGACCCTTTTTTGTTCTGGTATATTATAATACCATATACTATAGCTAATATAAAATAAAAATAGATTTTTGGTTGTGCTAAAAAATCTGGCAAAATGCGTGAGTGTTAACGCACAAAATGACGCGTTTTTGAAAAATACAAAATCATAAGTATATAACCACGAATTGACCCGCTTTCGTTCTGGTATATCATAATACCATATCCTCAAGCTAATATGCAAGAAAAATCAATTTTTGGTTCTGCAAAAAAATCTGGCAAAATGCGTGAGTGTTAACCCACAAAATGACCCGTTTTAGAAAAAATACAAAATCATAAGTATATAACCACGAATTGACCATTTTCATTCTGGTATATCATAATATCATATCCTCAAGCTAATAGACAAGAAAAATCAATTTTTGGTTCTGCAAAAAAAATCTGGCAAAAGGCGTGGGTATTTTACCCACAAAATGGCGCGTTTTTGAAAAAAATAAAATCATAAGTATATAACCACGAATTGACCCGCTTTCGTTCTGGTATATCATAATACCATATCCTCAAGCTAATATGCAAGAAAAATCTATTTTTGGTTCTGCAAAAAAATCTGGCAAAAGGCGTGAGTGTTAACCCACAAAATGGCGCGTTTTTGAAAAAATACAAAATCATAAGTTTATAACCACGAATTAACCCGTTTTTGTTTTGGTATATCATAATAACATGTCCTCAAGCTAATAGACAAGAAAAATCAATTTTTGGTTTTGCAAAAAAATCTGGCAACACCCACAAAATGGCGCGTTTTTGAAAAAAATACAAAATCATAAGTATATAACCACGAATTTCGTTCCGGTATATCAGAGTACCATATCCTCAAACTAATAGACAAGAAAAATCAATTTTTGGTTCTGCAAAAAAATCTGGCGAAATGCGTGAGTGTTAACCCACAAAATGACGTGTTTTTGAAAAAAAATACAAAATCATAAGTATATAACCACGAATTGACCCTTTTTTGTTCTGGTATATTATAATACCATATACTATAGCTAATATAAAATAAAAATAGATTTTTGGTTGTGCTAAAAAATCTGGCAAAATGCGTGAGTGTTAACGCACAAAATGACGCGTTTTTGAAAAATACAAAATCATAAGTATATAACCACGAATTGACCCGCTTTCGTTCTGGTATATCATAATACCATATCCTCAAGCTAATATGCAAGAAAAATCAATTTTTGGTTCTGCAAAAAAATCTGGCAAAATGCGTGAGTGTTAACCCACAAAATGACCCGTTTTAGAAAAAATACAAAATCATAAGTATATAACCACGAATTGACCGTTTTCATTCTGGTATATCATAATACCATATCCTCAAGCTAATAGACAAGAAAAATCAATTTTTGGTTCTGCAAAAAAAATCTGGCAAAAGGCGTGGGTATTTACCCACAAAATGGCGCGTTTTTGAAAAAAATAAAATCATAAGTATATAACCACGAATTGACCCGCTTTCGTTCTGGTATATCATAATACCATATCCTCAAGCTAATATGCAAGAAAAATCTATTTTTGGTTCTGCAAAAAAATCTGGCAAAATGCGTGAGTGTTAACCCACAAAATGGCGCGTTTTTGAAAAAATACAAAATCATAAGTTTATAACCACGAATTAACCCGTTTTTGTTCTGGTATATCATAATAACATGTCCTCAAGCTAATAGACAAGAAAAATCAATTTTTGGTTCTGCAAAAAAATCTGGCAACACCCACAAAATGGCGCGTTTTTGAAAAAAATACAAAATCATAAGTATATAACCACGAATTTCGTTCCGGTATATCAGAGTACCATATCCTCAAACTAATAGACAAGAAAAATCAATTTTTGGTTCTGCAAAAAAATCTGGCGAAACGCGTGAGTCTTTACCCACAAAATGACGCGTTTTTGAAAAAAATACAAAATCATAAGTATATAACCACGAATTGACCCTTTTTTGTTCTGGTATATTATAATACCATATACTATAGCTAATATAAAATAAAAATAGATTTTTGGTTGTGCTAAAAAATCTGGCAAAATGCGTGAGTGTTAACGCACAAAATGACGCGTTTTTGAAAAATACAAAATCATAAGTATATAACCACGAATTGACCCGCTTTCGTTCTGGTATATCATAATACCATATCCTCAAGCTAATATGCAAGAAAAATCAATTTTTGGTTCTGCAAAAAAATCTGGCAAAATGCGTGAGTGTTAACCCACAAAATGACCCGTTTTAGAAAAAATACAAAATCATAAGTATATAACCACGAATTGACCATTTTCATTCTGGTATATCATAATATCATATCCTCAAGCTAATAGACAAGAAAAATCAATTTTTGGTTCTGCAAAAAAAATCTGGCAAAAGGCGTGGGTATTTACCCACAAAATGGCGCGTTTTTGAAAAAAATAAAATCATAAGTATATAACCACGAATTGACCCGCTTTCGTTCTGGTATATCATAATACCATATCCTCAAGCTAATATGCAAGAAAAATCTATTTTTGGTTCTGCAAAAAAATCTGGCAAAAGGCGTGAGTGTTAACCCACAAAATGGCGCGTTTTTGAAAAAATACAAAATCATAAGTTTATAACCACGAATTAACCCGTTTTTGTTCTGGTATATAATAATAACATGTCCTCAAGCTAATAGACAAGAAAAATCAATTTTTGGTTTTGCAAAAAAATCTGGCAACACCCACAAAATGGCGCGTTTTTGAAAAAAATACAAAATCATAAGTATATAACCACGAATTTCGTTCCGGTATATCAGAGTACCATATCCTCAAACTAATAGACAAGAAAAATCAATTTTTGGTTCTGCAAAAAAATCTGGCGAAATGCGTGATGACGCGTTTTTGAAAAAAATACAAAATCATAAGTATATAACCACGAATTGACCCGTTTTCGTTATGGTATATCATAATACCATATCCTCAAGCTAATAGACAAAAAAAATCAATTTTTGGTTCTGCAAAAAAATCTGGCAAAATGCGTGAGTGTTAACCCACAAAATGGCGCGTTTTTGAAAAAAATACAAAATCATAAGTTTATAACCACGAATCAACCCGTTTTCGTTCCGGTATATCATAATACCATATCTTCAAGCTAATAGACAAGAAAAATCAATTTTTGGTTCTGCAAATAAATCTAGCAAAATGCGTGAGTGTTAACCCACAAAATGACGCGTTTTTAGAAAAAATACAAAATCATAAGTATATAACCACGAATTTCATTTGGTATATCATAATACCATATCCTCAAGCTGATAGACAAGAAAAATCAATTTTTGGTTCTGCAAAAAAAATCTGGCAAAAGGCGTGGGTATTTACCCACAAAATGGCGCGTTTTTGAAAAAAATAAAATCATAAGTATATAACCACGAATTGACCCGCTTTCGTTCTGGTATATCATAATACCATATCCTCAAGCTAATATGCAAGAAAAATCAATTTTTTGTTTAGCAAAAAAATCTGGCAAAAGGCGTGAGTGTTAACCCACAAAATGGCGCGTTTTTGAAAAAATACAAAATCATAAGTTTATAACCACGAATTAACCCGTTTTTGTTTTGGTATATCATAATAACATGTCCTCAAGCTAATAGACAAGAAAAATCAATTTTTGGTTTTGCAAAAAAATCTGGCAACACCCACAAAATGGCGCGTTTTTGAAAAAAATACAAAATCATAAGTATATAACCACGAATTTCGTTCCGGTATATCAGAGTACCATATCCTCAAACTAATAGACAAGAAAAATCAATTTTTGGTTCTGCAAAAAAATCTGGCGAAATGCGTGATGACGCGTTTTTGAAAAAAATACAAAATCATAAGTATATAACCACGAATTGACCCGTTTTCGTTATGGTATATCATAATACCATATCCTCAAGCTAATAGACAAAAAAAATCAATTTTTGGTTCTGCAAAAAAATCTGGCAAAATGCGTGAGTGTTAACCCACAAAATGGCGCGTTTTTGAAAAAAATACAAAATCATAAGTTTATAACCACGAATCAACCCGTTTTCGTTCCGGTATATCATAATACCATATCTTCAAGCTAATAGACAAGAAAAATCAATTTTTGGTTCTGCAAATAAATCTAGCAAAATGCGTGAGTGTTAACCCACAAAATGACGCGTTTTTAGAAAAAATACAAAATCATAAGTATATAACCACGAATTTCATTTGGTATATCATAATACCATATCCTCAAGCTGATAGACAAGAAAAATCAATTTTTGGTTCTGCAAAAAAAATCTGGCAAAAGGCGTGGGTATTTACCCACAAAATGGCGCGTTTTTGAAAAAAATAAAATCATAAGTATATAACCACGAATTGACCCGCTTTCGTTCTGGTATATCATAATACCATATCCTCAAGCTAATATGCAAGAAAAATCAATTTTTTGTTTAGCAAAAAAATCTGGCAAAATGCGTGATTGTTAACCCACAAAATGACGCGTTTTTGAAAAAATACAAAATCATAAGTTTATAACCACGAATTAACCCGTTTTTGCTCTGGTATATCATAATAACATATCCTCAAGCTAATGGACAAGAAAAATCAATTTTTGGTTCTGCAAAAAAATCTGGCAAAATGCATGAGTGTTAAACCACAAAATGGCGCGTTTTTAAAAAAATACAAAATCATAAGTATATAACCACGAATTTCGTTCCGGTATATCAGAGTACCATATCCTCAAACTAATAGACAAGAAAAATCAATTTTTGGTTCTGCAAAAAAATCTGGCGAAATGCGTGAGTCTTTACCCACAAAATGACGCGTTTTTGAAAAAATACAAAATCATAAGTATATAACCACGAATTGACCCGTTTTCGTTATGGTATATCATAATACCATATCCTCAAGCTAATAGACAAGAAAAATCAATTTTTGGTTCTGCAAAAAAATCTGGCAAAATGCGTGAGTGTTAACCCACAAAATGACGCGTTTTTGAAAAAATACAAAATCATAAGTTTATAACCACGAATTAACCCATTTTCATTCTGGTATATCATAATACCATATCTTCAACCTAATAGACAAGAAAAATCAATTATTGGTTCTGCAAATAAATCTAGCAAAATGCGTGAGTGTTAACCCACAAAATGACTCGTTTTAGAAAAAAATACAAAATCACAAGTATATAACCACAAATTGACCCGTTTTCGTTATGGTATATCAAAATACCATATCCTCAAGCTAATAGACAAGAAAAATCAATTTTTGGTTCTGCAAAAAAATCTGGCAAAATGCACGCGTTTTAGAAAAAATACAAAATCATAAGTATATAACCACGAATTGACCCGTTTTCGTTCTGGTATATCATAATAACATATCCTCAAGCTAATAGACAAGAAAAATCATTTTTTGGTTCTGCAAAAAAATCTGTCAAAATGCATGAGTGTTAACCCACAAAATGGCGCGTTTTAGAAAAAATACAAAATCATAAGTATATAACCACGAATTGACCCGTTTTCGTTCTGGTATATCATAATAACATATCCTCAAGCTAATAGACAAGAAAAATCATTTTTTGGTTTTGCAAAAAAATCTGTCAAAATGCATGAGTGTTAACCCACAAAATGGCGCGTTTTTGAAAAAATACAAAATCATAAGTACATAACCACGAATTGACCCCTTTTCGTTCTGGTATATCATAATACCATATCCTCAAGCTAAAAGACAATAAAAATCAAGTTTTGGTTTTGCAAAAAAATCTGGCAAAATGCGTGAGTGTTAAAACCCACAAAATGACGCGTTTTAGAAAAAATACAAAATTATAAGTATATAACCACGAATTGACCGTTTTCATTCTGGTATATCATAATACCATATCCTCAAGCTAATAGACAAGAAAAATCAATTTTTGGTTTTGCAAAAAAATCTGGCAAAATGCGTGAGTAACCCAAAAAATGACTCGTTTAAGAAAAAATAAAAAATCACAAGTATATAACCACAAATTGACCCGATTTCGTTATGGTATATCATAATACCATATCCTTAAGCTAATACACAAGAAAAAACAATTTTTGATTTTGCAAAAAAATTCTGGCAAAATGCGTGGGTATTTACCCACAAAATGGCGCGTTTTTGAAAAAAATACAAAATCGTAAATATATAACCATGAATTGACCCGTTTTCATTTTGGTATATCATAATACCAT
Organism: Nemophila menziesii; assembly: GCA_029959085.1. Lineage (NCBI taxonomy): Eukaryota > Viridiplantae > Streptophyta > Magnoliopsida > Boraginales > Hydrophyllaceae > Nemophila > Nemophila menziesii. Next base: position 1,510,395 of record JARWIR010000036.1, on the reverse strand, counting down.
ATCTTCAAGCTAATAGAAAAGAAAAATCAATTTTTAGTTCTGCAAAAAAATCCGGCAAAATGCGTGAGTGTTAACCCACAAAATAAGGCGTTTGAGAAAAAAATACAAAATCATAAGTATATAACCACGAATTGACAGTTTTTGTTCTGGTATATCATAATACCATATCCTAAAGCTAATAGACAAGAAAAATCAATTTTTGGTTCTTCAAAAAAATCTGGCAAAATGCGTGAGTGTTAACCCACTAAATGACGTGTTTTTGAAAAAAAATACAAAATCATAAGTATATAACCACGAATTGACCCTTTTTTGTTCTGGTATATTATAATACCATATACTATAGCTAATATAAAATAAAAATAGATTTTTGGTTGTGCTAAAAAATCTGGCAAAATGCGTGAGTGTTAACGCACAAAATGGCGCGTTTTTGAAAAATACAAAATCATAAGTATATAACCACGAATTGACCCGCTTTCGTTCTGGTATATCATAATACCATATCCTCAAGCTGATATGCAAGAAAAATCAATTTTTGGTTCTGCAAAAAAATCTGGCAAAATGCGTGAGTGTTAACCCACAAAATGACGCGTTTTAGAAAAAATACAAAATCATAAGTTTATAACCACGAATTAACCCGTTTTTGTTCTGGTATATCATAATAACATATCCTCAAGCTAATAGACAAGAAAAATCAATTTTTGGTTCTGCAAAAAAATCTGGCAAAATGCGTGAGTGTTAACCCACAAAATGGCGCGTTTTTGAAAAAATACAAAATCATAAGTTTATAACCACGAATTAACCCGTTTTTGTTCTGGTATATCATAATAACATATCCTCAAGCTAATAGACAAGAAAAATCAATTTTTGGTTCTGCAAAAAAAATCTGGCGAAATGCGTGAGTCTTTACCCACAAAATGACGCGTTTTTGAAAAAATACAAAATCATATGTATATAACCACGAATTGACCCGTTTTCGTTATGGTATATCATAATACCATATCCTCAAGCTAATAGACAAGAAAAATCAATTTTTGGTTCTGCAAAAAAATCTGGCAAAATGCGTGAGTGTTAACCCACAAAATGACTCGTTTTAGAAAAAAATACAAAATCACAAGTATATAACCACAAATTGACCCATTTTCGTTATGGTATATCAAAATACCATATCCTCAAGCTAATATACAAGAAAAATCAATTTTTGGTTCTGCAAAAAAATCTGGCAAAATGCACGCGTTTTAGAAAAAATACAAAATCATAAGTATATAACCACGAATTGACCCGTTTTCGTTCTGGTATATCATAATAACATATCCTCAAGCTAATAGACAAGAAAAATCATTTTTTGGTTCTGCAAAAAAATCTGTCAAAATGCATGAGTGTTAACCCACAAAATGGCGCGTTTTTGAAAAAATACAAAATCATAAGTATATAACCACGAATTGACCCGTTTTCGTTCTGGTATATCATAATACCATATCCTCAAGCTAAAAGACAATAAAAATCAAGTTTTGGTTTTGCAAAAAAATCTGGCAAAATGCGTGAGTGTTAAAACCCACAAAATGACGCGTTTTAGAAAAAATACAAAATTATAAGTATATAACCACGAATTGACCGTTTTCATTCTGGTATATCATAATACCATATCCTCAAGCTAATAGACAAGAAAAATCAATTTTTGGTTTTGCAAAAAAATCTGGCAAAATGCGTGAGTAACCCAAAAAATGACTCGTTTAAGAAAAAATAAAAAATCACAAGTATATAACCACAAATTGACCCGATTTCGTTATGGTATATCATAATACCATATCCTTAAGCTAATAGACAAGAAAAAACAATTTTTGATTTTGCAAAAAAATTCTGGCAAAATGCGTGGGTATTTACCCACAAAATGGCGCGTTTTTGAAAAAAATACAAAATCGTAAATATATAACCATGAATTGACCCGTTTTCATTTTGGTATATCATAATACCATATCTTCAAGCTAATAGAAAAGAAAAATCAATTTTTAGTTCTGCAAAAAAATCCGGCAAAATGCGTGAGTGTTAACCCACAAAATAAGGCGTTTGAGAAAAAAATACAAAATCATAAGTATATAACCACGAATTGACAGTTTTTGTTCTGGTATATCATAATACCATATCCTAAAGCTAATAGACAAGAAAAATCAATTTTTGGTTCTTCAAAAAAATCTGGCAAAATGCGTGAGTGTTAACCCACTAAATGACGTGTTTTTGAAAAAAAATACAAAATCATAAGTATATAACCACGAATTGACCCTTTTTTGTTCTGGTATATTATAATACCATATACTATAGCTAATATAAAATAAAAATAGATTTTTGGTTGTGCTAAAAAATCTGGCAAAATGCGTGAGTGTTAACGCACAAAATGGCGCGTTTTTGAAAAATACAAAATCATAAGTATATAACCACGAATTGACCCGCTTTCGTTCTGGTATATCATAATACCATATCCTCAAGCTGATATGCAAGAAAAATCAATTTTTGGTTCTGCAAAAAAATCTGGCAAAATGCGTGAGTGTTAACCCACAAAATGACGCGTTTTAGAAAAAATACAAAATCATAAGTATATAACCACGAATTGACCGTTTTCGTTCTGGTATGCAAAAAAAATCTGGCAAAAGGCGTGGGTATTTACCCACAAAATGGCGCGTTTTTGAAAAAAATAAAATCATAAGTATATAACCACGAATTGACCCGCTTTCGTTCTGGTATATCATAATACCATATCCTCAAGCTAATATGCAAGAAAAATCAATTTTTGGTTCTGCAAAAAAATCTGGCAAAATGCGTGAGTGTTAACCCACAAAATGGCGCGTTTTTGAAAAAATACAAAATCATAAGTTTATAACCACGAATTAACCCGTTTTTGTTCTGGTATATCATAATAACATATCCTCAAGCTAATAGACAAGAAAAATCAATTTTTGGTTCTGCAAAAAAATCTGGCAAAATGCATGAGTGTTAACCCACAAAATGGCGCGTTTTTGAAAAAATACAAAATCATAAGTATATAACCACGAATTTCGTTCCGGTATATCAGAGTACCATATCCTCAAACTAATAGACAAGAAAAATCAATTTTTGGTTCTGCAAAAAAATCTGGCGAAATGCGTGAGTCTTTACCCACAAAATGACGCGTTTTTGAAAAAATACAAAATCATAAGTATATAACCACGAATTGACCCGTTTTCGTTATGGTATATCATAATACCTTATCCTCAAGCTAATAGACAAGAAAAATCAATTTTTGGTTCTGCAAAAAAATCTGGCAAAATGCGTGAGTCTTAACCCACAAAATGACGCGTTTTTGAAAAAAATACAAAATCATAAGTTTATAACCACGAATTAACCCGTTTTCATTCTGGTATATCATAATACCATATCTTCAAGCTAATAGACAAGAAAAATCAATTTTTGGTTCTGCAAATAAATCTAGCAAAATGCGTGAGTGTTAACCCACAAAATGACGCATTTTTAGAAAAAATACAAAATCATAAGTATATAACCACGAATTTCGTTTGGTATATCATAATACCATATCCTCAAGCTGATAGACAAGAAAAATCAATTTTTGGTTCTGCAAAAAAAATCTGGCAAAAGGCGTGGGTATTTACCCACAAAATGGCGCGTTTTTGAAAAAAATAAAATCATAAGTATATAACCACGAATTGACCCGTTTTCGTTCTCGTATATCATAATACCATATCCTCAAGCTAATATGCAAGAAAAATCAATTTTTTGTTTTGCAAAAAAATCTGGCAAAATGCGTGAGTGTTAACCCACAAAATGACGCGTTTTAGAAAAAATACAAAATTATAAGTATATAACCACGAATTGACCGTTTTCATTCTGGTATATCATAATACCATATCCTCAAGCTAATAGACAAGAAAAATCAATTTTTGGTTTTGCAAAAAAATCTGGCAAAATGCGTGAGTAACCCAAAAAATGACTCGTTTAAGAAAAAATAAAAAATCACAAGTATATAACCACAAATTGACCCGATTTCGTTATGGTATATCATAATACCATATCCTTAAGCTAATAGACAAGAAAAAACAATTTTTGATTTTGCAAAAAAATTCTGGCAAAATGCGTGGGTATTTACCCACAAAATGGCGCGTTTTTGAAAAAAATACAAAATCGTAAATATATAACCATGAATTGACCCGTTTTCATTTTGGTATATCATAATACCATATCTTCAAGCTAATAGAAAAGAAAAATCAATTTTTAGTTCTGCAAAAAAATCCGGCAAAATGCGTGAGTGTTAACCCACAAAATAAGGCGTTTGAGAAAAAAATACAAAATCATAAGTATATAACCACGAATTGACAGTTTTTGTTCTGGTATATCATAATACCATATCCTAAAGCTAATAGACAAGAAAAATCAATTTTTGGTTCTTCAAAAAAATCTGGCAAAATGCGTGAGTGTTAACCCACTAAATGACGTGTTTTTGAAAAAAAATACAAAATCATAAGTATATAACCACGAATTGACCCTTTTTTGTTCTGGTATATTATAATACCATATACTATAGCTAATATAAAATAAAAATAGATTTTTGGTTGTGCTAAAAAATCTGGCAAAATGCGTGAGTGTTAACGCACAAAATGGCGCGTTTTTGAAAAATACAAAATCATAAGTATATAACCACGAATTGACCCGCTTTCGTTCTGGTATATCATAATACCATATCCTCAAGCTGATATGCAAGAAAAATCAATTTTTGGTTCTGCAAAAAAATCTGGCAAAATGCGTGAGTGTTAACCCACAAAATGACGCGTTTTAGAAAAAATACAAAATCATAAGTATATAACCACGAATTGACCGTTTTCGTTCTGGTATGCAAAAAAAATCTGGCAAAAGGCGTGGGTTACCCACAAAATGGCGCGTTTTTGAAAAAAATAAAATCATAAGTATATAACCACGAATTGACCCGCTTTCGTTCTGGTATATCATAATACCATATCCTCAAGCTAATATGCAAGAAAAATCAATTTTTGGTTCTGCAAAAAAATCTGGCAAAATGCGTGAGTGTTAACCCACAAAATGGCGCGTTTTTGAAAAAATACAAAATCATAAGTTTATAACCACGAATTAACCCGTTTTTGTTCTGGTATATCATAATAACATATCCTCAAGCTAATAGACAAGAAAAATCAATTTTTGGTTCTGCAAAAAAATCTGGCAAAATGCATGAGTGTTAACCCACAAAATGGCGTGTTTTTGAAAAAATACAAAATCATAAGTATATAACCACGAATTTCGTTCCGGTATATGAGAGTACCATATCCTCAAACTAATAGACAAGAAAAATCAATTTTTGGTTCTGCAAAAAAATCTGGCGAAATGCGTGAGTCTTTACCCACAAAATGACGCGTTTTTGAAAAAATACAAAATCATAAGTATATAACCACGAATTGACCCGTTTTCGTTATGGTATATCATAATACCTTATCCTCAAGCTAATAGACAAGAAAAATCAATTTTTGGTTCTGCAAAAAAATCTGGCAAAATGCGTGAGTCTTAACCCACAAAATGACGCGTTTTTGAAAAAAATACAAAATCATAAGTTTATAACCACGAATTAACCCGTTTTCATTCTGGTATATCATAATACCATATCTTCAAGCTAATAGACAAGAAAAATCAATTTTTGGTTCTGCAAATAAATCTAGCAAAATGCGTGAGTGTTAACCCACAAAATGACGCGTTTTTAGAAAAAATACAAAATCATAAGTATATAACCACGAATTTCGTTTGGTATATCATAATACCATATCCTCAAGCTGATAGACAAGAAAAATCAATTTTTGGTTCTGCAAAAAAAATCTGGCAAAAGGCGTGGGTATTTACCCACAAAATGGCGCGTTTTTGAAAAAAATAAAATCATAAGTATATAACCACGAATTGACCCGCTTTCGTTCTCGTATATCATAATACCATATCCTCAAGCTAATATGCAAGAAAAATCAATTTTTTGTTTAGCAAAAAAATCTGGCAAAATGCGTGAGTGTTAACCCACAAAATGACGCGTTTTAGAAAAAATACAAAATTATAAGTATATAACCACGAATTGACCGTTTTCATTCTGGTATATCATAATACCATATCCTCAAGCTAATAGACAAGAAAAATCAATTTTTGGTTTTGCAAAAAAATCTGGCAAAATGCGTGAGTAACCCAAAAAATGACTCGTTTAAGAAAAAATAAAAAATCACAAGTATATAACCACAAATTGACCCGATTTCGTTATGGTATATCATAATACCATATCCTTAAGCTAATAGACAAGAAAAAACAATTTTTGATTTTGCAAAAAAATTCTGGCAAAATGCGTGGGTATTACCCACAAAATGGCGCGTTTTTGAAAAAAATACAAAATCGTAAATATATAACCATGAATTGACCCGTTTTCATTTTGGTATATCATAATACCATATCTTCAAGCTAATAGAAAAGAAAAATCAATTTTTAGTTCTGCAAAAAAATCCGGCAAAATGCGTGAGTGTTAACCCACAAAATAAGGCGTTTGAGAAAAAAATACAAAATCATAAGTATATAACCACGAATTGACAGTTTTTGTTCTGGTATATCATAATACCATATCCTAAAGCTAATAGACAAGAAAAATCAATTTTTGGTTCTTCAAAAAAATCTGGCAAAATGCGTGAGTGTTAACCCACTAAATGACGTGTTTTTGAAAAAAAATACAAAATCATAAGTATATAACCACGAATTGACCCTTTTTTGTTCTGGTATATTATAATACCATATACTATAGCTAATATAAAATAAAAATAGATTTTTGGTTGTGCTAAAAAATCTGGCAAAATGCGTGAGTGTTAACGCACAAAATGGCGCGTTTTTGAAAAATACAAAATCATAAGTATATAACCACGAATTGACCCGCTTTCGTTCTGGTATATCATAATACCATATCCTCAAGCTGATATGCAAGAAAAATCAATTTTTGGTTCTGCAAAAAAATCTGGCAAAATGCGTGAGTGTTAACCCACAAAATGACGCGTTTTAGAAAAAATACAAAATCATAAGTATATAACCACGAATTGACCGTTTTCGTTCTGGTATGCAAAAAAAATCTGGCAAAAGGCATGGGTATTTACCCACAAAATGGCGCGTTTTTGAAAAAAATAAAATCATAAGTATATAACCACGAATTGACCCGCTTTCGTTCTGGTATATCATAATACCATATCCTCAAGCTAATATGCAAGAAAAATCAATTTTTGGTTCAGCAAAAAAATCTGGCAAAATGCGTGAGTGTTAACCCACAAAATGGCGCGTTTTTGAAAAAATACAAAATCATAAGTTTATAACCACGAATTAACCCGTTTTTGTTCTGGTATATCATAATAACATATCCTCAAGCTAATAGACAAGAAAAATCAATTTTTGGTTCTGCAAAAAAATCTGGCAAAATGCATGAGTGTTAACCCACAAAATGGCGCGTTTTTGAAAAAATACAAAATCATAAGTATATAACCACGAATTTCGTTCCGGTATATGAGAGTACCATATCCTCAAACTAATAGACAAGAAAAATCAATTTTTGGTTCTGCAAAAAAATCTGGCGAAATGCGTGAGTCTTTACCCACAAAATGACGCGTTTTTGAAAAAATACAAAATCATAAGTATATAACCACGAATTGACCCGTTTTTGTTATGGTATATCATAATACCTTATCCTCAAGCTAATAGACAAGAAAAATCAATTTTTGGTTCTGCAAAAAAATCTGGCAAAATGCGTGAGTGTTAACCCACAAAATGACGCGTTTTTGAAAAAAATACAAAATCATAAGTTTATAACCACGAATTAACCCGTTTTCATTCTGGTATATCATAATACCACATCTTCAAGCTAATAGACAAGAAAAATCAATTTTTGGTTCTGCAAATAAATCTAGCAAAATGCGTGAGTGTTAACCCACAAAATGACGCGTTTTTAGAAAAAATACAAAATCATAAGTATATAACCACGAATTTCGTTTGGTATATCATAATACCATATCCTCAAGCTGATAGACAAGAAAAATCAATTTTTGGTTCTGCAAAAAAAATCTGGCAAAAGGCGTGGGTATTACCCACAAAATGGCGCGTTTTTGAAAAAAATAAAATCATAAGTATATAACCACGAATTGACCCGCTTTCGTTCTCGTATATCATAATACCATATCCTCAAGCTAATATGCAAGAAAAATCAATTTTTTGTTTAGCAAAAAAATCTGGCAAAATGCGTGAGTGTTAACCCACAAAATGACGCGTTTTTGAAAAAATACAAAATCATAAGTTTATAACCACGAATTAACCCGTTTTTGTTCTGGTATATCATAATAACATATCCTCAAGCTAATAGACAAGAAAAATCAATTTTTGGTTCTGCAAAAAAATCTGGCAAAATGCATGAGTGTTAACCCACAAAATGGCGCGTTTTTGAAAAAATACAAAATCATAAGTATATAACCACGAATTTCGTTCCGGTATATCAGAGTACCATATCCTCAAACTAATAGACAAGAAAAATCAATTTTTGGTTCTGCAAAAAAATCTGGCGAAATGCGTGAGTCTTTACCCACAAAATGACGCGTTTTTGAAAAAATACAAAATCATAAGTATATAACCACGAATTGTCCCGTTTTCGTTATGGTATATCATAATACCATATCCTCAAGCTAATAGACAAGAAAAATAAATTTTTGGTTCTGCAAAAAAATCTGGCAAAATGCGTGAGTGTTAACCCACAAAATGACGCGTTTTTGAAAAAATACAAAATCATAAGTTTATAACCACGAATTAACCCGTTTTCATTCTGGTATATCATAATACCATATCTTCAAGCTAATAGACAAGAAAAATCAATTTTTGGTTCTGCAAATAAATCTAGCAAAATGCGTGAGTGTTAACCCACAAAATGACGCATTTTTAGAAAAAATACAAAATCATAAGTATATAACCACGAATTTCGTTTGGTATATCATAATACCATATCCTCAAGCTGATAGACAAGAAAAATCAATTTTTGGTTCTGCAAAAAAATCTGGCAAAATGCGTGAGTGTTGTTAACCCACAAAATGACGCGTTTTTGAAAAAATACAAAATCATAAGTATATAACCACGAATTGACCAGTTTTCGTTCTGGTATATCATAATACCATATACTATAGCTAATAGACAAGAAAAATCATTTTTTGGTTGTGCTAAAAATTTTGGCAAAATGCGTGAGTGTTGTTAACCCACAAAATGTCGCGTTTTAAAAAAATACAAAATCATATGTATATAACCAAGAAATGACCCCTTTTTGTTCTGGTGTATCATAATACCATATACTCAAGCTAATAAACAAGAAAAATAAATTTTTGATTCGTCAAAAAAATCTGGCATAATGCGTGAGTGTTAACCCACAAAATGGCGTGTTTTTGAAAAAATACAAAATCATAAGTATATATTACCACGAATTGTCCCGTTTTCATTTTGGTATATCATAATACCATATCTTCAAGCTAATAGACAAGAAAAATCAATTTTTGGTTCTGCAAAAAAATCTGGCAAAATGCGTGAGTGTTAACCCACAAACTGACGCATTTTAGAAAAAATACAAAATTATAAGTATATAACCACGAATTGACCGTTTTCGTTCTGGTATATCATAATACCATATACTATAGCTAATAGACAAGAAAAATCAATTTTTGGTTCTTCAAAAAAATCTGGCAAAATGCGTGAGTGTTAACCCATAAAATGACGTGTTTTTGAAAAAAAATACAAAATCATAAGTATATAACCACGAATTGACCCTTTTTTGTTCTGGTATATTATAATACCATATACTATAGCTAATATAAAATAAAAATAGATTTTTGGTTGTGCTAAAAAATCTGGCAAAATGCGTGAGTGTTAACGCACAAAATGGCGCGTTTTTGAAAAATACAAAATCATAAGTATATAACCACGAATTGACCCGCTTTCGTTCTGGTATATCATAATACCATATCCTCAAGCTGATATGCAAGAAAAATCAATTTTTGGTTCTGCAAAAAAATCTGGCAAAATGCGTGAGTGTTAACCCACAAAATGACGCGTTTTAGAAAAAATACAAAATCATAAGTATATAACCACGAATTGACCGTTTTCGTTCTGGTATGCAAAAAAAATCTGGCAAAAGGCGTGGGTATTTACCCACAAAATGGCGCGTTTTTGAAAAAAATAAAATCATAAGTATATAACCACGAATTGACCCGCTTTCGTTCTGGTATATCATAATACCATATCCTCAAGCTAATATGCAAGAAAAATCAATTTTTGGTTCAGCAAAAAAATCTGGCAAAATGCGTGAGTGTTAACCCACAAAATGGCGTGTTTTTGAAAAAATACAAAATCATAAGTTTATAACCACGAATTAACCCGTTTTTGTTCTGGTATATCATAATAACATATCCTCAAGCTAATAGACAAGAAAAATCAATTTTTGGTTCTGCAAAAAAATCTGGCAAAATGCATGAGTGTTAACCCACAAAATGGCGCGTTTTTGAAAAAATACAAAATCATAAGTATATAACCACGAATTTCGTTCCGGTATATGAGAGTACCATATCCTCAAACTAATAGACAAGAAAAATCAATTTTTGGTTCTGCAAAAAAATCTGGCGAAATGCGTGAGTCTTTACCCACAAAATGACGCGTTTTTGAAAAAATACAAAATCATAAGTATATAACCACGAATTGACCCGTTTTTGTTATGGTATATCATAATACCTTATCCTCAAGCTAATAGACAAGAAAAATCAATTTTTGGTTCTGCAAAAAAATCTGGCAAAATGCGTGAGTGTTAACCCACAAAATGACGCGTTTTTGAAAAAAATACAAAATCATAAGTTTATAACCACGAATTAACCCGTTTTCATTCTGGTATATCATAATACCATATCTTCAAGCTAATAGACAAGAAAAATCAATTTTTGGTTCTGCAAATAAATCTAGCAAAATGCGTGAGTGTTAACCCACAAAATGACGCGTTTTTAGAAAAAATACAAAATCATAAGTATATAACCACGAATTTCGTTTGGTATATCATAATACCATATCCTCAAGCTGATAGACAAGAAAAATCAATTTTTGGTTCTGCAAAAAAAATCTGGCAAAAGGCGTGGGTATTTACCCACAAAATGGCGCGTTTTTGAAAAAAATAAAATCATAAGTATATAACCACGAATTGACCCGCTTTCGTTCTCGTATATCATAATACCATATCCTCAAGCTAATATGCAAGAAAAATCAATTTTTTGTTTAGCAAAAAAATCTGGCAAAATGCGTGAGTGTTAACCCACAAAATGACGCGTTTTTGAAAAAATACAAAATCATAAGTTTATAACCACGAATTAACCCGTTTTTGTTCTGGTATATCATAATAACATATCCTCAAGCTAATAGACAAGAAAAATCAATTTTTGGTTCTGCAAAAAAATCTGGCAAAATGCATGAGTGTTAACCCACAAAATGGCGCGTTTTTGAAAAAATACAAAATCATAAGTATATAACCACGAATTGACAGTTTTTGTTCTGGTATATCATAATACCATATCCTAAAGCTAATAGACAAGAAAAATCAATTTTTGGTTCTTCAAAAAAATCTGGCAAAATGCGTGAGTGTTAACCCACTAAATGACGTGTTTTTGAAAAAAAATACAAAATCATAAGTATATAACCACGAATTGACCCTTTTTTGTTCTGGTATATTATAATACCATATACTATAGCTAATAGACAAGAAAAATCAATTTTTGGTTGTGCTAAAAAATCTGGCAAAATGCGTGAGTGTTAACGCACAAAATGGCGCGTTTTTGAAAAATACAAAATCATAAGTATATAACCACGAATTTCGTTCCGGTATATCAGAGTACCATATCCTCAAACTAATAGACAAGAAAAATCAATTTTTGGTTCTGCAAAAAAATCTGGCGAAATGCGTGAGTCTTTACCCACAAAATGACGCGTTTTTGAAAAAATACAAAATCATAAGTATATAACCACGAATTGACCCGTTTTTGTTATGGTATATCATAATACCTTATCCTCAAGCTAATAGACAAGAAAAATCAATTTTTGGTTCTGCAAAAAAATCTGGCAAAATGCGTGAGTGTTAACCCACAAAATGACGCGTTTTTGAAAAAAATACAAAATCATAAGTTTATAACCACGAATTAACCCGTTTTCATTCTGGTATATCATAATACCATATCTTCAAGCTAATAGACAAGAAAAATCAATTTTTGGTTCTGCAAATAAATCTAGCAAAATGCGTGAGTGTTAACCCACAAAATGACGCGTTTTTAGAAAAAATACAAAATCATAAGTATATAACCACGAATTTCGTTTGGTATATCATAATACCATATCCTCAAGCTGATAGACAAGAAAAATCAATTTTTGGTTCTGCAAAAAAAATCTGGCAAAAGGCGTGGGTATTTACCCACAAAATGGCGCGTTTTTGAAAAAAATAAAATCATAAGTATATAACCACGAATTGACCCGCTTTCGTTCTCGTATATCATAATACCATATCCTCAAGCTAATATGCAAGAAAAATCAATTTTTTGTTTAGCAAAAAAATCTGGCAAAATGCGTGAGTGTTAACCCACAAAATGACGCGTTTTTGAAAAAATACAAAATCATAAGTTTATAACCACGAATTAACCCGTTTTTGTTCTGGTATATCATAATAACATATCCTCAAGCTAATAGACAAGAAAAATCAATTTTTGGTTCTGCAAAAAAATCTGGCAAAATGCATGAGTGTTAACCCACAAAATGGCGCGTTTTTGAAAAAATACAAAATCATAAGTATATAACCACGAATTGACAGTTTTTGTTCTGGTATATCATAATACCATATCCTAAAGCTAATAGACAAGAAAAATCAATTTTTGGTTCTTCAAAAAAATCTGGCAAAATGCGTGAGTGTTAACCCACTAAATGACGTGTTTTTGAAAAAAAATACAAAATCATAAGTATATAACCACGAATTGACCCTTTTTTGTTCTGGTATATTATAATACCATATACTATAGCTAATAGACAAGAAAAATCAATTTTTGGTTGTGCTAAAAAATCTGGCAAAATGCGTGAGTGTTAACGCACAAAATGGCGCGTTTTTGAAAAATACAAAATCATAAGTATATAACCACGAATTTCGTTCCGGTATATCAGAGTACCATATCCTCAAACTAATAGACAAGAAAAATCAATTTTTGGTTCTGCAAAAAAATCTGGCGAAATGCGTGAGTCTTTACCCACAAAATGACGCGTTTTTGAAAAAATACAAAATCATAAGTATATAACCACGAATTGTCCCGTTTTCGTTATGGTATATCATAATACCATATCCTCAAGCTAATAGACAAGAAAAATAAATTTTTGGTTCTGCAAAAAAATCTGGCAAAATGCGTGAGTGTTAACCCACAAAATGACGCGTTTTTGAAAAAATACAAAATCATAAGTTTATAACCACGAATTAACCCGGTTTCATTCTGGTATATCATAATACCATATCTTCAAGCTAATAGACAAGAAAAATCAATTTTTGGTTCTGCAAATAAATCTAGCAAAATGCGTGAGTGTTAACCCACAAAATGACGCATTTTTAGAAAAAATACAAAATCATAAGTATATAACCACGAATTTCGTTTGGTATATCATAATACCATATCCTCAAGCTGATAGACAAGAAAAATCAATTTTTGGTTCTGCAAAAAAATCTGGCAAAATGCGTGAGTGTTGTTAACCCACAAAATGACGCGTTTTTGAAAAAATACAAAATCATAAGTATATAACCACGAATTGACCAGTTTTCGTTCTGGTATATCATAATACCATATACTATAGCTAATAGACAAGAAAAATCATTTTTTGGTTGTGCTAAAAATTTTGGCAAAATGCGTGAGTGTTGTTAACCCACAAAATGTCGCGTTTTAAAAAAATACAAAATCATATGTATATAACCAAGAAATGACCCCTTTTTGTTCTGGTGTATCATAATACCATATACTCAAGCTAATAAACAAGAAAAATAAATTTTTGATTCGTCAAAAAAATCTGGCATAATGCGTGAGTGTTAACCCACAAAATGGCGTGTTTTTGAAAAAATACAAAATCATAAGTATATATTACCACGAATTATCCCGTTTTCATTTTGGTATATCATAATACCATATCTTCAAGCTAATAGACAAGAAAAATCAATTTTTGGTTCTGCAAAAAAATCTGGCAAAATGCGTGAGTGTTAACCCACAAACTGACGCATTTTAGAAAAAATACAAAATTATAAGTATATAACCACGAATTGACCGTTTTCGTTCTGGTATATCATAATACCATATACTATAGCTAATAGACAAGAAAAATCAATTTTTGGTTCTTCAAAAAAATCTGGCAAAATGCGTGAGTGTTAACCCATAAAATGACGTGTTTTTGAAAAAAAATACAAAATCATAAGTATATAACCACGAATTGACCCTTTTTTGTTCTGGTATATTATAATACCATATACTATAGCTAATATAAAATAAAAATAGATTTTTGGTTGTGCTAAAAAATCTGGCAAAATGCGTGAGTGTTAACGCACAAAATGGCGCGTTTTTGAAAAATACAAAATCATAAGTATATAACCACGAATTGACCCGCTTTCGTTCTGGTATATCATAATACCATATCCTCAAGCTAATATGCAAGAAAAATCAATTTTTGGTTCTGCAAAAAAATCTGGCAAAATGCGTGAGTGTTAACCCACAAAATGACGCGTTTTAGAAAAAATACAAAATCATAAGTATATAACCACGAATTGACCGTTTTCATTCTGGTATATCATAATACCATATCCTCAAGCTAATAGACAAGAAAAATCAATTTTTGGTTCTGCAAAAAAAATCTGGCAAAAGGCGTGGGTATTTACCCACAAAATGGCGCGTTTTTGAAAAAAATAAAATCATAAGTATATAACCACGAATTGACCCGCTTTCGTTCTGGTATATCATAATACCATATCCTCAAGCTAATATGCAAGAAAAATCTATTTTTGGTTCTGCAAAAAAATCTGGCAAAATGCGTGAGTGTTAACCCACAAAATGGCGCGTTTTTGAAAAAATACAAAATCATAAGTTTATAACCACGAATTAACCCGTTTTTGTTCTGGTATATCATAATAACATGTCCTCAAGCTAATAGACAAGAAAATCAATTTTTGGTTCTGCAAAAAAATCTGGCAAAATGCATGAGTGTTAACCCACAAAATGGCGCGTTTTTGAAAAAAATACAAAATCATAAGTATACAACCACGAATTTCGTTCCGGTATATCAGAGTACCATATCCTCAAACTAATAGACAAGAAAAATTAATTTTTGGTTCTGTAAAAAAATCTAGCGAAATGCGTGAGTCTATACCCACAAAATGATGCGTTTTTGAAAAAAATACAAAATCATAAGTATATAACCACGAATTGACCCGTTTTCGTTATGGTATATCATAATACCATATCCTCAAGCTAATAGACAAGAAAAATCAATTTTTGGTTCTGCAAAAAAATCTGGCAAAATGCGTGAGTGTTAACCCACAAAATGACGCGTTTTTGAAAAAAATAAAAAATCACAAGTATATAACCACAAATTGACCCGTTTTCGTTATGGTATATCATAATACCATATCCTTAAGCTTATAGACAAGAAAAAAAAATTTGATTTTGCAAAAAAAATCTGGCAAAATGCGTGGGTATATTTACCCACAAAATGGCTCGTTTTTGAAAAAATACAAAATCGTAAATATATAACCATGAATTGACCCGTTTTCATTTTGGTATATCATAATATCATATCTTCAAGCTAATAGAAAAGAAAAATCAAGTTTTAGCTCTGCAAAAAAATCCGGCAAAATGCGTGAGTGTTAACACACAAAATGACGCGTTTGAGAAAAAATACAAAATCATAAGTATATAACCACGAATTGACAGTTTTTGTTCTGGTATATCATAATACCATATCCTCAAGCTAATAGACAAGAAAAATCAATTTTTGGTTCTTCAAAAAAATCTGGCAAAATACATGAGTGTTAACCCACAAAATGACGCGTTTTTGAAAAAAAATACAAAATATAAGTGTATAACCACGAATTGACCCTTTTTTGTTCTTGTATATTATAATACCATACACTATAGCTAATAGAAAAGAAAAATAGATTTTTGGTTGTGCTAAAAAATCTGGCAAAATGCGTGAGTGTTAACCCACAAAATAACGCGTTTTAGAAAAAATACAAAATCATAAGTATATAACCACGAATTGACCCGCTTTCGTTCTGGTATATCATAATA
The DNA here is from genome assembly GCA_029959085.1 of Nemophila menziesii. Classification (NCBI taxonomy): domain Eukaryota; kingdom Viridiplantae; phylum Streptophyta; class Magnoliopsida; order Boraginales; family Hydrophyllaceae; genus Nemophila; species Nemophila menziesii. The sequence goes on along the minus strand of JARWIR010000036.1, from coordinate 1,493,992 downwards.
CCATATCCTCAAGCTAATATGCAAGAAAAATTAATTTTTGGTTCTGCAAAAAAATCTGGCAAAATGCGTGAGTGTTAACCCACAAAATGGCGCGTTTTTGAAAAAATACAAAATCATAAGTTTATAACCACGAATTAACCCGTTTTTGTTCTGGTATATCATTATACCATATCCTCAAGCTGAAAGACAAGAAAAATTAATTTTTGGTTCTGCAAAAATAACTGACAAAATGTGTGAGTGTTAACCCACAAAATGGCGCGTTTTTGAAAAAATACAAAATCATAAGTATATTACCACGAATTGTCCCGTTTTCATTTTGGTATATCATAATACCATATCTTCAAGCTAATAGACAAGAAAAATCAATTTTTGGTTCTCCAAATAAATCTGGCAAAATGCGTGACTGTTAACCCACAAAATGACGCGTTTTAGAAAAAATACAAAATCATAAATATATAACCACGAATTGTCCGTTTTCGTTCTGGTATATTATAATACCATATCCTCAAGCAAATAGACAAGAAAAATCAATTTTTGGTTCTGCAAATAAATCTGGCAAAATGCGTGAGTGTTAACCCACAAAATGACGCGTTTTAGAAAAAATACAAAATCATAAGTATATAACCACGAATTGACCCGTTTTCCTTCTGGTATATCATAATACCATATACTATAGCTAATAGACAAAAAAAATAATTTTTGGTTGTGCTAAAAAATCTGGCAAAATGCGTGAGTGTTGTTAACCCATAAAATGGCGCGTTTTTGAAAAATACAAAATCATATGTATATAACCACGAATTGACCCGTTTTAGTTCCGGTATATCATAATACCATATCCTCAAGCTAATAGAGAAGAATAATCAATTTTTGGTTCTGCAAAAAAATCTGGCAAAATGCGTGAGTGTAAACCCACAAAATGGCGTGTTTTAGAAAAAAATACAAAATCATAAGTATATAACCACGAATTGAACCGTTTTTGTTCCGGTATATCATAGTACCATATCCTTAAGCTAATAAACAAGAAAAATCAATTTTTGGTTCTGCAAAAAAATCTGGCGAAATGCGTGAGTCTTTACCCACAAAATGACGCATTTTTGAAAAAATACAAAATCATAAGTATATAACCACGAATTGACCCGTTTTCGTTATGGTATATCATAATACCATATCCTCAAGCTAATAGACAAGAAAAATCAATTTTTGGTTCTGCAAAAAAATCTTGCAAAATGCGTGAGTGTTAACCCACAAAATGACGCGTTTTAGAAAAAAATACAAAATAATAAGTATATAACCACGAATTGACCCGTTTTCGTTCTGGTATATCATAATACCATATCCTCTATCTAATACACAAGAAAAATCAATTTTTGGTTCTGCAAAAAAATCTAGCAAAATGCATGAGTGTTAACCCACAAAATGGCGCGTTTTTGAGAAAATACAAAATCATAAGTATATAACCACGAATTGACCCGTTTTCGTTCTGGTATATCATAATACTATATCCTCAAGCTAAAAGACAAGAAAAATCAAGTTTTGGTTTTGCAAAAAAATCTGGCAAAATGCGTGAGTGTTAAAACCCACAAAATGACGCGTTTTTGAAAAAATACAAAATTATAAGTATATAACCACGAATTGACCCGTTTTCTTTATGGTATATCATAATACCATATCCTCAAGCTAATAGACAAGAAAAATTAATTTTTGGTTCTGCAAAAAAATCTGGCAAAATGCGTGAGTAACCCAAAAAATGACTCGTTTTAGAAAAAATAAAAAATCACAAGTATATAACCACAAATTGACCCGTTTTCGTTATGGTATATCATAATACCATATCCTTAAGCTTATAGACAAGAAAAAACAATTTTTGATTTTGCAAAAAAAATCTGGCAAAATGCATGGGTATTTACCCACAAAATGGCTCGTTTTTGAAAAAATACTAAATCGTAAATATATAACCACGAATTGACACGTTTTCATTTTGGTATATCATAATACCATATCTTCAAGCTAATAGAAAAGAAAAATCAAGTTTTAGCTCTGCAAAAAAATCCGGCAAAATGTGTGAGTGTTAACCAACAAAATGACGCGTTTGAGAAAAAATACAAAATCATAAGTATATAACCACGAATTGACCCGCTTTCGTTCTGGTATATCATAATACCATATCCTCAAGCTAATATGCAAGAAAAATCAATTTTTGGTTTTGCAAAAAAATCTGGCAAAATGCGTGAGTGTTAACCCACAAAATGGCGCGTTTTTGAAAAAATACAAAATCATAAGTTTATAACCACGAATTAACCCGTTTTTGTTCTTGTATATCATAATACCATATCCTCAAACTGAAAGACAAGAAAAATTAATTTTTGGTTCTGCAAAAAAAACTGACAAAATGCGTGAGTGTTAACCCACAAAATGGCGCGTTTTTGAAAAAATACAAAATCATAAGTATATTACCACGAATTGTCCCGTTTTCATTTTGGTATATCATAATACCATATCTTCAAGCTAATAGACAAGAAAAATCAATTTTTGGTTCTCCAAATAAATCTGGCAAAATGCGTGACTGTTAACCCACAAAATGACGCGTTTTAGAAAAAATACAAAATCATAAATATATAACCACGAATTGTCCGTTTTCGTTCTGGTATATTATAATACCATATCCTCAAGCAAATAGACAAGAAAAATGAATTTTTGGTTCTGCAAATAAATCTGGCAAAATGCGTGAGTGTTAACCCACAAAATGACGCGTTTTAGAAAAAATACAAAATCATAAGTATATAACCACGAATTGACCCGTTTTCCTTCTGGTATATCATAATACCATATACTATAGCTAATAGACAAGAAAAATAATTTTTGGTTGTGCTAAAAAATCTGGCAAAATGCGTGAGTGTTGTTAACCCATAAAATGGCGCGTTTTTGAAAAATACAAAATCATATGTATATAACCACGAATTGACCCGTTTTAGTTCCGGTATATCATAATACCATATCCTCAAGCTAATAGAGAAGAATAATCAATTTTTGGTTCTGCAAAAAAATCTGGCAAAATGCGTGAGTGTAAACCCACAAAATGGCGTGTTTTAGAAAAAAATACAAAATCATAAGTATATAACCACGAATTGAACCGTTTTTGTTCCGGTATATCATAGTACCATATCCTTAAGCTAATAAACAAGAAAAATCAATTTTTGGTTCTGCAAAAAAATCTGGCGAAATGCGTGAGTCTTTACCCACAAAATGACGCATTTTTGAAAAAATACAAAATCATAAGTATATAACCACGAATTGACCCGTTTTCGTTATGGTATATCATAATACCATATCCTCAAGCTAATAGACAAGAAAAATCAATTTTTGGTTCTGCAAAAAAATCTTGCAAAATGCGTGAGTGTTAACCCACAAAATGACGCGTTTTAGAAAAAAATACAAAATAATAAGTATATAACCACGAATTGACCCGTTTTCGTTCTGGTATATCATAATACCATATCCTCTATCTAATACACAAGAAAAATCAATTTTTGGTTCTGCAAAAAAATCTAGCAAAATGCATGAGTGTTAACCCACAAAATGGCGCGTTTTTGAGAAAATACAAAATCATAAGTATATAACCACGAATTGACCCGTTTTCGTTCTGGTATATCATAATACCATATCCTCAAGCTAAAAGACAAGAAAAATCAAGTTTTGGTTTTGCAAAAAAATCTGGCAAAATGCGTGAGTGTTAAAACCCACAAAATGACGCGTTTTTGAAAAAATACAAAATTATAAGTATATAACCACGAATTGACCCGTTTTCTTTATGGTATATCATAATACCATATCCTCAAGCTAATAGACAAGAAAAATTAATTTTTGGTTCTGCAAAAAAATCTGGCAAAATGCGTGAGTAACCCAAAAAATGACTCGTTTTAGAAAAAATAAAAAATCACAAGTATATAACCACAAATTGACCCGTTTTCGTTATGGTATATCATAATACCATATCCTTAAGCTTATAGACAAGAAAAAACAATTTTTGATTTTGCAAAAAAAATCTGGCAAAATGCATGGGTATTTACCCACAAAATGGCTCGTTTTTGAAAAAATACTAAATCGTAAATATATAACCACGAATTGACACGTTTTCATTTTGGTATATCATAATACCATATCTTCAAGCTAATAGAAAAGAAAAATCAAGTTTTAGCTCTGCAAAAAAATCCGGCAAAATGTGTGAGTGTTAACCAACAAAATGACGCGTTTGAGAAAAAATACAAAATCATAAGTATATAACCACGAATTGACCCGCTTTCGTTCTGGTATATCATAATACCATATCCTCAAGCTAATATGCAAGAAAAATCAATTTTTGGTTTTGCAAAAAAATCTGGCAAAATGCGTGAGTGTTAACCCACAAAATGGCGCGTTTTTGAAAAAATACAAAATCATAAGTTTATAACCACGAATTAACCCGTTTTTGTTCTCGTATATCATAATACCATATCCTCAAACTGAAAGACAAGAAAAATTAATTTTTGGTTCTGCAAAAAAAACTGACAAAATGCGTGAGTGTTAACCCACAAAATGGCGCGTTTTTGAAAAAATACAAAATCATAAGTATATAACCACGAATTGACCGTTTTCATTCTGGTATATTATAATACCATATCCTCAAGCAAATAGACAAGAAAAATCAATTTTTGGTTCTGCAAATAAATCTGGCAAAATGCGTGAGTGTTAACCCACAAAATGACGCGTTTTAGAAAAAATACAAAATCATAAGTATATAACCACGAATTGACCCGTTTTCGTTCTGGTATATCATAATACCATATACTATAGCTAATAGACAAGAAAAATCATTTTTTGGTTCTGCAAAAAAATCTGGCAAAATGAGTGAGTGTAAACCCACAAAATGGCGTGTTTTAGAAAAAAATACAAAATTATAAGTATATAACAACGAATTGAACCGTTTTTGTTCCGGTATATCATAGTACCATATCCTTAAGCTAATAAACAAGAAAAAACAATTTTTGGTTCTGCAAAAAAATCTGGCGAAATGCGTGAGTCTTTACCCACAAAATGACGCATTTTTGAAAAAATACAAAATCATAAGTATATAACCACGAATTGACCCGTTTTCGTTATGGTATATCATAATACCATATCCTCAAGCTAATAGACAAGAAAAATCAATTTTTGGTTCTGCAAAAAAATCTTGCAAAATGGCGCGTTTTAGAAAAAAATACAAAATCATAAGTATATAACCACGAATTGACCCATTTTCGTTCTGGTATATCATAATACCATATCCTCAATCTAATAGACAAGAAAAATCAATTTTTGGTTCTGCAAAAAAATTTGGTAAAATGTGTGAGTGTTAACCCACAAAATGACTCGTTTTAGAAAAAAATACAAAATCACAAGTATATAACCACAAATTGACCCGTTTTCGTTATGGTATATCAAAATACCATATCCTCAAGCTAATAGACAAGAAAAATCAATTTTTGGTTCTGCAAAAAAATCTGGCAAAATGCACGCGTTTTAGAAAAAATACAAAATCATAAGTATATAACCACGAATTGACCCGTTTTCGTTCTGGTATATCATAATAACATATCCTCAAGCTAATAGACAAGAAAAATCATTTTTTGGTTCTGCAAAAAAATCTGTCAAAATGCATGAGGTTAACCCACAAAATGGCGCGTTTTTGAAAAAATACAAAATCATAAGTATATAACCACGAATTGACCCGTTTTCGTTCTGGTATATCATAATACCATATCCTCAAGCTAAAAGACAATAAAAATCAAGTTTTGGTTTTGCAAAAAAATCTGTCAAAATGCGTGAGTGTTAAAACCCACAAAATGACGCGTTTTAGAAAAAATACAAAATTATAAGTATATAACCACGAATTGACCGTTTTTGTTATGGTATATCATAATACCATATCCTCAAGCTAATAGACAAGAAAAATCAATTTTTGGTTTTGCAAAAAAATCTGGCAAAATGCGTCAGTAACCCAAAAAATGACTCATTTAAGAAAAAATAAAAAATCACAAGTATATAACCACAAATTGAACCGTTTTCGTTATGGTATATCATAATACCATATCCTTAAGCTAATAGACAAGAAAAAACAATTTTTGATTTTGCAAAAAAAATCTGGCAAAATGCGTGGGTATTTACCCACAAAATGACGCGTTTTTGAAAAAATACAAAATCGTAAATATATAACCATGAATTGACCCGTTTTCATTTTGGTATATCATAATACCATATCTTCAAGCTAATAGAAAAGAAAAATCAATTTTTAGTTCTGCAAAAAAATCCGGCAAAATGCGTGAGTGTTAACCCACAAAATAAGGCGTTTGAGAAAAAAATACAAAATCATAAGTATATAACCACGAATTGACAGTTTTTGTTCTGGTATATCATAATACCATATCCTAAAGCTAATAGACAAGAAAAATCAATTTTTGGTTCTTCAAAAAAATCTGGCAAAATGCGTGAGTGTTAACCCACAAAATGACGTGTTTTTGAAAAAAAATACAAAATCATAAGTATATAACCACGAATTGACCCTTTTTTGTTCTGGTATATTATAATACCATATACTATAGCTAATATAAAATAAAAATATATTTTTGGTTGTGCTAAAAAATCTGGCAAAATGCGTGAGTGTTAACGCACAAAATGGCGCGTTTTTGAAAAATACAAAATTATAAGTATATAACCACGAATTGACCCGCTTTTGTTCTGGTATATCATAATACCATATCCTCAAGCTGATATGCAAGAAAAATCAATTTTTGGTTCTGCAAAAAAATCTGGCAAAATGCGTGAGTGTTAACCCACAAAATGACGCGTTTTAGAAAAAATACAAAATCATAAGTATATAACCACGAATTGACCGTTTTCGTTCTGGTATGCAAAAAAAATCTGGCAAAAGGCGTGGGTATTTACCCACAAAATGGCGCGTTTTTGAAAAAAATAAAATCATAAGTATATAACCACGAATTGACCCGCTTTCGTTCTGGTATATCATAATACCATATCCTCAAGCTAATATGCAAGAAAAATCAATTTTTGGTTCTGCAAAAAAATCTGGCAAAATGCGTGAGTGTAACCCACAAAAGGGCGCGTTTTTGAAAAAATACAAAATCATAAGTTTATAACCACGAATTAACCCGTTTTTTTTCTGGTATATCATAATAACATATCCTCAAGCTAATAGACAAGAAAAATCAATTTTTGGTTCTGCAAAAAAATCTGGCAAAATGCATGAGTGTTAACCCACAAAATGGCGCGTTTTTGAAAAAATACAAAATCATAAGTATATAACCACGAATTTCGTTCCGGTATATCAGAGTACCATATCCTCAAACTAATAGACAAGAAAAATCAATTTTTGGTTCTGCAAAAAAAATCTGGCGAAATGCGTGAGTCTTTACCCACAAAATGACGCGTTTTTGAAAAAATACAAAATCATAAGTATATAACCACGAATTGACCCGTTTTCGTTATGGTATATCATAATACCTTATCCTCAAGCTAATAGACAAGAAAAATCAATTTTTGGTTCTGCAAAAAAATCTGGCAAAATGCGTGAGTGTTAACCCACAAAATGACGCGTTTTTGAAAAAAATACAAAATCATAAGTTTATAACCACGAATTAACCCGTTTTCATTCTGGTATATCATAATACCATATCTTCAAGCTAATAGACAAGAAAAATCAATTTTTGGTTCTGCAAATAAATCTAGCAAAATGCGTGAGTGTTAACCCACAAAATGACGCGTTTTTAGAAAAAATACAAAATCATAAGTATATAACCACGAATTTCGTTTGGTATATCATAATACCATATCCTCAAGCTGATAGACAAGAAAAATCAATTTTTGGTTCTGCAAAAAAAATCTGGCAAAAGGCGTGGGTATTTACCCACAAAATGGTGCGTTTTTGAAAAAAATAAAATCATAAGTATATAACCATGAATTGACCCGCTTTTGTTCTGGTATATCATAATACCATATCCTCAAGCTAATATGCAAGAAAAATCAATTTTTTGTTTAGCAAAAAAATCTGGCAAAATGCGTGAGTGTTAACCCACAAAATGACGCGTTTTTGAAAAAATACAAAATCATAAGTTTATAACCACGAATTAACCCGTTTTTGTTCTGGTATATCATAATAACATATCCTCAAGCTAATAGACAAGAAAAATCAATTTTTGGTTCTGCAAAAAAATCTGGCAAAATGCATGAGTGTTAACCCACAAAATGGCGCGTTTTTGAAAAAATACAAAATCATAAGTATATAACCACGAATTTCGTTCCGGTATATCAGAGTACCATATCCTCAAACTAATAGACAAGAAAAATCAATTTTTGGTTCTGCAAAAAAATCTGGCGAAATGCGTGAGTCTTTACCCACAAAATGACGCGTTTTTGAAAAAATACAAAATCATAAGTATATAACCATGAATTGTCCCGTTTTCGTTATGGTATATCATAATACCATATCCTCAAGCTAATAGACAAGAAAAATCAATTTTTGGTTCTGCAAAAAAATCTGGCAAAATGCGTGAGTGTTAACCCACAAAATGACGCGTTTTTGAAAAAATACAAAATCATAAGTTTATAACCACGAATTAACCCGTTTTCATTCTGGTATATCATAATACCATATCTTCAAGCTAATAGACAAGAAAAATCAATTTTTGGTTCTGCAAATAAATCTAGCAAAATGCGTGAGTGTTAACCCACAAAATGACGCGTTTTTAGAAAAAAATACAAAATCATAAGTATATAACCACGAATTTTGTTTGGTATATCATAATACCATATCCTCAAGCTAATAGACAAGAAAAATCAATTTTTGGTTCTGCAAAAAAATCTGGCAAAATGCGTGAGTGTTGTTAACCCACAAAATGACGCGTTTTTGAAAAAATACAAAATCATAAGTATATAACCACGAATTGACCAGTTTTCGTTCTGGTATATCATAATACCATATACTATAGCTAATAGACAAGAAAAATCATTTTTTGGTTGTGCTAAAAATTTTGGCAAAATGCGTGAGTGTTGTTAACCCACAAAATGCCGCGTTTTAAAAAAATACAAAATCATATGTATATAACCAAGAAATGACCCCTTTTTGTTCTGGTGTATCATAATACCATATACTCAAGCTAATAAACAAGAAAAATCAATTTTTGATTCGGCAAAAAAATCTGGCATAATGCGTGAGTGTTAACCCACAAAATGGCGTGTTTTTGAAAAAATACAAAATCATAAGTATATATTACCACGAATTGTCCCGTTTTCATTTTGGTATATCATAATACCATATCTTCAAGCTAATAGACAAGAAAAATCAATTATTGGTTCTGCAAAAAAATCTGGCAAAATGCGTGAGTGTTAAACCCACAAAATGACGCATTTTAGAAAAAATACAAAATTATAAGTATATAACCACGAATTGACCGTTTTCGTTCTGGTATATCATAATACCATATACTATAGCTAATAGACAAGAAAAATCAATTTTTGGTTCTTCAAAAAAATCTGGCAAAATGCGTGAGTGTTAACCCACAAAATGACGTGTTTTTGAAAAAAAATACAAAATCATAAGTATATAACCACGAATTGACCCTTTTTTGTTCTGGTATATTATAATACCATATACTATAGCTAATATAAAATAAAAATAGATTTTTGGTTGTGCTAAAAATCTGGCAAAATGCGTGAGTGTTAACGCACAAAATGACGCGTTTTTGAAAAAAATACAAAATCATAAGTTTATAACCACGAATTAACCCGTTTTTGTTCTGGTATATCATAATAACATATCCTCAAGCTAATAGACAAGAAAAATCAATTTTTGGTTCTGCAAAAAAATCTGGCAAAATGCATGAGTGTTAACCCACAAAATGGCGCGTTTTTGAAAAAATACAAAATCATAAGTATATAACCACGAATTTTGTTCCGGTATATCAGAGTACCATATCCTCAAACTAATAGACAAGAAAAATCAATTTTTGGTTCTGCAAAAAAAATCTGGCGAAATGCGTGAGTCTTTACCCACAAAATGACGCGTTTTTGAAAAAATACAAAATCATAAGTATATAACCACGAATTGACCCGTTTTCGTTATGGTATATCATAATAACTTATCCTCAAGCTAATAGACAAGAAAAATCAATTTTTGGTTCTGCAAAAAAATCTGGCAAAATGCGTGAGTGTTAACCCACAAAATGACGCGTTTTTGAAAAAAATACAAAATCATAAGTTTATAACCACGAATTAACCCGTTTTCATTCTGGTATATCATAATACCATATCTTCAAGCTAATAGACAAGAAAAATCAATTTTTGGTTCTGCAAATAAATCTAGCAAAATGCGTGAGTGTTAACCCACAAAATGACGCGTTTTTAGAAAAAATACAAAATCATAAGTATATAACCACGAATTTCGTTTGGTATATCATAATACCATATCCTCAAGCTGATAGACAAGAAAAATCAATTTTTGGTTTTGCAAAAAAAATCTGGCAAAAGGCGTGGGTATTTACCCACAAAATGGCGCGTTTTTGAAAAAAATAAAATCATAAGTATATAACCACGAATTGACCCGCTTTCGTTCTGGTATATATTAATACCATATCCTCAAGCTAATATGCAAGAAAAATCAATTTTTTGTTTAGCAAAAAAATCTGGCAAAATGCGTGAGTGTTAACCCACAAAATGACGCGTTTTTGAAAAAATACAAAATCATAAGTTTATAACCACGAATTAACCCGTTTTTGTTCTGGTATATCATAATAACATATCCTCAAGCTAATAGACAAGAAAAATCATTTTTTGGTTCTGCAAAAAAATCTGGCAAAATGCATGAGTGTTAACCCACAAAATGGCGCGTTTTTGAAAAAATACAAAATCATAAGTATATAACCACGAATTTCGTTCCGGTATATCAGAGTACCATATCCTCAAACTAATAGACAAGAAAAATCAATTTTTGGTTCTGCAAAAAAATCTGGCGAAATGCGTGAGTCTTTACCCACAAAATGACGCGTTTTTGAAAAAATACAAAATCATAAGTATATAACCACGAATTGTCCCGTTTTCGTTATGGTATATCATAATACCATATCCTCAAGCTAATAGACAAGAAAAAACAATTTTTGGTTCTGCAAAAAAATCTGGCAAAATGCGTGAGTGTTAACCCACAAAATGACGCGTTTTTGAAAAAATACAAAATCATAAGTTTATAACCACGAATTAACCCGTTTTCATTCTGGTATATCATAATACCATATCTTCAAGCTAATAGACAAGAAAAATCAATTTTTGGTTCTGCAAATAAATCTAGCAAAATGCGTGAGTGTTAACCCACAAAATGACGCGTTTTTAGAAAAAATACAGAATCATAAGTATATAACCACGAATTTCGTTTGGTATATCATAATACCATATCCTCAAGCTGATAGACAAGAAAAATCAATTTTTGGTTCTGCAAAAAAAATCTGGCAAAAGGCGTGGGTATTTACCCACAAAATGGCGCGTTTTTGAAAAAAATAAAATCATAAGTATATAACCACGAATTGACCCGCTTTCGTTCTGGTATATCATAATACCATATCCTCAAGCTAATATGCAAGAAAAATCAATTTTTTGTTTAGCAAAAAAATCTGGCAAAATGTGTGAGTGTTAACCCACAAAATGGCGCGTTTTTGAAAAAATACAAAATCATAAGTTTATAACCACGAATTAACCCGTTTTTGTTCTGGTATATCATAATAACATATCCTCAAGCTAATAGACAAGAAAAATCAATTTTTGGTTCTGCAAAAAAATCTGGCAAAATGCATGAGTGTTAAACCACAAAATGGCGCGTTTTTAAAAAAATACAAAATCATAAGTATATAACCACGAATTTCGTTCCGGTATATCAGAGTACCATATCCTCAAACTAATAGACAAGAAAAATCAATTTTTGGTTCTGCAAAAAAATCTGGCGAAATGCGTGAGTCTTTACCCACAAAATGACGCGTTTTTGAAAAAATACAAAATCATAAGTATATAACCACGAATTGACCCGTTTTCGTTATGGTATATCATAATACCATATCCTCAAGCTAATAGACAAGAAAAATCAATTTTTGGTTCTGCAAAAAAATCTGGCAAAATGCGTGAGTGTTAACCCACAAAATGACGCGTTTTTGAAAAAAATACAAAATCATAAGTTTATAACCACGAATTAACCCGTTTTCATTCTGGTATATCATAATACCATATCTTCAAGCTAATAGACAAGAAAAATCAATTTTTGGTTCTGCAAATAAATCTAGCAAAATGCGTGAGTGTTAACCCACAAAATGACTCGTTTTAGAAAAAAATACAAAATCACAAGTATATAACCACAAATTGACCCGTTTTCGTTATGGTATATCAAAATACCATATCCTCAAGCTAATAGACAAGAAAAACCAATTTTTGGTTGTGCAAAAAAATCTGGCAAAATGCACGCGTTTTAGAAAAAATACAAAATCATAAGTATATAACCACGAATTGACCCGTTTTCGTTCTGGTATATCATAATAACATATCCTCAAGCTAATAGACAAGAAAAATCATTTTTTGGTTCTGCAAAAAAATCTGTCAAAATGCATGAGTGTTAACCCACAAAATGGCGCGTTTTTGAAAAAATACAAAATCATAAGTATATAACCACGAATTGACCCGTTTTCGTTCTGGTATATCATAATACCATATCCTCAAGCTAAAAGACAATAAAAATCAAGTTTTGGTTTTGCAAAAAAATCTGGCAAAATGCGTGAGTGTTAAAACCCACAAAATGACGCGTTTTTGAAAAAATACAAAATTATAAGTATATTACCACGAATTGACCGTTTTCATTCTGGTATATCATAATACCATATCCTCAAGCTAATAGACAAGAAAAATCAATTTTTGCTTTTGCAAAAAAATCTGGCAAAATGCGTGAGTAGCCCAAAAAATGACTCGTTTAAGAAAAAATAAAAAATCACAAGTATATAACCACAAATTGACCCGTTTTCGTTATGGTATATCATAATACCATATCCTTAAGCTAATAGACAAGAAAAAACAATTTTTGATTTTGCAAAAAAAATCTGGCAAAATGCGTGGGTATTTACCCACAAAATGGCGTGTTTTTGAAAAAATACAAAATCGTAAATATATAACCATGAATTGACCCGTTTTCATTTTGGTATATCATAATACCATATCTTCAAGCTAATAGAAAAGAAAAATCAATTTTTAGTTCTGCAAAAAAATCCGGCAAAATGCGTGAGTGTTAACCCACAAAATAAGGCGTTTGAGAAAAAAATACAAAATCATAAGTATATAACCACGAATTGACAGTTTTTGTTCTAGTATATCATAATACCATATCCTAAAGCTAATAGACAAGAAAAATCAATTTTTGGTTCTTCAAAAAAATCTGGCAAAATGCGTGAGTGTTAACCCACAAAATGACGTGTTTTTGAAAAAAAATACAAAATCATAAGTATATAACCACGAATTGACCCTTTTTTGTTCTGGTATATTATAATACCATATACTATAGCTAATATAAAATAAAAATAGATTTTTGGTTGTGCTAAAAAATCTGGCAAAATGCGTGAGTGTTAACGCACAAAATGGCGCGTTTTTGAAAAATACAAAATCATAAGTATATAACCACGAATTGACCCGCTTTCGTTCTGGTATATCATAATACCATATCCTCAAGCTGATATGCAAGAAAAATCAATTTTTGGTTCTGCAAAAAAATCTGGCAAAATGCGTGAGTGTTAACCCACAAAATGACGCGTTTTAGAAAAAATACAAAATCATAAGTATATAACCACGAATTGACCGTTTTCGTTCTGGTATGCAAAAAAAATCTGGCAAAAGGCGTGGGTATTTACCCACAAAATGGCGCGTTTTTGAAAAAAATAAAATCATAAGTATATAACCACGAATTGACCCGCTTTCGTTCTGGTATATCATAATACCATATCCTCAAGCTAATATGCAAGAAAAATCAATTTTTGGTTCTGCAAAAAAATCTGGCAAAATGCGTGAGTGTTAACCAACAAAATGGCGCGTTTTTGAAAAAATACAAAATCATAAGTTTATAACCACGAATTAACCCGTTTTTGTTCTGCTATATCATAATAACATATCCTCAAGCTAATAGACAAGAAAAATCAATTTTTGGTTCTGCAAAAAAATCTGGCAAAATGCATGAGTGTTAACCCACAAAATGGCGCGTTTTTGAAAAAATAGAAAATCATAAGTATATAACCACGAATTTCGTTCCGGTATATCAGAGTACCATATCCTCAAACTAATAGACAAGAAAAATCAATTTTTGGTTCTGCAAAAAAATCTGGCGAAATGCGTGAGTCTTTACCCACAAAATGACGCGTTTTTGAAAAAATACAAAATCATAAGTATATAACCATGAATTGTCCCGTTTTCGTTATGGTATATCATAATACCATATCCTCAAGCTAATAGACAAGAAAAATCAATTTTTGGTTCTGCAAAAAAATCTGGCAAAATGCGTGAGTGTTAACCCACAAAATGACGCGTTTTTGAAAATATACAAAATCATAAGTTTATAACCACGAATTAACCCGTTTTCATTCTGGTATATCATAATACCATATCTTCAAGCTAATAGACAAGAAAAATCAATTTTTGGTTCTGCAAATAAATCTAGCAAAATGCGTGAGTGTTAACCCACAAAATGACGCGTTTTTAGAAAAAATACAAAATCATAAGTATATAACCACGAATTTCGTTTGGTATATCATAATACCATATCCTCAAGCTAATAGACAAGAAAAATCAATTTTTGGTTCTGCAAAAAAATCTGGCAAAATGCGTGAGTGTTGTTAACCCACAAAATGACGCGTTTTTGAAAAAATACAAAATCATAAGTATATAACCACGAATTGACCAGTTTTCGTTCTGGTATATCATAATACCATATACTATAGCTAATAGACAAGAAAAATCATTTTTTGGTTGTGCTAAAAATTTTGGCAAAATGCGTGAGTGTTGTTAACCCACAAAATGCCGCGTTTTTAAAAAATACAAAATCATATGTATATAACCAAGAAATGACCCCTTTTTGTTCTGGTGTATCATAATACCATATACTCAAGCTAATAAACAAGAAAAATCAATTTTTGATTCGGCAAAAAAATCTGGCATAATGCGTGAGTGTTAACCCACAAAATGGCGTGTTTTTGAAAAAATACAAAATCATAAGTATATATTACCACGAATTGTCCCGTTTTCATTTTGGTATATCATAATACCATATCTTCAAGCTAATAGACAAGAAAAATCAATTATTGGTTCTGCAAAAAAATCTGGCAAAATGCGTGAGTGTTAACCCACAAAATGACGCATTTTAGAAAAAATACAAAATTATAAGTATATAACCACGAATTGACCATTTTTGTTCTGGTATATCATAATACCATATACTATAGCTAATAGACAAGAAAAATCAATTTTTGGTTCTTCAAAAAAATCTGGCAAAATGCGTGAGTGTTAACCCACAAAATGACCTGTTTTTGAAAAAAAATACAAAATCATAAGTATATAACCACGAATTGACCCTTTTTTGTTCTGGTATATTATAATACCATATACTATAGCTAATATAAAATAAAAATAGATTTTTGGTTGTGCTAAAAAATCTGGCAAAATGCGTGAGTGTTAACGCACAAAATGACGCGTTTTTGAAAAAAATACAAAATCATAAGTTTATAACCACGAATTAACCCGTTTTTGTTCTGGTATATCATAATAACATATCCTCAAGCTAATAGACAAGAAAAATCAATTTTTGGTTCTGCAAAAAAATCTGGCAAAATGCATGAGTGTTAACCCACAAAATGGCGCGTTTTTGAAAAAATACAAAATCATAAGTATATAACCACGAATTTCGTTCCGGTATATCAGAGTACCATATCCTCAAACTAATAGACAAGAAAAATCAATTTTTGGTTCTGCAAAAAAAATCTGGCGAAATGCGTGAGTCTTTACCCACAAAATGACGCGTTTTTGAAAAAATACAAAATCATAAGTATATAACCACGAATTGACCCGTTTTCGTTATGGTATATCATAATAACTTATCCTCAAGCTAATAGACAAGAAAAATCAATTTTTGGTTCTGCAAAAAAATCTGGCAAAATGCGTGAGTGTTAACCCACAAAATGACGCGTTTTTGAAAAAAATACAAAATCATAAGTTTATAACCACGAATTAACCCGTTTTCATTCTGGTATATCATAATACCATATCTTCAAGCTAATAGACAAGAAAAATCAATTTTTGGTTCTGCAAATAAATCTAGCAAAATGCGTGAGTGTTAACCCACAAAATGACGCGTTTTTAGAAAAAATACAAAATCATAAGTATATAACCACGAATTTTGTTTGGTATATCATAATACCATATCCTCAAGCTGATAGACAAGAAAAATCAATTTTTGGTACTGCAAAAAAAATCTGGCAAAAGGCGTGGGTATTTACCCACAAAATGGCGCGTTTTTGAAAAAAATAAAATCATAAGTATATAACCACGAATTGACCCGCTTTCATTCTGGTATATCATAATACCATATCCTCAAGCTAATATGCAAGAAAAATCAATTTTTTGTTTAGCAAAAAAATCTGGCAAAATGCGTGAGTGTTAACCCACAAAATGACGCGTTTTTGAAAAAATACAAAATCATAAGTTTATAACCACGAATTAACCCGTTTTTGTTCTGGTATATCATAATAACATATCCTCAAGCTAATAGACAAGAAAAATCATTTTTTGGTTCTGCAAAAAAATCTGGCAAAATGCATGAGTGTTAACCCACAAAATGGCGCGTTTTTGAAAAAATACAAAATCATAAGTATATAACCACGAATTTCGTTCCGGTATATCAGAGTACCATATCCTCAAACTAATAGACAAGAAAAATCAATTTTTGGTTCTGCAAAAAAATCTGGCGAAATGCGTGAGTCTTTACCCACAAAATGACGCGTTTTTGAAAAAATACAAAATCATAAGTATATAACCATGAATTGTCCCGTTTTCGTTATGGTATATTATAATCCCATATCCTCAAGCTAATAGACAAGAAAAAACAATTTTTGGTTCTGCAAAAAAATCTGGCAAAATGCGTGAGTGTTAACCCACAAAATGACGCGTTTTTGAAAAAATACAAAATCATAAGTTTATAACCACGAATTAACCCGTTTTCATTCTGGTATATCATAATACCATATCTTCAAGCTAATAGATAAGAAAAATCAATTTTTAGTTCTGCAAATAAATCTAGCAAAATGCGTGAGTGTTAACCCACAAAATGACGCGTTTTTAGAAAAAATACAAAATCATAAGTATATAACCACAAATTTCGTTTGGTATATCATAATACCATATCCTCAAGCTGATAGACAAGAAAAATCAATTTTTGGTTCTGCAAAAAAATCTGGCAAAATGCGTGAGTGTTGTTAACCCACAAAATGACGCGTTTTTGAAAAAATACAAAATCATAAGTATATAACCACGAATTGACCAGTTTTCGTTCTGGTATATCATAATACCATATACTATAGCTAATAGACAAGAAAAATCATTTTTTGGTTGTGCTAAAAATTTTGGCAAAATGTGTGAGTGTTGTTAACCCACAAAATGCCGCGTTTTAAAAAAATACAAAATCATATGTATATAACCAAGAAATGACCCCTTTTTGTTCTGGTGTATCATAATACCATATACTCAAGCTAATAAACAAGAAAAATCAATTTTTGATTCGGCAAAAAAATCTGGCATAATGCGTGTGTGTTAACCCACAAAATGGCGTGTTTTTGAAAAAATACAAAATCATAAGTATATATTACCACGAATTGTCCCGTTTTCATTTTGGTATATCATAATACCATATCTTCAAGCTAATAGACAAGAAAAATCAATTTTTGGTTCTGCAAAAAAATCCGGCAAAATGCGTGAGTGTTAACCCACAAAATGACGCATTTTAGAAAAAATACAAAATTATAAGTATATAACCACGAATTGACCGTTTTCGTTCTGGTATATCATAATACCATATACTATAGCTAATAGACAAGAAAAATAAATTTTTGGTTCTTCAAAAAAATCTGGCAAAATGCGTGAGTGTTAACCCACAAAATGACGTGTTTTTGAAAAAAAATACAAAATCATAAGTATATAACCACGAATTGACCCTTTTTTGTTCTGGTATATTATAATACCATATACTATAGCTAATATAAAATAAAAATAGATTTTTGGTTGTGCTAAAAAATCTGGCAAAATGCGTGAGTGTTAACGCACAAAATGACGCGTTTTTGAAAAATACAAAATCATAAGTATATAACCACGAATTGACCCGCTTTCGTTCTGGTATATCATAATACCATATCCTCAAGCTAATATGCAAGAAAAATCAATTTTTGGTTCTGCAAAAAAATCTGGCAAAATGCGTGAGTGTTAACCCACAAAATGACCCGTTTTAGAAAAATATAAAATCATAAGTATATAACCACGAATTGACCCGCTTTCGTTCTGGTATATCATAATACCATATCCTCAAGCTAATATGCAAGAAAAATCTATTTTTGGTTCTGCAAAAAAATCTGGCGAAATGCGTGAGTGTTAACCCACAAAATGGCGCGTTTTTGAAAAAATACAAAATCATAAGTTTATAACCACGAATTAACCCGTTTTTGTTCTGGTATATCATAATAACATGTCCTCAAGCTAATAGACAAGAAAAATCAATTTTTGGTTCTGCAAAAAAATCTGGCAACACCCACAAAATGGCGCGTTTTTGAAAAAAATACAAAATCATAAGTATATAACCACGAATTTCGTTCCGGTATATCAGAGTACCATATCCTCAAACTAATAGACAAGAAAAATCAATTTTTGGTTCTGCAAAAAAATCTGGCGAAATGCGTGAGTCTTTACCCACAAAATGACGCGTTTTTGAAAAAAATACAAAATCATAAGTATATAACCACGAATTGACCCGTTTTCGTTATGGTATATCATAATACCATATCCTCAAGCTAATAGACAAGAAAAATCAATTTTTGGTTCTGCAAAAAAATCTGGCAAAATGCGTGAGTGTTAACCCACAAAATGACGCGTTTTTGAAAAAAATACAAAATCATAAGTTTATAACCACGAATTAACCCGTTTTCGTTCTGGTATATCATAATACCATATCTTCAAGCTAATAGACAAGAAAAATCAATTTTTGGTTCTGCAAATAAATCTAGCAAAATGCGTGAGTGTTAACCCACAAAATGACGCGTTTTTAGAAAAAATACAAAATCATAAGTATATAACCACGAATTTCATTTGGTATATCATAATACCATATCCTCAAGCTGATAGACAAGAAAAATCAATTTTTGGTTCTGCAAAAAAAATCTGGCAAAAGGCGTGGGTATTTACCCACAAAATGGCGCGTTTTTGAAAAAAATAAAATCATAAGTATATAACCACGAATTGACCCGCTTTCGTTCTGGTATATCATAATACCATATCCTCAAGCTAATATGCAAGAAAAATCAATTTTTTGTTTAGCAAAAAAATCTGGCAAAATGCGTGAGTGTTAACCCACAAAATGGCGCGTTTTTGAAAAAATACAAAATCATAAGTTTATAACCTCGAATTAACCCGTTTTTGTTCTGGTATATCATAATAACATATCCTCAAGCTAATAGACAAGAAAAATCAATTTTTGGTTCTGCAAAAAAATCTGGCAAAATGCATGAGTGTTAAACCACAAAATGGCGCGTTTTTAAAAAAATACAAAATCATAAGTATATAACCACAAATTTCGTTCCGGTATATCAGAGTACCATTTCCTCAAACTAATAGACAAGAAAAATCAATTTTTGGTTCTGCAAAAAAATCTGGCGAAATGCGTGAGTCTTTACCCACAAAATGACGCGTTTTTGAAAAAATACAAAATCATAAGTATATAACCACGAATTGACCCGTTTTCGTTATGGTATATCATAATACCATATCCTCAAGCTAATAGACAAGAAAAATCAATTTTTGGTTCTGCAAAAAAATCTGGCAAAATGCGTGAGTGTTAACCCACAAAATGACGCGTTTTTGAAAAAATACAAAATCATAAGTTTATAACCACGAATTAACCCGTTTTCATTCTGGTATATCATAATACCATATCTTCAAGCTAATAGACAAGAAAAATCAATTTTTGGTTCTGCAAATAAATCTAGCAAAATGCGTGAGTGTTAACCCACAAAATGACTCGTTTTAGAAAAAAATACAAAATCACAAGTATATAACCACAAATTGACCCGTTTTCGTTATGGTATATCAAAATACCATATCCTCAAGCTAATAGACAAGAAAAATCAATTTTTGGTTCTGCAAAAATATCTGGCAAAATGCACGCGTTTTAGAAAAAATACAAAATCATAAGTATATAAACACGAATTGACCCGTTTTCGTTCTGGTATATCATAATAACATATCCTCAAGCTAATAGACAAGAAAAATCATTTTTTGGTTCTGCAAAAAAATCTGTCAAAATGCATGAGTGTTAACCCACAAAATGGCGCGTTTTTGAAAAAATACAAAATCATAAGTATATAACCACGAATTGACCCGTTTTCGTTCTGGTATATCATAATACCATATCCTCAAGCTAAAAGACAATAAAAATCAAGTTTTGGTTTTGCAAAAAAATCTGGCAAAATGCGTGAGTGTTAAAACCCACAAAATGACGCGTTTTTGAAAAAATACAAAATTATAAGTATATTACCACGAATTGACCGTTTTCATTCTGGTATATCATAATACCATATCCTCAAGCTAATAGACAAGAAAAATCAATTTTTGGTTTTGCAAAAAAATCTGGCAAAATGCGTGAGTAACCCAAAAAATGACTCGTTTAAGAAAAAATAAAAAATCACAAGTATATAACCACAAATTGACCCGTTTTCGTTATGGTATATCATAATACCATATCCTTAAGCTAATAGACAAGAAAAAACAATTTTTGATTTTGCAAAAAAAATCTGGCAAAATGCGTGGGTATTTACCCACAAAATGGCGCGTTTTTGAAAAAATACAAAATCGTAAATATATAACCATGAATTGACCGGTTTTCATTTTGGTATATCATAATACCATATCTTCAAGCTAATAGAAAAGAAAAATCAATTTTTAGTTCTGCAAAAAAATCCGGCAAAATGCGTGAGTGTTAACCCACAAAATAAGGCGTTTGAGAAAAAATACAAAATCATAAGTATATAACCACGAATTGACAGTTTTTGTTCTGGTATATCATAATACCATATCCTAAAGCTAATAGACCAGAAAAATCAATTTTTGGTTCTTCAAAAAAATCTGGCAAAATGCGTGAGTGTTAACCCACAAAATGACGTGTTTTTGAAAAAAAATACAAAATCATAAGTATATAACCACGAATTGACCCTTTTTTGTTCTGGTATATTATAATACCATATACTATAGCAAATATAAAATAAAAATAGATTTTTGGTTGTGCTAAAAAATCTGGCAAAATGCGTGAGTTTTAACGCACAAAATGGCGCGTTTTTGAAAAATACAAAATCATAAGTATATAACCACGAATTGACCCGCTTTCGTTCTGGTATATCATAATACCATATCCTCAAGCTGATATGCAAGAAAAATCAATTTTTGGTTCTGCAAAAAAATCTGGCAAAATGCGTGAGTGTTAACCCACAAAATGACGCGTTTTAGAAAAAATACAAAATCATAAGTATATAACCACGAATTGACCGTTTTCGTTCTGGTATGCAAAAAAAATCTGGCAAAAGGCGTGGGTATTTACCCACAAAATGGCGCGTTTTTGAAAAAAATAAAATCATAAGTATATAACCACGAATTGACCCACTTTCGTTCTGGTATATCATAATACCATATCCTCAAGCTAATATGCAAGAAAAATCAATTTTTGGTTCTGCAAAAAAATCTGGCAAAATGCGTGAGTGTTAACCCACAAAATGGCGCGTTTTTGAAAAAATACAAAATCATAAGTTTATAACCACGAATTAACCCGTTTTTGTTCTGCTATATCATAATAACATATCCTCAAGCTAATAGACAAGAAAAGTCAATTTTTGGTTCTGCAAAAAAATCTGGCAAAATGCATGAGTGTTAACCCACAAAATGGCGCGTTTTTGAAAAAATACAAAATCATAAGTATATAACCACGAATTTCGTTCCGGTATATCAGAGTACCATATCCTCAAACTAATAGACAAGAAAAATCAATTTTTGGTTCTGCAAAAAAATCTGGCGAAATGCGTGAGTCTTTACCCACAAAATGACGCGTTTTTGAAAAAATACAAAATCATAAGTATATAACCACGAATTGACCCGTTTTCGTTATGGTATATCATAATACCTTATCCTCAAGCTAATAGACAAGAAAAATCAATTTTTGGTTCTGCAAAAAAATCTGGCAAAATGCGTGAGTGTTAACCCACAAAATGACGCGTTTTTGAAATAAATACAAATCATAAGTTTATAACCACAAATTAACCCGTTTTCATTCTGGTATATCATAATACCATATCTTCAAGCTAATAGACAAGAAAAATCAATTTTTGGTTCTGCAAATAAATCTAGCAAAATGCGTGAGTGTTAACCCACAAAATGACGCGTTTTTAGAAAAAATACAAAATCATAAGTATATAACCACGAGTTTCGTCTGGTATATCATAATACCATATCCTCAAGCTGATAGACAAGAAAAATCAATTTTTGGTTCTGCAAAAAAATCTGGCAAAATGCGTGAGTGTTAACCCACAAAATGGCGCGTTTTTGAAAAAATACAAAATCATAAGTATATAACGACGAATTGACCCGCTTTCGTTCTGGTATATCATAATACCATATCCTCAAGCTAATATGCAAGAAAAATCAATTTTTTGTTTAGCAAAAAAATCTGGCAAAATGCGTGAGTGTTAACCCACAAAATGACGCGTTTTTGAAAAAATACAAAATCATAAGTTTATAACCACGAATTAACCCGTTTTTGTTCTGGTATATCATAATAACATATCCTCAAGCCAATAGACAAGAAAAATCAATTTTTGGTTCTGCAAAAAAATCTGGCAAAATGCATGAGTGTTAACCCACAAAATGGCGCGTTTTTGAAAAAATACAAAATCATAAGTATATAACCACAAATTTCGTTCCGGTATATCAGAGTACCATATCCTCAAACTAATAGACAAGAAAAATCAATTTTTGGTTCTGCAAAAAAATCTGGCGAAATGCGTGAGTCTTTACCCACAAAATGACGCGTTTTTGAAAAAATACAAAATCATAAGTATATAACCACGAATTGTCCCGTTTTCGTTATGGTATATCATAATACCATATCCTCAAGCTAATAGACAAGAAAAATCAATTTTTGGTTCTGCAAAAAAATCTGGCAAAATGCGTGAGTGTTAACCCACAAAATGACGAATTTTTGAAAAAATACAAAATCATAAGTTTATAACCACGAATTAACCCGTTTTCATTATGGTATATCATAATACCATATCTTCAAGCTAATAGACAAGAAAAATCAATTTTTGGTTCTGCAAATAAATCTAGCAAAATGCGTGAGTGTTAACCCACAAAATGACGCATTTTTAGAAAAAATACAAAATCATAAGTATATAACCACGAATTTCGTTTGGTATATCATAATACCATATCCTCAAGCTGATAGACAAGAAAAATCAATTTTTGGTTCTGCAAAAAAATCTGGCAAAATGCGTGAGTGTTGTTAACCCACAAAATGACGCGTTTTTGAAAAAATACAAAATCATAAGTATATAACCACGAATTGACCAGTTTTCGTTCTGGTATATCATAATACCATATACTATAGCTAATAGACAAGAAAAATCATTTTTTGGTTGTGCTAAAAATTTTGGCAAAATGCGTGAGTGTTGTTAACCCACAAAATGCCGCGTTTTAAAAAAATACAAAATCATATGTATATAACCAAGAAATGTCCCCTTTTTGTTCTGGTGTATCATAATACCATATACTCAAGCTAATAAACAAGAAAAATCAATTTTTGATTCGGCAAAAAAATCTGGCATAATGCGTGAGTGTTAACCCACAAAATGGCGTGTTTTTGAAAAAATACAAAATTATAAGTATATATTACCACGAATTGTCCCGTTTTCATTTTGGTATATCATAATACCATATCTTCAAGCTAATAGACAAGAAAAATCAATTTTTGGTTCTGCAAAAAAATCTGGCAAAATGCGTGAGTGTTAACCCACAAAATGACGCATTTTAGAAAAAATACAAAATTATAAGTATATAACCACGAATTGACCGTTTTCGTTCTGGTATATCATAATACCATATACTATAGCTAATAGACAAGAAAAATCAATTTTTGGTTCTTCAAAAAAATCTGGCAAAATGCGTGAGTGTTAACCCACAAAATGACGTGTTTTTGAAAAAAAATACAAAATCATAAGTATATAACCACGAATTGACCCTTTTTTGTTCTGGTATATTATAATACCATATACTATAGCTAATATAAAATAAAAATAGATTTTTTGTTGTGCTAAAAAATCTGGCAAAATGCGTGAGTGTTAACGCACAAAATGGCGCGTTTTTGAAAAATACAAAATCATAAGTATATAACCACGAATTGACCCGCTTTCGTTCTGGTATATCATAATACCATATCCTCAAGCTAATATGCAAGAAAAATCAATTTTTGGTTCTGCAAAAAAATCTGGCAAAATGCGTGAGTGTTAACCCACAAAATGACGCGTTTTAGAAAAAATATAAAATCATAAGTATATAACCACGAATTGACCGTTTTCATTCTGGTATATCATAATACCATATCCTCAAGCTAATAGACAAGAAAAATGAATTTTTGGTTCTGCAAAAAAAATCTGGCAAAAGGCGTGGGTATTTACCCACAAAATGGCGCGTTTTTGAAAAAAATAAAATCATAAGTATATAACCACGAATTGACCCGCTTTCGTTCTGGTATATCATAATACCATATCTTCAAGCTAATATGCAAGAAAAATCTATTTTTGGTTCTGCAAAAAAATCTGGCAAAATGCGTGAGTGTTAACCCACAAAATGGCGCGTTTTTGAAAAAATACAAAATCATAAGTTTATAACCACGAATTAACCTGTTTTTGTTCTGGTATATCATAATAACATATCCTCAAGCTAATAGACAAGAAAAATCAATTTTTGGTTCTGCAAAAAAATCTGGCAAAATGCATGAGTGTTAACCCACAAAATGGCGCGTTTTTGAAAAAAATACAAAATCATAAGTATATAACCACGAATTTCGTTCCGGTATATCAGAGTACCATATCCTCAAACTAATAGACAAGAAAAATCAATTTTTGGTTCTGCAAAAAAATCTGGCGAAATGCGTGAGTCTTTACCCACAAAATGACGCGTTTTTGAAAAAAATACAAAATCATAAGTATATAACCACGAATTGACCCGTTTTCGTTATGGTATATCATAATACCATATCCTCAAGCTAATAGACAAGAAAAAACAATTTTTGGTTCTGCAAAAAAATCTGCCAAAATGCGTGAGTGTTAACCCACAAAATGACGCGTTTTTGAAAAAAAATACAAAATCATAAGTTTATAACCACGAATTAACCCGTTTTCATTCTGGTATATCATAATACCATATCTTCAAGCTAATAGACAAGAAAAATCAATTTTTGGTTCTGCAAATAAATCTAGCAAAATGCGTGAGTGTTAAACCACAAAATGACGCGTTTTTAGAAAAAATACAAAATCATAAGTATATAACCACGAATTTCATTTGGTATATCATAATACCATATCCTCAAGCTGATAGACAAGAAAAATAAATTTTTGGCTCTGCAAAAAAAATCTGGCAAAAGGCGTGGGTATTTACCCACAAAATGGCGCGTTTTTGAAAAAAATAAAATCATAAGTATATAACCACGAATTGACCCGCTTTCGTTCTGGTATATCATAATACCATATCCTCAAGCTAATATGCAAGAAAAATCAATTTTTTGTTTAGCAAAAAAATCTGGCAAAATGTGTGAGTGTTAACCCACAAAATGGCGCGTTTTTGAAAAAATACAAAATCATAAGTTTATAACCACGAATTAACCCGTTTTTGTTCTGGTATATCATAATAACATATCCTCAAGCTAATAGACAAGAAAAATCAATTTTTGGTTCTACAAAAAAATCTGGCAAAATGCATGAGTGTTAAACCACAAAATGGCGCGTTTTTAAAAAAATACAAAATCATAAGTATATAACCACGAATTTCGTTCCGGTATATCAGAGTACCATATCCTCAAACTAATAGACAAGAAAAATCAATTTTTGGTTCTGCAAAAAAATCTGGCGAAATGCGTGAGTCTTTTCCCACAAAATGACGCGTTTTTGAAAAAATACAAAATCATAAGTATATAACCACGAATTGACCCGTTTTCGTTATGGTATATCATAATACCATATCCTCAAGCTAATAGACAAGAAAAATCAATTTTTGGTTCTGCAAAAAAAATCTGGCAAAATGCGTGAGTGTTAACCCACAAAATGACGCGTTTTTGAAAAAATACAAAATCATAAGTTTATAACCACGAATTAACCCGTTTTCATTCTGGTATATAATAATACCATATCTTCAAGCTAATAGACAAGAAAAACCAATTTTTGGTTCTGCAAATAAATCTAGCAAAATGCGTGAGTGTTAACCCACAAAATGACTCGTTTTAGAAAAAAATACAAAATCACAAGTATATAACCACAAATTGACCCGTTTTCGTTATGGTATATCAAAATACCATATCTTCAAGCTAATAGACAAGAAAAATCAATTTTTGGTTCTGCAAAAAAATCTGGCAAAATGCACGCGTTTTAGAAAAAATACAAAATCATAAGTATATAACCACGAATTGACCCGTTTTCGTTCTGGTATATCATAATAACATATCCTCAAGCTAATAGACAAGAAAAATCATTTTTTGGTTCTGCAAAAAAATCTGTCAAAATGCATGAGTGTTAACCCACAAAATGGCGCGTTTTTGAAAAAATACAAAATCATAAGTATATAACCACGAATTGACCCGTTTTCGTTCTGGTATATCATAATACCATATCCTCAAGCTAAAAGACAATAAAAATCAAGTTTTGGTTTTGCAAAAAAATCTAGCAAAATGCGTGAGTGTTAAAACCCACAAAATGACGCGTTTTAGAAAAAATACAAAATTATAAGTATATAACCACGAATTGACCGTTTTCGTTCTGGTATATCATAATACCATATCCTCAAGCTAATAGACAAGAAAAATCAATTTTTGGTTTTGCAAAAAAATCTGGCAAAATGCGTGAGTAACCCAAAAAATGACTCGTTTAAGAAAAAATAAAAAAAATCACAAGTATATAACCACAAATTGACCCGTTTTCGTTATGGTATATCATAATACCATATCCTTAAGCTAATAGACAAGAAAAAACAATTTTTGATTTTGCAAAAAAAATCTGGCAAAATGCGTGGGTATTTACCCACAAAATGGCGCGTTTTTGAAAAAATACAAAATCGTAAATATATAACCATGAATTGACCCGTTTTCATTTTGGTATATCATAATACCATATCTTCAAGCTAATAGAAAAGAAAAATCAATTTTTAGTTCTGCAAAAAAATCCGGCAAAATGCGTGAGTGTTAACCCACAAAATAAGGCGTTTGAGAAAAAAATACAAAATCATAAGTATATAACCACGAATTGACAGTTTTTGTTCTGGTATATCATAATACCATATCCTAAAGCTAATAGACCAGAAAAATCAATTTTTGGTTCTTCAAAAAAATCTGGCAAAATGCGTGAGTGTTAACCCACAAAATGACGTGTTTTTGAAAAAAAATACAAAATCATAAGTATATAACCACGAATTGACCCTTTTTTGTTCTGGTATATTATAATACCATATACTATAGCTAATATAAAATAAAAATAGATTTTTGGTTGTGCTAAAAAATCTGGCAAAATGCGTGAGTGTTAACGCACAAAATGGCGCGTTTTTGAAAAATACAAAATCATAAGTATATAACCACGAATTGACCCGCTTTCGTTCTGGTATATCATAATACCATATCCTCAAGCTGATATGCAAGAAAAATCAATTTTTGGTTCTGCAAAAAAATCTGGCAAAATGCGTGAGTATTAACCCACAAAATGACGCGTTTTAGAAAAAATACAAAATCATAAGTATATAACCACGAATTGACCGTTTTCGTTCTGGTATGCAAAAAAAATCTGGCAAAAGGCGTGGGTATTTACCCACAAAATGGCGCGTTTTTGAAAAAAATAAAATCATAAGTATATAACCACGAATTGACCCGCTTTCGTTCTGGTATATCATAATACCATATCCTCAAGCTAATATGCAAGAAAAATCAATTTTTGGTTCTGCAAAAAAATCTGGCAAAATGCGTGAGTGTTAACCCACAAAATGGCGCGTTTTTGAAAAAATACAAAATCATAAGTTTATAACCACGAATTAACCCGTTTTTGTTCTGCTATATCATAATAACATATCCTCAAGCTAATAGACAAGAAAAATCAATTTTTGGTTCTGCAAAAAAATCTGGCAAAATGCATGAGTGTTAACCCACAAAATGGCGCGTTTTTGAAAAAATACAAAATCATAAGTATATAACCACGAATTTCGTTCCGGTATATCAGAGTACCATATCCTCAAACTAATAGACAAGAAAAATCAATTTTTGGTTCTGCAAAAAAATCTGGCGAAATGCGTGAGTCTTTACCCACAAAATGACGCGTTTTTGAAAAAAATACAAAATCATAAGTATATAACCACGAATTGACCCGTTTTCGTTATGGTATATCATAATACCTTATCCTCAAGCTAATAGACAAGAAAAATCAATTTTTGGTTCTGCAAAAAAATCTGGCAAAATGCGTGAGTGTTAACCCACAAAATGACGCGTTTTTGAAAAAAATACAAAATCATAAGTTTATAACCACGAATTAACCCGTTTTCATTCTGGTATATCATAATACCATATCTTCAAGCTAATAGACAAGAAAAATCAATTTTTGGTTCTGCAAATAAATCTAGCAAAATGCGTGAGTGTTAACCCATAAAATGACGCGTTTTTAGAAAAAATACAAAATCATAAGTATATAACCACGAATTTCGTCTGGTATATCATAATACCATATCCTCAAGCTGATAGACAAGAAAAATCAATTTTTGGTTCTGCAAAAAAATCTGGCAAAATGCGTGAGTGTTAACCCACAAAATGGCGCGTTTTTGAAAAAATACAAAATCATAAGTATATAACGACGAATTGACCCGCTTTCGTTCTGGTATATCATAATACCATATCCTCAACCTAATATGCAAGAAAAATCAATTTTTTGTTTAGCAAAAAAATCTGGCAAAATGCATGAGTGTTAACCCACAAAATGACGCGTTTTTGAAAAAATACAAAATCATAAGTTTATAACCACGAATTAACCCGTTTTTGTTCTGGTATATCATAATAACATATCCTAAAGCTAATAGACAAGAAAAATCAATTTTTGGTTCTGCAAAAAAATCTGGCAAAATGCATGAGTGTTAACCCACAAAATGGCGCGTTTTTGAAAAAATACAAAATCATAAGTATATAACCACGAATTGACCCGTTTTCGTTCTGGTATATCATAATACCATATCTTCAAGCTAATAGACAAGAAAAATCAATTTTTGGTTCTGCAAATAAATCTAGCAAAATGCGTGAGTGTTAACCCACAAAATGACGCGTTTTTAGAAAAAATACAAAATCATAAGTATATAACCACGAATTTCGTTTGGTATATCATAATACCATATCCTCAAGCTGATAGACAAGAAAAATCAATTTTTGGTTCTGCAAAAAAATCTGGCAAAATGCGTGAGTGTTGTTAACCCACAAAATGCCGCGTTTTTAAAAAATACAAAATCATATGTATATAACCAAGAAATGACCCCTTTTTGTTCTGGTGTATCATAATACCATATACTCAAGCTAATAAACAAGAAAAATAAATTTTTGATTCGGCAAAAAAATCTGGCATAATGCGTGAGTGTTAACCCACAAAATGGCGTGTTTTTGAAAAAATACAAAATCATAAGTATATATTACCACGAATTGTCCCGTTTTCATTTTGGTATATCATAATACCATATCTTCAAGCTAATAGACAAGAAAAATCAATTTTTGGTTCTGCAAAAAAATCTGGCAAAATGCGTGAGTGTTAACCCACAAAATGACGCATTTTAGAAAAAATACAAAATTATAAGTATATAACCACGAATTGACCGTTTTCGTTCTGGTATATCATAATACCATATACTATAGCTAATAGACAAGAAAAATCAATCTTTGGTTCTTCAAAAAAATCTGGCAAAATGCGTGAGTGTTAACCCACAAAATGACGTGTTTTTGAAAAAAAAATACAAAATCATAAGTATATAACCACGAATTGACCCTTTTTTGTTCTGGTATATTATAATACCATATACTATAGCTAATATAAAATAAAAATAGATTTTTGGTTGTGCTAAAAAATCTGGCAAAATGCGTGAGTGTTAACGCACAAAATGGCGCGTTTTTGAAAAATACAAAATCATAAGTATATAACCACGAATTGACCCGCTTTCGTTCTGGTATATCATAATACCATATCCTCAAGCTAATATGCAAGAAAAATCAATTTTTGGTTCTGCAAAAAAATCTGGCAAAATGCGTGAGTGTTAACCCACAAAATGACGCGTTTTAGAAAAAAATACAAAATCATAAGTATATAACCACGAATTGACCGTTTTCATTTTGGTATATCATAATACCATATCCTCAAGCTAATAGACAAGAAAAATCAATTTTTGGTTCTGCAAAAAAAATCTGGCAAAAGGCGTGGGTAAATCCCACAAAATGGCGCGTTTTTGAAAAAAATAAAATCATAAGTATATAACCACGAATTGACCCGCTTTCGTTCTGGTATATCATAATACCATATCCTCAAGCTAATATGCAAGAAAAATCTATTTTTGGTTCTGCAAAAAAATCTGGCAAAATGCGTGAGTGTTAACCCACAAAATGGCGCGTTTTTGAAAAAATACAAAATCATAAGTTTATAACCACGAATTAACCCGTTTTTGTTCTGGTATATCATAATAACATATCCTCAAGCTAATAGACAAGAAAAATCAATTTTTGGTTCTGCAAAAAAATCTGGCAAAATGCATGAGTGTTAACCCACAAAATGGCGCGTTTTTGAAAAAAATACAAAATCATAAGTATATAACCACGAATTTCGTTCCGGTATATCAGAGTACCATATCCTCAAACTAATAGACAAGAAAAATCAATTTTTGGTTCTGCAAAAAAATCTGGCGAAATGCGTGAGTCTTTACCCACAAAATGACGCGTTTTTGAAAAAATACAAAATCATAAGTATATAACCACGAATTGACCCGTTTTCATTATGGTATATCATAATACCATATCCTCAAGCTAATAGACAAGAAAAATCAATTTTTGGTTCTGCAAAAAAATCTGGCAACATGCGTGAGTGTTAACCCACAAAATGACGCGTTTTTGAAAAAAATACAAAATCATAAGTTTATAACCACGAATTAACCCGTTTTCATTCTGGTATATCATAATACCATATCTTCAAGCTAATAGACAAGAAAAATCAATTTTTGGTTCTGCAAATAAATCTAGCAAAATGCGTGAGTGTTAACCCACAAAATGACGCGTTTTTAGAAAAAATACAAAATCATAAGTATATAACCACGAATTTCATTTGGTATATCATAATACCATATCCTCAAGCTGATAGACAAGAAAAATCAATTTTTGGTTCTGCAAAAAAAATCTGGCAAAAGGCGTGGGTTTTACCCACAAAATGGCGCGTTTTTGAAAAAAATAAAATCATAAGTATATAACCACGAATTGACCCGCTTTCGTTCTGGTATATCATAATACCATATCCTCAAGCTAATATGCAAGAAAAATCAATTTTTTGTTTAGCAAAAAAATCTGGCAAAATGCGTGAGTGTTAACCCACAAAATGGCGCGTTTTTGAAAAAATACAAAATCATAAGTATATAACGACGAATTGACCCGCTTTCGTTCAGGTATATCATAATACCATATCCTCAAGCTAATATGCAAGAAAAATCAATTTTTTGTTTAGCAAAAAAATCTGGCAAAATGCGTGAGTGTTAACCCACAAAATGACGCGTTTTTGAAAAAATACAAAATCATAAGTTTATAACCACGAATTAACCCGTTTTTGTTCTGGTATATCATAATAACATATCCTCAAGCTAATAGACAAGAAAAATCAATTTTTGGTTCTGCAAAAAAATCTGGCAAAATGCATGAGTGTTAACCCACAAAATGGCGCGTTTTTGAAAAAATACAAAATACGAATTGACCCGTTTTCGTTCTGGTATATCATAATACCATATCTTCAAGCTAATAGACAAGAAAAATCAATTTTTGGTTCTGCAAATAAATCTAGCAAAATGCGTGAGTGTTAACCCACAAAATGACGCGTTTTTAGAAAAAATACAAAATCATAAGTATATAACCACGAATTTCTTTTGGTATATCATAATACCATATCCTCAAGCTGATAGACAAGAAAAATCCATTTTTGGTTCTGCAAAAAAATCTGGCAAAATGCGTGAGTGTTGTTAACCCACAAAATGACGCGTTTTTGAAAAAATACAAAATCATAAGTATATAACCACGAATTGACCAGTTTTCGTTCTGGTATATCATAATACTATATACTATAGCTAATAGACAAGAAAAATCATTTTTCGGTTGTGCTAAAAATTTTGGCAAAATGCGTGAGTGTTGTTAACCCACAAAATGCCGCGTTTTTAAAAAATACAAAATCATATGTATATAACCAAGAAATGACCCCTTTTTGTTCTGGTGTATCATAATACCATATACTCAAGCTAATAAACAAGAAAAATAAATTTTTGATTCGGCAAAAAAATCTGGCATAATGCGTGAGTGTTAACCCACAAAATGGCGTGTTTTTGAAAAAATATAAAATCATAAGTATATATTACCACGAATTGTCCCGTTTTCATTTTGGTATATCATAATACCATATCTTCAAGCTAATAGACAAGAAAAATCAATTTTTGGTTCTGCAAAAAAATCTGGCAAAATGCATGAGTGTTAACCCACAAAATGGCGCGTTTTTGAAAAAATACAAAATACGAATTGACCCGTTTTCGTTCTGGTATATCATAATACCATATCTTCAAGCTAATAGACAAGAAAAATCAATTTTTGGTTCTGCAAATAAATCTAGCAAAATGCGTGAGTGTTAACCCACAAAATGACGCGTTTTTAGAAAAAATACAAAATCATACGTATATAACCACGAATTTCGTTTGGTATATCATAATACCATATCCTCAAGCTGATAGACAAGAAAAATCAATTTTTGGTTCTGCAAAAAAATCTGGCAAAATGCGTGAGTGTTGTTAACCCACAAAATGACGCGTTTTTGAAAAAATACAAAATCATAAGTATATAACCACGAATTGACCAGTTTTCGTTCTGGTATATCATAATACCATATACTATAGCTAATAGACAAGAAAAATCATTTTTCGGTTGTGCTAAAAATTTTGGCAAAATGCGTGAGTGTTGTTAACCCACAAAATGCCGCGTTTTTAAAAAATACAAAATCATATGTATATAATCAAGAAATGACCCCTTTTTGTTCTGGTGTATCATAATACCATATACTCAAGCTAATAAACAAGAAAAATAAATTTTTGATTCGGCAAAAAAATCTGGCATAATGCGTGAGTGTTAACCCACAAAATGGCGTGTTTTTGAAAAAATACAAAATCATAAGTATATATTACCACGAATTGTCCCGTTTTCATTTTGGTATATCATAATACCATATCTTCAAGCTAATAGACAAGAAAAATCAATTTTTGGTTCTGCAAAAAAATCTGGCAAAATGCGTGAGTGTTAACCCACAAAATGACGCATTTTAGAAAAAATACAAAATTATAAGTATATAACCACGAATTGACCGTTTTCGTTCTGGTATATCATAATACCATATACTATAGCTAATAGACAAGAAAAATCAATCTTTGGTTCTTCAAAAAAATCTGGCAAAATGCGTGAGTGTTAACCCACAAAATGACGTGTTTTTGAAAAAAAATACAAAATCATAAGTATATAACCACGAATTGACCCTTTTTTGTTCTGGTATATTATAATACCATATACTATAGCTAATATAAAATAAAAATAGATTTTTGGTTGTGCTAAAAAATCTGGCAAAATGCGTGAGTGTTAACGCACAAAATGGCGCGTTGTTGAAAAATACAAAATCATAAGTATATAACCACGAATTGACCCGCTTTCGTTCTGGTATATCATAATACCATATCCTCAAGCTAATATGCAAGAAAAATCAATTTTTGGTTCTGCCAAAAAATCTGGCAAAATGCGTGAGTGTTAACCCACAAAATGACGCGTTTTAGAAAAAATACAAAATCATAAGTATATAACCACGAATTGACCGTTTTCATTCTGGTATATCATAATACCATATCCTCAAGCTAATAGACAAGAAAAATCAATTTTTGGTTCTGCAAAAAAAATCTGGCAAAAGGCGTGGGTATTTACCCACAAAATGGCGCGTTTTTGAAAAAAATAAAATCATAAGTATATAACCACGAATTGACCCGCTTTCGTTATGGTATATCATAATACCATATCCTCAAGCTAATATGCAAGAAAAATCTATTTTTGGTTCTGCAAAAAAATCTGGCAAAATGCGTGAGTGTTAACCCACAAAATGGCGCGTTTTTGAAAAAATACAAAATCATAAGTTTATAACCACGAATTAACCCGTTTTTGTTCTGGTATATCATAATAACATATCCTCAAGCTAAGAGACAAGAAAAATCAATTTTTGGTTCTGCAAAAAAATCTGGCAAAATGCATGAGTGTTAACCCACAAAATGGCGCGTTTTTGAAAAAAATACAAAATCATAAGTATATAACCACGAATTTCGTTCCGGTATATCAGAGTACCATATCCTCAAACTAATAGACAAGAAAAATCAATTTTTGGTTCTGCAAAAAAATCTGGCGAAATGCGTGAGTCTTTACCCACAAAATGACGCGTTTTTGAAAAAATACAAAATCATAAGTATATAACCACGAATTGACCCGTTTTCGTTATGGTATATCATAATACCATATCCTCAAGCTAATAGACAAGAAAAATCAATTTTTGGTTCTGCAAAAAAATCTGGCAAAATGCGTGAGTGTTAACCCACAAAATGACGCGTTTTTAAAAAAAATACAAAATCATAAGTTTATAACCACGAATTAACCCGTTTTCATTCTGGTATATCATAATACCATATCTTCAAGCTAATAGACAAGAAAAATCAATTTTTTGTTCTGCAAATAAATCTAGCAAAATGCGTGAGTGTTAACCCACAAAATGACGCGTTTTTAGAAAAAATACAAAATCATAAGTATATAACCACGAATTTCATTTGGTATATCATAATACCATATCCTCAAGCTGATAGACAAGAAAAATCAATTTTTGGTTCTGCAAAAAAAATCTGGCAAAAGGCGTGGCTATTTACCCACAAAATGGCGCGTTTTTGAAAAAAATAAAATCATAAGTATATAACCACGAATTGACCCGCTTTCGTTCTGGTATATCATAATACCATATCCTCAAGCTAATATGCAAGAAAAATCAATTTTTTGTTTAGCAAAAAAATCTGGCAAAATGCGTGAGTGTTAACCCACAAAATGGCGCGTTTTTGAAAAAATACAAAATCATAAGTTTATAACCACGAATTAACCCGTTTTTGTTCTGGTATATCATAATAACATATCCTCAAGCTAATAGACAAGAAAAATCAATTTTTGGTTCTGCAAAAAAATCTGGCAAAATGCATGAGTGTTAAACCACAAAATGGCGCGTTTTAAAAAAAATACAAAATCATAAGTATATAACCACGAATTTCGTTCCGGTATATCAGAGTACCATATCCTCAAACTAATAGACAAGAAAAATCAATTTTTGGTTCTGCAAAAAAATCTGGCGAAATGCGTGAGTCTTTACCCACAAAATGACGCGTTTTTGAAAAAATACAAAACCATAAGTATATAACCACGAATTGACCCGTTTTCGTTATGGTATATCATAATACCATATCCTCAAGCTAATAGACAAGAAAAATCAATTTTTGGTTCTGCAAAAAAATCTGGCAAAATGCGTGAGTGTTAACCCACAAAATGACGCGTTTTTGAAAAAAATACAAAATCATAAGTTTATAACCACGAATTAACCCGTTTTCATTCTGCTATATCATAATACCATATCTTCAAGCTAATAGACAAGAAAAATCAATTTTTGGTTCTGCAAATAAATCTAGCAAAATGCGTGAGTGTTAACCCACAAAATGACGTGTTTTTAGAAAAAATACAAAATCATAAGTATATAACCACGAATTTCATTTGGTATATCATAATACCATATCCTCAAGCTGATAGACAAGAAAATTTAATTTTTGGTTCTGCAAAAAAAATCTGGCAAAAGGCGTGGGTATTTACCCACAAAATGGCGCGTTTTTGAAAAAAAATAAAATCATAAGTATATAACCACGAATTGACCCGCTTTCGTTCTGGTATATCATAATACCATATCCTCAAGCTAATATGCAAGAAAAATCAATTTTTTGTTTAGCAAAAAAATCTGGCAAAATGCGTGAAATGGCGCGTTTTTGAAAAAATACAAAATCATAAGTTTATAACCACGAATTAACCCGTTTTTGTTCTGGTATATCATAATAACATATCCTCAAGCTAATAGACAAGAAAAATCAATTTTTGGTTCTGCAAAAAAATCTGGCAAAATGCATGAGTGTTAAACCACAAAATGGCGCGTTTTTAAAAAAATACAAAATCATAAGTATATAACCACGAATTTCGTTCCGGTATATCAGAGTACCATATCCTCAAACTAATAGACAAGAAAAATCAATTTTTGGTTCTGCAAAAAAATCTGGCGAAATGCGTGAGTCTTTACCCACAAAATGACGTGTTTTTGAAAAAATACAAAATCATAAGTATATAACCACGAATTGACCCGTTTTCGTTATGGTATATCATAATACCATATCCTCAATCTAATAGACAAGAAAAATCAATTTTTGGTTCTGCAAAAAAATCTGGCAAAATGCGTGAGTGTTAACCCACAAAATGACGCGTTTTTGAAAAAATACAAAATCATAAGTTTATAACCACGAATTAACCCGTTTTCGTTATGGTATATCATAATACCATATCCTCAAGCTAATAGACAAGAAAAATCAATTTTTGGTTCTGCAAAAAAATCTGGCAAAATGCGTGAGTGTTAACCCACAAAATGACGCGTTTTTGAAAAAATACAAAATCATAAGTTTATAACCACGAATTAACCCGTTTTAGTTATGGTATATCATAATACCATATCCTCAAGCTAATAGACAAGAAAAATCAATTTTTGGTTCTGCAAAAAAATCTTGCAAAATGCGTGAGTGTTAACCCACAAAATGACGCGTTTTTGAAAAAATACAAAATCATAAGTTTATAACCACGAATTAACCCGTTTTCGTTATGGTATATCATAATACCATATCCTCAAGCTAATAGACAAGAAAAATCAATTTTTGGTTCTGCAAAAAAATCTTGCAAAATGCGTGAGTGTTAACCCACAAAATGACGCGTTTTAGAAAAAAATACAAAATCATAAGTATATAACCACGAATTGACCCGTTTTCGTTCTGGTATATCATAATACCATATCCTCAATCTAATAGACAAGAAAAATCAATTTTTGGTTCTGCAAAAAAATCTAGCAAAATGCATGAGTGTTAACCTACAAAATGGCGCGTTTTTGAAAAAATACAAAATCATAAGTATATAACCACGAATTGACCCGTTTTCGTTCTGGTATATCATAATACCATATCCTCAAGCTAAAAGACAAGAAAAATCAAGTTTTGGTTTTGCAAAAAAATCTGGCAAAATGCGTGAGTGATAAAACCCACAAAATGACGCGTTTTTGAAAAAATACAAAATTATAAGTACATAACCACGAATTGACCCGTTTTCTTTATGGTATATCATAATACCATATCCTCAAGCTAATAGACAAGAAAAATCAATTTTTGGTTCTGCAAAAAAATCTTGCAAAATGCGTGAGTGTTAACCCACAAAATGACGCCTTTTAGAAAAAAATACAAAATAATAAGTATATAACCACGAATTGACCCGTTTTCGTTCTGGTATATCATAATACCATATCCTCAATTTAATAGACAAGAAAAATCAATTTTTGGTTCTGCAAAAAAATCTAGCAAAATGCATGAGTGTTAACCTACAAAATGGCGCGTTTTTGAAAAAATACAAAATCATAAGTATATAACCACGAATTGACCCGTTTTCGTTCTGGTATATCATAATACCATATCCTCAAGCTAAAAGACAAGAAAAATCAAGTTTTGGTTTTGCAAAAAAATCTGGCAAAATGCGTGAGTGATAAAACCCACAAAATGACGCGTTTTTGAAAAAATACAAAATTATAAGTACATAACCACGAATTGACCCGTTTTCTTTATGGTATATCATAATACCATATCCTCAAGCTAATAGACAAGAAAAATCAATTTTTGGTTCTGCAAAAAAATCTTGCAAAATGCGTGAGTGTTAACCCACAAAATGACGCCTTTTAGAAAAAAATACAAAATCATAAGTATATAACCACGAATTGACCCGTTTTCGTTCTGGTATATCATAATACCATATCCTCAATTTAATAGACAAGAAAAATCAATTTTTGGTTCTGCAAAAAAATCTAGCAAAATGCATGAGTGTTAACCTACAAAATGGCGCGTTTTTGAAAAAATACAAAATCATAAGTATATAACCACGAATTGACCCGTTTTCGTTCTGGTATATCATAATACCATATCCTCAAGCTAAAAGACAAGAAAAATCAAGTTTTGGTTTTTCAAAAAAATCTGGCAAAATGCGTGAGTGATAAAACCCACAAAATGACGCGTTTTTGAAAAAATACAAAATTATAAGTACATAACCACGAATTGACCCGTTTTCTTTATGGTATATCATAATACCATATCCTCAAGCTAATAGACAAGAAAAATCAATTTTTGGTTCTGCAAAAAAATCTGGCAAAATGCGTGAGTAACCCAAAAAATGACTCGTTTTAGAAAAAATAAAAAATCACAAGTATATAACCACAAATTGACCCGTTTTCGTTATGGTATATCATAATACCATATCCTTAAGCTTATAGACAAGAAAAAACAATTTTTGATTTTGCAAAAAAAATCTGGCAAAATGCGTGGGTATTTACCCACAAAATGGCTCGTTTTTGAAAAAATACAAAATCGTAAATATATAACCACGAATTGACCCATTTTCATTTTGGTATATCATAATACCATATCTTCTAGCTAATAGAAAAGAAAAATCAAGTTTTAGCTCTGCAAAAAAATCCGACAAAATGCGTGAGTGTTAACCCACAAAATGACGCGTTTGAGAAAAAATACAAAATCATAAGTATATAACCACGAATTGACAGTTTTTGTTCTGGTATATCATAATACCATATCCTCAAGCTAATAGACAAGATAAATCAATTTTTGATTCTTCAAAAAAATCTGGCAAAATGCGTGAGTGTTAACCCACAAAATGACGTGTTTTTGAAAAAAAATACAAAATATAAGTATATAACCACGAATTGACCCTTTTTTGTTTTGGTATATTATAATACCATATACTATAGCTAATAGAAAAGAAAAATAGATTTTTGGTTGTGCTAAAAAATCTGGCAAAATGCGTGAGTGTTAACCCACAAAATAACGCGTTTTAGAAAAAATACAAAATCATAAGTATATAACCACGAATTGACCCGCTTTCGTTCTGGTATATCATAATACCATATCCTCAAGCTAATATGCAAGAAAAATCAATTTTTGGTTCTGCAAAAAAATCTGGCAAAATGCGTGAGTGTTAACCCACAAAATGGCGCGTTTTTGAAAAAATACAAAATCATAAGTTTATAACCACGAATTAACCCGTTTTTGTTCTGGTATATCATAATACCATATCCTCAAACTGAAAGACAAGAAAAATTAATTTTTGGTTCTGCAAAAAAAAGTGACAAAATGCGTGAGTGTTAACCCACAAAATGGCGCGTTTTTTAAATATACAAAATCATAAGTATATTACCACGAATTGTCCCGTTTTCATTTTGGTATATCATAATACCATATCTTCAAGCTAATAGACAAGAAAAATCAATTTATGGTTCTCCAAATAAATCTGGCAAAATGCGTGAGTGTTAACCCACAAAGTGACGCGTTTTAGAAAAAATACAAAATCATAAGTATATAACTACGAATTGACCGTTTTCATTCTGGTATATTATAATACCATATCCTCAAGCAAATAGAAAAGAAAAATCAATTTTTGGTTCTGCAAATAAATCTGGCAAAATGCGTGAGTGTTAACCCACAAAATGACGCGTTTTAGAAAAAATACAAAATCATAAGTATATAACCACGAATTGACCCGTTTTCGTTCTGGTATATCATAATACCATATACTATAGCTAATAGACAAGAAAAATCATTTTTCGTTGTGCTAAAAAATCTGGCAAAATGCGTGAGTGTTGTTAACCCACAAAATGGCGCGTTTTTGAAAAATACAAAATCATATGTATATAACCACGAATTGACCCGTTTTAGTTCAGGTATATCATAATACCATATCCTCAAGCTAATAGACAAGAATAATCAATTTTTGGTTCTGCAAAAAAATCTGGCAAAATGCGTTAGTGTAAACCCACAAAATGGCGCGTTTTAGAAAAAAATACAAAATCATAAGTATAAAACCACGAATTGACCCATTTTCATTCTAGTATATCATAATACCATATCCTCAATCTAATAGACAAGAAAAATCAATTTTTGGTTCTGCAAAAAAATTTGGTAAAATGTGTGAGTGTTAACCCACAAAATGACTCGTTTTAGAAAAAAAATACAAAATCACAAGTATATAACCACAAATTGACCCGTTTTCGTTATGGTATATCAAAATACCATATCCTCAAGCTAATAGACAAGAAAAATCAATTTTTGGTTCTGCAAAAAAATCTGGCAAAATGCACGCGTTTTAGAAAAAATACAAAATCATAAGTATATAACCACGAATTGACCCGTTTTCGTTCTGGTATATCATAATAACATATCCTCAAGCTAATATACAAGAAAAATCATTTTTTGGTTCTGCAAAAAAATCTGGCAAAATGCATGAGTGTTAACCCACAAAATGACGCGTTTTTGAAAAAATACAAAATCATAAGTATATAACCACGAATTGACCCGTTTTCGTTATGGTATATCATAATACCATATCCTCAAGCTAA
Organism: Nemophila menziesii; assembly: GCA_029959085.1. NCBI lineage: Eukaryota > Viridiplantae > Streptophyta > Magnoliopsida > Boraginales > Hydrophyllaceae > Nemophila > Nemophila menziesii. The sequence continues at coordinate 1,452,302 of JARWIR010000036.1, read as the reverse complement.
AAGACAATAAAAATCAAGTTTTAGTTTTGCAAAAAAATCTGGCAAAATGCGTGAGTGTTAAAACCCACAAAATGACGCGTTTTAGAAAAAATACAAAATTATAAGTATATAACCACGAATTGACCCGTTTTCTTTATGGTATATCATAATACCATATCCTCAAGCTAATAGACAAGAAAAATCAATTTTTGGTTCTGCAAAAAAATCTGGCAAAATGCGTGAGTAACCCAAAAAATGACTCGTTTTAGAAAAAATAAAAAATCACAAGTATATAACCACAAATTGACCCGTTTTCGTTATGGTATATCATAATACTATATCCTTAAGCTAATAGACAAGAAAAAACAATTTTTGATTTTGCAAAAAAAATCTGGCAAAATGCGTGGGTATTTACCCACAAAATGGCGCGTTTTTGAAAAAATGCAAAATCGTAAATATATAACCATGAATTGACCCGTTTTCATTTTGGTATATCATAATACCATATCTTCAAGCTAATAGAAAAGAAAAATCAATTTTTAGTTCTGCAAAAAAATCCGGCAAAATGCGTGAGTGTTAACCCACAAAATAAGGCGTTTGAGAAAAAAATACAAAATCATAAGTATATAACCACGAATTGACAGTTTTTGTTCTGGTATATCATAATACCATATCCTCAAGCTAATAGACAAGAAAAATCAATTTTTGGTTCTTCAAAAAAATATGGCAAAATGCGTGAGTGTAAACCCACAAAATGACGTGTTTTTGAAAAAAAATACAAAATCATAAGTATATAACCACGAATTGACCCTTTTTTGTTCTGGTATATTATAATACCATATATTATAGCTAATAGAAAATAAAAATAGATTTTTGGTTGTGTCAAAATGCGTGAGTGTTAACGCACAAAATGGCGCGTTTTTGAAAAATACAAAATCATAAGTATATAACCACGAATTGACCCGCTTTCGTTCTGGTATATCATAATACCATATCCTCAAGCTAATATGCAAGAAAAATCAATTTTTGGTTCTGCAAAAAAATCTGGCAAAATGCGTGAGTGTTAACCCACAAAATGGCGCGTTTTTGAAAAAATACAAAATCATAAGTTTATAACCACGAATTAACCTGTTTTTGTTCTGGTATATCATAATACCATATCCTCAAGCTGAAAGACAAGAAAAATTAATTTTTGGTTCTGCAAAAAAATTTGACAAAATGCGTGACTGTTAACCCACAAAATGGCGCGTTTTTGAAAAAATACAAAATCATAAGTATATAACCACGAATTGACCCGTTTTCATTTTGGTATATCATAATACCATATCTTCAAGCTAATAGACAAGAAAAATCAATTTTTGGTTCTGCAAATAAATCTGGCAAAAATGCGTGAGTGTTAACCCACAAAATGACGCGTTTTAGAAAAAATACAAAATCATAAGTATATAACCACGAATTGACCGTTTTCATTCTGGTATATCATAATACCATATCCTCAAGCAAATAGACAAGAAAAATCAATTTTTGGTTTTGCAAATAGATCTGGCAAAATGCGTGAGTGTTAACCCACAATATGACGCGTTTTTGAAAAAAATACAAAATCCTAAGTATATAACCACGAATTGACCAGTTTTCGTTCTGGTATATCATAATACCATATACTATAGCTAATAGACAAGAAAAATCATTTTTTGGTTGTGCTAAAAAATCTGGCAAAATGCGTGAGTGTTGTTAACCCACAAAATGACGCGTTTTTGAAAAATACAAAATCATATGTATATAACCACGAATTGACTCGTTTTAGTTCTGGTATATCATAATACCATATCCTCAAGCTAATAGACAAGAAAAATCAATTTTTGGTTCTGCAAAAAAATCTGGCAAAATGCGTGAGTTTAAACCCACAAAATGGCGTGTTTTAGAAAAAATACAAAATCATAAGTATATAACCACGAATTGACCCGTTTTCGTTATGGTATATCATAATACAATATCCTCAAGCTAATAGACAAGAAAAATCAATTTTTGGTTCTGCAAAAAAATCTTGCAAAATGCGTGAGTGTTAATCCACAAAATGACGCGTTTTAGAAAAATATACAAAATCATAAGTATATAACCGCGAATTGACCCGTTTTTGTTCTGGTATATCATAATACCATATCCTCAATCTAATAGACAAGAAAAATCAATTTTTGGTTCTGCAAAAAAATCTGGCAAAATGCGTGAGTGTTAACCCACAAAATGACTCGTTTTAGAAAAAATACAAAATCACAAGTATATAACCACAAATTGACCCGTTTTCCTTACAAGGGAGAAGATCTGAGGTAATCGTTGCAAAAGAGTACAACCGAGGTAACTACAATTCGAATAGTCAACGTTATGGTCAACAAAATCAAAACCATCCAGATTTCCAATATGCAAATCCAAATGGAGCCGCAAATCCGAGTCATACATATCAGCCACGACCCTAAGAAAATAACTACTAACCACGACCAAAATCAATACCAAGGGGGCAGAACTATGGAAATAAAGCACCGTAACATCCCGTATTGGATCCTTACACAGAGAGTCTAAATCAGTGATCCTTGTCTGCTTATCCTCATGAAGGAGAAACAAATGACATTCATCAAACATTGAAAACACTTATGTCCATGGCACAAAAGAGTCAACAAGAACAGCAAGCTACCATCGCAAGGATGAACAAACAATTAGCTGCGTTAAAAATCCTTGAAAGTCAAGGATTTCAAATGGCGAAATAGATAAATCAGCATCCACAAGGACAATTTCCAAGTGACATAGGGATTACTCAACAAATTGAAGACTGTAAGTAAATTTCTCTTAGGAGTGGGAAACAACTACCACCGCATCCTTTCCCGATCATAAAGGAAAAAGAAAGAACTGTGAAGCCAAAGGAGGTATAAGATGTGATTGAAAAAGAAGTTGAACCGGTTGTAGTTGAAGACGTAGTTGATGATGAGAGTAAAGAAGTATCGAAGGAGCCTTGCAAGGCTACGAAGGAGTAAACGAAGAAAGATCTGATAGTGAATGATAACCACCCTCTTCCTCACTTTCCATCACGTGTCCAAAATAAGAACAATGATAGATAGTACAATAAGCTCATAGACATAGTGAGGAAACTACATATTAATCTTCCATTTGTAAAATCCATCTGAAATATGCCGAACTATCTAAAATTCATGAAGTACGTCCTCTCCAACAAACGAAAATACTTTGAGGGAGAGATGATTGGTTTGCGGGAGGAGAGCAGTACAATTTGTTAAAGAAAGTTGCCTCAGAAGTTGGAATATCCCAGAAGTTTCAATATTCCTATATCCATTAATAAAGAGTGGACCGGGGAAGCTTCATGTGACTTAGGTGCGAGTATCAATCTCATGCCGAGATCAGTGTTCGAAAGTTGAGGATTAGGTATGCAAAACCTAATACCATGGTCATACAAATGGCAAACAGATTTATCGCCCAACCTTAAGTAAAGATTGAGGGCATGCTTGATGTCTCCCTAATTGTTCTAATTCTATGCCCTTGGGAGACATCATTTTTGGTGTTTATTCGACTATTTTGATATACTTTTGGACTAAATATGCAATAATCCGAATTTCCTCTTTTATTTCTAGCATTTTTGATTTATTAAACTTTTGCGCGTAATATTGTGTTTTAGTGAAAAGTTTGTAGGTTTTTAATATTACCTAGAAGAGGAATCCGAGAATAAAGTCAAAGATCGTGATATGGAGTCAAAGCATGAAAACAAATCCCGAAAGAATTGATATTTTAAAGCTGTAAATTTGGAAAGTTGCCAAACATTGCTGATTTCGAGCCACTTAAGAGTCTATATAGCCGCTGACTTGTGAAGAGAAAACGTGCCCCATTGAGCTACGGAACTTTAGCAACTGGAATGAAGTCAATCCGAGTTGAAACGAGTCGGTTAGAGTTGTTTTAGTGGAGGTTGTGCAGCAGTTACGGGATTTTGGGCTTAGATAATGGACTTGGGCCTTTATTATTTCATTTAAACTTTAGCCTAAGGTCCAAGTCCGAATTTCTAAGTATAAAGAAGGGTTTTGACTTCTATTTTTCACACAATTCATATTTTACAAAGCAGAGCATCAGAGAGAAGTCAAGGCAAGGAAGCAGAAAAGATAGAGAGCTAGAGACGGTCTATATCTCCAAATCACAGCCAATCTAATTCCTAGGTTTTTCTTTTATTTCTTTCTGTAAAACAATATGAACAATTTTATTTCTTTTAATTTAGTTTTCCGTATTAGCATGAGCTAATTTAATAAAGTGCTTGAGAACGCATAAGGGTTAATCCCAATTTGATTTCGTTTATATGTTTGAATTTGGGATAATTATTATTTAAATCAAATTGGATAATTTATATTTTTCTTTAATTTGTACTTTATTTACTATTATTGACCTGATCAATTGATAATAGGACTTAGTATCTAGGCTATTCCAATTAGTGGCGATTGGATCACCTTGACGGGGGGTCTGGGTACAGAACTAGTTAATGAATATAGGTTAGAAATTATTTGACTCTGACGAGCGTAATTAAACCTATGTCCAATTGGATAGAATAAACTGAATCACTTAAAAGTGGACGATAATCACCCTGACGGGGTTTGTAGCACTTGAGAGTAGCTCCTTAGTCTACCCTGACGGGGGTAAGGAGAATTCCTAATCCCGACCAATACAAATTTACCAATTTGTCCCTTAAACAATGTATGAAATGAATGATAATTAGGTGAATCCCTTGCGTCTCTCAAATACTGCCTTCTCATCTTGCGTAAACACTTTATTTTCTTGCGTTTAGTTATTTACTTGCATTAATTTAGTAGTTTAATTCATTGTCTTAGCATTAGAAAACCAAACAAACAAGTCTTAAAATCATTTACTTATTTTCACGTGCAATTAACCACTATCTGATAAGCATTAGAGTCAACCATTCTGTCCCTGACAACGAATTTGTTTTATCACATATATTACTTGGGACAACCGTACACTTGCGGTTGTTTCCTTATTGCATTTATTTTAGAACACACAAAGGACCACCAAGTTTTTGGCGCTGCTGCCGGGGACGGTAGCGTGTGACCCCGGTGTTTATCCTTTAGTGTTAGTTGCATTTTTATTTTTCAGTTTTACGCTTGTTTGTTCATCTTTTTCAGGTTTTTTAGGTTTGGTGTATGCGAAGGAGACTCTTTAAGGATCTTGAGACATTATGGTGGTCCTTTGTGTGTTCTTAAAATAATGCAATAAATAATCGAACCACAACCGCAAGTGTACGGTTGTCCCAAGTAGTATATCTAATAATACAGATTCGTTCCAAGGACGGGATGGTTGATCACAATGTCTAGCAAATAGTGATTGATGCACTTATGAAAATAAAGGACAATAATATGTTTGTTTGGTTTTTGTTATAAGACTAATGAATGAAAGACAAATATTAAATTGCAAGTAAAAGCTAAGACGCAAGTAAAATGATGTAAAACGCAATATGAGAAATAGCACTTGAGAACGCAAGGATCCTCCCTATCCTATTTCTTAACTTATGTTGTTTAAGGGCTAAATTAGTCAATTACAATGGTCGGGATTCTAATATCCTTATACCCCCGTCAGGGTGGACTATAAGGCGATCCTAAAGTGTCACTAGTCCCGTCAGGGTAAATATGATCCACCGTTGGATGATTAAGTGTTATTACCTCATTGGCCCTAGGATTAGCTAAGCTCGTCAGAATCATTAACTTCTATCCTAGATTGAATAAATGGTTCCGTATTTAAACCCTTCGTCAGGATGATCCAATTGCCACTAATTGGAATAGCCTAAATACTATTACCTGTTCCTAGTTCATGACGCTAAAAACATTAAATATTCATGATTTATCGAAAAGAGTAAAAGCCCTAATTTAGTTTAATTCAATAAAAACCCAAATTCAACATTCGTTAATTAATAAGAATTGGGATTCACCCATTGTTTGTTCTCAAGCACTAAATAAAACTTAGCTCATATTAAAATGAAATACGAAATTAAAAATAAAGGAATTCATATTGTTTACAAAATTAAAAGATAAGAAAAACCTAATTTCCGGAATCGGAATGACTACGAACGGAGATATAGACTCTCTCCAGCTCTTGTAGCTTCTTCTCCTTCCTTATTGCAGAATGTGAATTGTGTGTAAAATAGAAGTCCAGACCTCCTTTTATAAGTGCAAATTCGTTCTAGGGCTTGGACCAGAAAATAGAATATTAATTAAATGTCCAAGCCCACTTTCTAAGCCCAAAATCCCGTAACTGCTGATACACCTTCACTAAAACGGCTTTTCCCGATGCGTTATGACTCCGATTGACCTCATTTCAGTTGCTAAAATTCCGTAACTCGATAAGGAATGATTTCTCTTCAAAGGTCAACAGCTAGATCATCGCTTAAGCACCTCGAAATCAGCAATCTATGGCCTGGAAAATGGATTTTCAGCTCTAAAAATAATATCTTCGGGATTTCTTTCCAAGTCTTAACTCTATCTTTTGATCTTTGACTTTCTCCTCGGATTCCTCTTCTAGCTAACATCTAAAACCTGTAAAATACTCACTAAAAATACCAATATTGCGCGCAAAAGCTTAATAAATCAAAAATGCTAGAAATAAAAGAGGAAAATCATATTATTGCATATTTAGTCCAAAAGTCTATCGAAATGATTAAATAAACACCAAAAATGATGTCTCCTAAGGGTCGAAAATAAGAACATTTAAGGAGACATCAAGACCCCCAACTCAAACCTTTGTCGTCCCGACAAAGCAAAACAAAACATAACAAGGGGTAGAAGTAAACGCAAGAACAAATAGAAGCTTAGCAAATAAACCTAAAGAAATTTTTAAGATAAATCTCATATAGCAAAACTTTAAGAACTAACATATACATACACTAATCATGCAAAATCAAACATAAATAATCTCAATCATAAAATTAAAGTTGCAATGCTTGAAGGTTACACTTGTACTCATATCTGTATGATGGCTATAGGGTGGTCATTAATCATAAATCGCTTTGAATGTTCCACCTAAATATTCCCTATCAACAGAAGTATAAATTCACTATGTATTTAAGAATCAAGAGGTCTTTATGGTTTTAATATTGGCTTAAGGACGGTATGGATATATATTTGGTAAATTTGAAGTGAGCTTTTGGCTCTCTCCTCACTTACCATCCACATGTCCTCGAGCTTGAGTTACGCTAAAAAATGTTCTCACTCACCCATTTGACGCGCTAAAGTTGCGTCCCCAATGTCAACCCAAATAAATCTAAGATGATTTCCAAAAATATTCCACTTTGCCGATTTATTCAATTTTTTCTTTCTTTTTATTTTCTTTTTCATTTTTTTTTTTTTTTTCAAATCTCGGCAAAGGGTTACAAATAATAATATCATCTTTAATTTTTTTTTGTGTCTCAATACAAACACATATAATCCCTTCCCAATGTAAATTCCCAAATGTGGTCTCACCACCCCAAACTCAAGTTCGAGACAAGTCTCAGGGTTGTGATTCAAGTGCGGGTCATTTGGTCATGCCTAATAATCTAAAGGATAATGGGCTTATATCGTGGCTATAAAAGAAAGGCTTAAAGCTCAAACTTGGGGTAAGACGGATAAAATTATAATATAAGGTATAGCAAGCTAAAAGGCTTCAAATGGCTAACAAAGAACTGCCCCTATCATTTTCCTAAGTACATAGCTTGTCTTTAGTTCATATATAGGTGGGTTCTCTACTAATTAAGATTTCACGTTCTACACACCAAACATATTCCTTAAGTACAAGCTTACTTCATTTGCATTGTTCATTAATTTTTCCTATCAATTACCTATGTTCGCATGCAATTGTAAGTGCGTTCTATGTCAATCCCTAAAGTCCACTATTTACTATCATTGATTCATCAAAAGTATGCTTAAAGGGACATTTAAAATCTTCTATAGTCAAACGCAACTCCGAAAATTATTTTTATTGAAAGAAAATAAAACATATAACACATAAAAACTGGGATGAGGCAACGAACCCCACCCCAAACTCAAAAATGAGTCGTGTCCCCACGACTTGAAAAGACTCAACGCAATAAAAATAAACTAAACTAACTAAAACGCGAAAGGGATAGAAAACGTATCTTAACCAGCTCGAGGCTGGTTATCGGTGTTGCGTCCATGAACTTTCTCCTGCGTAAGAATACCATAGGTGGCATGTTGAATTGTGCTCACCCCCATTAACATGTTTCGGAGAAGTTCTAACTCTTTTGTAACATTTCCTAAAGACACAATCATCTTCACTTGGTTCTCTTCTAACACCTTCACTTTAGCTTCCAACTTATCAGTTGTATGCATCTTCTTCTTTGGAGGAGCTCTAGGATTCCTTGTTGCTTTTACCACTTCATCATGAATGTTCTTGATCAAAGTTAAACCCATGCTCTCACACACTACAACACGATCAATCTCTGCGTCTTTACGCGGAACCTTTGCGTCTGAACACAAAGTAGTGACGGTACAAGGAAATTTGAGATTTTGTTGTGAAGTAGGAATTCTAGCAAATTCCATGATGGTATCATATATCACACGAGCAACATCCATGGGTTTCTCCTCAATAATACATTTAATGAACAAAAGATGCTCCTTCTTCACTTCCGATATGTGTTTAACTCCGAAGAAGGTAGGAATTATGAAACGTGACCAAATCTTAGCACATGGTAGCAAGTTACTACTATACATCTGTCCAGGATATCTCTCTTCTTTGGGAATTGGGCGGGCCCCATCAACAATCACTTTTCCCCAAAGGGATTCATAATCAAACGAAGGTTCTTTAAGAGATTCTTGAAACGGACATATTCCGGAAAACTCGGGTATTTTCAATGATTTACGAATAAGCTCAACGGAGAAAGGAACTACCTTTTTGCGAATAATAATAGCTTCTTTTGAGAAGGCGATTCCTTCATAAAAAACTCGCACCAAGGTAGGAATATACTCAAGCTTCCTTTCTCTCAATTCCTTCCAACCCAATTTATCACAAGTAGCACCATAATCTTTATAAGCACTAGTCATAATACCCTTAGGAAGATTCATCTCCTCACCAAACTTCAAAAATTCAATTCGATCACGAAGCTGAGTATCCCAAGGAACGAAGACTCTCTTAGGCTTTTGAGCCCAAGCTTTCCTACGCGGAGCTTTTGGTTGTTGCACTGGTTCTTCGGGAACTTCTTGTTCAGTTTCTTCAATCTCTTCTTCAACTTCTTCCTCACTTTCTTCATCACTCTCACCAATTAACCTGCTCTTTTTCGGATTAGCCTTACTTGGATTGTCTTTTCGTTTCGGAGCAATTGGGTTTTGGACAGTCTTTTTGGATCGCGAATCCGGAATCTCAATTGCTTGGTCTGGGCTAGCTCCAACAGTGTTCCTGTTTCTTGGTATGTTTCTTCGATAATTACACATGGAATCGGTTCTGTTAGTCATCTCTTTTCACCCCAAACTCAAAACTTCAAATAGAGAAAAAGCTAGAGAAAAGCTTTGAAATTTGATGTTTTGAGGCTTAAAACTTGAAGAACTAGGTGTTATATGAGATGGGTTAAGGTTATTAGAGAGAGATTTTGAAAGAATTGGGTTTAACTTCAAGGTTGGGAAGAGGAAATGTTTGGAGAAAAGGTGAAATTTGATGATGTTTTGGAGAGGATGTGAGTTGATTTTGTGTTGTTGTGATGATAGAAGGCTTGATTTGATGATTTTATAGCTGTTTGTTGATGATTTTCGGAGTAGGTGGAGGCAAGAATTCGGATTATAAGGTTTGGCTTGGAAAAGAGGCAAAAAACTAGGTTTAATGAAGTCAAAACCGCCTCTCGTAACAGCTGGCCGGCTAGCCGGCGAATCCGCCGGCATGCCGGGCGAGAGGGCGGCGGAAAAAAATTACTAAATTCGACTCTTTTTTTTTTAACCTCAAAACGCAAGTATATTGCGTCGTCGCTGACGCAATGATCAGAGAATTTGAAATCCTTGACCGGCTAGCCGGCGGATCCGCCGGCATGCCGGTGAAATCTCGATGGCGCATTTGATGACGCAGCAACCTTGCGTCGTTGCTGACGCAAGGACCAGAACCTTCTTCCTCGTTGGCCGGCTAGCCGGTCAGTTGACCGGCATGCCGGCGCTTTCTCGCTGGCGCGAATGAAGACGCAGCATTGCTGCGTTGTCGCTGACGCAGTGGTCAGGGAGTTGGGGTCTATCTGCTCGTTTGGCCGGTATGCCGGCCAGCTCGCCGGCTAGCCGGTCAAACCTGCTGTGGACTTCACTTTTTCTCTGTTTTTCCCATCGTTTGACCCCAAACTCATGACCATTATACCCCTGAAATCATCAAAAAACAAACACCCTTCCTCATTTCTTAAAAATAAAACTAAAATCAACGAAAACTTTAACTAATTTACACTACGGAAATTGAAATACTTAAACTAATATACAAGGAATTGGCTTTTGTTTAACGTCGTTAAGCTCGACGGGTTACCTCGTGCTTCTAAGGAGCTTCGAGGAGGTACATGACCTCTCCGGGATGTGGGTCTTTTGCACGATCGGTGTCTTCACCTCCATGATATATCTTTAAACGATGACCGTTCACCATGAATGTACGGTTCTCAAGTGGATGTTCTATCTCTATAGCTCCATGAGGTGTAACCTTGGTTACAATGTAAGGACCCGACCACTTCGATCTTAATTTCCCCGGATAATTACTGAACTTCGAATTATATTTCAACACTCTTTGTCCCACTACAAAGTTCTTCTCTCGAATCCGATTATCATGCCATCTTTTAGTATTTTCTTTATAAAGCTTAGCATTTTCATAAGCATGTAATCTAAATTCATCAAGCTCATTAAGTTTCATCATTCGATTCTCACCAGCTAGTGTAGGATCTAAATTTAACTTAGCAATAGCCTAATAGGCACCCATTTCTAACTCAAGAGGTAAGTGACAAGCCTTACCATATACCATTCGATACGGAGAAGCACCTACTGGGATTTTGAAAGCAGTTCGATATGCCCAAAGTGCATCATCTAATTTCATAGACCAATCTTTTCTAGTAGGACTAACAGTTTTCTCTAAAATAGATTTTACCTCACGATTTGATACTTCGGCTTGACCATTGGCTTGTGGATGATAAGCGGTAGACACACGATGTCTCACTCCATATTTCTCTAGAACAGTCTTCAAATATTTATTAACGAAATGAGTACCTCCATCGCTAATAATCACCCTTGGAGTTCCATGTCTAGTGAAAATATGTGATTTTAAGAACTTAATCACCACTCTAGAATCATTGGTAGGTAAAGCCACCGCTTCTACCCACTTAGACACGTAATCAACAGCTAATAAGATGTAGAGGTTGCCATTTGAAGGAACGAACGGACCCATAAAATCTATACCCCAAACATCAAATATTTCAACTTCTAATACATTATTACGTGGCATCTCATCCCTCTTGGATATGTTTCCGGTAAATTGGCATCTATTACATCTTTTAGTATATTCATGACAATCTTTTATAATAGAAGGCCAATAGAAACCAGATTGTAATACCTTAGCAGCAGTTCGATCTCCTTTGAAATGTCCACCGTAAGGTGAATCATGACACCCAGCTATAATCGCCTCAATTTCTTCCTTGGCTACACATCTTCTTACCATCTGATCAGCACACACTTTATAGAGGAACGGATCCTCCCAAAAGAACTGTCTTGCACGGTGAGCTAATCTTTTTCTCTCTTGATGAGTTGAACCTTCAGGAAAAGAACCACTCACCACTAAGTTTGCAATATCCGCGTACCAAGGGGCTTCATAGTCACGAACTTCGAATAGATTCTCATCAGGAAATTCTTCTCTAACCGCTTCAGTACCACTATTCAACTCTGAACCTTCTAATCTCGATAGATGATCTGCAACCTGATTCTCGCACCCTTTTCTATCCTTGATCTCTAAATCAAACTCTTGAAGCAATAGAACCCATCTGATTAACCTTGGTTTAGCATCTTTCTTCTCCATAAGACATCGAATCGCTGAATGATATGTATAAACAATAACTTTCGCTCCAAGAAGATAAGAGCGAAATTTATCGAATGAATACACAACCGCTAGCAACTCCTTTTCTGTAACTGTATAATTGATCTGAGCACCATTAAAAGTTTTACTAGCATAATAAATCGAATGAAAAACTTTCTCTTTTCTTTGTCCTAATACAGCTCCCATACATAAATCACTCGCATCACACATAACCTCAAACGGTAAATTCCAATCTGGAGGCATTACTATAGGAGCAGAAATAAGCTTTTCCTTGATTGCTTTGAAAGCCGCTAAACAAGCTTCATCAAAAAGGAATTTGGACTCCTTTTCAAGTAAGTTGCATAACGGTTTCGCAATCTTAGAAAAATCTTTGATAAATCGCCTATAAAAGCCAGCATGGCCTAGAAAACTTCTTACCCCTTTAACAGAAACAGGTGGGGGAAGGGTTTTAATTACCTCAATCTTCGCTCTATCGACTTCCAATCCAACACCCGAAACTTTGTGACCCAGAACAATACCTTCGCGAACCATGAAATGACATTTCTCCCAGTTTAAAACCAAATCTGTTTCTTTGCATCTGATTAACACTTTCTCCAAATTGTCTAAGCACTTATCAAAATCATCACCAAATACAGAGAAATCATCCATAAACACTTCAAGAAAGTTATCGATCATATCCCAGAAGATGGCCATCATGCATCTTTGAAAGGTAGCAGGAGCATTACATAACCCAAATGGCATTCTACGATATGCAAAAGTACCAAAGGGGCATGTAAATGTTGTTTTATGTTGATCTTCTGGAGCCACGTAAATTTGATTATACCCAGAATAACCATCCAAGAAGCAATAATACTCTCTTCCGGCTAATTTGTCTAACATCTGATCTATGAAGGGCAAAGGGAAATGATCTTTTCTGGTGGCCTTGTTCAGCTTTCTATAATCCATGCAAACTCTCCATCCAACTACCGTTCTTGAAGGAATCGCTTCATTTTTGTCATTAAGAACTGTTGTCATTCCTCCCTTCTTCGGTACACACTGAACCGGACACCCATTCACTATTTGAAATGGGATAAATAATCCCCGCATCTAAAAGCTTGATCACCTCTTTCTTTACCACATCCTTCATAGCGGGCATTAATCTTCTTTGACCTTCAACTGAGCGTGCGTTAACATCTTCAAGTATGATTTTGTGTTGACAATAGGATGGACTAATGCCTTTGATGTCAGCAATTGTCCAACCTATTGCTTCTTTGTTTGCTCTTAACACACGCAACAGTTTATCTTCTTGAGGACCTGTTAAATTAGCTGAAACAATAACAGGTAGAGTTTCATCAGTACCTAAATACGCATACCTCAAGTGTGCTGGCAATGGTTTTTCTTCCAATTCCGGAGGAGATTCAATTGAAGGCTTCTTTTTAGGAACAATCTCCCCCGGTTCTCTCACAGGTTCATAGGCAGGACGCCTATACTTCGGATTTTCAGAATTGAGAGCTGCTATTGTTTCAATAAGCTCTTCCATCATCTCAGGTGAATCTAATGTTAAAGCAGCCTGCAAGATATCATCAAAATTTAAACAATTAAATACCTCTTGCGATGCTTGCTCTACTACATCCATTCTGAAGCAATCTTCCTGAGAATCTGGGAATTTCATAGCTCGAAATACATTGAATTTCACTTCCTCATCTTGTATCCTCATTGTTAATTCGCCATTCTCTACACCGATCAATGTTCTTCCTGTAGCTAGGAACGGTCTACCCAAAATAATGGGGACATTTCTATCTGCATTGTACTCAAGGATTACGAAATCAACAGGAAATATAAGTGTACCTGCCTTAACAAGGACATCCTCAATGCGGCCTTCAGGATGAGCAAGAGACCTGTCCGCCATTTGCAAGACCATAGAAGTGGGTCTTGCGTTTCCAATTTTTAGCTTGTCAAAGACCGACTTGGGCATCAAATTGATGCTAGCTCCCAAGTCACATAGCGCTTTTCCTTTCCATTCTTCTCCAATTGATATGGGAATCGTGAAACTCCCCGGATCTACTAACTTCGGAGGCAATTTACTTTGACAAATCGCACTACACTCTTCTGGAAGACCAATCATCTCATTATCACAATAGGGCCTTTTGTTAGTGAGGGTCCTCTTCAAAAACTTCGTGTACTTAGGAATATCTCGAATCGCCTCAAGTAACGGAATATTAATACTTAGACCCTTTACCCTATTAAAGAATTTCTGAAAATCACCCAAATCACCCTTTTTCTGAACTCGCGATGGAAACGGTGGTGGAGGGCGACTACTAACAATGTCATCTTTCTTTTTCGGAACCTCGCTTGGTCTCACTATTTCTTCAACATCACTATCTTTCTCATTTTCTTTCTCTTTCTCCACCACTTCCTTTTCTTTTCTTGGTACTTCTTTCTCTTTCATAATGGGAAAAGGAGGTGGAGGAAGGTTCTTACCACTTCTCAATGTAACAGCATTACAATCTTCGCGTTGCTTCAGATTCTCAGTATCGCTTGGAAGTTGTTCTTGTGGACTTTGATTCAGTTGTTTATTGATTTGGCTTAGCTGATTCTGGAACAAACTCATATTGGCTTCGATTGCATTTTGACGTTCCATAGCTTGTGTTTGGAGAGCAATCAAACTTTCAACTGATTTCTGAAGAGTGACTACTCCTTCTTGTGGATGGGCAGGTAAGGCTTTTTGGTTTAAGGTTTCATCGTATGTATTCTGAGGAGTATTTTGAGGAGCTTGCCTTTGTACATAGTTACCTTGATTCTGTCCTCCTTGATAATTGTTGTGTGGTCTTGGATTATAGTTGTTACCTTGGGGGCGCGGTTGATACGCATAGGTAGGATTGGCTGCCCCATTAGGATTTGAGTATTGAAACCCAGGATGGTTTCTGTTAGGCTGATATCCATTACCACTTGAATTGAAGTTACCTCTATTTGACATGAACATCACGGATTCTTGGTTATTTGGACAATTTTCCTCATCATGATCATCTACCTGGCAAATCGAACACATATAAACCTCTTGTGCAGCATGCACAACTACCTTCTTACCCGAAAATCCTTCTTTTACAGCTAAAGTAAGCTGCTTCAATTGTTGCTCAATAGTATTCTGAATCTTATTCTCAAACGTAGCGAATTTTTCTTCTATATCAACATTATTCACTCCCTTGACCGGTGTTCTTACTGAATTCCACCCAACTTCATTCTTGACTGTTCTCTCTAAGATAATTTTAGCATGAGCGGGTTGAACTTGAAGAAAACCTGCACCACATAGCGTATCCAACTTCGCTCTCGACTTCCCATCAAGGCCTCTATAAAAGATCTTAAGTTGTTGTTGTTCTGAATAGCCATGATTGGGAACTCTACGTAAGCACAACTGAAATCTTGTCCAACTCTTACCCAAAGTTTCATCATATTCTTGACGGAAGTGTGTCAATTCTAATTCAGCATCTAACCTCATGTTACTTGGGTAATACCTGTCAAAGAACGCAATCTCTAATTGGTCCCAATTGGTGATCTTCGTAGGATCTTGCGTATCGTGCCATTCACTTGCTCCCTCAGTAACAAAGAACTTAAAAGCAGCAAAATACATCTGTTCTCTCGAGACCCCTTGTGTGATATAAGAATCACATATCTGTTTGAATTTCTGTACTGCCCTGAGAGGATCTTCTGCTGGTCTACCACGAAAATTACCAAAATTCTGGAACTGAGCTAACATACCCGAATCTGGACGAAAACGCGGAACATTAATATCTGGAGCACCTACTCCTATAGCTGGAGCACGGAATGGAACTTCTGGAGGACCATTAGTAAACCACGGATCTTGATTCATCACTATTTGAACTTGAGGATTTGGATTCAGTGGTTGTGGAATTGGAGGAATAGCGCCTGGAGCCAAAGGTTGGCCATTTGCGCCTAGTTGACCTTGTGGATTATCTTGAAGATTGATTTCTTCCATTCTGTTACTTAACTCTTCTACCTCTAAAGCTTCTCGTTCTCTTCTTCTCTTGTTAGCAAGTCTGATCAACGATTCTGGATTACTGAGGATCGGAGGTGTTGGCTCTAGATCCTTGAATAGCCTTCTTCGCATACACCAAACCTAAAAACCTGAAAAGAAACTAAACAAAAAGCGTAAAACTGAAAAAATAAAATGCACTTATCACTAAAGGATAAACACCGTGGTCACACGCTACCGTCCCCGGCAGCGGCGCCAAAAACTTGGTGGTCCTTTGTGTGTTCTTAAAATAATGCAATAAATAATCGAACCACAACCGCAAGTGTACGGTTGTCCCAAGTAGTATATCTGATAATACAGATTCTTTCCAAGGACGGGATGGTTGCTCACAATGTCTAGCAAATAGTGATTGATGCACTTATGAAAATAAAGGACAATAATATGTTTGTTTGGTTTTTGTTATAAGACTAATGAATGAAAGACAAATATTAAATTGCAAGTAAAAGCTAAGACGCAAGTAAAATGATGTAAAACGCAATATGAGAAATAGCACTTGAGAACGCAAGGATCCTCCCTATCCTATTTCTTAACTTATGTTGTTTAAGGGCTAAATTAGTCAATTACAATGGTCGGGATTCTAATATCCTTATACCCCCGTCAGGGTGGACTATAAGGCGATCCTAAAGTGTCACTAGTCCCGTCAGGGTAAATATGATCCACCGTTGGATAATTAAGTGTTATTACCTCATTGGCCCTAGGATTAGCTAAGCTCGTCAGAATCATTAACTTCTATCCTAGATTGAATAAATGGTTCCGTATTTAAACCCTCCGTCAGGATGATCCAATTGCCACTAATTGGAATAGCCTAAATACTATTACCTGTTCCTAGTTCATGACGCTAAAAACATTAAATATTCATGATTTATCAAAAAGAGTAAAAGCCCTAATTTAGTTTAATTCAATAAAAACCCAAATTCAACATTCGTTAATTAATAAGAATTGTGATTCACCCATTGTTTGTTCTCAAGCACTAAATAAAACTTAGCTCATATTAAAATGAAATACGAAATTAAAAATAAAGGAATTCATATTGTTTACAAAATTAAAAGATAAGAAAAACCTAATTTCCGGAATCGGAATGACTACGAACGGAGATATAGACTCTCTCCAGCTCTTGTAGCTTCTTCTCCTTCCTTATTGCAGAATGTGAATTGTGTGTAAAATAGAAGTCCAGACCTCCTTTTATAAGTGCAAATTCGTTCTAGGGCTTGGACCAGAAAATAGAATATTAATTAAATGTCCAAGCCCACTTTCTAAGCCCAAAATCCCGTAACTGCTGATACACCTTCACTAAAACGGCTTTTCCCGATGCGTTATGACTCCGATTGACCTCATTCCAGTTGCTAAAATTCCGTAACTCGATAAGGAATGATTTCTCTTCAAAGGTCAACAGCTAGATCATCGCTTAAGCACCTCGAAATCAGCAATTTATGGCCTGGAAAATGGATTTTCAGCTCTAAAAATAATATCTTCGGGATTTCTTTCCAAGTCTTGACTCTATCTTTTGATCTTTGACTTTTTCCTCGGATTCCTCTTCTAGCTAACATCTAAAACCTGTAAAATACTCACTAAAAATACCAATATTACGCGCAAAAGCTTAATAAATCATAAATGCTAGAAATAAAAGAGGAAAATCATATTATTGCATATTTAGTCCAAAAGTCTATCGAAATGATTAAATAAACACCAAAAATGATGTCTCCTAAGAGTCGAAAATAAGAACATTTAAGGAGACATCACATTACCTCCGATCTTTGATAATCCGGAATCATTAGTCAGACTTGCTAACAAGAGAAGGAAAGAACAAGAAGCACAAGAAGTAGAAAGACTAGCGAACGAAATGGACAATCTTAACCTTCATAATGGACAAGGAGTTCAGCTAGACGCAAATGGCCAGCCAATAGCGCCACAAATTCTTAACCCTCCAGTACCACCAGTTGTCCCTAATCCTCTAATCCAAATCCAAGTAGCCGAACCATGGTTCCTTACCTGTCCCGCATAAGAACCATTCCTTTCTCCTCCTCTTGGGATTGGCCTAGCTAATATCGATGTTCCGAGATTTCGTCCAGATTCGGGTATGTTAGCTCAGTTTTAGAATTTCGGAAATTTTCGTGGCAATCCCGTAGAAGACCCAATTCGCGCAGTACAAAAATTTATGCATATATGTGATTCTACATCACTCAAGGAGTAACAAAAGAGCGAATGTATTTTGCTACATTCAGATTTTTCTTGATAGATAGCGCGAGTGATTGGCATGATTCACAAGAGCCGGGAAAGATTACTAATTGGTAACAGTTACAGACTGCGTTTTTCGATAGATACTATCCGTCCAACATGAGGTTAGATGCTCAACTCGAGTTAACACATTTCCGACAAGAATATGATGAAGCGTTGGGTAGAAGTTGGTCGAGATTTCAAAATTGCTTACGAAGAGTCCCCAATCATGGCCTTTTAGATCAACAACAATTGAAAATTTTCTATAACGGTCTTGATGGTGGATCACGAAAAGATTTAGATTTATTATGCGGTGGTGCGTTTTTACGAGTTCAACCTGTTCACGCACGAATTATTTTGGATAGGACGATCGACAATGAAGTAGGGTGGAATACTGTGAGAACACCAGTTAAAGAAGGAGTTACTAATGTCAACATTGAAGAGAATTTCAACTCCTTAAAGAACAAAATACAAACCACTTTGGAACAACAATTGAAGCAACTTACGTTAGCCGTGAAAGAAGGTTTTTCGAATAAAAGGGTTGAAGTGAACGCCGCACAAGAAGTGTTTGGATTTGAGTATTGTGATGTGAATGATCATTCATGGGAGAATTGTCAGAATAATCAAGAATCCGTGATGTTTGTTTCCAACAGAGGAAATTTTAATTCAAATGGTAATGGATATCAGCCTAACATAAACCATCCTGGGTTTCAGTATTCAAATCCGAATGGGGCAGTAAATCTGACATACGCATATCAGCCGCGTCCCCAAGGTAACAACTTTAATCCAAGACCTCAGAATAATTATCAAGGACAACATCAAGGAAACTACATTCAAAGACAACCTCCTCAAGATAATTACAATGAAACCATGAACCAAAAAGCCTTACCTGCTCAACCACAAGAAGGTACGAATAACCTTCAGAAAACCGTAGAAAGTTTGATTGCACTTCACGCACAATCAGCCCAAAGACAACAATCTTCTGAAGCACACATCAAGATGTTAGAGGATCGAATTGCACAAATGACAAAACGCTTGAATCAGCGTCCACAAGGGAAACTCCCTAGTGACACAGAAAATCCTATACAGAAAGAAGATTGTAATGTTGTGACTCTCAGAAGTGGTAAGAATCTTCCTCCACCGCCTTTTCCTGTTATGAAAGAGAAAGAATTTATTAGAAAAGAAAAGGATGTGATGGAAAAGAATAAAGATGATGAAGTTGAGGAAGTGGAGAGGCCTGTTGAGATTCCGAAAAAGAAAGATGACGTTGTAAGTCGTCCTCCTCCACCATTTCCCTCTAGAGTTCAAAAGAAAGGCGATTTAGCCGAGTATCAAAAGTTCTTAATAGAGTGAGAGGCTTGAGTATTAACATTCCGTTGTTGGAAGCTATCCGAGATATTCCCAAGTATACGAAGTTTTTGAAAAGAGCTCTCACTAATAAAAGGCCGTATTGCGATAATGAGATGATTGGTTTACCGGAAGAATGTAGTGCTACTTGTCAGAGTAAGCTACCTCCGAAGCTACTTGACTCTGGGAGTTTCACAATTCCTATTTCAATTGGAGAAGAATGGAAAGGTAAAGCACTATGTGACTTGGGTGCGAGCATTAATCTTATGCCCAAGTCAATCTTTGATAAATTAAAAATTGGAGTAGCAAGACCCACTTCCATGGTCTTGCAAATGGCGGATCGATCCCTTGCACATCTTGAAGGTCGAATCGAAGATTTCCTCATCAAGGCAGGTACTTTAGTATGTTATTCTTGAATACGACGCAGATAGGAACGTCCCCATTATTTTTGGAAGACCATTCCTAGCCACGGGGCGTACTTTAATTGATGTAGAAAACGGCGAGTTAACAATGCGAATCCAAGACGAGGTAATGAAGTACAATGTATTCCGCGCTATGAAGTTTCCAGATTCTCAAGAAGATTGTTTCCGAATGGATGTAATTGAACATGCCACGCAAGAGGTATATAATGAATTTACTTATGATGATGTTTTGCAGGCAGCTTTGACATTAGATCTACCTGAATTGATGGAAGAGCTTGCCGAAACAGTGGCAGCTCTTAACTCTGAGAATACAAAGTATAGGCGTCTAGCCTATGAACCTTTGAGAGAACCGGGGGAGATTGTAACTAAAAAGAAACTTTCAATCGAATCTCCTCCGCAATTGGAAGAAAAGCCTTTTTTCCATCACACTTGAGGTATGCGTATTTAGGTACTAATGAAACTCTACCTGTTATTGTTTCAGCAAATTTAACAGGTCCTCAAGAAGATAAATTGTTGCGTGTGTTAAGAGCTAACAAAGAGGCGATAGGATGGACTATTGCCGACATCAAAGGCATTAGCCCCTCCTATTGCCAACACAAAATCATTCTCGAAGATGATAACGCACGCTCAGTTGAAGGTCAAAGGAGATTAATGCCAGCCATGAAGGAAGTTGTAAAGAAAGAGGTGATTAAGCTGTTAGACGCAGGGATTATCTATCACATCTCGAGTAGTGAATGGGTGAGTTCGGTTCAGTGTGTACCGAAGAAAGGAGGAATCCCAACAGTCCTTAATGATCAAAATGAATCTATTCCTTCAAGAACTGTAGTTGGTTGGAGAGTTTGTATGGATTATCGTAAACTAAACAAGGCCACCAGAAAGGATCATTTCCCTCTTCCCTTCATCAATCAAATGTTAGACAAATTAGCTGGTAGAGAGTATTACTGCTTTTTAGATGGATATTCCGGGTATAATCAAATCTACGTGGAACCTGAAGATCAACACAACACAACCTTTACATGCCCCATTGGTACTTTTGCCTATCGCAGAATGCCATTTGGGTTATGTAACGCACCTGCTACGTTTCAAATATGTATGATGGCAATCGTTTGGGATATGATCGATGACTTCCTTGAGGTATTTATGGACGATTTCTCTATATTTGGTGATGACTTTGATAAATGTTTAGAGAATTTGGAGAAAGTGTTGATTAGATGCAAGGAAAGTGATTTGGTTTTAAACTGGGAGAAGTGTCATTTTATGGTTCGAGAAGGTATCGTACTGGGTCACAAGGTTTCGAGTGTTGGTTTAGAGGTTGATCGCGCAAAGATAGAGGTAATTAAAACTTTCCACCTCCTGTTTCTGTTAAAGGGGTGAGAAGTTATCTTGGCCATGCTGGCTTTTATAGGAGGTTCATTAAAGACTTTTCTAAGATTGATAAACCACTATGTAACTTACTTGAGAAGGACACCAAATTCCTTTCCAATGAAGATTGCATGGTGGCCTTCAAAGCAATCAAGGAAAAACTCATTATCTCTCCTATTGTTTTACCACCAGATTGGAATTTACTGTTTGAGGTTATGTGTGATGCTAGTGATTTAGCTATGGGTGCCGTTCTAGGCCAAAGAAAAGACAAGATATTTCATTCGATATACTATGCAAGTAAAACTTTCAATGGTGCTCAAATTAATTATACTGTTACAGAGAAAGAATGTCTTGATGTTGTTTATTCATTCGATAAGTTTAGTTCCTATCTTCTTGGAGCAAAAGTTGTTGTTTATACATATCATTCTGCTATTCGATATCTTATGGAAAAGAAAGATGCTAAACCACGGTTGATAAGATGGGTTTTATTGCTTCAGGAATTCGATTTAGAGATCAAAGATAAAAAGGGTTGTGAGAATCAAGTTGCAAATCATCTCTCTCGTCTTGAAGGATCAAAATAAAATGGTGGACCTGAAGTTGTTAGAGAAGAATTTCCTGATGAGAGTTTATTTGCAATCCACTTAGAGAATACGCCTTTGTATGCTGATATTGCAAATTTAATTGTAAGTGGTTCTTTCCTTAAAGGTTCAACTTATCAAGAAAGAAAAAGATTAGCTCACCATGCTAGACAATTCTTTTGGGAGGATCCTTTCCTCTACAAAGTATGTGCTGATCAGATGGTGAGAAGATGTATACCAAAGGAAAAAACTGAAGTGATTGTAACTGGGTGTCATGATTCACCTTATGGTGGACATTTTAAAGGAGATCGAACTGCTGCTAAGGTATTACAATCAGGTTTTTACTGGCCTTCTATTATGAAAGATTGTCATGAATATGTTAAGAGATGTGAAAGATGTCAATTTACGGGAAATATATCCAAGAGGGATGAGATGCCACGTAATAATGTTCTTGAGGTAGAAATATTCAATGTACGGGGTATAGACTTTATGGGTCCGTTTCTTCCTTCTAATGGTAACCTCTACATCTTATTAGCTGTTGATTACGTGTCTAAGTGGGTAGAGGCTGTTGCTCTACCAACCAATGATTCGCGAGTAGTAATTAAGTTTCTCAAATCACACATCTTCACTAGACATGGTACACCAAGAGTAATTATTAGCGATGGAGGTTCTCATTTCGTGAATAAGTATGTAAAGACAGTTCTAGAGAATTATGGGGTGAGACATCGTGTATCTACCGCTTATCATCCACAAGCCAATGGTCAAGCTGAAGTCTCAAATCGTGAGGTAAAATCTTTTTTAGAAAAGACTGTTGGTCCTACAAGAAAAGATTGGTCAATGAAGGTAGACGATGCATTGTGGGCTTATCGTACTGAGTTCCAAACTCCAGTTGGTGCATCCCCGTATCGGATGGTTTATGGTAAAGGTTGTCACTTACCTCTTGAGCTTGAAATGGGTGCATATTGGGCTATTGCGCAGTTAAACTTAGATCCTAATTTAACTGGTCAGAGTTGAATGATGAAACTTAATGAACTTGATGAATTCCGATTACATGCTTATGAAAACGCTAAACTTTACAAATAAATACTAAAAGATAGCATGATAATCGGATTCATGAGAAAAACTTTGTAGTGGGGCAGAAAGTATTGAATTATAACTCAAAGTTCAGCAATTATCCGGGTAAATTAAGATCGAAGTTGTCCGGACCTTATATTGTGACCAAAGTTACACCTCATGGGGCGATAGAAATAGAACATCCACTCGAGAACCGTACATTCATGGTGAACGGTCATCGATTAAAGATATACCATGGAGGTGAAGACACCAATTGCGCAGAAGATCCACATCCCGGAGAGATCATGTATCTCGTTGAGGCTCCTTAGAAGCGTGAGGTAACCCGTCGAGCTTAACGACGTTAAACAAAAGCCAATTTCTTGTATATTAGTTAAGTATTTTGATTTTCGTAGTGTATAATAGATAAATTTCGTTAATTTAGTGTGTATTATTAAGAAATGAGGAAGGGTAGTTGTTTTTAATGATTTCAGGGGTAAAAGAGTCATGAGTTTGGGGTTAAAACGATGAGAAAACGAAAAAAAATTGGAGCCAACAGCAGGTCGGACTGGTATGCCGGTCAGATAACCGTCTAGCCAGCAAAACGAGCTGAAGATCCCCAAACTCTCTGACCACTGCGTCAGCTTTGACGCAAGACATTGCGTCTAGGAATACGCCAACGAGGATTCGCCGGCATGCCGGTCAGATGACCGGCTAGCCGGCCAACGAGAAGAAAGTTTCTGACCACTGCGTCAGCTTTGACGCAGCACGCTGCGTCTCACATTGAGCCAGCGACACGCGACCGGCATGTTGGTCAGATGACCGGCTAGCCGGTCAATGATGCTGGAACTCTCTGACTACTGCGTCAACATTGACGCAAGGTGGCTTGCGTCTGAGGTAAAAAAATCGAATTTAGAAATTTATTTTTCGCCGCCATCGCCACTGGCATGCCGGTCAGCCACAGGCTAGCCGGTCCGCTGTTGCGAGAGGCGGTTTTGTGAGCTTTTAACCTAGTTTCTTGCCTTCTTTTCCAAGCTAGCCTCTTATTTCGAATCCTAGCCTCCACCTACTCCGAAAATCATCACTTAACAGCTATACAATCATCAATCCAAGCCCTCTTTCATCACAAAAACACACAATCAACTCATATCCTCTCCAAAACATCATCAAATTCCCACTTTTCTCCAAAAATTTCTTCTTCCTAACCTTCAAATTAAACCCAATTCCTCCACAATTCTTCTCAATTAACCTTTACCCATCTCATATTCCACCATATTCTTCAAGTTTTAAGCCTCAAAACAACAAAGTTCTAAGCTTTTCTCTAGCTTTATCACTATTTGAAGTTTTGAGTTTGGGGTGAAAAGAGATGACTAACAGAACCGATTCCATGTGCAATTATCGAAGAGACTTACCAAGAAACAGGAACAATGTTGGTGCTAGCCTAGAACAAGCAATTGAGATTCCGGATTCGCGTTCCAAAAAGACTGAACAAATCCCAATTGCTCCGAAAAGGAAAGGAAACCCAAGCAATGCTAACCCGGGAAAAAGTAGATTAATTGATGAAAGTGAGGAGGAAAGTGAAGAAGAGATTGAGGAAGAAACAGAACAAGAAATTCCCGAAGAACCCGTTCAACAACAGAAACCTCCGTGTAGAAAGGTATGGGCTCAAAAGCCAAAGAGAGTTTTCGTTCCTTGGGATGATCAGGTTCGTGATAGAATTAATTTTTTGAAGTTTGGTGAGGAGATGGATCTTCCTAAGGGTATTATGAATAGTGCTTTTAAATATTATGGTGTTACTTGTGACAAGTTGGGTTGGAAAGAATTGAGAGAAAGGAAGCATGAGTATATTCCTACCTTGGTGCGATATCTTTATGAAGGTATAGCCTTTTCAAGAGAAGCAGTCGTGGTTCGCAAAAAGGTAGTTCCTTTCTCCGTTGAGCTTATTCGAAAATCACTGAAATTACCCAACTTTACTGGACTATGCCCTTTCCAAGAATCCCTTAATGATTGGTGTCGCCTAGGGTGTGATAAAAATTAGATAAATATAAGTCAAGAAAACTACGCACTCTCACCCTAGACAGGCACAGTACTGCAAGTATTACAGGACGTATGCAAGTTTTAGTTGATAAGTTGTGTTCGTTCTCAGGGAATTAAGTGTGTTATACGAATGGGTAGCAATAACGAGTAAAAGTAAATAATTAAAGACATAAAATAAAAGCAAATAGATTTTGAATTTAAGAATTAAAACTAATTAAAACTAGGAAAATAAAGACAATAAAATAAAAGATTAAGAATATGAGGTGAGAAGTATAGCTTAGGTTTTGCTAGTATGCACTAATCCTTCTAATTCTATCTATGAATCTAGTTAATAAGGGAGAATATTAGCTCTTGGTATACTTATTCAGGATTCTAAATTCCCATACCTTAGACCTTGAGAGCGACTAAGAGGGCTACGGCACAACCAAGACGAGGTCTCAAATAGGGTTATCAAACGCCACTAAGGCCCTAAACAGAACACTACAATCATTGGTGATATGGTGATTAAAACAAACCCTAATGAATATCTAGTTAGAATCATGTTTTGTCAGAACTATATCGACACTAGACATTATGTGGTGGTTCAATAGTTAAAAACCCAGTTAAGGAGACCATCTAACTACTCTTAAAACAATCCTAAAGTGATCAGTTCTAGGAAAGACAATAAATCAAAACACATAAACAAATATAAAGTAAGTAGCTAATTGATGTCTCCTTAATTGTTCTTATTTTCGACCCTTAGGAGACATCATTTTTGGTGTTTATTTAATCAGTTTGATAGACTTTTGGACTAAATATGCAATATTATGATTTTCCTCTTTTATTTCTAGCATTTTTAGTTTATTGAGCTTTTGCGCGTAATATTTGTATTTTTAGTGTAAAGTTTACAGGTTTTAGATGTTAGCTAGAAGAGGAATCCGAGGAGAAAGTCAAAAGATCAAGAGATAGAGTCAAGACTTGAAGATAAATCCCGAAGATATTATTTTTAGAGCTGAAAATCCATTTTCCAGGCCATAGATTGCTGATTTCGAGGTGCTTAAGCGATGATTTAGCTTCTGACCTTTGAAGATACAACATTCCTTATCGAGTTACGGAACTTTAGAAACTGGAATGAGGTCAATCGGAGTCATAACGCATCGGGAAAAGCCGTTTTAGTGAAGGCATATCAGCAGTTACGGGATTTTGGGCTAAGTTAGTGGACTTGGGCCTTTTATATTTCATTTAATTAAAAGCCTAATGCCAAGTCCGAATTTCCACCTATAAAATCAGCCCTTGACTTATATTTTACATACAATTCACATTCTGCAAGATTAAAAACACCAAAGAGAAGCAACTGAAGGAAGGAGAAGAAGCTACAAGAGTTGGAGAGAGTCTATATCTCCGTTCGTAGTCATTCCGATTCCGGAAATTAGGTTTTTCTTATCTTTTAATTTTGTAAACAATATGAATTCCTTTATTTTTAATTTTGTATTTCATTTTAATATGAGCTAAGCTTTTCAAGGTGCTTGAGAACAAACAATGGGTGAATCTCAATCTTATT
This sequence comes from Nemophila menziesii, assembly GCA_029959085.1. NCBI lineage: Eukaryota > Viridiplantae > Streptophyta > Magnoliopsida > Boraginales > Hydrophyllaceae > Nemophila > Nemophila menziesii. Next base: position 1,425,671 of record JARWIR010000036.1, on the reverse strand, counting down.
AAGTTACGAATGTTGAATTTGGGTTTCTGTTAAATTAAACTAAATTAGGGCTTTTACTCTTTTCGATAAATTGAGAATATTTACTGTTTTTAGCGTCATGAACTAGGAACAGGTGTTAGTAAATAGGCTATTCCAATTAGTGGCGATTGGATCATCCTGACGGAGGGTTTAGGTACAGAACCATTTATTCAATCTAGGATAGAAGTTAATGATTCTGACGAACTTAGCTAATCCTAGGGCCAATGAGGTAATAAAACTTAATCATCCAACGGTGGATCATATTTACCCTGACGGGACTAGTGACACTTTAGGATCGCCTTATTGTCCACCCTGACGGGGGTATAAGGAATTTAGAGTCCCGACCATTGTAATTGACTAATTTAGCCCTTAAACAACATAAGTTAGGAAATAGGATTGGGAGGATCCTTGCGTTCTCAAGTGCTACTTCTCATATTGCGTTTTACATCATTTTACTTGCGTCTTAGCTTTTATTTACATTTTAATATTTGTCTTTCAACTATTTAGAATTAATACAAAACCAAACAAACATTTTACCTTTATTTGTTTTCATAAGTGCATCAATCATTAATAGATAAACATTGTAGTCAACCATCCCGTCCTTGGAACGAATCTGTATTATCAGTTATACTTCTTGGGACAACCGTACACTTGCGGTTGTGGTTCGATTATTTATTGCATTTATTTTAGAACACACAAAGGACCACCAAGTTTTTGGCGCCACTGCCGGGGACGGTAGCGTGTGACCACGGTGTTTATCCTTTAGTGATAGTGCATTTATTTTATTTTATCAGTTTTACGCTTTTTGTTTGTTTATCTTTTTCAGGTTTTTAGGTTTGGTGTATGCGAAGAAGGCTATTCAAGGATCTAGAGCCAACACCTCCGATCCTTAGTAATCCAGAATCGTTGATCAGACTTGCTAACAGAAGAAGAAGAGAACGAGAAGCTTTAGAAGTAGAAGAGTTAGTTAACAGAATGGAGAATATCAATCTTCAGAATCAACAAGATAATCAACCAGGTCAACTAGGCGCAAATGGCCAACCTATGGCTCCAGGCGCTATTCCTCCAATTCCACCAGTGATTCCTAATCCTCAAGTTCAGATAGTGATGAATCAAGATCCGTGGTTTACTAATGGTCCTCCAGAAGTTCCATTCCGTGCTCCTGCTATAGGAGTAGGTGCTCAAGATATTGATGTTCCGCGATTCCGTCCAGATTCGGGTATGTTAGCTCAATTCCAAAATTTTGGAAATTTTCGTGGAAGACCATCAGAAGATCCTCTTAGAGCAGTACAGAAGTTTAAGCAGATATGTGATTCTTATATCACACAAGGAGTTTCAAGAGAACAGATGTATTTTGCTGCGTTTAAATTTTTTTTTATTGATGGAGCAAGTGAATGGCACGATACGCAAGATCCTACGAAGATTACTAATTGGGACCAATTAGAGACTGCTTTCTTTGACAGGTATTACCCAAGTAACATGAGATTAGATGCTGAATTAGAATTGAAGCATTTCCTTCAAGAATATGATGAAACTGTGGGTAAGAGTTGGACAAGATTCCAGATGTGTTTGCGAAGAGTTCCCACTCATGGCTTTTCAGAACAACAACAGTTAAAAATCTTTTATAGAGGCCTTGATGGGACTTCAAGAGAGAAATTGGATACGTTATGTGGTGCAGGTTTTCTTCAAGTTCAACCCGCTCATGCTAAAATTATTTTAGAGAGAACAGTCAAGAATGAAGTTGGGTGGAATTCAGTAAGAACACCGATTAAAGGAGTGATTAATGTTGATATGGAAGAGAAATTTGCTACACTTGAGAATAAGATTCAGAATACCATAGAGCAACAATTGAAGCAGCTTACTTTAGCTGTAAAAGAAGGATTTTCGGGTAAGAAAGTAGCTGTGCATGCTGCACAAGAAGTTTATATGTGTTCGATTTGTATGGTAGATGATCATGATGAGGAAAGTTGTCCGAATAATCAAGAATTCGTGATGTCTATGTCCAATAGAGGTAACTTCAATTCAAGTGGTAATGGATATCAGCCTAACAGAAACCATCATGGGTTTCAATACTCAAATCCTAATGGGGCAGCCAATCCTACTTATGCGTATCAGCGGCGTCCCCAAGGTAACAACTATAATCCGAGACCACACAACAATTATCAAGGAGGACAGAATCAGGGTAATTATGTACAAAGACAAGCTCCTCAGAATAACCTGCCCATCCACAAGAAGGAGTAGTTACACTTCAGAAAACAGTTGAAAATTTAATTGCTCTTCAAACACAAGCTATGGAACGTCAAAATGCAGCCGAAGCAAATATGAAGTTGTTCCAGAATCAGCTAAGTCAAATTAATAAACAACTGAATCAACGTCCACAAGGGCAACTTCCTAGCGATACTGAAAATCCAATACAACGTGAAGATTGCAAAGCCGTTACATTACGAAGTGGTAAGAATCTTCCTCCACCTCCTTTTCCCGTTATGAAAGAGAAAGAAGTTCCAAGAAAAGAAAAGGAAGTGGGTGAGAAACAGAAAAAGAATGAGAAAGATAGTGAGGTTGAAGAAATAGAAAGACCAAGAGAAGTTCCGAAAAAGAAAAATGAAGTTGTGAGCAATCGCCCTCCACCACCGTTTCCATCGCGAGTTCAGAAAAAGGGTGATATAGCTGATTTTCAGAAATTCTTTAATAGAGTGAAGGGTCTAAGTATTAATATTCCGTTACTAGAAGCGATCCGAGACATTCCTAAGTATACGAAGTTCTTGAAGAGGGCCCTCACAAATAAAAGGCCTTATTGTGATAATGAAATGATTGGTCTTCCTGAAGAGTGTAGCGCGATTTGTCAAAGTAAATTACCTCCGAAGTTAGTTGATCCGGGGAGTTTCACGATTCCGATATCGATTGGAGAAGAATGGAAAGGAAAAGCGCTATGTGACTTGGGAGCGAGCATCAATTTGATGCCTAAGTCAATCTTTGATAAGCTTAAAATTGGAAACGCAAGACCCACTTCTATGGTCTTGCAAATGGCGGACAGGTCTCTTGCTCATCCTGAAGGCCGCATTGAGGATGTCCTTGTTAAGGAAGGTACACTTATATTTCCCGTTGATTTCGTAATACTTGAGTACAATACAGATAGAAATGTCCCCATTATTTCGGGTAGACCATTCCTAGCTACAGGGAGAACATTGATCGATGTAGAGAATGGCGAATTAACGATGAGGAAGTCAAATTCAATGTATTTCGAGCTATGAAATTCCCAGATTCTCAGGAAGATTGTTTCAGAATCGATGTAGTCGAGCAAGCATCGCAAGAGGTATTTAATTGTTTAAATTTTGATGATATCTTGCAGGCTGCTTTAACATTAGATTCACCTGAGATGATGGAAGAACATACCGAAACAGTAGCAGCTCTCAATTCTGAAAATCCGAAGTATAGGCGTCTTGCCTATGAACCTGTAAGAGAACCGGGGGAAATTATTCCTAAAAAGAAGCCTTCAATTGAATCTCCTCCGGAATTGGAAGAAAAACCATTGCCAGCACACTTGAGGTATGCGTATTTAGGTACTAATGAAACTCTACCTGTTATTGTTTCAGCTAATTTAACAGGTCCTCAAGAAGATAAACTGTTGCGTGTGTTGAGAGCCAACAAAGAAGCAATAGGTTGGACAATTGCTGACATCAAAGGCATTAGTCCATCCTATTGTCAACACAAAATCATACTTGAAGAGGTTAACGCACGCTCAGTTGAAGGTCAAAGAAGATTAATGCCCGCTATGAACGATGTAGTGAAGAAAGAGGTGATCAAGCTTTTAGATGCGGGGATTATTTATCCCATCTCGAGTAGTGAATGGGTGAGCCCGGTTCAGTGTGTACCGAAGAAAGGAGGAATGACAACAGTTCTTAATGATAAAAATGAAGCAATTCCTTCAAGAACGGTAGTTGGATGGAGAGTTTGCATGGATTACAGAAAGCTGAACAAGGCCACCAGAAAAGATCACTTCCCTTTGCCCTTCATTGATCAAATGTTAGACAAATTAGCCGGAAGAGAGTACTATTGCTTCTTGGATGGTTATTCAGGGTATAATCAAATTTACGTGGCTCCGGAAGATCAACATAAAACAACATTTACATGCCCCTTTGGTACTTTTGCATATCGCAGAATGCCATTTGGGTTGTGTAATGCTCCCGCTACCTTTCAAAGATGCATGATGGCCATCTTCTGGGATATGATCGATAACTTTCTTGAAGTGTTTATGGATGATTTCTCTGTATTTGGTGATGATTTTGATAAGTGCTTAGACAATCTAGAGAAAGTGTTAATCAGATGCAAAGAAACAGATTTGGTTTTAAACTGGGAGAAGTGTCATTTCATGGTTCGCGAAGGTATTGTTCTGGGTCACAAAGTTTTGAGTGTTGGATTAGAAGTCGATAGAGCAAAGATAGAGGTAATTAAAACTCTTCCCCCTCCTGTTTCTGTTAAAGGGGTAAGAAGTTTTCTTGGCCATGCTGGCTTTTATAGGCGATTTATCAAAGACTTTTCTAAGATTGCTAAACCGTTATGCAACTTACTTGAAAAGGACTCCAAATTCCTTTTTGATGAAGCTTGTTTAGCGGCCTTCAAAGCAATCAAGGAAAAGCTTATTTCTGCTCCTATAGTATTACCTCCAGATTGGAATTTACCATTTGAAGTTATGTGTGATGCGAGTGATTTGTGTATGGGAGCCGTATTAGGACAAAGAAAAGAAAAAGTTTTTCATTCGATTTATTATGCTAGTAAAACTTTTAGTGGTGCTCAAGTGAATTATACAGTTACAGAAAAGGAGTTGCTAGCGGTTGTGTATTCATTCGATAAATTTCGCTCTTATCTTCTTGGAGCGAAAGTTATCGTTTATACAGATCATTCAGCGATTCGATATCTTATGGAGAAGAAGGATGCTAAACCGAGGTTAATCAGATGGGTTTTATTGCTTCAAGAGTTCGATTTAGAGATCAAGGATAGAAAAGGGTGTGAGAATCAGGTTGCGGATCATCTATCACGGTTAGAAGGTTCAGAGTTGAATAGTGGTACTGAAGCAGTTAGAGAAGAATTTCCTGATGAGAATTTATTCGTTGTTCGTGATTATGAAGCTCCTTGGTATGCGGATATTGCAAACTTAGTGGTGAGTGGTTCCTTTCCTGAAGGATCAACTTATCAAGAGAGAAAAAGATTAGCTCATCGTGCAAGACAATTCTTTTGGGAGGATCCTTTCCTCTACAAGGTGTGTGCTGATCAAATGGTAAGAAGATGTGTAGCCAAGGAAGAAATTGAAGCAATTATAGCTGGGTGTCACGATTCACCTTATGGTGGACATTTCAAAGGAGATCGAACTGCTGCTAAGGTATTACAATCTGGTTTCTATTGGCCCTCTATTATAAAACATTGTCATGAATATACGAAAAGATGTACTAGATGCCAATTTACCGGAAACATATCCAAGAGGGATGAGATGCCACGTAACAATGTATTAGAAGTTGAAATATTCGATGTTTGGGGTATAGATTTTATGGGTCCTTTCGTTCCTTCAAATGGCAACCTCTACATCTTATTAGTTGTTGATTACATGTCTAAGTGGGTAGAAGCTGTAGCCTTACCAACAAATGATTCACGAGTGGTGATTAAGTTCTTGAAATCGCATATTTTCACTAGACATGGCACTCCAAGGGTAATTATTAGCGATGGAGGTACTCATTTTGTTGATAAGTATTTGAAGACTGTTCTAGAGAAATATGGAGTGAGACATCGTGTATCTACTGCTTATCATCCACAAGCCAATGGTCAAGCCGAAGTATCAAATCGTGAGGTAAAATCTATCTTAGAGAAAACCGTTGGTCCTACTAGGAAAGATTGGTCTATGAAATTAGATGATGCACTATGGGCCTATCGTACTGCTTTCAAAACTCCAGTAGGTGCTTCTCCGTATCGAATGGTGTATGGTAAGGCTTGTCACTTACCTCTTGAACTGGAAATGAGTGCCTATTGGGCTATTGCAAAGTTAAATTTAGATCCTACGCTAGCTGGTGAAAATCGAATGATGAAACTTAATGAGCTTGATGAATTTCGATTACATGCCTATGAAAATGCTAAACTTTACAAAGAAAATACCAAGAGATGGCATGATAATCGGATTCGAGAGAAGAACTTTGTAGTGGGACAAAGAGTGTTGAAATATAATTCGAAGTTCAGTAATTATCCGGGGAAATTAAGATCGAAGTGGTCGGGTCCTTACATCGTAACAAAAGTTACACCTCATGGAGCTATAGAGATAGAACATCCACTTGAAAACCGTAAATTCATGGTGAACGGTCATCGCTTAAAGATATATCATGGAGGTGAAGACACCGATCGTGCAAAAGACCCACATCCTGGAGAGGTCATGTACCTCCTCGAAGCTCCTTAGAAGCACGAGGTGACCCGTCGAGCTTATTGACGTTAAACAAAAGCCAATTTCTTGTATATTAGTTTAAGTATTTCAATTTCCGTAGTGTAAACTAGTTAAGTTTTTCGTTGATTTTAGTTTTTATTTTAAGAAATGAGGAAGGGTGTTTATTTTCGATGATTTCAGGGGTATAATGGTCATGAGTTTGGGGTCAAAACGAGGAGAAAAACGAAAAAATTTGAAGTCCACAGCAGGTTTGACCGGCTAGCCGGCGAGCTGGCCGGCATACCGGCCAAACGAGCTGAAGGACCCCAACTCTCTGACCACTGCGTCAGCAATGACGCAGCGTTGCTGCGTCACAGTTCGCGCCATCGAGACTTCACCGGCATGCCGGCGAATCCGCCGGCTAGCCGGCCAGGAATGTCGAGAGTTCTGATCACTGCGTCAGCGACGACGCAATATACTTGCGTTTTGAGGTTAAAAAAAAAAATCGAATTTAGTAATTTTTTCCGCCGCCCTCTCGACCGGCATGCCGGCAAATCCGCCGGCTAGCCGGCCAGCTGTTGCGAGAGGCGGTTTTGAGTTCTTTAACCCTAGTTTTTGCCTCTTTTCCAAGCCACTTTTTATATTCCCAATCCTTGCCTCCACCTACTCCGAAAATCATCAACACACAACTATAAAATCATCAAATCAAGCCTTCTTTCATCACAAAAACATACAATCAACTCATAGCTTCTCCAAAACATCACCAAAATCCATCTTTTCTCCACAAATTACCTCTTCCCAACCTTGAAATTAAACCAAATTCTTTCAAAATCCCTCTCCAATAACCTTAACCGATCTCATATTCCACCTAATCCTTCAAGTTTTAAGCCTCAAAACATCAAATTTCAAAGCTTTTCTCTAGCTTTTTCTCTATTTGAAGTTTTGAGTTTGGGGTGAAAAGAGATGACTAACAGAACCGATTCCATGTGCAACTATCGAAGAAACATACCAAGAAACAGGAACAATGTTGGAGCTAGCCCAGACCATGCAATTGAGATTCCGGATTCGCGATCCAAAAAGACTGTCCAAAAACCCAATTGCTCCGAAACGAAAAGAAAATCCGAGTAAGGCTAATCCGAAAAAGAGTAGGTTAATTGATGAGAGTGATGAAGAAAGTGAGGAAGAAGTTGAAGAAGAGATTGAGGATGAAACTGAACAAGAAGTTCCCGAAGAACCAGTGCAACAACCAAAAGCTCCGCGTCGGAAAGCTTGGGCTCAAAAGCCTAAAAGAGTCTTCGTTCCATGGGATACTCAGGTTCGTGATAAAATTGAATTTTTGAAGTTTGGTGAGGAGATGAATCTTCCTAAAGGTATTATAACTAGTGCTTATAAAGATTATGGTATTACTTGTGATAAATTGGGTTGGAAGGAATTGAGAGAAAGAAAGCTTGAGTATATTCCTACTTTGGTGCGAGATTTTTATGAAGGAATCGCCTTCTCAAAAGAAGCTGTTATTATTCGCAAAAAGGTAGTTCCTTTCTCCGTTGAGCTTATTCGTAAATCATTAAAATTACCCGAGTTTTCCGGAATATGTCAGTTTTAAGAGTCTCTAAAAGAACCTTCGTTTGATTATGAATCCCTTTGGGGAAAAGTGCTTGTTGATGGGGCCCGCCCAATTCCTGAAGGAGAGAGATATCCTGGACAGATGTATAGTAGTAACTTGCTACCATGTGCTAAGATTTGGTCACGTTTCATAATCCCTACCTTCTTCAGAGTTAAACACATATCGGAAGTGAAGAAGGAGCATCTTTTGTTCATTAAGTGTATTATTGAGGAGAAATCTATAGATGTTGCTCGTGTCATATATGATACCATCATGGAATTTGCTCGAATTCCTACTTCGCAACAAAATCTCAAATTTCCTTGTACCATCACTACTTTGTGCTTAGACGCAAAGGTTCCACGTAAAGACGCAGAGATTGATCGTGTTGTAGTGTGTGAGAGTATGGGTTTAACTTTGATCAAGAATATTCATGATGAGGTGTTAAAAGCTACAAGAAATCCTAGAGCTCCTCCAAGGAAGAAGATGCATACTACCAATGAGTTGGAAGCGAAAGTGAAGGTGTTAGAAGAGAACCAAGAGAAGATGATTGCGTCTTTGGGAAACGTTACAAAAGAGTTAGAACTTCTCCGAAACATGTTAATGGGGGTGAGCACAATTCAACACGCCACCTATGGTCTTCTTACGAAGGAGAAAGTTCAAGGACGCAACACCGATGACCAGCCTCGCGCTGGTTGAGATACCTTTTCTATCCCTTTCGCGTTTTAGTTAGTTTAGTTTATTTTTATTGCGTTGAGTCTTTTCGAGTCGTGGGGACACGACTCATTTTTGAGTTTGGGGCGGGGTTCGTTGCCTCATCCCAGTTTTTATGTGTTATGTGTTTTATTTGCTTTCAATAAAATAATTTTCGGAGTTGCGTTTGACTATAGAAGATTTTAAATGTTCCTTTAAGCATACTTTTGATGAATCTATGATAGTAAATAGTGGACTTTAGGGAATAACATAAAACGCACTTAGAATTGCATGCGAACATAGGTAATTGATAGGAAAAATTAATGAACAATGCAAATGAAGTAAGCTTGTACTTAAGAAATATGTTTGGTGTGTAGAACGTGAAATCCTCATTAGTAGAGAACCCACCTAGTTATGAACTAAAGACAAGCTATGTACTTAGGAAAATGATAGGGGCAGTTCTTTGTTAGCCATTTGAAGCCTTTTAGCTTGTTATCCCTTATTATAATTTTATCCGTCTTAGCCCAAGTTTGAGCCTTAAACCTTTTCTTTTGTAGCCACGATATAAGACAATTATCCTTTAGATTATTAGGCATGACCAAATGACCCGCACTTGAATCACAACCCTGAGACTTGTCTCAAGCTTGAGTTTGGGGTGGAGGGTCCACATTTGAGAATTTACATTGGGAAGGGATTATATGTGCTTGTATTGAGGCACAAAAATGAAAGATGATATGATTATTTGTAACCCTTTGCCGAAATTTGAAAAAAAATAAAAATAGAATAAAGAAAAAAAGAAAATTATAAGAGACATGACTTTTCACATCAAAATGATAGTCATGGGTATCTTGTACAAAAAAAAGAAATGAAAAAGAAAATAAAAAGAAAGAATAAAAATCGGCAAAGTGGAATATTTTGGAAATCATCGTAGTTTAGTTGGGTTGACATTGGGGACGCAACATTAGCGCGTCAAATGGGTGAGTGAGAACATTTTTGAGCGTAAACTCAAGCTCGAGGACATGTTGATGGTAACTGAGGAGAGAGGCAAAAGCTCACTTCAAATTTACCAAATATACATCCATACCGTCCTTAAGCCATTATTAAAACCATAAAGACCTCGTGATTCTTAAGTACATAGTGAATTTACAATTCTGTTGATAGGGAATACACTAAGTGGAGCGTTCAAAGCGAGGTAGGATTAATGACCACCCTATAGCCATCATATAGAGATGAGTACAAGTGTAACCTTCAAGCATTGCGACTTTAATTTTATGATTGAGATTATTTATGTTTGATGTTGCATGATTAGTGTATGTGTATGTTAATTTTTAAAGTTTTGCTATACGAGATTTATCTTAAGAATTGCTTTAGGTTTATTTGCTAGCTTCTATTTGTTCTTGCGTTTAATTCTACCCCTTGTTTTGTTTTGTTTTGCTTTGTCGGGACGACAAAGGTTTGAGTTGGGGGTCTTGATGTCTCCTTAATTTTTCTTATTTTCGACCCTTAGGAGACATCATTTTTTGTGTTTATTTAATCAATTTGATAGACTTTTGGACTAAATATGCAATATTATGATTTTCCTCTTTTATTTCTAGCATTTTTAGTTTATTAAGCTTTTGCGCGTAATATTTGTATTTTTAGTGTAAAGTTTACAGGTTTTAGATGTTAGCTAGAAGAGGAATCTGAGGAGAAAGTCAAAATATCAAGAGATAGAGTCAAGACTTGAAGATAAATCCCGAAGATATTATTTTTAGAGCTGAAAATCCATTTTCTAGGCCATAGATTGCTGATTTCGAGGTGCTTAAGCGATGATTTAGCTGCTGACCTTTGAAGAGAAAACATTCCTTATCGAGTTACGGAACTTTAGCAACTGGAATGAGGTCAATCAGAGTCATAACGCATCGGGAAAAGCCGTTTTAGTGAAGGCATATCAGCAGTTACGGGATTTTGGGCTAAGTTAGTGGACTTGGGCCTTTTATATTTCATTTAATTAAAATCCTAAGGCCAATCCGAATTTCCACCTATAAAATCAGCCCTTGACTTCTATTTTACATACAATTCACATTCTGCAAGATTAAAAACACCAGAGAGAAGCAACTGAAGGAAGGAGAAGAAGCTACAAGAGCTGGAGAGAGTCTATATCTCCGTTCGTAGTCATTCCGATTCCGGAAATTAGGTTTTTCTTATCTTTTAATTTTGTAAACAATATGAATTCCTTTATTTTTAATTTTGTATTTCATTTTAATATGAGCTAAGCTTTTCATAGTGCTTGAGAACAAACAATGGGTGAATCTCAATCTTATTAAGTAACGAATGTTGAATTTGGGTTTCTGTTAAATTAAACTAAATTAGGGCTTTTACTCTTTTCGATAAATTGAGAATATTTACTGTTTTTAGCGTCATGAACTAGGAACAGGTGTTAGTATCTAGGCTATTCCAATTAGTGGCGATTGGATCATCCTGACGGAGGGTTTAGGTACAGAACCATTTATTCAATCTAGGATAGAGGTTAATGATTCTGACGAACTTAGCTGATCCTAGGGCCAATGAGGTAATGAAACTTAATCATCCAACGGTGGATCATATTTACCCTGACGGGACTAGTGACACTTTAGGATCGCCTTATAGTCCACCCTGACGGGGGTATAAGGAATTTAGAGTCCCGACCATTGTAATTGACTAATTTAGCCCTTAAACAACATAAGTTAGGAAATAGGATTGAGAGGATCCTTACGTTCTCAAGTGCTACTTCTCATATTGCGTTTTACATCATTTTACTTGCGTCTTAGCTTTTATTTACATTTTAATATTTGTCTTTCAACTATTTAGAATTAATACAAAACCAAACAAACATTTTACCTTTATTTGTTTTCATAAGTGCATCAATCATTAATAGATAAGCATTGTAGTCAACCATCCCGTCCTTGGAACGAATCTGTATTATCAGTTATACTACTTGGGACAACCGTACACTTGCGGTTGTGGTTCGATTATTTATTGCATTTATTTTAGAACACACAAAGGACCACCACTAATATCAGATTAAAACTTATAATTCCCAAAGAACTTAGATAGAAGAATTAGAATTCATAGATTATACATTATGCAAAACCCAAGTTATGGGGAGTTTAGTTCATACCTGAAGGAAATAAACTAAAAGGAATTACAAAAGACATCATCTTGCTCTCTACAATAAACTGGAAGAATAAAACTCTAAGAACTAATTACTATGAGGCAAGGATGATTTTACAAGTGATATAAGGGTGTATTTATAGGTGTTTAGAAGACCTAATTCGGTTTCTTGAGGAAGAGATAAAGTATTGGACTTCTAGCCCAACTCAAATTCGTATGTAAATAAATATAAACACTGCTGGACCGTTTTGAGCATATCTTCTTCGTTATTGATCGGATTTTGCTCCATAAGATACCAAAAGAATCCTCACAGAATTATCTATGTCCCTATGAAAGGAAATTACCAAAATAGGCCTATTTCTTGGGGTAAATTGCACTTCTTTAGGCGTGTGCTGCAGAATTCAGATTTAGGCAGCTTTTCCTTTTCCATCTTTTTAGCTTTTGTTTCCTTATCTTCAATTTCCATGCTAATCTCTTTCCATAAGTTGTAGTCTTTGACTTGGATTCTAATTAATCTCCATAATTATCTTTAAAGCTTCACACTAAAATAAACAATTAAACCCAATATGCTCTAAAAATAATAATTCAACAAATTAAGACTCAAAATAGGAAAGTGCACTATTACTCAAGAAAACCGACATTAATGACTTCTAAAACACTAAAAATGATGTCTCATCTTAACATAAATCTATCACAAATGAGGAGACATCAAGACCCCCAACTCAAAGTTGTATCATCCCGATACAATAAAGATAAAAACAAAGGGAAGTCTATAAATACACACTTATAAAATTTTCAATACAATGGGAAGAACATAGCAGAGTATATAGAATAAACCTAAAGCACATAACTCAGAAAATTTCATGCAATAATATTCATAAACTACATACCTGTACACTTCTCATATCTACAGTCAACACGGCTTGTATTCAAGATCAGATTAGTTTCGCAATGTAAGAAGGATTGGGACTTTACTCAGTGCCCCAAGAGAGCTATAGATTGTTCATCAAACCTCACTAGTATTCAAAGATCCACTCAACTACTCTCTAATGGCTCAATCACTTCTCGATTACATAGCAAAGAATCAAAAGGTCTTTAAGGTTGTAATTTAGGCTTAGGGACGGTATGATAGTATATTTGGATAATTTGGAGTGAGCTTTTGGCTCTCTCCTCACTAGCCGTCAACGAATCGCCCTGGAGCTTGAGTTACTCTCATAAAACGTTTCTCACTCAACCCAATGAATTCCTTGATGCACAATTTAGCATCCCCAATAACCCAATTAAAGCTTAAGATGTTCACATAAAAATCCACTTTACCGGTCCGAATATATATTTTCTTTTCTTTTCAAATCAATTTCTCAAGCTATGATTCTCCTTTAATGTTGAGATATCACGCTAATTTTCTCATATATATATATATATATATATATATATATATATATATATATATATTTTCATTTAATGCCCTTGTTGGCAAATTTAGCTCGTAGCTTCTTTTTCATTCACTATTACCCCGACAAAGGGTTACAATAAAAATCTGTGAATCATCATCAATATAAGGCACAAAGCACAATTAATAAGCTCAAAAATACCAACCCAATAACAATTCCCATAATGGTGGACCCACCACCCCAAACTCAAGCTCTAAAACAACTGTCTATGCATCGCGATTCGAGTGCGGGTAATATGGAAAAGTCTTATAATCTAAAGGATATGGCTTATAATGTGTTTCAATAAAAAGCTTTAGAAAGGCTAGAAGGGGCTGAGAAGGATATAGCATATAAAATCAAAAATCACAAGGTGAGAAGGTATAAAAAGGCTTCAAAGGCTTCAAATATGAAAGAACCGCCTTGATCACTTTCTACACTATGTAATTTCGTTATTTTCTTACCTTTAGCACTTTCATCAAATGGTTTTTCAACTAGCTTGGATCTCACGGCCTACACACTTGTCAAGGTTCGCTGAGATCGAACATACTTTCTATCGCATTGCTTACTAATCTTTTCTTTACTATCAACGTGTGTTTTCCTGCAAATACTCAAAGCATACAAATACATAACTCATAAAACTATTACTTACTATAATCAATTCACTGAGCTTATGCTTTCAAGCTATTAAACACACTCTACATCTAATTCCCATATATCAAAAAATTTAATTTCTACCTAAAACAGAAAAATGGAGATGAGAGACAACGAATCCCCACACCCCCAACTCAAAAATGAGCCGTGTCCCCACGACTCGAAAAAGACTCGAAACAGAAATTAAAATTAGCAGATAAACATATTTACAGAAATGGTACGGAAGAAAGAGAACATACTCTCGAGGCTTATTGCCTCGCATCATTGATATCCAAGGTAGGAATTGCTGGACCTTTCGTTAATTGCTCGAGGAGTTTCATGATGTGCACTTGATTAGCGTTGATTTGTGCCACATCATTGACTAAGAATGTTTGAGCTGCTTCAAATTTCGTTAAACGCTCCTCCATCTTCTCTTGCCAAGTTTGCTCCTTTTCTTCTTTCGAGACTTGCGTAGAACCCGCTCTTCGAAAGATATCCTTGATCCAAGCATTATCAATATAACTCCCTTTAAATTCGAGTTTCTCTTCTTCACCCAAGGTTACATTCGCTTTTCGCACAAGACACGTGATCATAGTTGGAAATTTAACATTATAAACTGATTTAGGAGAGACTGAAAATCGCATCACCTCCTCATAGATCAACTGTGCCACATCAACTTCTTCTCCTCTCAAAATACAATACAATAGTAAAGCGTTCTTCATAGTCACATCCAAAGTTCGTGTGTTTCCAAAGACATTAGGGATAAGGAAATTGTGCCAAATTCTAGCATCCGATTGAAGATATTTGTAAGGCCAAGGTGCCTTCAATTCTCCCTTATGTGATTGCACTTTCTCCTTGTCTAAAACATGCTCAAAAAGTAATTCCTCATCAAAGATTCTTCGTTTAGCAACCGCTTCTTCAAATTTGCAACAACCTTTCAATTTCTTAAACTTGAAGTGGTTTCTAATCTCGTCAACTGTGAAAGGAACTAGCTTTCCTCTAATCGGAACACAACTTTTACTATCTCGGCTAAAGAGGCCTAAATAGAATTCCAAAACTAACTCATGACATAATTCAGAACGTCTTACCATGAAAGTAGACCAACCCAATTTCTCACCAAGCTCTAAAAATCTCTTGTATTCTCCCGTACCAACTTCTTCCTTGAATACTTTCTCATAAGCAAAAGGTAGTTCTTTCAATTGTTTCTCTGCAGAAGCTTTCAAGGTTTTTAAAGCTTCCTCTTTCTCCTTGGGTGTAGGAACTTTTGGAAGTTGTGTCTTCTCCTTTGCATAAAAGTAAAGCTTTTTACCATTACGATCACACAAAGTTATACCACCTTCTTCAACTTTATCTTTACCCTTCGATTTAGAACTAGAACGTTTGTCAATTGATTTCTTCTTGATTGAATCCAATACCTTGCTCTTCTTTACCTCCCTCTTGTTTGCTAAAATTGTTGTTCTATTAGTCATCCTAAATTAACCCCCAACTCAAAGCTTTAGCAACCCTTGAAATTTGAACTTGTGAATTAATGGTTGAACAAGCTTGATTTGGCTTAGGAAAGATGAATTGGTGATGAATCTTTATGTGGGTGAGGTGGATTTGTAATGGGTAGGCTTGGATTTAAGAAATTGTAGGATGAATTTGTGAAATTTTAAGCTCTTGATTCTTCAATTTGATGGATTTGGTAAGGATTGGGTGTTTGAATCTCCTTTGTAGTGATGTGGAGAGAAGATTTGATGTGTTTTTCTTGATGATTGGGTAGTGTTTTGATGATTGGTGAAGGTTTTGATGAGCTTTAATGGAGTTGGAAGAGTTTTGGAAAAGAGAAAGAGGCTTAAGGTTTATAAAATTCGGAATAATGGCTTTAATACCTCTTTTATAACTTGAAACCCGTTTTTCTCTCTCCAGTCGGCGCGGCGCGGTATATCGGGCATATCCTCCGGTATACCGGAACATCTGATGCTCCAAAAATTTTCGTCTCGTCAAATAACACGCGCTAGCAACCCGTGGCACGGGTTTTTGGACCCGCGGTATACCACGGATATGGTCTGGTATACCGGACTGATCAGCGTGATTTTTTTCGTCTCGGCATGAAACACGTGGCAGCTACCTGTGGTACGGGTTTTTTCACCTGCGGTAGGGCTGTAAACGAACCAAGCCGCTCGTGAGCCGCTCGAGCTCGGCTCGGTAAAAAGCTCGTTCAAACTCGTTCGTTTATATAAACGGAAAAAAAAAGTTCGTTCGAACTCGTTCGTTAAAAAACGTGTTCGTTCGAGCTCGTTCGTTAACTCGTTAAAAATTTATAATCTGTAAATTAATGGTTTATTTATCAATAAATATATTGTTAAAACTATAAAAAAATAAATTATTCGTTAATAACTCGAGATCGGCTCGAAAAAAGCTCGTTCCATATGCTATCAAGCCTTAAAATTTGAGTTCGGCTCGACTAGTTAAAATTTGAGCTCGACTCGGCTCGACTCGTAAATCTTATCAAACAAGCTTGCACATCTAGTATTCGACTCTACTCGGTTCGTTTACAGCCCTACCTACGGTATACCGGGGCTGAGGTCCGGTATACCGCTCCCCTGCTTCAGTTTTTCCGAAAAAATTTTGTTCGCTTCCCTAACTCGATTTCTCCAATACCTAAGCATCAAAAACACTAATACCTTTCTCAATTATGCATTATCAGCTAAAAACAACTAAACTAAACATAAACTAAAAACGTAAGACATAAAAACATAAAAAATTGCAGGTTGTCTACCGTACAGCACTTTTATTTAACGTCTTTCAAAGTTAGACGTGTTACCTCTATCAAGATTTGCGAATATAGCCTCCCCAACAACGAGTTAGGCTATGAACGTCAACTAATCTGCGCTTGACCCCAGTTTTGGGGCGAATCTCTATCACCTTGGCTGAAACAACCTTAGTGACAATGAATGGTCCCATCCACGAGTCCTTGAAACTTCGTGGCCTATTCTCGCGTTTGTGAGCTTTCCATAGAACTTCATGGCCAACCCCAAACTCAATGTTTGGCTCAGTATCCACAGGCTTTAAGTGGATCTTCTCAGGAGGGAATTTGTGATGTGAAAGGCTGTGGATGACAGGAACGGTGGGATCTAACTTCCTCGGTTTCTTACCCAAGACATAGAAGGTCTCGGATACGCATGAAGGGTGATGGTCCCTTCTTGGAAGTTGATGACACTTTGACTTGTGGCCATGAAAGGCCATCCAAGTATGATTGGGACCTGCTTATCTGCATCAAACTCAAGAATAACATAGTCAGTAGGGATGGAGATATTACCTGCACGGACTAAGTCGTCCTCCACTGTTCCCCATGTCCTTTTAACTGAGTTGTCTGCAACTGCAACTTCACTGGAGTTTTCTCTGATTTCTGAAGTCCAAGTCTCTCGAACACGGACTTAGGCATAAGATTCACACCAGAACCCACATCATACATAGCTTTCACCTTGAGCATACCATGTAATTGAATAGGAAGGTTGAAACTCCCCGGATCTTTAAGCTTTGTTGGTAGCTCTCGTTCACTTCTTCTCGAAATTCTCAAATTTTCTCTTGGGATCTCTACACTCGCTTCTTTCTCAGGAATAACTTGCGTAAAAACTTGTTGTGGTGTAAGTCCTTTCTTTGCAATTTCAAGCAGTTGGGCGTTGATATTTTCAGGTTGGTACGCCTCTACAAATGTCTTGAGCACAGTGTCATCCTTAGGATTTGTATCAAGAATAGTTATGACTCTGGTTGAACAATAGGTGGCGATTCCACCTTCTCCTCTTCCTTCTCTTCTGGCACAGCAGGTGCAACTTCATCTTCTTTCTCCTTTGAATTTAGCTCATCTTGGTAATCCATAACCGATCGAATTACCTCTTGTATCTTCCTCAAAAGCTGTATAAATTCAGCTTTCTCTTGATCGTCCTCCACATAAACCTCAAAACAGTCAGATTCCACGGGGCTAGACTTGGTTGGTTCTTCTTCGGTACTCGGAACTTCCACGGCACTAACGGAAGCATGCGGTACTTCCTCTTTTTCTTCTTCAATTTCAAGGCAAATAGCCTTGCAAGCTTCAAACCCAACATTGTTTTCACCTCCTTCGATTGCCTTTACTTCCTTCTGTTCCATTAAATTGGTTAACACTTTGTTTAACTGTTCTACTTGAGTACCTAACATCTGAAGTATGGAATCTTGTCCTCGGACTTTCTCTTCCTGAGCGTTCATAGTCGTGGTCAAACGGTCCAGAGCTTGTGCTATCTGTTGATTATCCATAGATCCTTCTTGAGGATACTGAGGTAAAGCTTTCTGATCTAACGACTCGGTATAGGCATCTTGAACAGGTTGTTGAGGGGGAGCAGGTCTATTTTGATATTGGTTTTGGTACTGACCTCTCGAGTGGAAAGAGTTGTTTTGGGGGCGCGGTTGATAATGACCAGGATTAGCGGCCCCTTGTGGATTTGAATACTGCATACCCGGATGATTTCGGTTACCCCACTGATAGCCTCCTCGGTTGGATATAAAGTAAACAGATTGTGTATTTGATTTGCACTCTTCCCATGTATGATTGTTAACCCCACATTGTTGACAACCTTATGTTTCTTGTACTATGTTTTTAGCGGCTAAATTCTTTTGCATCTCTAACTTCAGCTCTTTGATTTGATTTTCTAACGCGGATATTTGAGCTGAGTTCGCAGTTTCTGCATCCAAACGAAGCGTTCCTCGGGTCTTTGCAATAGGAGCTCGCGTTGAGGGCCAACTCCTTTCTTGTTCCATAATATTCTCTAATGCCTCTGAAGCTTCATTATGGTTCATGGACACAAAATTACCCTTTCCAATGTTATCCACCTTCTCTCTACCTTTATCATTATGTCCTTCATAAAATATAGCAAGTTGTAGAGCAGGGGTATAACCATGGAGAGGACATCTAGCTAATTTTTGTTGAAATCTTGTCCATGACTCTCCTACTGTTTCTCCATCTTCTTGACAAAATCTTGCAAGCTCGGTTTGATCTTTGAGTCTCATGCTCTTCGGATAAAAGCGGTTAAAGAACGCGGCTTGAAGTTCTCTCCAAGAATGAATTGTTCCAGGTGGTTGTCTTTCTAGCCAATCGCTAGCTCTACCGGTAAAGAAGAACGAAAACATGTGACAATACAGTTGCTCGCGTGTAATGCCAGGAGTAATGTAGGCATCACAAATCTGCATGAACTTCTGAATCGATCTTACCGGATCTTGAATTGCTGTACCAGTATAGAGTCTAAAACTTTGAAATTGACTGAGCATACCCGGACCGGGTCTAAATTTGATATTTTGGATCTCTGGGGGACGGTAACCGATTGGTTGAACATGAAACGGCACATGAAGACCAGGGAGATCTTGCTGTGCTTGATTCTGTTGATTATTAACGTTATTCTGCCCATTACCTCCTACTGCTGGTAGTTGTTGTCCTTCTTGTCCACCAAGTGGTGGATCTTGTTGTTGTCCACCGAGTGGTGGATTCAGTTGAGCACCAAGTAGAGGATTTTGTTGAGGTCCTCCAAGTGGTGGATTTAGTTGGGCTGCCATTGCTCTTCTTAAGGCTCTTTCCTCAAGAACTCGTTTGTTGTAAGGTCTGAAGCTCATCTCAGGCTCCGATAAAGGAGGCCAAGAATTAAACATTGTGAAACCTGAAAAAGACTAAAGCAAACCACAAGCGTAAATCCGGAAAAACAAAAACTAAAAAAAACTGAAAAATAAAACTAATTAAAAACTACTACTCGAAATAGATAACCCACACGCTAACGAGACACAAGTCCCCGGCAGCAGCGCCAAAAACTTGGTGTCGCCTAGGGTGTGATAAAAATTAGATAAATATAAGTCAAGAAAACTACGCACTCTCACCCTAGACAGGCACAGTACTGCAAGTATTACAGGACGTATGCAAGTTTTAGTTGATAAGTTGAGTTCGTTCTCAGGGACTTAAGTGTGTTATACGAATGGGTAGCAATAACGAGTAAAAGTAAATAATTAAAGACAGAAAATAAAAGCAAATAGATTTCGAATTTAAGAATTAAAACTAATTAAAACTAGGAAAATAAAGACAATAAAATAAAAGATTAAGAATATGAGATGAGAAGTATAGCTTAGGCTTTGCTAGTATGCACTAATCCTTCTAATTCTATCTATGAATCTAGTTAATAAGGGAGAATATTAGCTCTTGGTATACTTAGTAAGGATTCTAAATTCCCATACCTTAGACCTTGAGAGCGACTAAGGGGGGCTACAGCACAACCAAGACGAGGTTTCAAATATGGTTATCAAATGCCACTAAGGCCTACAATCATTGGTGATATGGTGATTAAAACAAACCCTAATGACTATCTAGTTAGAATCATGTTTTGTCAGAACTAATATCGCACTAGACATTATGTGGTGGTTCAATAGTTAAACACCCAGTTAAGGAGACCATCTAACTACTCTTAAAACAATCCTAAAGTGATCAGTTCTAGGAAAGACAATAAATCAAAACACATAGACAAATATAAAGTAAGTAGCTACTATTAGATTAAAACTTATAATTCCCAAAGAACTTAGATAGAAGAATTAGAACTCATAGATTATACATTATGCAAAACCCAAGCTATGGGGAGTTTAGTTCATACCTGAAGGAAATAAACTAAAAGGAATTACAAAAGAAATCATCTTGCTCTCTACAATAAACTGGAAGAATAAAACTCTAAGAACTAATTACTATGAGGAAAGGATGATTTTACAAGTGATATAAGGGTGTATTTATAGGTGTTTAGAAGACCTAATTCGTTTTCTTGAGGAAGAGATAAAGTATTGGACTTCTAGCCCAACTCAAATTCGTATGGAAATAAAGATAAACACTGTTGGACCGTTTTGAGCATATCTTCTTCGTTATTGGTCAGATTTTGCTCCATAAGATACCAAAATAATCCTCACAGAATTATCTATGTCCTTATGAAAGGAAATTAACAAAATCGGCGTATTTCTTGGGGGTAAATAGCACTTCTTTAGGCGTGTGCTGCAGAATTCAGATTTAGGCAGCTTTTCCTTTTCCATCTTTTTAGCTTTTGTTTCCTTATCTTCAATTTCCATGTTAATCTCTTTCCATAAGTTGTAGTCTTTGACTTGGACTCTAATTAATCTCCATAATTATCTTTAAAGCTTCACACTAAAATAAAAAATTAAACCCAATATGCTCTAAAAATAATAAATCAACAAATCAAGACTCAAAATAGGAAAGTGCACTATTACTCAAGAAAACCGACATTAATGACTTCTAAAACACTAAAAATGATGTCTCATATTAACATAAATCTATCACAAATGAGGAGACATCAATGATCCTTCTTTCGATTAAGAATCCCTTTGGGGGAAAGTACTTATTAATGGGGCTCGCCCAATTCCCGAAGGAGAGAGGTATCCTTGACAAATGTATAGCAGTAACTTATTACCATGTGCTAAGGTGTGGTCACGTTTCATAATTCCAACATTCTTCAAAATCAAGCACATCCCGGAAGTGAAAAAGGAGCATCTCATATTTATCAAGTGTATTATTGAGGAGAAACCAATGGATGTTGCTCGTGTGATTTATGACACCATCATGGAGTTTGCAAGAATTCCGACGTCGCAACAAAATCTTAAGTTCCCTTGTACCATCACTACTTTGTGTCTAGACGCAAAAGTCCCGCGTAAGAACGCAGAGATTGACCGTGTGGCAGTTGGAGAGAACATGGCTTTAACTTCAATCCAGGATGCTCATGATGAAGTAATAAAAGCGGTAAGAACTCCTAGAGCTCCTCCAAAGAAAAAGATGCATACCGATCACGAGTTGGAAGCGAAAGTCAAGGTGTTGGAAGAGAACCAAGTGAAGATGATTGCTACTTTAGGGAACGTTAAAAAAGAGTTGGAACTTATCTGAAACATGCTAATGGGGGTGAGCACCATTCAACACGCCACCTATGGTCTACTTACGAAGGATAAAGTTCATGGACGCAACACCGATGACCAGCCACGCGCTGGTTGAGATACGTCTTCTATCCCTTCTGCGTTTTAGTTTAGTTTAGTTTATTTTATTGCGTAGAGTCTTTTTCGAGTCGTGGGGACACGGCTCATTTTTAGTTTGGAGTGGGGTTCGTTGCCTCATCCTAGTTTTTATGTGTTATGTGTTTTTATTTGCTTTCAATAAAATAATTTCGGAGTTGCGATTGACTGTAGAAGATTTTAAGTGTCCCTTTAAGCATAAATTTAGTAAATCTATGATAGTAAATAGTGGACTTTAGGGAATAGTATAAAACGCACTTAGAATTGCATGCGAACATTGGTAATTGATAGGAAAAATTAATGAACAATGCAAATGAAGTAAGCTTGTACTTAAGGAATATGTTTGGTGTGTAGAACGTGAAATCCTAATTAGTAGAGAACCCACTTAGATATGAAATAAAGACGATCTATGTACTTAGGAAAATGATAGGGGCAGTTCTTTGATAGCCATTTGTAGCCTTTTAGCTTGCTATCCCTTCTAATAATTTTATCCGTCTTAGCCCAATTTTGAGCCTTAATCCTTTTCTTTTGTCGCCACGATATAAGCCCATTATCCTTTAGATTATTAGGCATGACCAAATGACCCGCACTTGAATCACGATCTTGAGACCTGTCTCGAGCTTGAGTTTGGGGTGGAGGGTTTATATTTGGGAAATTACATTGCGAGGGGATTATATGTGTTTGTACTGAGGCACAAAAATTAAAATATGATATTATTATTTGTAACCCTTTGCCGGGATTTGAAAAGAAAAAAAATTGTAAGCGACATGAGCTTTCACATCAAAAAGAGGGTCATGGGTAACTTGTACAAAAAAAAGAAGAAAAAAGATGAAAAAGAAAATAAAAAGAAAGAATAAAATAAACCGACAAAGTGGACTATTTTTGGAAATCATCTTAGTATATATTGGGTTGACATGGGGACGCAACGTTAGGAGAGAGCATTATATGAGTGTAAACTCAAGCCCGTGGACAGTTGTTGATGGTAAGTGAGGAGAGAGCCAAAATCTCACTTCAAATTTACCAAATATACATACCACACCGTCCCTAAGCCTACGCTAAAACCGTAAAGTCCTCAAGATTCCTAAGTGCATAGTGAATTTATGATTTTGTTAATAGGGAAAATACTAAGTGGAGCGTTCAAAGCGAGTTAGGATTGAGGAACACCCTATAGCCATAATACAGAGATAAGTACAAGTGTAACCTTCAAGCATTGCTACTTTAATTTTATGATTGAGATTATTTGTGTTCGATTTTGCATAATAGGTGTATGTGTATACTAGTTTCTATAGTTTTGCTATATGAGATTTATTTTAAGAATTTCTTTAGGTTTATTTGCTAGCAACTATCTTCTTTTGCAATGACTTTCTCCCCTTTGTTTTAATTTTACTTTGTCGGGACGACAAAGGTTTGAGTTGGGGGTCTTGATGTCTCCCTAATTGTTCTAAATTTATGCCCTTGGGAGACATCATTTTTTGTGTTTATTCGACTATTTTGATAGACTTTTGGACTAAACATGCAATAATCCGAATTTCCTCTTTCTTTCTAACATTTTTGATTTATTAAACTTTTGCACGTAATATTGTGTATTTTAGTGAAAAGTTTGTAGGTTTTGAATATTAGCTAGAAGAGGAATCCGAGAATAAAGTCAAAGATCGTGATATGGAGTCAAAGCATGAAGACAAATCCCGAAAGAATTGATATTTTAAAGTTGTAAATCTGGAAAGTTGCCAAAGATTTCTGATTTCGAGCCACTTAAGTCGAGTTAGCCGCTGACTTGTGAAGAGAAAACGTGCCCCATTGAGTTACGGAACTTTAGCAACTGGAATGAGGTCAATCTGAGTTGAAACGAGTCAGATAGAGCTGTTTTAGTGGAGGTGGTGCAGCAGTTACGGGATTTTGGGCTAAGATAATGGACTTGGGCCTTTATTATTTCATTTAAACTTTAGCCTAAGGTCCAAGTCCGGATTTCTAAGTATAAATAAGGGTTTTGACTTCTATTTTTCACACAATTCATATTGTACAAAGCAGAGCACCAGAGAAAAGTCAAGGCAAGAAAGCAGAAAAGCTAGAGAGCTGGAGACGATCTATATCTCCAAATCACAACCAATCTAATTCCGCAATTAGGTTTTTCTTTTATTTCTTTTTGTAAAACAATATGAACAATTTTATTTCTTTTAATTTAGTTTTCCGTATTAGCATGAGCTAATTTAATTAAGTGCTTGAGAACGCATAAGGGTTAATCCCAATTTGTTTTCGTTTCATATGTTTGAATTTGGGATAGTTATTATTTAAATCAAATTGGGTAATTTATAGTTTTCTTTAATTTGTACTTTATTTACTATTATTGACCTAATCAATTGATAATAGGACTTAGTATCTAGGCTATTCCAATTAGTGGCGATTGGATCACCTTGACGGGGGGTCTGGGTACAGAACTAGTTAACGAATATAGGTTAGAAATTATTTGACTCTGACGAGCGTAATTAAACCTATGGCCAATTGGGTAGAATAAACTTAATCACTTAAGAGTGGACTATAATCACCCTGACGGGTTTGTAGCACTTTTGAGTAGCTTCTTCGTCCACCCTGACGGGGGTAAGGAGAATTCTGAATCCCGACCAATACAAATTTACCAATTTGACCCTTAAACAATGTATGAAATGAATGATAATTAGGTGAAACCCTTGCGTCTCTCAAGTACCGCATTCTCATCTTGCGTAAACACTTTACTTTCTTGCGTCTAGTTATTTACTTGCATTAATTTAGTAGTTTAATTCATTGTCTTAGCATTAGAAAACCAAACAAACAAATTTTAAAATCATTTACTTGTTTTCACGTGCAATTAACCACTATCTGATTAGCATTAGAGTCAACCATTCCGTCCCTGAGAACGAATCTGTTTTATCACTTATATTACTTGGGACAACCGTACACTTGTGGTTGTGGTTCTCTTTTCCTTATTGCATTTATTTTAGAACACACAAAGGACCACCAATACTCGTCAAAGTAAGTAACTTTATATTTCTGGATAGGAATGTCCCCATCAAATTTGGAAGACCATTCTTAGCCACGGGGAGTAGTTTGATTGATGTAGATAATGGTGAGCTAATCATGCGAGTGCATGACGAGGAGGAATAATTTAATTTGTTCAAGGCGACGAAGATCCCCGGCTCTCTGGAAGATTTTTTCTGTATGCCATTGACCAGGTAAAGAATGATCCAACCAAGGTTGTGGCAACCCTAATATCGGAGGAGAGAGAGAGAGAGCTAAGGAAGAAACCGCCAAATAAAGCTCATATGGTCTTAAAAAAACCCACACCTTTCTCTTTCGAAGAAGACCAAGAAATGTGCTAAGAAAGTTCCAAGAGAACCCATGCGAGAAACAAAAAAAGAGGAGTTCAGGGTCGGTGAAGAAATCACATTAAAAAAGCCTGATCCCCCACAGGAAGCACGTAAGAACAAGAGTTCTTGGATGGGACCGTTCATGGTCACGAGGATTATTTCTGAAAAGATGATAGAAGTGGAAGCCAAGGGATGCAAATTCTTTGAGGTAGATGTTGATAACCTCACTCACTAATGGGGAGGTTATGATAGAAATAAATGATCCTTGAGGTAACCCGTCGAGCTTAACAACGTTAAAGAAAATCCAAATAAGGGCGATAACCCATGTGTAGATTAGTTTCATGCATAGTTAATAGTAGTGTTTAATATTTTTAAGAAATTACATGATTCGGTATGTACAATGCAGAACGAGAAAGGTAGGATGGTTATTTGATGTGCAGTAAAATGGAGAAAAACAGGATTTTGAAATAAATGGAGCCCCCAATGGAAAATCGGAGTAGTTAGGTGGACCGAGAGCACAATTTCCAATGAATACGGGTATAAATTTTGCGTAATTCTGAGGTGTAGGCAAGGAGAAATTGAGAAAATAAGACGAAAATTTCAGAAGGCTCTAGGGTGCGACCCTGAAAAAAAAGGGTGTGTCGCCAGTATGAGGGTTGCTACCCTCCTTAGTCTAGTGGCGCAACCCTGGTCCCTTAAAGCCTCTCGACAATAATAATTTAATTTCTAGGGCTCGACCATAACTGATGCAAGTAAAAAATATTGGTCGCGGATATGAGGGTCGCGACCCTGGTTTGTGTTCAGCTCTCAGCCGAAGTGGTATTTTAAGTTAGGGCGCGACCCCCATTTGTTTAGTGCGTGACCATAGTTGTTGGCCTCTCACACAAGAAACACAGATGACGAACCCTGGCTCTATAAATAACTATAATCCACCATCAAAACACCAAAAAATCATCAATTATTCCCACTAAACCAATCCTAACAAATAATCATATCACAAGTCCTTCCAAAACACCAAGAAATACTTACTTTCATCCAAAAAAAAATATCACATAGAGCTAAATTTTCTCCATTAAATATCTCAAAAACCTATAGATTTTGATTACCTATCACATAAAACATCATAATCCATATAAATTCACCTTCAAAAACATAATAAGACATAAATTTCATCAAAAGTTGTTGAGTATTTTTGAATAATTGAGTTTGCGGTCATTCAAGATGACTAGAAGAACTGAATCATTATCCTTTAATCGAAAGATAAATAATAATTTGGGAAAAGCAAAGAATTATCTTGGAGAATTTCCGGAGAAAGAATTTGTGATTCCAGATTCGAGTTAAAAGCCTAAGGTTGGAGAAGTTAACAAGAACAAGAATAAAAAAGAAACCCAAGCGAGGCACAACAAAACAAGCCATGGTTGGAGATGTAAAGTCATTGTACAATCATGTGTTGATTCGTGGTCGAGAAGCCATCCCTGAAGGTGAAATATATCTAAGAAGCAACTTGCTACCACGTGCTACGGTATGGTCCCGTTTCATTATTAACACAACATTCTTTGGCAACACCCATAATTCCTAGGTGACAAGAGAGCAACTTATATTCATAAAGCGTATCCTCGAGAAAAAAGAAATCGATGTAGCTCGTGTCATCTATGATCACATCACGGCGTTCGTGAAATCTCCTATTACTCACCACAACCTCAAATTTCCTTGCACAATTACCTAAATTTGTATGAAACCAAAGTACCGCGCATGGGTGATGAGGATGAATCATTAGAAACATGAGAGGACATCACTACGATATCAATTGTGAACATTCTTAAGGAGGCCGAGAAAATGGGTATGGTTCTAGATAAGCCCTTTGAGGAAGTGAGATGTTCAAGGCTTCAAACGAGAATTAAAAAATCCATCAAAGAAAGTGATATGATGGAACGATCAAAAAATTTAGACGAGAAACAAGACGATATGATTGAATCCATGGAACATATGACGAAATAGTTTGTGATGATGAAACATACCTTCGACAAGATGGACACAACACTATATGATCTATTTAACTTGACTAAGAAGAATGCACAACTTTGAAGCGATAATGAAAGCGATCGACCTAGGGTCGATTAAGATATGTGCCCTTAATCCTTATCCTTTGGTAGTGTATATTAGTTTATTCTCTTTATAAAGTCTTTTCGAGTCGTGGGGACACAACTCATTTTTGAGTTTGGGGTGGGGTACTCGTTTTCCTTATTCCCATTTTATGTGTTTAATCGATTTTTGAAGAAATTTCAAAAATCATAAAAAAAGTAGTTTAAGGAATGATTTAGGGGAAGAGTTTGTTGAATGTCCCCAAAAGAGAACTCTTTTTGAATTGATGATATAAATTAGTAGACCTTATACTTAGTGCATAACTCACCTTCAATGCATGCAAATACTAGATTGTAGATAAAATATTAACATACGATGCAAAATAAGTAAGATTGTACTTGATAAGAATGAGTGGCGTGTAGAAAGTTAGATCTAAGCTAGTTGAGAACCCACAAAATAATAAACTAGACGTGAGAATGAAGTGAAACTCTATAACTAGGAAGATGATAGAGGCAATTCTTTGATAGGCATTTGTGACTTTTTAGCCTTCTAACCAAATATTAATGTTATATCCGTCTTAGCTCCATTTGTAAGCCATTAAGCCTCTATTTTTTCGCCACAATATAAGCCATATCCCTTAGTTTATAGGACTTTTCATATAACCCTCACTTGAATCGCAACCCTAAGACTTGTTGTCTCTAGAGCTTGAGTTTGGAGTGGTGGGTTTCATCGTGAGAAATTACATTGTTTAGGAAAAGGTTATGACATTTGCACCTGCCGTGGTTCGAACCAGAAATCTGGTTAAAGTAAAAACGGGTTGGGCTCATTCTGAACCTATTTTTTTAATCCTAAAGTGAGCCCAACGAATTTGGAAGTTTTATAAGCTCGTTTCCCAGCCTCCATTCCATATCTGGTGTCTCCTGGTGTGATAAAATCCCTACCCCTTTTTAGAGGGATACTACCCGCAAGTGTACGGGTCTTTCAAAGTAATATGTAAATAATACATAATTCGTTCTCAGGGACGAGTAGTTATGACACTAGTATTAATCGGAATAGTCAAATTAATTGCTAAACAGAAAAGTAAAATGATAAGATTTTTGTTTGGTTTTCACTAAGGACTAAAGATGCAATAAAATAAAGTACTAAATTAACAAATTGAAAAGAAATAATGCAAGTAAATAAGTTGAACGCAAGAATGAGAAGATTACTTGAGTCTCGCAAGGGTTTCACCTAATCTCTATAATCAATGCTTCTGTTTAAGGGCTAAACTGGTATTATTGTGTTAGTCCGGATCCTAATATCTTCTAACCCCCATCAGGGTGGACTTAGGAGCTCTTCTACGGTACTATAAACCCCGTCAGGACAATTATATCTAATTTCGAATGGTTAAGTCTCTTACCTCATTGGCTGCACGGTTAGTCAAGCCCGTCATGGTCATTGGTGAATACTACGCGTCTATTACCTAGGTCCGTAATTAAACCCTCCGTCAAGGTGATAACTTCGCCACTAAAGTGAATAGCCTAATTACTATAACATATGTTTGATTAATGACCTCAAAGATAGTAAATAAAATTAATATAATAGCCAACACAAATTACCGAATTTAAATTAAATAAATTAGGGTTCAACCCATAATGCGATTCTCAAGTACTAAATGAATTAGCTCATATTCGAATTAAAAACTGAAATAAAATAAAAGAAAGACATGTTACTAGATTATAGAATTAAAATAGAAACCTAATTGGGGCGTTGGATTGACTGTTGTTGGAAGAAAGGGATTCTTCCAGCTCTAACTCTTTCTTTACCTTCTACTCTTGAATTCTCTCTTTTAAAATTGAAGCGTATGTATAAGTTGTCCGATGTCTATAAAACGGAGGTCTTGAAGTCTATTTATAATAGAGAATAAGGAATGGGCTTTTTACTTAAGAATAATAATTTAAATATTAAAAAGACAAAATCTGTTTTAAAAATCCGTAACTGCTATATAGCTGTTGGTAAAACAACCATAACTTTTGCGTCTCAACTCGAAATCACCTAATTCAAGTCCCAACATCTTCCTAACTCAAAGATGCAGGTTTCTTATTCCATGAATCAAAGGCTGAATCAGTGTCTAAGTGGCTCGAATTCAACAATTAGTAACAACCTTCCAGATTCTCCTATCTATCAGTCTACTTTTCGAATATTCCTTTCTTCTTTTTTACCTCTCCGCTTGAGCTTGGACTTTAATTCACACTTCTCCTCCTTGTATTGGTGCTCCATAGCATCCATGGACCTAAGAACTTTGCACTAATAACAAACAAATTAACGTACAAAAGCTCTAAAAATGAAATAACGAAATTCCAAGGGGAGAGATAAGCCTAAAAATGAAATAACGAAATTCCAAGGGGAGAGATATAAGTGTGACCTCTACCATCGTGGCGACAAAAGAGAGGTTTAAAGGCTAAAAATGGGGCTAAGACTGATATAATTAAATCATGGGATAGAAGGCTAAAAAGTCTCAAATGGCTAACAAACAACTGCCCATATCATTTTCCTAGTTAACTAGCTTGCCTCTAGTTCATACCTAAGTGGGTTCTCTACTCATTTAGATCTCACGTTCTACAAACCACTCAATTTCCTTAAGTACAAGTTTACTTCTTTTGCATTGTTCATTAATTTTTCCTATCAATTACCTAATTTTTGCATGCAATTAAAGTGCGTTTACATCAACTCCTAGATTCTACTATTTTCTATCATTAATTCATAAAAAGTATGCTTAATGGGGACATTTAAAATACTCTATAGTCAAACGCAACCCTCAATTAATTTTATTGAAAGCAATAAAACACATAACACATAAAATTAGGATGAGGCAACGAACCCCACCCCAAACTAAAAAATGAGTCATGTCCCCGCGACTCGAAAAAACTCAATAAAGCAAATAAAATACCTCATGGACATTTTATTGATTTTATTGTCATCTATTCCCCTTTTTATGTAGGCTCATCCTCTTCATTCTTGCGTGGTATCGTTACGGCTAAACAAATCGCGGTAATGGTGCACGAGAATTTGAGGTTTCTTTATAAAATTGGGATTTTTTGAATTCCGTGATGAGGTTATAAATTACATGTACATTTATTTCTTCTCAAGAATACACTTTATAAAAATAGGATGTTCATTTCTTAACTCTAAAATATGATTGTTGCCAAAGAAGGTAGGAACTACGAAATAGGACCATACTTTAGCATGTGTAGCAAGTTGCTACTAGATACCTGGCCTGCATATCTTTCTCCTACCAGGATGGGAAGTCTCCCATGAATCAGGACTTGATCATAAAAAGATACCTATTCATAAGATGAATCATTAATTACTTCGTGATATTGGCAAGGACCAGTCAAGTTTGGTAATTTCAATGTTTTCCAAATAAGCTCAATCGAGAAAGGCAATACCTTTTTGCGTAGGATAAGTGACTGTCCATTCGTAAAATCTAGTTCTTCATAAAACTCCCGAACCAAAGCAGGGATAAACGTGAGGTCTCTTTTTCTCAATTCTTTCCAACCTAACTTGTCATAAGTGATAGAATAATCTTTAAATACACCGTTCATAATACCGGAAGGAAATGCTTTCTCTACACCAAACTTCAAAGTAGCTACTCGCTCACAAACTTGATGATTCCAACTACCAAAGGATCTTTTTGGCTTAGTATTTATCATCTTTCTTCTTGTAGATCTCTGTTCCATAGTGGGTTATTTAGTAACTTGTTCTTCAACTTCTTTTTCTTCCAAGTTAGGCTTTTTGGGATTAGCCACACTTGGGTTCTATTTCCTCTTCATAGAAGTCTTGACTTCTCCAGTCTTAGGCATAGAACTTGAATCCGGAATCTCAATAGCTTTGTCTGGAGTGGCTCCAGGAGTGTTTCTAGCTCTAGGATTACTTCTTGTCTTACGATTATAGCACAATGAACCGGTTCTAATTGTCATCTCTACACACCCCAAACTCAAAACTTAAAAATTTCAAAAACTAAAGAAAAGTTTTGAAATTTTGATGTTTTGAGGACAGAATAAGGAAGATTAAGGTGGGATATGAGATGGGTAATGACTATTTTGTGTGTTTGGAGAGCTTTAATTACTCAAGTTATTGTTTTGATGAAGAAGGATTATTGGTTTAAAGTTGAATTTTGATGGTGTTTTGGAAGGATTGTGAGTTGATTGTGTGTTTATGTGTTAGTTAAGGAGAAGATTTGATGATATTGTGGTGTTTTGATGATGATTTTATAAGTTATATGGAGCTTTCAGATGGATTTATGGAGTTTCTTGCGTGAGAAGACAAAGTATGGAGGTTAAAACCTTTTAAGGTTCGAAAAACTGACCTACTGTAACTCAGCCGGGTTCCCGGTCCGTGTCGCTGAGTCACACAAGTTTATTCTTTTTTTTGCGCAACAAAATGGTGTGTCTCTATCTCAGAGGTCAAAGAATTGCCTCCGTTGACCGGGTTCCTGATTGATGTCGACGAGCGCAACTCCACACGCACCAATCTCCTTACGTCTCCACCGCAAAGGTCAGAGAATTAGGTAGGTCACATCGCAGCTACCAGGTTCCCAGTGAGTGACCAACCGGGTTCTTGGTTAGTATCGACGAGTGCAAATCCAAACGTGCCTTTACTTGCGTGTAGTTGGTTGATCAATAATGGATGACCGGGTTTCCGGTCATTGCTAACCAGGTTCCCGGTTGTCTCCTGTCTTGACAATCGTAGTTTCTTTCTTTTTTGCACTACGTACCCCAAACTCAAGACCTTTTACTCATGTAATCATCAAAACACCAACCTTTCTCAATTCTTAACAATTAAACAACAATAAACAACAACTACTCTAATTTACAATAAGAATTAAAAAGACGTGAAAGCAATAAACTAATATACAATTGAAATGACTTTTGTTTAACGTCGTTAAGCTCGACGAGTTACCTCTCGCATTTATGCAGCTTCGAGGAGGTACATAACCTCCACAAGATGTGGATCGTTCAGGCGATTGATATCCTCGCCTCTATGATTATTTTCAGTCGATGACCATTCACCATGAATGTGCGGTGTTCGATTGGATTCTCGATCTCTATAGCTCCATGAGGCGTAACCTTGGTCACAATATAAGGATCATACCACTTCGATTTTAACTTACCCGAATAATTACTGAACTTTGAGTTGTATTTAAGGACCTTTCGTTAAACTTCAAATTTCTTGTCACGAATACGACTATCATGCCATTTCTTTGTCTTTTCTTTATATAGTTTAGCCTTCTCATATGCGTGAAATGGAAACTCATCAAGTTCATTCAGTTTCATCATAAGATTATTACCCGCTAAAGTAGGATCCATGTTTTTTCTCCGCTATCGTCCAACATGCACTTAATTCAAGTTCAAGAGATAAGTGACAAGCCTTACCATACACCATAGGATATGGAGATGCACCAACGGGTGTCTTAAACGCAGTACGATATTCCCACAACGCATCATCTAATTTTACTGACCAATATTTGCGTGTGGAGCCAACAGTTTTCTCTAAAATAAATTTGATCTCTCGATTAGAGACCTCAGCTTGACCATTTTCTTGTGGATGATAAGTAGTAGATACACGATGTCTCACCACATACTTATCTAAAACCTCCTTCAAGTATCTATTCACAAAATGAGAACCTCCATCACTGATGATAAATCTAGGCGTACCATGTCTACTGAAGATGTGCGACTTTAAGATCTTTATCACCACTCGCAAATCGTTCGTTGGTAGAGCTACAAGCTCTAAACATTTAGACACGTAATCAACTTCTAGTAGGATGTATTGATTCCCATTGGATGGTACAAAGGGACCCATTAAATCAATACCCCACATCAAATATCTCAACTTCAAGAACATTATTATGTGGCATCTCATCTCTCTTAGATATATTTCCGGTAAATTGGCATCTGTAACATCCCTTGACATATTCATGACAATGTTTATGTAAAGTAGGCCTATACAAACCGGATTGAAGTACCTTTGCAGCTCTGCGGTATCCCTTGAAATGTCCTCCATAGGGTGAATCATGACAAGCCGTGATCACGGATTAGGTTTCACTCTGCGGTATGCAACTTCTCACCATCTAATCACTACATGTTTTGTAGAGGAAAGGATCCTCCCGAAAGAATTGGTTTGCATGGTGAACCAGTCTCTTTCTTTCTTGTGAAGAGCCCCTTCATGAAAAGAACCACTTCCAATAACCTTTTCTATGTCTGCATACCAAGGAATACCAGTTGCGTATATAGAAAACAAACTCCCATCTCTTCTTTGACCAACTTTGGTCCAATATTAAACTCAGAACCTTCAAGACGCGAAAGATGATATGCAACTTGATTATCACAACCCTTCCGATGTCGAATTTCTAAGTCAATTTCTTGTAATAATAATACCCATCTAATCAAACACGGCTTTGCATCTTTCTTCTCCATAAGGTATTTGATCGCGGAATGATCGGTATACACGACAATTTTTTCTTCAAGAAGGTAAGATTGAAACTTGTAAAATGCATACACAACAACTAATACTCCTTCTCAGTCACGGTATCATTAATCTGAGCACTTATGAAGGTTTTACTAACATAGTAGATAGAATGAAATACCTTTTCTTTTCTCTGACCCATAACAGCACCCAAAGAAAGATCACTAGCATCACACATAACTTCAAACAAAATCTTCCAATCATGAGGTAATACAATAGGTGTAGATATGAGTTTCTCTTATCTTTGAATTCCACCATGAAAGCTTTATCTAAAAGGATTTTGGCGTCCTTTTCGAGTAAGTTACACAATGAATTAGCGATCTTTGAGAGATCTTTAATGAAACGGCGATAAAAATCAGCATGACCTAAAAAGCTTCTTACCCCTTTTACAGAAATAGGAGGGGGAAAAGTCTTGATTACCTTAATATTTACATGATCAACTTCTAAACCTGAACTCGAAACTCTATGTCCCAACACTATACCCTCACGAACCATGAAGTAACACTTCTCCTAGTTTAAGCCCAAATCAGTTTCATTGCATCTAATTAACACCTTTTCTAAATTCTGTAAGCACTCATCAAAGTTATCACCAAACACAGATTAGTCATCCATAAATACCTCAAGGAAATTAGCGATCATGTCCCAGATGATTGCCATCAATGTCTCTGGAAAGTAGTTGTTACATAATCCAAATGGCATCCTACGGAAAGAAAAAGTACCAAAAGGACATGGAAAGATTGTCTTGTGCTGATCCACAAGGTCTACATAAATCTGATTATATCCAGAGTACCCATCAAGAAAACAATAGTACTCTCTTCCAGCCAATTTATCTAACATTTGATCCATGAAAGGGAGAGGAAAAGGATCTTTTTTGGTGGCCTTGTTCAACTTACGATAGTCCATACACACTCTCCAACCAACAACGGTTCTTGAGGGTATGACTTCATTCTGTTCATTCAAGATGGTAGTGAGACCACCCTTCTTTGGTACACATTGCACCGGACTCACCCACTCGCTACTAGCTGTAGGAAAAATAAATTTCCACATCTAGTAATTTGATAACTTCTTTCTTCACCACTTGATGTCTCCCTATTTGTTCTAATTATTAGCCCTTTGGAGACATACTTCTAGGTGAATATTTGACTGATTTGATAGACTTTTATGCTTAATTTGTCATATTACACTTTCTCCCATTGGAATTTTACTATTTGCAGTTTTTGAGCTTTTGTGCGTAAATTTGATTATTTTTTGTGCAAAGTTAGTAGGTTCTTGAATTTCATGAAAGACCAATCCAAGGAGGAGAACTGAGAATTAAAGTTTTAGAGTGTTTTTAGTGTGTTAGCAAGTATTTGACCCGAATTTCTATTTTTAGAGTGCACTTTCCTATTTCTATTTCTTGAATTATGGATTTATTATTTTTAAAGCATATGCGGTTTAATTATTTATTCATTGTGAAGCTTTAAAAGATATATGGTAATTAATTTGGGCGAGTGGTCTGTACCACTGGAAAGAGCTTTCCGTGACAAGCTGTTTCAACTATAGGAACGCGTCAAACGGATAAGTATTGAATGAGATATGACCAAAACAAATCAACAACAGAATCTTACCTTTCCTAGATTTTAGGGCTGCGAATTAAAGAGTTCTTTACTTATCTTTCCACTCCAAGTAAAACGAATTAGGGCTTCCTAGCACCTATAAATACACCTCTTAGACCTCATTATTCAGCACCTCTCAATTATTCTTCACATTAAAACATCCTTAGAGAAAGAGTCAAACACTTCAGAGAATTACACAAGAGGTTTAAGGTTTTCAAGTCATGCAAGAAGGCAAGGAGAAGCTAGTGCTGGAGGAATCATGTTCTTCCATCAACAATCATCCTACCCTTTAGGTTATCAATTTATCTTTTGTATTTGAATATGAATTCCTTTTATTTAATTTCAGTTTTCAATTCCGTTATGAACTAATTTCTTTAGTACTTGAGAATCGCTATATGGGTTGAACTTAATTCTGTTTAATTTATGTTTTCTGAATTCGGGATTTAATGGTTTAAATTAGACTAGGTATTTTATTTTAATCACTAATTTTGAAGTCATGAATCAAATTAGCTCATAGTAATTAGGCTATTCCATATAGTGGCATATGGATCACCTTGACGGGGGGGTTTAATTACAGACTTAGATAATAGACGCATAGTATCCGTTATTGACCCTGACAGGCTTAACTAACCATGCAACCAATGAGGTAAATTAGTATTCATCTGAAAGTAGCTTATATTCACCCTGACGAGGTTTGTAATACCGTAGGATAGCTCCTATATCCACCCTGACGGGGGTTAGGAGATATTAGAGTCCCGACTAGCACAATAATACCAGTTTAGCCCTTAAATAGAAGCATGAATTAGATAGGTTAGGTGTAACCCTTTCGAGGATCAAGTACTCTTTCTCTTCTGAAGTTTCAATTCCCTTTTACTTGCTTTATTTTATTTTCGTAATTTATTTTCTTGCATCTTTTAATTTATAGAAACAAAACAAAAATCTTTATTTTATTTTTTTGTCAAGCAATTATTCTTACTTTTCGATTAATACCTGAGTTGTGCCTAATCTGTCCCTGCGAACGAACTTGTTTATCATATATTACTTGGAAAACCGTGCACTTGCGGTTTGTGGTTCCTCTATTCTATCTTTATTATTTTCTAACACACCAGGACCCACCAAGTTTTTGGCGCCGCTGCCGGCGACGGTAGCGTGTGTCCCCGGTGTTAATCTTTAGTAGTTTAGTTTTAGTTTTATTTTTTAGTTTTACTCTTTGGGTTGCTCTGTCTTTCTCAGTTTTACAGGTTTTGGTATATGCTTGAAGATCTCGTGGTCCTTGAGAATCCCGAAAACCTAGTTCGAGAAGCAAACAAAAGAAAGAGAGAAGCTAAAGCAAAAGAGTTAGAAGAGAGGTTAGCTAAGATGGAAGGGGACGAAAATCAACAATTGAATCGAGAAAATGGTCAGAACCTTCTACAAGTTCAACCTCCTCAGAAAAATGATCCATGGTTCATCAATGGCCCTGAACAAGCTCCATATCGAGCTCATGCCCTCGGAATTGGCCCTGCAAATATTAACGTCGAGAGATTCAGACTCGATCCTGGTATGTTATCTCAATTTCAGAGTTATGGCAATTTCCGAGGAGCACCTTGCGAAGATCCAATCCGTGCTGTATAGAAGTTCATGCAAATTTGCGATTCCTATATTACGCAAGGAGTAACAAGAGATCAGATGTATTTTGCAAATTTTAGGTAGTTCATTATTGATGGAGCAAGTGAATGGCATGATTCTCAAGAACCTGGATCAATCACAACATAGGACGCATTACAAACTGTGTTATTCGATAAATACTACCCAACGAATATGAGATTAGATGCGCAAGTTGAATTGACCTCGTTCAAACAAGATCAAGACGAGACTTTGGGTAGAAGTTGGACAAGATTTCAGATTTGTTTGAGAAGGGTCCTTGATCATGGCCTCACAGAGATTCAACAGATGAAGATATTTTACATAGGACTTGATGGCTCTTCAAGAAAGAATTTAGAATTTCTTTGCGTTGGTGGATTTTTACAGGTACAACCACTCCATGCCAAGATTATTTTGAATAGAACAGTTACGAATGAGATGGGTTAGAATACTGTGAGAACACATATCCGAGGTGGAAGAGAAAGTAGTGCTCTAATCGAAGAAAAATTCTCGTCATTAGAGAATAAATTGAAGAACACTTTGGAGCAGCAATTAAAACAGCTTACTCTAGCTGTTACAAACAGTCTTTCAGGTAGAAGAGCAGATGTTAATGTTACGTAAGAAGTTTATGGGTGTTCTAAATGTGGTGCACAAGATCATGATTGGGAGCACTGTCAAAGCAAACCTGAAGCCGTAATGTTTATTGTCAACAAGGACAGCTGCCAAGTGACACTGAAGAACCTAAGCAATACGAAGAGTGTAATGCTATCTCTCTTAGAAGTGGTAAGAATCTTCCACCACCACCTTTTCCCTGTTATGAAAGAAAAAGAAACAACTACGAAAGAGAAAATGGTAGAGGATGTAGTGGAAAAAGAAGATGAACCAGAAGTAGTGGAAGTTGAGAAGATTCTAGAAATCCAAAAATGAAAGATGCAATAGATGTCCGTCCTCCTCCACCATTCCCTTCAAGAGTTCAGAAGAAAGGAGATATTGCGGAATATCAGAGATTAATGAACATGATGAGTAAGCTTAACATTAATATACCTTTCTTAGAAGCTATCAAAGGTGTACCGAAATACATGAAATTCTTGAAAAGAGCTATCACCAGCAAGCATCACTATCTTGAGAATGAAATGGTGGGTTTGCCAGAAGAGTGTACTGCCATCTGCCAAAGTAAGTTGCCACCTAAATTACCCGATCCGGGATGTTTTACGATTCCGATTTCCATTGGTGCAAAATGGCAAGGGAAAGCTTTATGCGATTTGGGAGCAAGTATTAATCTCATGTCCAGATTAGTCTTTGAAAAGTTGGAGATAGAAACGCAAAACCGACTTTTATGGTTTTGCAAATGGCTGACAGATCCCTCGTACATCCAGAGGGAAGACTAGAAGATGTCCTCGTCAAGGCTGGTACGTTAATCTTTCGTGTTGATTTTGTTATACTTGATTACGACGCGGATAGGAATGTCCCCATTATTTTGGGAATACCGTTCCTAGCCACGAGGCGTACTTTGATTGATGTAGAGAACGGTGAAATGATTACGCGTATCCAAGACGAGGAGGTGAAATTTAACGTGTTTAAGCCAATAAAGAATTTGGATCCCAAGGAGGATTGCTTCCGGATTGATGTGATTGAACAAATAGACAAGGAGCCAACTAAGGTGGTGGAAACCTTAGGAATGGAGGAAAGAGAGCTAAGAAAGAAACCACCAAACCTGTGGTTTCTCCATCGATATCCTAAGGAAAATCCACACCTTGACCAGAAACCACCAAATCTGTGGTTTCTCCATCCATATCCTAAGGAAAATCCACACCTCAACCATGCGGAGAAGAAACAAAAAGGGCGTACTATGAAGGTTCCAAAAGAACCTAAGAAAGAGAGAAAGAAGAGGGAGTTCAGAGTAGGCGGAGAGGTCGCAATGAAGAAGCCCGATCCTCCTCCAAAAGCGCGCGGAGCCAAGAGTTCTTGGCAAGGACTGTTCATGGTCACAAAGGTTATTTCGAATCAACTGGTTATCATAAAAGCTAAGGGATGCAAATTCCGTGTAGCAAACGTAGATAACCTCACTCACTGCTGGGGAGGTTATGTTAAAAAGTGATTCATGAGGTAACCCGTCTAGCTTAACGACGTTAAACAAAAGCCAGTTCCTTGTATATTAGTTTATTGCTTTATGTTTTTCAATTCATAGTGTATAATTCTAAGCTATTGTCGAGTCTTAGGGTCTACTTTTAAAATAAATGAGAAAGGTAGTGTGTTATTGGTGCAGGAATTGAGTTTCGGGTGCTAAGGAACGAAAGAGGGAAAAATCTGCTGCACTGGCCGGCTAGCCGGTCACACGACCCGTATGCCGGTGAAGGAGAAACACAAGACCTCGGGTTGTTTGCTGAGAGGGAGAAAAATAATTAAAAGTCGCACCGGTATGCCGGCCAGAAGAAAAACACGTGCCCACGGGTTGCTAAACACGGGTATTTTGACGGAGCGCGAATTTGCAAAGAACAGGGCACCGGCTAGCCGGTGATACCGCTGGTATTCCGGTGCCCAAAAAACATATGTCCACGGGTATCGATTCGGGTTCAAGGAAGAATGTTACACAAAGGAAGACGTCCAGCACTGGCTAGCCGGTGATACCGCCGGTATGCCGGTGCGATGGCGGTTTTGAAGTGTTTTATTCCAATCCCACTTCTTACCTTATCGAAGTAACCCTGGCATGTTCAAAAACGAATTTTCCAGACCTTAACCCTTTATATACCTGCACCACACCACTAAAACACCCAAGAACATTAAATCCTTCCTCCTAATCCATTCCAAACACACATCCAGCACTACAATCCTTCAAGAAAATCAAGAAATCTTCTCCTTCAAGCTTAAGCCTCTTCATCAAAGCTTCAATCCTATTCATTAAACCTTCCCCAAGCCATTACATATTTATTACCCATCTCATATAACACCATAATCCTTCATTACAAATCCTCAAAACATCAAATTTCAAAACTCTTCTCTAGTTTTTGATTATTTGAAGTTTTGAGTTTGGGGTTCACTGGGATGACGAAGATTGGGAGGTCAAGAATACCATGAAGAGGAAGAAGAAGTTGGAGAACCTTTTATTACTTATGGGTGTTGAAAGATGTAGATGAAAGAATGGAAATTTCGGAGGAGAATCATGAAGAAGTGTTACTAACCCTAGGAAATAGTCACAAAAGAGTTGGAGCTTAAGAAAATCATATTACGTGGAGTGAGCAATGTTCTACATGCCACCTACACAACACAAGGAGCTCAACTTACACGCAACCATGGAAACCAGCTTCGTGCTGGTTCAGATAAGTGTTCCTATCCCTTTTCTCATTTTTTTTATTTTTTTTATTTGTTTATTTGCTTTATTGAGTCTTTGTTGAGTCGTGGGGACACGACTCATTTTTGAGTTTGGGGTGGCGTTCGTTGCCTCATCCCAATTTTTCAGTGTTATTTGTTTTACATGCTTTAAATAAAAACAATCTAAGGGTTGCGTTGACTGTAGAGTATTTTAAATCCCCCCATCAAGCATGCTTTTTATGAATTTATGATAGAAAATAGTTTACGTTAGGAGTTAGTATAAAACGCACTTAGATTGCATGCAAATATGAGGTAATTGATAGGAATAATTAATGAACAATGCAAAAGAAGTAAACTTGTGCTTGAGGATAATGAGTGGTTTCTAGAACGTGAGATCTGAATGAGTAGAGAACCCACTTAGGTATGAACTAGAGGCAAGCTGTGTAAATAGGAAGAAGATAAAGGCAGTTCTTTGTTAGCCTTTTGAATCCTTTTTGGCCATCTATCCCTGAATTAATTAAATCCTTCTTAGCCAAATTTTTAGCCTTTAAGTCTTTCTTTTGTCCCCACATTATAAGACGATATGCCCTTAGTTTGTTAGGCATTACCATATGACCCGCACTTGAATCACGATCCTGAGATTTTCTGTCTTGAGCTTGAATTTGGGGTGGTGAGTCCACTATATGGGAATTTACATTGGGTTGGGATTTTTGAACTTATCAATTGTGCTATGTGTTATATTTTGATGATGATTCACAGGTTTATTGTATTGTAACCCTTTGCCGGGGTAAGAGTAAATGAAAAAGAAAAAAAATGAAAAGTTATGAAAAGAAACAATTTATGAAAAATAACATGATATCTCAACATCAAAAAGAGAGTCATAGCTATAATTAGTAATAAAATCAAGCTTATTGGACTCCTGGAAACTAATGTAAGGGTTCAAAACAGCTTGAAAATAATCAGTGATCATTTCCCTCACTTGGAAATGATTCACAACTATAATAAATGTGATAGTGGGAGAATTTGGATAATGTGGGACAAGAATTATGTTGAGGTTGTGAAGTTATTTGAAACAGCTCAACTGATTTTTATTAAAGTTAAAATATTACAATTAAACATAACTTTCTGTGTTGGTTATGTGTATGCTAGTAATGATTATGATGAAAGGAAAGCTTTATGGAGTGATATGGTGAAATTAAGTAATGATTATGATGATCAGTGCTTATGCTATACTGGAGACTTTAATGAGATACTTAAAATTGAAGATAGGCTTAATTGTGATTCTATTCCTAATAGCTCTATTCTCATCTCTAATTGTATTGAGGATGATAATATTTTTGAGCATCAATATGCAGGTCAATACTTTACTTGGACTAATAAAAATGATAGTGGGAATCTGCATGCAAGTAAGATAGATAGGGTGTTCATCAACTCAAAATGGATGAATACATATCAATCTAATGCTATCCTTGTGCCTCCCTCTACCTCAGATCACTGTGCAATTAAGGTGCTGATTGATCAAAAAGAAAAATCTGGGCCTTGTTCTTTTAAATTCTTCAACATATGGACTAAACATGAGGGATTTAAAGATATTATAAAAAGAATGTGGGATAATAATGTTAATGGCAATAAGATGTTTCAAGTTTGTATGAAACTGAAACTAGTTAAAGGTG
This sequence comes from Nemophila menziesii, assembly GCA_029959085.1. Classification (NCBI taxonomy): domain Eukaryota; kingdom Viridiplantae; phylum Streptophyta; class Magnoliopsida; order Boraginales; family Hydrophyllaceae; genus Nemophila; species Nemophila menziesii. The sequence continues at coordinate 1,383,589 of JARWIR010000036.1, read as the reverse complement.
AGCTGAAAAAGTTTAATAATAAATACTTCAGAAGGAATTCTGAGGATATTGAGAATTTAAAAGCTCTACTTGAGATTGTACAAAAAAGAATTATGATGGGAAATTGCAATGATGCTGATATATCTGAGGAAAAAATTCTTATTCTTCAATTAGAAGAAACTATAATTACTCATCATGAGGTATTGAAGCAAAAATCTAGAGCCTTATTTATTAATGATTATGATATTAGCTCAGCTTATTATTATAGAATGATCAAAGGAAGAGTAGCAAAAAACTTTGTGTCTACTCTAACTTGTGATGATGGGAGAATTATTACTGAGCAAGATGAGATTAAGAATGAATTTGTGGGATATTATAAGAAACTGCTTGGTACTGAGGAATCTAATCAAGAAATTTGTTCTATAAGCACTATTGCAGCTATTCTAAATAAAAGTGTCCCTGAGAACTTACTAGAAGGCTTGATTGCCCCCATAACTGATAAGGAGATTAAAAGTGCCTTATTTGCTATGGGATATGCGAAAAGCTCGGGACCTGATGGATATACTGCGTGCTTCTTTAAACAATCTTGGAATATTATTGGTGATAGCATATGCTCGGCTATTAAGGAAACATTTTAGTCTGGTAAAATTCTTACTCAGATTAATGCTACTAATATTGTCCTAATACCTAAAGAGAAAAATCCATCATGTGTTAAGAAATTTAGGCCTATATCATGCACTAATATCTTATACAAAACCATTTCTAGAGTTATTATGAATAGGCTTAAAAAAGTAATGAAACATATAATTTCTTTAAATCAGGGTGCCTATGTTAGTGGGAGAAATATCACTGATAACATACTAGTTGCGCAAGAAGTAGTTACTGGGTATGAAAAGAAGTCTATGAAACATTCTTGTACCATTAACTTGGACCTACAAAAGGCCTATGATAGTGTCAATTGGCAGTTTTTAATAAATACTCTCTATGCGCTAAAGTTTCCTGATAGGTTTATTAAATGGATTCACATGTGTATAAGTACTCCTTACTACTCTATATGCATAAATGGTGAAGCCTGTGGTTATTTTAAGGGTAAGAGAGGGCTAAGGCAAGGTGACCCTCTCTCACCTTACTTATTTGCTATTTGTATGGAAGTTTTTTCTATGCTATTGTATAATGTAGCACAAAAAAAAGAGTTCACCTATCACCCTAAGTGTACTGAGGTTAATCTGAATCACTTAGTATTTGCTGATGATATATTAATCTTTATGGGTAGCAATACAAGATCTGCTGAGGTAGTTAAAGAAGCCCTTAATCTGTTTTCTAGATGCTCGGGACTGAACATAAATTTCACTAAAAGTGAACTATACTTCAGTGAGGGAGTAAATGATAGAGTTAAATATAATATCTCTCAGATACTTAATATTAAAATAGGCTTTATGCCTGTTAGATACTTGGGTATCCCTCTAAACTCAAAAAAAATGAGTGTTACTGATGGTAACAAACTAATAGAGAGAATTTGGCAAAGTATTACCCAATGGAGCTCTAAGATGTTATCATATGCAGGAAGGGTTGAACTTATAAGAGTGGTGCTTATCAGTAAGATTATGTTCTGGTGCAGAGTTTTCTTATTGCCTAAACAAGTTATTTACAAATTAAATCAGAAATTATCAATGTTTCTTTGGGGTTATAATGAAAATGCTCATGGTGCGCGAGTATCTTGGGCTAAAATATGTTACCCTAAAGAAGAAGGGGGGCTAAATATTCCAAACATTGAGAATTTAAACAAGGTTTGTTTGCTTTACAACTTTTGGAGATTTTATTGTCTTGATCAAAATCTTTGGTGTAAATGGGTTAAAGTAAACATTCTGAAAAGTAAATGTAGTTGGAGTATTAGTCATAAACAATACCACTCCTGGATGTGGAAGCAAATTTTAAAGGCTAGAGATGAGGCCTTTAATCTTATATATCATGAGGTGGGTAATGGAGATAAAACATACATAATGTGGGACAAATGGCTAGATAAAAAGAGTATACAGGAAATATTGGATATAAGAATGGAGGAACATGATATTAATTGTAATAAAACAGTCAAGGACTGTTATGGCAGAGGCAGGTGGAGAATTCCTCCTAAAATTGCGCAAATAGTCCCTAAACTTCAAAATATAATACTCAATGATGCCAATGATAAGATTACATGGACTGAGAGTATAAAAAATAAGTTTTCCTTTAGGAAAACTCTGATCAAAATTTCTAGTCATGAATCTAAGGTTGATTGGTTTGATATAGTGTGGGCAAAAACGTGTATTCCTAGATGTTCATTTGTTTCTTGGCAAGTTGCAATGAATAGGCTTCCTACTAAAGATAGGATGTTAAGCTGGGGATTGAGTGTCAATCCAGTTTGCCTATTATGTAATAGAGAAGATGAAAATAATGATCACTTGTTTGTTACTTGTAAGTTCTCAGGTGCTATCCTTGCTCGCTTATTGACAATTTGTGGGTGCAATAAGAATATTATTAAAGTGGAGGACCTAGTAGAAAATTTGAAGAATGGCGCAAGTCCAGAAGCTTTAAAGGTGATGGGGGTTTGTATTACAACTTATATATACTTTATTTGGACAGAAAGAAATAGGAGAGAACATGGAGAATATGCAGCTAATGAGGAAAGGATTTACAACAATATTCTTGCTTATGTAGCTGTCAAGCTTAAGGAAAGGAAGTTCAATAATTACAAAGTAAAAATTGTAGTTGAAAAGTTATGTAATAGATAGGCATTAAGTATTTAATTTGATATGAGCTTGTAATGTCTATTTTATTTCAAATGCGTGTAATAGTTAAGTAAAGTTAATAGGTTAATGCCCATAGGTTATGGGTCAAAGTTGTAATGTTTTGACAGTTGTGGTCTTCATTTTAATAAAAAGTTTGATTTGCCGATCAAAAAAAAAAAAAAAAAGAGAGAGTCATAGCTATAAAGAAAAGAAAAATTTCATATGAAAAAGAATAAATATTTGGACCGGCGAAGAGGAAATTTTAGGTGAATCAACTTTAGTGCTTATTGGGTTAATTTGGGGACGCTACATTAGCGCGTCAAATGGGTTGAGTGAGAACGTTATTCGAGTGTAAACTCAAGCTCTTGGACAATTGTTTAATGGTAAGTGAGGAGAGAGCCAAAATCTCACTTCAAATTTACCAAATATACATACCATACCGTCCCTAAGCCTACGCTAAAACCGTAAGACCTCGTGATTCCTATATACACAGTGAGTTAATAGGGAGTGTGCTAAGTGGAGCGTTCAAATGAAGTAAAGATAGAGGAACACCCTATAGCCACCATCTTGAGATAAGTAACAAGCGTAACCTTCTAGCATTGTAAAATTAATTTTGGATTGATATTATTTTGTGTTTTATTTTGCATGATATGTGTATGTGTATATTAATTCCTAGATTAGACTATAAGAGATTTGTTTTAAGTTGTGCTTTAGGAATATTTGCTAGATTCTACCTTCTGCGTTCACCTAAAAGATCCTTTGTTTTTATTTTACTTTGTCGGGACGAGAAATGTTTGAGTTTGGGGTCTTGATGTCTCCCTATTTTTTATAATTATTAGCCCTTTGGAGACATCCTTTTAGGTGTATATTTGAATGATTTGATATACTTTTATGCTTAATTTGCCATATTACACTTTCTCCCCTTGGAATTTTACTATTTGCAGTTTTTGAGCTTTTGTGCTTAAATTTGATTATTTTTTGTGCAAAGTTAGTAGGTTCTTAAATTTCATGAAAGACCAATCCAAGGAGGAGAAGTGAGAATTAAAGTCTTAGAGTGTTTTTAGTGTGTTAGGACGTATTTGACCCGATTATCTATTTTTATAGTGCACTTTCCTATTTCTATTTCTTGAATTATGGATTTATTATTTTTAAAGCATATGCGGTTTAATTATTTATTTATTGTGAAGATTTAAAAGATATATGGTAATTAATTAGAGACCAAGTCAAGTCATATCAGTAAAGGAAAGAAGATTTACATGAAAATAAGAAGATTAAGGAAGGATATATGCAAAGAAGGAAAAGATAAAGCTACCAAATAAATCTGAAATTCCAGCCACGTTTCAAAGACGAGTCCATAAGTTAAGATTGACTAGGATTTTGGGCGAGTGGTATGCACCACTGGAAAGAGCTTTCCGAGACAAGCAGTGTCGACTATTGGAACGCGTCAAACATATAAGTATTGAATAAGATATGACCATCACAAATCAGCACCAGAATCTTACCTTTCCTAGATTTTAGGGCTGCGAATTATAGAGTTCTTTATTTGTCTTCCACTCCAAGTAAAACGAATTAGGGCTTCCTAGAACCTATAAATACACCTCTTAGACCTCATAATTCAGCACCTCTCAATTATTCTTCACATTAAAACATCCTTAGAGAGAGAGTCAAACACTTCAAAGAATTACACAAGAGGTTTAAGGTTTTCAAGACAGAGCAAGAAGGCAAGAAGAAGCTAGTGCTGGAGGAATCCTATTCTTCCATCAACAGTCATCCTACCCTTTGGGTTATCAATTTATCTTTTGTATTTGAACATGAATTCCTTTTATTTAATTTCAGTTTTCAATTCCGTTATGAACTAATTTCTTTAGTACTTGAGAATCGCTATATGGGTTGAACATAATTCTGTTTAATTTATGTTTTCCGAATTCGGGATTTAATGGTTTAAATTAGACTAGGTATTTTGTGCTGACTATTATTTTGTTTTAATCAATAATTTTGTAGTCATGAATCAAACTTAGCTCATAGTAATTAGGCTATTCCATATAGTGGCGTATGCACCTTGACGGGGGGTTTAATTACAGACTTAGATAATAGACGCATAGTATCCGTTATTGACCCTGACGGGCTTAACTAACCATGAAGCCAATGAGGTAAATTAGTATTCATCTTAAAGTAGCTTATATTCACCCTGGCGGGGTTTGTAATACCGTAGGATAGCTCCTAAGTCCACCCTGACGGGGGTTAGGAGATATTAGAGTCCTGACTAGCACAATAATACCAGTTTAGCCCTTAAACGGAAGCATGAATTAGATAGGTGAGGTGAAACCCTTGCGAGGATCAAGTACCCTTTCTCTTTTGAAGTTTCAATTCTCTTTTACTTGCTTTATTTTATTTCCGTAATTTGGTTTCTTGCATCTTTTAATTTAATAAAAACAAAACAAAAATCTTATTTTATTTTTCAGGCAAGCAATTATTCATACTTTTCGATTAATACATGAGTTGTGTCTAATCCGTGCCTGCGAACGAACTTGTTTATCATATATTACTTGGACAACCGTGCACTTGCGGTTTGTGGTTCCTCTATTCTATCTTTATTATTTTCTAACACACCAGGACCCACCACCACTTCTTTCTTCACCACTTCTTTCTAGCTGGCATTAATCTCCTTTGCCCTTAAACTAAGCGTGCATTCTCATCTTCCTGAATAATTTTGTGTTGGCTATAGGAAGGACTAATACCTTTGATGTCGGAAATAGTCCAACCAATTGCCTCTTTATTAGCTCTTAGTATACACAACAGTTTGTTTTCTTGAGAATCTGTTAAAGTAGCTGAAACAATAACAGGTAAAGTGTTGTTGGTACCTAATTAAGCGTACCTCAAGTGTGACGGAAGCGGCTTCTCTTTTAATTGCGGGGGAGATTCAATAGATGATTTCTTTTTATTTATTATCTCCCCCGATTCTTTCACTGGTTCATAGGCTAGACGCCTATAATTTGGATTCTCATAGTTTAGAGCTGCCACTGTTTCAGCAACCTCTTGCGTGGCATGCTCAATTGCATCTACTCAGAAACAATCCTCTTGAGAATCTATAAACTTCATTGCCCTAACCACGTTGAACTTAACTTCCTCGTCTTGGATTTGCATAGTTAATTCTCCATTTTCTACATCAATAAGAATACGCCTCATGGCTAGGAATGGTCTTCCCAAATAATGGGGACATTCCTACCCGCGTCGTATTCAAGTATAACAAAATCAACGGCAAAAATTAAAGTACCTGCCTTGACGAGGATATCTTCTATTCGTCCCTCACGATGTGCGAGGGATCTGTCAGCCATTTGTAAGACCATAGAGGTCAGTCTTGCGCTCCCTAACTTCAACTTATCAAATATTGATTAGGGCATGAGATTAATACTCGCACCCAAATCACACAAATCTTTCTCATGCCACTCGTTGCCAATAGAAATCAGAATTGTAAATATCCCAAGATCAAGTAACTTAGGTGGCAACTTACTTTGGCATATGGGACTATACTCTTTCGGCAACCCTATCATCTCATTCCCAAGGTATGGTATTTTGTTGGTGATGACTCTCTTCAAGAATTTAACGTATCTCGGCACATCTCTGATAGCATCTAAGAATGGTATATAAATGTTAATACCCTTTACCACATTCATGAATTTCTGATAGTCAGCCATATCTCTTTTCTTCTTAACTCTTGAGGGGAAAGGTGGAGGCAGACGGGTTTCTACAACATCTTTCTTCTTTATTTTTTCCAGCACTTTCTCCACTTCCACCTCTTCTAATTCTGGTTCACCTTCTTTTTCAACCACATCTTTCACCGTTTTCTCGTTCACAATTGTTTCTTTTTCTTTCATAATGGGAAAAGGAAGTGGTGGTAACTTCTTACCACTTTGGAGCGCTATAGCATTACAATCGTCTCTCTGTTTCAGATTTTTAGTGTCACTTGGGAGTTGCCCTTGTGGACGCTGATTCAACTGTTTTTCCATATGAGCAATCTAATTTTCTAACATTTTAAGTGCTGCGGCAGAATATTGTTGATCTTGGTGCATTTTCATTTGAAGGTTGATTAATGTCTGTAAGGTTTGTTGAACATCTATCACACCTTCTTGAAGTTGAGCATGTAGAGCTTTCTGATTCATAGTATCAGTACAGATGTCTTGATGAGGTTGTCTTTGAGTTTGGTTTCCGTAATTTTGTCCCCTTTGGTAATTATTTTGAGGTCTTGGTTGATAGTTATTACCTTGGGGATGCGGTTGATATGCGTAAGTAGGATTTGCGGCCCCACTTGGATTCAAATATTGGAAACCCAGATGATTTTTGTTTAGTTGATAACCTTGACCACCTGAATTATAGTTCCCTCAGTTGGACACAAACATCACAGATTTTGGATTACTCTTACAACGCACCCAATCATGATCTTGTACACCATAGTTAGAACACCCATACACTTCTCGTGTAACATTAACATCTGCTCTTCTACCTGAAAAACCTTCTTTAACAGCTAAGGTAAGTTGTTTCAATTGCTGCTCAAGAGTGTTCTTCAATTTATTCTCTAATGAAGAGAATTTACCATCAATTCCAGCACTACTTCCTCTATAACATGTACCTCGGATAGATGTTCTCACGGTATTCCAACTAAGCTCATTCTTCACTGTTCTATTCAAAATAATCTTAGCATTAGCTAGTGTTACCTGTAAGAATCCTCCACCACAAAGCAAGTCTAAATCTTTTCTTGATTGTCCTTCCAAGCCTTTATAAAATATTGACATTTGTTGTGGTTCTGTAGGGCCATGATCGGAACTCTTCTTAAACATAATTGGAATCTTGTCCAACAATTACCGAATTCATCTTGTTATTGTTTAAATGATGTCAAAGAGATTTGTGCATTCAGTCTCATGTGGCTTGGATAATAACGATCAAAGAACGTTGTTTGTAACTCATCCCAATTAGTGATTGATCCCGTTTCTTGTGAATCATGTTATACACTCACTGTGTCTATCACGAAAAATCTGAATTTTGCATAATACATCTACTCTCTGGTTACACCTTGCATTATATACGCATCACATATTTTGGATAAACTTTTAAACACCATGTAAGGAAAATAAATAAATAATTATGTATAATTATTTTTTATTTTGTCAGTCTGCCAAAATAAGTTCAATATATTACCTCCACTAGGTCGGACCAGTGCAACTGTGGGATGCATTCTCAAAAAACTGAGAGGAAGCAAACTTTAAGGAGTCCATTCCTAAGTTAATGTTTTGAAAGTTTTCTTAGTAGTTTGATTTTAATATTTTTTTAATCATTGTTCGTTAGGTATTGCATTAGTTGTTTTTTCTTTAATTCAGTTATTTGCTTATCGAACTTGTTTTTCCATTATGTATGACTTTTTTCTTTGAATATATGTTTTAGTTGTTTTTCATACTATTTTTATATATTCATGTTAGAGTAAGTGTAAGTTCTAGTGGAACTTTTTTTGCAGTTAATGAAATTTGATGGATGGTTAAGATGAACAAAATATGGTGATTCATGATTGGGAACATAGTGAACTTTCTTTATCACTTATTTTGTTTGCTTTTTTGTTCATTATATTTGAATTAATAACATTGGGTAGTTAAATAATTGTATGTATGCTAATGAAAATCTCTTATTTTATAAGAAAATGACATCGAAAACCCTCATTGATGATCTCAAATGAGACAAAATGAATGGTGAGAAGTTTTCCTTTGGTAAACTAAAAATGCATTACGTTCTAGAGTAACAAGTTATTATTGAGGTTATTAACAATGTCATGGCTCAACCTGAGGAAGGCAACGCGACTCAAAACAATAGGGACATGGAGGCTTATGAGAAGTGGAAAAAGGGAGATTCCACTGCAAGAGGCATCTTGATAAACTCCATGGATGACGATCTTGTCTATGAGTATCAATGATACCCCACTCCTTACGAGATATGGAACGCTCTTAATGAAAAGTACAAGTGTACGACTATGACTAAATTGAGTCAATTAATCATTAAGTTTTTTGTTTGACACTTACAAGAAGAAGCCTAATCAAACCTTGCAACAACATCTCCATAAGATGTCTAACATGATTAGGGAACTTAAGACTGCAGGTCATAACCTAAATGATGAACATTAGGTTCAAGTTGTGATCATATCTCTTTCAAATAAGTGGGAGCATTTGAAGATAACCTTGACTCAAAATGACTATATCAAAACTTTTGATGATGTTGCTCGTCATGTGACGTGGAAGATGAACGTCTTGATGCAATTAAGCCTCAGGGTCAGACTTATATATTTCTGAGTCAGGTTCCCACAAAAGTTCTCACATTAAGTGCAAGAATAATGAGACGAGAAATCAAAATGAGCATGCTTCCAAGAAGAACAAGAATGGTGGTAACAGTAAAACATAACGTTTTTTCTAAGAAAAAAGACGAGAGTAAAGTGAAATGCTATAATTGTGACAAGATTGGTCACTTCACTCGCAAGTGTAGAGAAAGATAGCAATGTCATTTACTTCTTGTAACTTTACTTATGTTACTAATACTGTAATGCTAGTTGATTGTAACCCTTTGTGGACTGTTGATTCAGAAGCGATAGACCACATAGCCAAAGACCGAGAGGCATATGTAGAGTATAATCTAATTCCAGAGGGAACGAGATGGATTTTTGAAAGAAACAACAAGGTTGTTTACAAAGGAGTTGACACTTGCAAGTTAAACTTGCGAAGTGGTCATACCTTTTACCTGCTTAATGTACTTTACACACCAGACATTCGACGTAACTTGGTCTCAGTCACTGTTCTTCTAGGATTATGTTTTAATTTGCAATTTCGTAACATACAAGTGGATATCTATTATAATGATAAGTATTATGGTTCTAGTTTTATTTCTCATGGTTTAATTGTACTAGATGATGATAACTCGTTTAATAGTTAATATGTAAGTGATTGTTTTTCTACAAATACTTCTTCTAGTTATTTTTATAGATGATATCACTAGGTTTGGTTATGTCTACCTGATTTTTCAAAAATCTAGAGCATTGAAATGTTCTTATGATATATTTCAGTGAAGTAGAAAATCAGTTAGAGAGGAAGGTAAAAAACCTTAAACCTTAATCTCAGACGTGAATATCTATTAAGACAGTTGAAAGAACTGTGTGATGAAAAAGAGAGAACTCTCCTAGAAATTGTTAACTCTATGATGGCACAAACTAATCTTTCAATATCTTATTGGGGTGATGCCTTTCTTATGCTAGTTATATACTTAGCCGAGTACCCACAAAGACTATTTAGTCAACTCCTTATGAAATACTTGCGATCCTGGGGGCGGCAACTTATGTTCAAGATATATCTCATAAATATGGGAAAATTAGGTCCAAGAGGAACCTAGAGCACTCAAAAGGATATGTGTTTTTTGGAGAATACAACGATGGAGGTCTTACTGAAATTAAATCACGCGATGTTACATTCTTAAATAATGATTTTCTTAGTAGAGGTGAGGTTGATATAAATTCTATTCTATATAAATATAATGAGAACCGGGTGGATGATATACAATAAAATATGACACCTGACGAGGTAACACATACTCAATAAGTAGAGAATGAGAATCCTCTATAACTTGAGACAGTTGAAACTATTGCATCATATATTAACCCTATTTCTCAAGATTCTCAACCTAAGAGAACTGCTAGAGGTTTAGTTCCTCGTCATCGATTTGAAAGCGAAGGAAAGCCTTTATGATAAATCCACAAGATAAGGAAGAACCTAGAATAGTAAATAAATCATTTTCACGTCGTCCTGCTAAGGATGAATGGAGAAAAGCAATAAAAGACCAAAATGGATGTCAAAACTGCATTTCTAAATGGAGATTTAGAAGAGGTTATTTTCATGGAACAACCTCAAGTTTTATTGAAAAATATAAAGAGAATAAAGTATGTAGATGTTTAAAATCAATCTATGATCTTAAGCAAGCCTCGATAAAGTGGAATTTGAAATTTCATGAAGTCATTTCATCAAATGGATTTCAGATGATAAATAAAGACCACTGTGTTTATATTAAACGTTCCAAGAACTTTTGTTGTAATTTATCTCTATATGTGGATGACATCCTATTATTTGCGAATGATAAAGAGTTTATTAAAGCTAATAAGTAGTGGCTAGCTTCTCGATTCTATATGAAAGATATGGGAGAGGCAAATAATATTCTTTTTGTTAAGATTCACAGAGATAGGTCGAGAAGACTATTAATTTTATCTCAAGAACGTTACATCATGAATATACTTGAATGCTTTTATATGACTAAATGCAGTGCCATTGACACTCTTGTAGCAAAGGGAACAAACTTAAATCTAGACATGTGTCCTAGTACTCCATAAGAGAAACATAAAATGTATACAGTGCCATATTTAAGTTCCATAGATAGTCTTATATATGTTATGATAGGAACTAGTCCAGACATACGTTATGTGGTAGGTTTAGTTAGTCATTTTCAGTCAAACCCGGGACGAGAGAATTTGAAAGCTGTGAAAAGGATATAGAGATATCAAAAAGGCATTATGGATCATGTCTTATGATGTCGAGGAAATAGATTACACCCAGAAGGATATATTATGCCGTTTTCTCTAGTGATATATATGTACATATATGTACCTCAGGTCATGTATTCTTGTTGAATAATTGCGCAATTTCTTTAAGTAGCAAGAAACAAACCTGTGTAATTTTGTCCAAAATGGAAGCTAAGTTTGTAGCATGCTCAGTTGTTCATGAAGATGTTTGGTTAAAAAAGGTTCTTCTAAACATTTAGGATTTTCAAGCGATAGTGGGAGTCTTGTGACTATACATTGTGATAGTCAAGCTGAAAAGGCTTGTGTGAATGATCCTAAGTATCATAGTAAACACATTGATATAAAGTATAACTTTTGTTAGAGATATTATTGAACAAAATGATGTTAGTTTGCAATATATACACACACGCGATATGCTTGCTGATCCATTCAAAAAGGATCTCCAAAGGGATGTATTCATGGATCATGTTGGATCTATATGATTATGCAAGATATAATGTATGAATATTGCAAGTTTATGTGCATTAATATATATATATATATATATATATATATATATATATATATATATATATATATATTTCATTAGTATGTTTATTTAACTATTTATCTGTAATAATATCATATTTGATATATTATAATGTGTGTGTTTTTTGAAGTATGTATGTCCTATAGACAGAGATTGGCCCTGTCACACGGGCAATCACCTTTGGCACAAGAAGTGCGCAAAGATGAGACTAACTCATAGTAGTGAAGATCCCTTGAGAGAACTTGAGTTAAGATAGTCGCCTTAACTAAGTGCTAAGATGAGATCATAAACATAGAGGATACATTTAAAGCTTATATTATGATCGAAGTAGAATCCCACTGTCTTATTAGTCTATATTAGCCAGATATGAGTTGCTTGATTGATTTCATAGAAAGGTTGATCGATCGAAGAACTCATCTTAGGAAACGAGGCTTGTCTAATTATATATCTGTATGGTATTTATAAAACTGTGACATACAATTGAAGCTATATGAATAATACCAGTGGCATACCACGTGTGCTTTCAACCAGAAGGAAGTAAAGAGTCGATCCCTGTCTCTTCCATGTGTGATGCCTTTGATTGTGCCCTTATTACTTTTGACTATATCTTGATATTTTGATTAGGTTTATGCTACTTTAAACATAATACCATTGATCATGAATGATTCGGTCTAATTGGGTATGTTTCAGAAAGCAACCTAATAACGTAAAAGGATCTAAGTGTAAAGGGAAGAGTAAAATTGTGTATCAAAGTGTGTGGTTGTAGGTATTCCGATCATGTAAGTCAATTTAGACTATAATATGATAGTGAGACACATGACGTTATGTCAGTGAACTCTTTTGATCACATAAACGATGTGATATAAATTTAAAGGGATTAGAGGTACTGAAATATGATACAACAAATTATTAGTCTTGGGTATTGCAGGTTACATAACGAATGAGAACTATTTGACCAACTATGTACCATAACAGGTAATTAGTAACACATGCTCGTATGCTTGCCGATCGCACGACCTACTTGCCAAGTATGATGATATTTTGATGCAAGTGTGTATATGAGAAGATATTGGGATGTTGATACAACAAATTGATATAACTTAATTATGAGCGAGTGGGGGAATGTAAGAAAAACAAATAAATAATTATATATAATTATTTATTATTTTGTTAATCCGCCAAAATTAAATTAATAATGTAAACGTTTATTAATTTTGAATTTTAAAATTAATAACTCCACCCCTTACTCTATATAAGATAGAGTTTGGTCAGAAGAAGGAACAATTATTCATAATTTATATGAACACTTCCTTCTATTATTCCTTCTCTTTGTAATTCATAAATGCACCCAGATCAAAAACCACAAGGCTCTTATGTTGTGAAAATAGAGGTCTCTCTTCTAGTAAGAAGATCCACGGCCGCAAGATTATCAGTTTCTCAATCGATTCAATTCCGCTACTCTTCAAGAGGTATTCATGTTAAAACCTCTTGTTTTTTAATTATTATCTAATTAAATATTACATTGCACGAATAAAATCTTCTCCAGCTACCCCACGGAAATTTCCAAATTTTTGGAATTGAGCTAAAATACTAGGATCGGATCTGTATCTTGCGACGTTAAATCTGGAGGACCAATATCAAGAGAGGGAGTGCGATATGGAACTTGTTCAGGACCTTGTACAAACCATGGATCATAACACATTCGAGGTTGAGCTTGTCCTCCATGTGGAGGAGGATTTTATTGATTCTCATTGTTAACAACTTGCGGATTACGGATTATGGATTTCAATTCTCATTTACTACCACCTGAGGATCAATATTGTCAACATTATCCATTTCTACTTATTTGGCTAATCTTTCTTCTCTTTCTCTTGCTTCTTTTTCTTCCTTCTTTTTTTGTTTGCAATTCTGATTAATATCTCCGGGTTATCGAGCATACACCGAACCTGTAAAACCTGAGAAAGAACGAACAAACAAAAGCGCAAAACTGAAAAATAAAATAACAATTAAACTACTAAAAGACTAACACCGTGGTCACATGCTACCGTCCCCGGTAGCGGTGCAAAAAACTTGGTGTCTCCAGGTATGTGATAAAACCACCACCCCTTTTAGAGTGACACTACCCGCAAGTGTACTGGTCGTTCCACGTAATATGTAAATAATACGAAATTCGTTCTCAGGGACGTCCAGTTATGATACTAGTATTAATCAAAATTGGAGAATTAATTGCTAAACAGAATAGTAAAATGACAGGATTTTTGTTTTGTTTTCACTAAGGACTAAAGATGCAATAAAATAAAGTACTAAATTAATTAACTGAAAATAAATAATGCAAGTAAATAAGTTGAACGCAAGAATAAGAAGGGTACTTGAGTCTCGCAAGGGTTTCACCTAACCTCTATAATCAATGCTTCCGTGTAAGGACTAAACTGATATTATTGTGATAGTCGGGACGCTAATATCTCCTAACTTCCATCAGCTCTTCTACAATACTATAAACCCTATCAAGGCGATTATATCTACTTTCGACTGGCTAAGTCTCTTACCTCATTGGCTGCGCGGTTAATCAAGCCCGTCAGGGTTATTGGCGAATACTACGCATCTTTACGTAGGTCCGTAATTAAACCCCACGTCAAGGTGATCACTTCGCCACTAAAGTGAATCGCCTAATTACTATAGCCTATGTTTGATTCATGACTTCAAAGATAGTTAATAAAATATAGGTAATAGCCAACACTGAATACGTAATTTAAATTAAATAATTAAATCCCAAATTCTAAAAAACATAAATTAAATAGATTAGTGTTCAACCCATAATGCGATTCTCAAGTACTAAATAAATTAGCTCATGTTCGGATTAAAAACTGAAATAAAATAAAAGAAAGAAATGTTCCTAAATTATAGAATGAAAATAGAAACTTAATTGGGGCGTCTGATTGACTGTTGTTGGAAGAAAGGGATTCTTCCAGCTCTGGCTCTTCCTCTGCCTTCTGCTCTTGAATTCTCTCTTTTAAAATTAAAGTGTATGTATAAGTTGTCTGATGTCTGTAAAAAGGAGGTCTTTAAGCCTATTTATAATAGAGAATAAGGACTGGGCTTTTTACTTAAGGATAATAATTTAAATATAAAAAGCCCAAGTCCATATTAAAATTCTCATATTGCTGTACAGCTGTTGGTAAAACGGCCGTAACTTTTGCGTCTGAACTCCAAGTCACCTAATTCAAGTCCCAAAATTTTCCTAATTCAGAGGTGCAACTTTCTTATTTCATGGCTCAAAGGCTGAATCAGTGTCTAAGGGGCTCGATATCATAAATTAGTAACAGACTTACAGATTCTCCCCTTTATTAGTCAACTCTTTGAATATTCTTTTCTTCCTTTTTACCTCTCCGCTTGATCTTGGACTTTAATTCCCACTTCTATTCCTTGTATTGGTACTCCACAGGATCCATGGACCTGAGAATTTTGCACAAAAAACAAAAAAATCAACGTAGAAAAGCTCTAAAAATGAAATAACGTAATTCCAAGGGGAGAAAATGCAATATAACAAATTAAGCATAAAAGTCTATCAAATAAGTCCAAAGTTCACCTAAAATGATGTCTCCTAAGGGATAATATTTAGAAAAAAATAGGAGACATCAATATCCAATCATTATTCCATCATACACAATGAGTACTTAACGTTATCCAGAAGAGAAAGAATAAAAAGGAAGTGCCAGAAAAGAAAGGAGGAGGAAGAACATGGGGTTGTCTATGAACCCATGATTTCTACCTCAACTATCCATTTTTTCCCTTCACCTTCTACGGTAACTATCATTTATTTTCAGTTTAAATATGCATTCCAACTTAGTTTTAATTAGTTTCTATTTTATTAGTTTTAATTCGACTATGAGCTAAATTATAATTGCTTGAGGATGCTAATTTAATAAATTTTGTTTTTCTATTTGACGATGTTAATTGATCTGGGATATCTTATTTAGATGTTTAAATGAGATAGGTTTTTAATATAATTCCATTGACTGTATACGTGATTTCATTACTCTTGTGCCTTGGCCAAAGTAACATAAGTTATTGTTATTTCCCTAACACCTGGATAGGGGGAAAGATTATAGACCTAGTATAAAACCGTTTAGTGCCTTTTATTGGATGATATTAACACTCTTGGTAGTCACTAATGGTAATAGGAACTTAAACCAACCTGAAAGCCAAGAGTCGAATAAGGTATAAAATTAGGTTTGCCCTTGATGGGACTTAATCGAATTAGATCCCTGACTAATGTGAACAATAAAACCACTCACCCTTATAAATAACAAAGTTAATTAGCAGCACAATAAATTACTTAGCATTGTCCTCAAGCATCTTCTCTATTGAATTAATTTTATTCACTAAGTTGTTTATTTTCATTCTTATTAGTTGATAATCCTTTTTACTTAGTTTAATTGCATTTACTTTTATTTTTTCATTAGTTATACATTAGAAAAACCAAACAAATAATTACAATTTATATTTCTATTTTGTTACTCGAATTACATACTTTACGCATTTACATTACTTTGAAAACCTTTAATCGCGCTTCATCCCTGCCGATGAATACCCTAACTATCTTTTCTTGCTAACCTACGATCCGTACTCTGCAGAGTCGATTACCACATTGGTTGTACTTTATTTTTTTAATGGGAACAACAATGGTCAAGATGGCGCCGCTGCCGGGGATGACTGTTTAAGATTTTTGTGATTTTGTTGTAGTTTAGAAGTGTCTAGTTTGTTTTTGTTTTATTTTGTTTTTGGAATTTTTTTTCTTATCAGGTTTACAAGTATTGGTTTATGCACTCGTACCACAAAAAGCTATTCCGATTTCAAAGAAAGAAAGAAAGAGAAAGAAAGAGAAAGAAAAGCACAATTATTAATGGCTAACATTAACCAATCGTCTGGTTATGAAGCCAATATATTTCAAGTGAACCAACCTATAGGAGATAATCCTCTTGATGGGATCCTGAATAATATTCCCCAAGGAGCGAATTTGAATGTATCCAATTATCCAAATGTACCTCATTAACAAATGCAAGGCATCCCTGAGCCAGGAGTGCCTTTTCGTGTTCAGTCTTTGGGGATTCGTCCTCCAGTTATTCAAGCCACACGTTTAAGCCCGACATAGGTATGATAAATAAATTCCTAAGCTATGGAATTACAGTGGAGATGCTCACCAGGATCTAGTTAGCGCTATACAAAAGTTCATGCAAATATGTGACACTTATATTACTTAGGGCGTTACATGAGAGTAGATGTATTATTTCATGTTCCAGATTATCTTATCGGAGGCGCTGGTGAATGGCTAGACAGACAACTATTTGAGACGATCGTTGATTGGGATTCACTCTAAGATTTTTTTTGAAAGAATCTATCCACAGAGTATAAGGATGATAGACCAGGTTGCTTGCCAATTTCGTAAAAGATGACGATGAGACTTTAAGGGAGACATGGATCAGATTTTAACAACAATTGACAAATTTCCCTCTTCATAGGTATACACCTCCACTGCAACTCTCGATGTTTTAGAAAAGGTTAGATGGTAGTTCAAGATTAAGAGTGGATAATCTTGGTGGTGGTGGTTTCGTTTCTTTGGATCTCGTTCAGGCCCCGAAAGCAATGCAGAAGATCATAGATACAGAAAGAAGTTGGCCTGTACCGCGAGCGCATAGATGTGTTTTACATGTTGCTAATGATACCACGCTAGAAGCTAAATTTTCCACATTGAAAAATCAAATGATGCAATTATCTATGGTCGTGAAAGAGGGCTTCCAAAACAAGCAAAAAGAAGTAAAAGTTCCTCAAAAAACCTTTGGATGTTCAAATTGTGGTGCTAGCGACCATGCTTTATAAGAGTGACAAGGTAATCCTGAATCTGTTACGTTTATATCTAGTTGAGGTAACCACTATGCAGGTGGGCATGCATACATGCAACCAAATCGCAACCATAATTATCAACAAAGAAGGTAGCCATAGAAGGTAGCCATAGAAAAGAGATAAAGTCGAAGGCCAAGTGAATGCATATGAGAGAGGTTGTAATGCAATTACACATTGTAGATCATAAACATAAGTATTAATCCCTTAAATAATTTTGTAAAGAACTTAGGTTGAAGGTTTAAACTTAAAACTTTATATTTAATTTCATTGTATTGGAACGTAAGATTCAAATTATAATAATACATTACATACATATGTTTTAAAGATATCATCATTTTCTAAATGTTGTATGTTTTATTATCTTTGACCTTTATATATATGAAAAAATTAAAACATGTGATAAAATATATAATTAATAATAAATATATATATATATATATATATATATATATATATATATATATATATATATATATATATATATATAAGACACACATATATGAAGTGTATATAGGGAGGAAATAAATTATGCAATTAAATGTTTGTGAATATATTTTGGTAAACTATTTATACTTAATATATAAACTTAATTACAATTACATAATGAAGAATATATTAAATTAATTAAAAATTATATACATATTTGAAAAAGTCCTTATTAAATATATTTTGAATAAATAAATAAAGTAAAATTACATAAAAAATAGAAAAATATACTAAATCTATTTTATGAAAATTACCAAGCTAAGCAGATATATATATATACAAATTTTATTACCATCACAATTATTTTCTATTTGTATTTCATTTCCTTCTCATTCCACCCTCACCTTTGTCTAATTTATCATATCATCCGTCAGTTATTAGACAAGATGATATTAAAGATCAATAAATCTTGGTGGTGGCAACTATCTTCTATATCGGTTGTTGTCTACGAAGATGAAGCAGACTTTAACTTTTACGGAATCCTACTTCTCTTAAATGAAACAAATTATTTGGATAGGATACTCTTCCTCGTATGTCTGTCTCGTGTGTTATTTAGCTGAATATAATTTTTGTCTTTTCAGTTATCGATGAAAACATATATAGATGTATAATATTTTATGTTTTCAGAAGTATAAATGACTATTTAAAATAAACTATCTTGTCATCTAAAATTCTTAGCTTAAGCAACAATTTATATTCCAACCATCCGTATATTAGTTTATGTTTTTCCATGTCTATGTATTCTTCCACTATTTTGGTTTCACTGGATTCTCTAATAAATTAATGCAAATATGGAAAAAGTGAAGATAGTTGTGAATTACTTATAATATAGACCTTGAAGATATCCATATTCTTCTTCAAATATATAATGGTCATTGTAAATATAAGAATTATATGATGTTATTAGAGTTATTATTCTTTTCTTATTCAAAAGTAAACAAAACATATTCACTAATAAAGTTTTATCCCGCTAAGGGTTAGCATATCAAGAATTAAAGAATAATACGATATATGAAATCATGTTACTTGATCCTTCTCCTTTAATCTTTTTTTTTGTCAATAAAATTATCTCATAAATGTCTATTACATGCCAAATATACATTACTAATATGTTCATAAAATTCAACTAGAGACTTAGTAGGGCATGTTGAGATATCTAGATTGAGCGTCGTGCATTTAGCTAGCACATCTGCCACGTTATTAAATTTCCTTCTTATGTGAACAACTTTCCAGTCAGGGAATCTTCCGATCCATCTCCATGCTTCTGAGATCATGGGCCGGATCCTCCAATCGATTCCTCTCAGTTTATTAATACCGTGAATCACCTCAAATGAGAACCTGTACTAGAGATGGATTTTATATTTGGTTATGATTATATGAAATTTTCTTTTTATGTATTTCTAAATAGTCAATTTATTAATTGCTAGTTACTTAGTAAAACCCAATAAATAGTTTTAAATAGGGTGTGAATAAGACAAATCCAAAATAATTAATCTAACTTAAATCAATTCTTTGATTTCCGTTACATATTCAATCATTTAGGATTTTAGATAGACTATATAGTGTTGCACAAAAGGTGTGATACCAGAGTGATTGCAGTCGATCGAATTCTTATATATATACACAATGATGGAACACTAGCAAAAGACCTAATAAAACAATTCAACAAGTACTATGCCTTCAAAATTATACACTTAAAGTTAAAAAAAATATAAAGTTAATAACTCAAACATATTTATGCAAAAAAAAAGTAGAAACTTAAGTATGAGAACACAAATAATGATTTTATGGTGATTTGAATTTTATAGGCTTAGTCCATCGTTTTAGATGTATGCACACTTATATTGCACAAACTACAAATTGCAAATAATGTATTTCATGTAATTCTTAATACGTATATTGCACAAACTACAAAGTGAGTATAGGTTAGTCAAACCTAGGTGTTGCAAATTGTATTGATGTAAAATAAATCCTAAATTACTTGACAACAACTAAGTATGCCATTTTCATTAATCGAAAGGTATAACTAATCATATTATCTGTTTGACAAATATGATGGAAAGTATTAATTTGGAATATTTTCACTTTCAATGACGACACTATATTCAAACGAATTTTGGACATGCAATATTTATATTTTGCATCTCGAAAGTAGAATACATTATGACACATAGTGCAACGTTGGAAACTGTTTGGATCAAAAAGTTTTTGATGGAAATTAGAGTGGTTCTATTCATCAATTTTCCAATTACAATATTTTGCGAAAAAATGGAGATATTACATAAGTTACGAAATCCATGTTTCACCCAACGTCCAAACACAATGAAAGAAAATTCCATATTTGTAAATAGATTGCTGGTAAAAAATATATAATTGCATATAGATTCGATCATATATGGATATGATTTTGTATTATCATAAAAAAATTATTATACACATCTAATATTTACATCCAATTTTATGTAGTTAATTGATGTAAAAAATGTCAAAATTTCCAAATCATAATATTTTTATTTAATTCAATGTGTCTATCTTTCTAAAAAAAGTAGTAAAAAATTTCCATTTTGGATAAAAATATATTTTTATATTTTTTAACATAGAGTATAAAAATAATATATGAAAATTAGTGTCTTTTACATTATGAGCTATAACCTTTTACGTTGTGAATGGTTGTTTAGTAATTATGGTGTCAAAAATATTTCTTAGTTTGTATGAAAAAAAAAAGTAAACACATAAAAATGGATGACAGAGTAGTTTGTTTTAGAAATGTATATCTCTATTTAAGTGTGGTAGTTCACGTCAAAAAGTCAAAGTTAAAGATATTTAAAATGATCCCATAAAGTTCAACTTTTAATATACAACCTTAATTTGTTATTTTAAAATTATCAATAATGAATAAAAACAAGGTCAATTGAAAATTCGCCAAATAAATCTAATATGGAAGTCCCTATATAAAATAGTGATATATAACGAATAAAAAATAATCATAAATATTTTAATTTTTGAGATCGTTACTGAAAACTATTTTCTATGTACTTCCCATCTAAGCAATTTATATTTATAAGTTCATGATGAATATGACAATCTCAAGAAAAAGATTTTTCTTGTGCATTAGTGTGCTGTTATTATTTTTAATGTTCGAGGAAGTTACAAATGCGACAAAATATATTTAATACCCTCCTAAAGCGCATGAACCATCACGTAAAGAAGGTAGCCAT
This sequence comes from Nemophila menziesii, assembly GCA_029959085.1. Taxonomy (NCBI): domain Eukaryota; kingdom Viridiplantae; phylum Streptophyta; class Magnoliopsida; order Boraginales; family Hydrophyllaceae; genus Nemophila; species Nemophila menziesii. The sequence goes on along the minus strand of JARWIR010000036.1, from coordinate 1,362,118 downwards.
AGAAGAGTAAATGAAGTCGAAGGCCAAGCATATGCATATGAGAGAGGTTGTAATGCAATTACGCATTGTCGATCATAAACATAAGTATTAATCCCTTAAATAATTTTGTAAAGCACTAACGTCAAATGTTTAAGCTTACAATGTTATATGTAATTTCATTGTATTGGCACGTAAGATTCAAATAATAATAACAATACATTATATGTTTTATAGATATCATCATTTTTCTAAATGTTTTATGTTTATTATCTTAGACTTTAAAATATATGAAAAATTAAAACATGTGATAAAATATATAATAAATAAATAATATATATAAGACACATACATATGAAGTTTATATAGTTAGGACAGAAACTATGCAATTAAATGTTTTTGTGAATATATTTTGATCAAATATTTATATTTAGGATAAATAAATTTAATTACAATACATAATTAAAAATATATTAAATTAAATTAAAAATTATATACACACTTGAAAAAGTCCTTACTAAATCTATTTTATAAAAATTACCAAGCTAAGCATATATATATATATATATATATATATATATATATATATATATACCCATCCACTAGTTAATAGACAAGATGATATTCATGATCAACAAATCTTGGTGGTGGCAACTATCTTCTATGTCAACTGTCTTCTACGAAGATGAAGCAGAACCTTAACTTTTACCGAATTCTACTTCTCTTAAATAAAAACAATTATTTGGATACGATACTCTTCCTCGTGTGTCCGTCTCTTGCGTTATTTGGCTGAATATAATCTTTGTCTTTTTAGTTATCGATGAAAACAGATATAAATGTATAATATTTTGAGTGTTTAAAAGTATAAATGATTATTTGAAATAAACTATCTTTTCATCTAACATTCTTAGATTAAAAAAATTTATATTCCAACCATCCCTATATTTGTTTATGTTTTGACTCGTCTCTGTATTCGTCCTCCATTTTTGTTTAACTAGATTCTCTTATAAATTAATCAAAGATAGAAAACGTGAAGATAGTTGTGAATTACTTAAAATTTAAACCTTGAATATATCCCTATTTTTCTTCGCATATATAATACTCATTGTAAAGATAAGAATTATATGATGTTATTAGAATTATAATTATGTTCTTATTCAGAAGTAAATAAAATATATTCACCAATAAAGTTGTATATAGCTAAGAGTTAGAAAATCAAGAATTAAAGAATCATATGATATATGAAATTATGTTACTCCATCCTTCTCCATTAATCTCTAATGAGAACATGTACTAGAGATGTATTTATATTTGGTCATGATTATATGAAATTTTCTTTTTATGTATTTCATAATAGTTGATTTAGTAATTGCTAGTTACTTACTAAAACCCGATAAATAGTCTTAAATAGGGTGTGAATAAGACAAATGCAAAATAATTAATTTAACTCAAATCGATTCTTTGATTTTCTTTACATATTCAATCATTTAGGATTTTAGATAGACATTATTGTGTTACACAAAAGGTGTGAAACCAGAGTGATTACGCTCGATCAAACTCTTATATATACACACAATGATGGAACTCTACCTAATAAAACCATTCAACAATTACCATGCCTGCAAAATTATTCAGTTAAAGTTAAAATACAATATAAAGGCAATAACTCAAACATATTTATGTAAAAAAAAAAAAAATTTAAGTGAGAGAATACAACTAATGATTTTATGTTGGTTTGAATTTTATAGGCTTAGTCCATTACATAAGGTGTATGCACATTTAGAATTTCAAACTCCACCACTAGAACTCCGTGTGTCACTTGAAGGCGAGGGAGTTTTTTTTACAATCTCTTCGAAATCACCTTCGAAAGAAAACTCGTAGTGTTATTACGTACACTAGTAAACAAAGTAGACAATCTCCTTTTAGAATATAACAAACACTTTACATGTATTTGAAGTTTTCACATGTATATAGACATGCAAACACAAGTAGATTGAATCTCTTCACGATATACCACTTTACAATATGTAAAGACACAAACCTTCGAGCCTACATCACACAACCTACTACCACTCTTGTCAATTCTATGAAAGATCATATTTCTTCACTGGACATGGAGTAAAAACTAGGTTATATGTTTAATCCTGATCTACCTTTCGTAGCCTCTCTGGTTCTCAATAAATAGATACAAAAGTATTTGAATGGCTAAAAGATACAAATAAATATCGATAAATCTATAATGAAATTTCTTTAGGAGAATCTTGAAAGATATCTATATAAAGGTTTAAAATTTGATGTTTAGAAAGCCACTTTTGGAAATTCTTAGTGTATTTATTTAAAGAAAAACCTTCCTAAAAGATTTGACCATGTTTCATCATCTAGTTGGCAGATTTATTATTTTTTAATGTGTGGAATATTCATGTTAGTCAACTAGTGACATGGCTCTAATGACTCTAGACAAATAATATACTATACCTCTATTTATCTCTTTTCTTGTTGTTATATCATACGATACCTATTTTATTCTTCTATGTATATCCATTTGGAGTCAATTTTTACATCTGACGATAAAGCGTATTTGATATCAGAAATCTCCTCTTCAGTTGTCTAGTCTTTAGTTTCATTGGCTTTCATCTAAAGTAATTATGCAGTTTGTGTTTTTCAGATTTTGAGGTCCACTCTTCTTCTTTTCTTATCCTTCATTCTCAAATGGCTTGAAGCAGTTCGCCTCTCTTCCCAGTGCAGACCTTATCTGCTTCTCTTCTCAACTTCTGTTTCCAACATCTTTAGGAGGTCCACTATATTCTCTCTTTAGAGGTTTAGATCTATTTTTTTCTTTGTCAATTTCAGCTATCCACTTTAGAATTTTTTTTATCTTTTTCCTCGGGGGTCCGACGACGTTGCTTTAGTATCTACTCCCTCTTCTTTATGCTTTCTTGAACCTTCAAATGATATACCAATTTGAAAATTTTCTGTATGATCGAACACCAGATGCTTTGTGTTGTGACCAAGTCATTAGTCTAAATATAATATTTAGGTTAAAATCCTTCTCCAATTTTATGATAACAAAACAATGCACAAACTATTAAATTAGATTGGGTGTGAATAAGACCAATGTAAAATTATAAATCCAACTCAAATATGAATTTTTGGTTCTATTTCAAAATCCAATCATTTAGGATTTTAGGTATATTGGATATATTTACACAAGAGGTGTTATACAAGATCAAAAACACATAACCAAACTCTTAATATATATACAAAATGATGGAATACTAGAAAAAATCTGAAGAAAAAATGTATGCATTCAAAATGGTATTCCTAAAGATAAAATAATGCAATATATCAATGATGTCTCCCCATTTGTGATGATTTAATTTTAGTTGGAGACATCCTTTTAGGTGTATTTTTTAGGATATAGGTCGATTTTCTCATGATTTAGTACACTTTCCTATTTCTTGTTTTGATTTAATTATTTATTATTTTTGGAGCATATCGGGTTTAATTGTTTGTTAATTGTGAAACTTTAAAGATATATGGTAATTAATTAGATGCCAAGTTAATTCTAAGAGATAAGGGAAAGAAGATAAACATGGAAATTAGAGATAATTGAAAGAAATATGGAAAAGGAAAAGATAAAGTTGTCATATAAATCTGAAAGTTATCATAACTCAAGATTGGCTAGATATTTAGAAGTACGGTCTAAATAAAAGTTATAGAGCTTTCTGAAAGATCAATTTCGACTATTGGAACGCGTCAAACAGATAAGTATTGAAGGAGTTACGGCAAAAAAAATACAGCACCCGAATCTTACCTTTTCTATATTTTAGGGTTCAGATTTGAGTTGGGCTAGAGTCCAAGTTACTTGTCTTCCACTCCAAGAAAACGTTTTTGGGTTTCCTATACCCTATAAATACACCCTTTAATTAGAAAAAACATATCCTTGGAAAACCTTAAGCTAGGAAGAAGCTTACAACACAAGAAGAGAAGTCTGGAAGGAGTTGAACATCATATCATGTCTTCATCCTTCAAATTTGTAATTCTTTTCTTTTCTTTCATTAGTATGAACTAAATAATTTTATCTTGAGATATAGCATATATGTATGAACCCTAGTTCTTATCTATCTAATTTGGGATACTATCGTGTTTAATATAAATTCATGTTTTATTCTCTGTTTATGTGTTTTGATTTATTGTCTGTTTTCCTTGTGCTGCGCAACGTATAGGATTACCTTAATAATAGTTAGATGTTCGCCCAGAAGGGGTGTTTAACTATTGAAACACCACATAACGTCTAGATTAAGGATTTGGTCCTGACAACACCATCCTAACTAGTTAGTCATTAGGGTTTGTTTTAATCACCATATCACCAATTGAAGGAAAAGTTGGCTTAGGAACCTAGTGGCGTAGGACAACCATATTTTAAACTACCTCGTGGTTGTACCGTAGCCTACTTATTCACTCTGCGGGTGTAGGTAGGAATTTAGAATCCTTATTATTGCAATACTACATGATTCACCCTTACATGTTTAGAGTACATAAGACTAGTGGGATTACTTGCTAATTTCTTGAGCTAAACTCTCATACTATCTGTTCTTTGCTTATTTAATTTACTGTCTTTAAATTACTAGTTTAATTTTGTATTTACAAAACCAAATAAAAATCTATTTGCCTTTTCTTTATACTTGGTGTTATCTAATCTAGATTTTATATTTGCACTTGATAATTTGCATAAGTTTTCTACCATTCGTAGTCTCTGGGGAACGAATCTTATTATCAGTAAAACTTGCATATGTCCTGTATACTTGCAGAACCGTGCTCAGCCTAGGGTGTTCATTTACACTTATGTTATCCATTATTTTATCATACTGTTAGCCTCACCTTGTTTTTATTCCCGTTTTAATATTCGACAAATCATCATTTAAACTAAAATTCATTTTGGTATCACTTAAAGATGTTTTCCAAAACCCCTCATTAGATTAGTTGTGTTTACTTTCTTGTATTTAGCTTGATATTCAAAAGAGCAGCTACGCGGTACACCGGACGAATCACGCGGTACACCGCAGAGTCACGGACCAGAAGCGCGGTGCACAGGATAGCCCGTCAGTATGCTCATAAAAGTTGCACGGTACACCGGACCTAGGCGCGGTACACCGGACCAAGGCACGGACTAGGGTTGCGGTACATAAGAGAGTCCGACCAGTAAGCTCGAAGTTAAGACAAACAGCTCCGCGGTGCACCGGACCATATACGCGGTACACCGCACAAGAGGGTTTTCTGCACTATTACAAGAGGACAAAGCTTATATCCGTTGGAGATAAAATAGATCCGTTAGATAGAAGCCTTATGACCGTTGGACCATATTTTCAGCTATAAAATGGAGTTCATTCAAGACACAACTCAAGCCTTCCATCTACCAATCTTAAGAGCAATTAATTCTATCATTCAAGGAGGTTTCAAAGGAGCATTCAAGTCATATTTATTGTGAAGCTAATTAGTTCTTATCTACTCATTTAGGAGTTTAGTTACAAAGCTTTTATAAGCACCCCTAAACACTTTTCCCTTTCCTCTTAGTTCTTGTAATAGATTAAGAGAGTAGTGTGAGCATAGGTTTATGCTTGGTTCCTTGTGTTGGTGATAACACAAGTGTATTTCCTTCAAAGGGTTTTTGAAGTGGTTGTAAGGGTTTGTATCTCACCCGGTTAAGAGTTACGAAGATTAGTTGAGAATCTTGCAAATCCTAAGGAGGCTTCCTTAGGTAGTGGATGTAGGGAAACCGAACCACTATACATCCTTGTGTATCGTATTCTATCTCTACACTCTTTATATTTCCGCACTCTATATGCTTGATAAAATGCCTACTTGAATAGTTTGATATTATTGTCTATTAGGATTATCTAGTTTTATACTATTTAGTTTGCTAATACAATAGGATTCAAATTAGCTTTTAATTTTATTTACTTGTAATAAAATTAGCCGATTAATTTCTATTGTCCTATTCAACCCCCCTTCTAGGACGCATATAGTATATCAATTGGTATCAGAGCCTAGCTCTATTGTACTTAATCGTTTCTAGAGTTAATACGATATGGATTCTAATCAACCGGAAGGTTCATGTTCTACTAGACCTCCGCTTTTTGTAGGAAAAGACTACTTTGGATGGAAGAAGAAAATGGAGATTCATGTGAAAGGAATTGATTACTTCTTATGGCTTGCTATCAAGAAAGGTCCTTATATTCCTTATGTTACGGGTAGTACTACGGAGGTGAAAAATGAAGATGATTACAATGATCAAGACATAGCTAAACTCACCAAAAACAACAAAGCTATGAACATTCTCATTAATGGATTAAGTGTCACGGAATACGCTAGAGTTAGTGAATGTAATTCCGCTCATGAAATGTGGCAACTCTTGGAGCTATCATATCAAGGAACGGAAGATATTAAAGAAACTAAGATTGGTCTCTTTATCACTAAGTATGAGCTTTTTTGTATGGAGCCCGATGAAGCCTTGAATGCTATGCATCAAAGATTTTCTAACATTGTTAACACTTTGAAGACTCTTGGTCAAGAATACACCAACAAGGAACAATGCCGAAAAATCTTATTTGCTCTTCCAAGGAAATACAAGACAAAGATCAACTCTATAAGGGATACTAAAGATCTTTCAAAAATGACGGTTCATGAACTCATTTGCAACCTCATGACGGAAGAGCTTGTGCTTGAAGAAGAAAAGATAAGAGATGATGAGGAGAAAAAGATTAAGAAATCTATTGCTTTCCATGCCATGAGTACCAAGTTGAAAGAACGAAAAGAAAGGAAGTTCTTCCTCACCTTACAAGAAGAATGATAGAGCTATCAAACAAGATGAACCCACTTGCTATCATTGCAAGAAAGTTGGTCACATCAAAACTTATTGTCCTCTTCTTCAAAAGGAAAAACCTAAGAGAGCAATGCATGCTAATATCACTTGGGATACTCAAAATTCGGAGGAAGAAGAAAGTGACAATGAAAATGTCAATCTTGTTGCTTTTATGGGAAAACTTGAGAATGATGAAGATGCTTCTTCGGATGATGATACCGGTACTACTCACTTTGCCTTTATGGCAAATCATGATGAGGTAACTCCTAAATCTAAACTCTCTTTAACTAATGATGATGCTAGTGAACAAGATATTCATGAGGCATTTGATTCTCTTTATAATGATTTTTTAAATTCTATTGAAACAAACAAAGTTTTAACAAAAGATTTAGAATTTGAGAAAAATAGAACTAAAGAGGTTTTGAAAGCTTTGGAAGATTGTCAAAATCTTTGTGATGAATGTATAGATGAAAATGAAAAACTTCATCTTATTGAGAAAAATCTTTTGGAAGAAAAAGCTTTATTAGAGAAAAAGATTATTGATCAAAATGCTATTATTTTAAAATTTACTAGTGGGCAAGAAAACTTGGATTTGATTTTAGGTTCTCAAAGAATGGCTTGTGAAAAAAGTGGTGTTGGATATGATCCATTCACTCACCAAAAACCTTTGAAAAATGTCTTTGTAAAATCAAAAATTTCAAATGCAATTCCATCCTCTTCAAAATCTTCTATCACTTGCACCTATTGTGAAAAACTTGGTCATGATGCATCTCATTGTTACTATCGTAAATTATTGGATTTGGGATCTCTTGTGCCAATTTGGAAAAGGCCTACATGGGTCTTAAAAAGGAAATCCACTAACCCTCATGGACCCAATCCAAATTGGGTACCTAAAGCTTAAATTATTTTTTGTATGTAGGGATTGAGCATCAAGAAGCAAAATATATGGCTACTTGATAGTGGATGCTCAAGACACATGACCGGAAATCCATCATTATTTACAAATTTATATAAAACAAAAGGTGATAGAGTTACTTTTGCCGACAACACTAAGAAACGCGTTTTGGGTAAAGGTAACATTGGTAATATGAACTCTTTACTTATCTCTAATGTGTTACTTGTTGAGGGTCTCTCTTTTAACTTGCTTAGTATAAGTCAACTTTGTGATGTTGGTTTTAGTGTAAAATTTGAAGCATCTAGATGTGTTGTTTTCAAAAATGATGAGTTAGATACTATGTTTATTGCAAAAAGATCGGATAATGTTTTTGTTGTTGATCTTGAGAGTCTTATGTGTAAACATATTAAATGCTTATCCGTGGTAAATGATAGTTGGCTTTGGCATAGACGTTTAGGACATGCTAGCATGGATTTAATTTCAAAATTATCTAGAAAAAATCTTGTTGTTGGTTTGCCTATTTACAAATTTGATAAAGATAAATTATGTGATGCATGTCAACTTGGTAAACAACATCGTTCATCTTTTAAATCCATTAATAAGGTCATCACCATTAGGCCACTTCAATTATTGCATATGGACCTTTTTGGTCCCGTTGATGTCACTAGTCTAGGAGGATCTAGATATGTCTTTGTTGTTGTTGATGATTACACTAGATTCACATGGGTGATGTTCCTTGCTTTGAAAAGTGATGCCTTCAATGAATTTGCAAAACTTTGTAGAAAGGTGCAAAATGAGAAAGGCTACTCTATTACATGCATTCGTAGTGATAATGGTAGTGAATATGTGAATTCTCCTTTTGTGCATTTTTGTGATGAAATTGGGATTGAGCATAACTTTTCGGCCCCTAGAACTCCCCAACAAAATGGGGTAGTGGAAAGGAAAAACCGAACTCTACAAGAAATGGCTAGAACAATGCTAAAAGAACATAGCTTGCCTACATACTTTTGGGGTGAAGCCGTTCATACGGCTTGTTATGTGTTAAATAGAGTTCTAATTAGACCCCTTATTAAGAAAACCCCTTATGAGCTTTGGAATGGTAGACCACCAACCATTGCTTATTTTCGTGTTTTTGGGTGCAAATGTTTTATCTTAAACACTAGGGACTATTTGGGAAAATTTGATGCTAAATCGGATGAAGGTATTTTTCTTGGTTATTCCACTAAGGGAAAAGCCTATCGCATTTTCAACAAACGTACTCGTACTATTGAGGAATCTATGCATGTTGCCTTTGATGAGACTAATCCTTTTAATATCAAGAAAGTAGTAGATGTTGAATTACATCAAGATGCTCCACAAGATAAATCCTTAGAATCTCCTACTCAAGAAGTAAAGTCTCATGATGAATCTCCTAAGGAAAATGATCAAATGCAAAATGAAGCTAGTACGGATTTACCAAAGTGTTGCAAACATATCAAAGATCACCCAAGTGATTTAATTCTAGGTGATCCAAAAGAAGGTGTTACCACTCGCTCTCGTATTATTGCTCTATGTGCTCATCAAGCGTTCTTATCTCAAATTGAGCCCAAGAATATTAAAGAAGCATTGTTGGATGATCATTGGATTAACGCTATGCATGAGGAATTAAATCAATTTGAGCGTAGTAAAGTTTGGACATTAATGGAGAAACCAATTGGCCCTACTATCATTGGCACTAAGTGGATATTTCGCAACAAGCTAGATGACACCGGTATAATCACTAGAAATAAAGCAAGGTTAGTTGCTCAAGGATACAATCAAGAAGAAGGTATTGATTTCGATGAAACTTTTGCTCCCGTTGCTAGACTTGAATCTATTCGTATGCTACTTGCTTTTGCTTGTTATATGAATTTTAAACTTTACCAAATGGATGTCAAAAGTGCTTTTTTAAATGGTTTTATAGACGAGGAAGTTTTTGTTAAACAACCTCCGGGTTTTGAGGATCCAAAATTTCCAAATCATGTTTTTAAACTTTCAAAGGCTTTATATGGTTTAAAACAAGCACCTCGTGCTTGGTATGAACGATTAAGCAAATTTTTATTAGATGATGGTTTTAAAAGAGGTAAAATTGACTCCACTTTATTTATAAAAAGGTCTTCAAAAGATATCCTTCTTGTTCAAATTTATGTGGATGATATTATATTTGGTGCTACTAATGAAAATCTTTGTGAGAATTTTTCTAAAAGCATGCATAAGGAATTTGAGATGAGCATGATGGGAGAATTAAATTACTTTCTTGGACTTCAAATCAAGCAAATGAAGGATGGTATCTTTGTCAATCAAGCCAAATACACAAAAGAATTGATCAAAAAATTTGGACTTGAAGATGCAAAGGAAATTGGAACCCCAATGAGCACATCCACAAAATTAGACAAAGATGAAGATGGTAAGGATGTTGATGAGAAACTATATCGAGGTATGATTGGTAGCTTACTTTATTTAACCGCTTCTAGACCCGATATTATGTTCCCCGTGTGTCTTTGTGCTAGATTTCAATCTTCTCCTAAAGAAACCCATCTTAGTGCCGTTAAGCGTATTTTTAGGTATTTGAAAGGAACCCTTAGTCTAGGACTTTGGTACCCAAGATTTACCTCTTTTGAACTAATAGGTTATTCGGATGCCGATTATGCCGGTTGTAGACTTGATAGGAAGAGTACTAGTGGTAGTTGCCAATTCTTAGGTCAATCCCTTGTTTCTTGGTCTAGTAGAAAACAAAATAGTGTTGCTTTATCCACGGCCGAAGCCGAATATGTTGCGGCCGGAAGTTGTGTGACTCAAATTCTTTGGATGAAACAAACCTTACTAGATTTTGGCCTAGAGTATGATCGTGTTCCCATTCGTTGTGATAACACTAGTGCTATCAATCTTACCAAAAATCCCATTCAACACTCTAGAACGAAACACATAGAAATCCGCCATCATTTTATCCGTGATCACACTCAAAAAGGGGATATTTTACTTGAATTTGTTACCTCCGAAAATCAATTAGCCGATATCTTTACTAAACCTCTACCCCAAGATCTTTTTGAGAAAATTCGTTGTGAAATTGGCATGCAAATTCTCTAACCTTTCTTTCATGCCATTAGTGTTTAGTACCTTTTGTGTATATAATCTTGTTGCTAATATTATCTTGATGTTTTAGGGTCCTTGAAGCTTCTAATTGTTATCCATTTATTCCTTTGGTCCTTGTTTTTTACTCAAAATGTGTTTTGACCCCTTAAAATTTTCAAAATCGTATCATTTGTTCTTTTTGTTGTTGACAAAGGGGGAGAAATTTTAGTTAAACTTTTTCAAATGCATTTTGTGAGGGGGAGTTTTTATAAAAACTCTAGTGATTAGGTTGAGGGGGAGTTTTTAAACAAAACTAAATCTTAGGCATCTTCAAAAGTTTATGATTTGTCAAACATCAAAAAGGGGGAGATTGGTAGCCTCACCTTGTTTTTATTCCCGTTTTAATATTCGACAAATCATCATTTAAACTAAAATTCATTTTGGTATCACTTAAAGATGTTTTCCAAAACCCCTCATTAGATTAGTTGTGTTTACTTCCTTGTATTTAGCTTGATATTCAAAAGAGCAGCTACGCGGTACACCGGACGAATCACGCGGTACACCGCAGAGTCACGGACCAGAAGCGCGGTGCACAGGATAGCCCGTCAGTATGCTCATAAAAGTTGCACGGTACACCGGACCTAGGCGCGGTACACCGGACCAAGGCACGGACTAGGGTTGCGGTACATAAGAGAGTCCGACCAGTAAGCTCGAAGTTAAGACAAACAGCTCCGCGGTGCACCGGACCATATACGCGGTACACCGCACAAGAGGGTTTTCTGCACTATTACAAGAGGACAAAGCTTATATCCGTTGGAGATAAAATAGATCCGTTAGATAGAAGTCTTATGACCGTTGGACCATATTTTCAGCTATAAAATGGAGTTCATTCAAGACACAACTCAAGCCTTCCATCTACCAATCTTAAGAGCAATTAATTCTATCATTCAAGGAGGTTTCAAAGGAGCATTCAAGTCATATTTATTGTGAAGCTAATTAGTTCTTATCTACTCATTTAGGAGTTTAGTTACAAAGCTTTTATAAGCACCCCTAAACACTTTTCCCTTTCCTCTTAGTTCTTGTAATAGATTAAGAGAGTAGTGTGAGCATAGGTTTATGCTTGGTTCCTTGTGTTGGTGATAACACAAGTGTATTTCCTTCAAAGGGTTTTTGAAGTGGTTGTAAGGGTTTGTATCTCACCCGGTTAAGAGTTACGAAGATTAGTTGAGAATCTTGCAAATCCTAAGGAGGCTTCCTTAGGTAGTGGATGTAGGGAAACCGAACCACTATACATCGTTGTGTATCGTATTCTATCTCTACACTCTTTATATTTCCGCACTCTATATGCTTGATAAAATGCCTACTTGAATAGTTTGATATTATTGTCTATTAGGATTATCTAGTTTTATACTATTTAGTTTGCTAATACAATAGGATTCAAATTAGCTTTTAATTTTATTTACTTGTAATAAAATTAGCCGATTAATTTCTATTGTCCTATTCAACCCCCCTTCTAGGACGCATATAGTATATCACATACCTTAGGCGACACCAAGTTTTTGACGCCGCTGTCGGGGACTACATCGTTAGTCATTGTGCATTTATTTAGTGCTTTTATTCCAGTTAGTTCTCTTTTACGCTTTTCTTTTTAGTTTTGTCTTTACATGTTTTCACAGATGGCGAGCCCAGGGTGACTTGATCTCCCCATTACATTCAGAGTGCAACCGAGAGGAATCCGCACTCCAGAAATCCAAGCTGCTAAATTTAGACAAGTTCCAGGCCTGATAACGCAATTTGCGAATCATGGACAATTTAGCGGTGCTGCACAACAAGATCCGGTCTGGTATGTTCAGAAATTTATGCAGATCTATGACGCTTATATCATTAAAGGTGTTACAAAGGAGCAGATGTACTACATTCTGTTCCAGTTCTTTTTGATCGGAGGTGCAAGCGATTGGTATGATACCCAATACCCTGATGTTATTCAAGATTGGGACAAGCTTCAGTCCGAATTCCTAGACCGATTCTATTTGGTTAGTAGAAGATTAAAAGATATGTTGGAGCTTGAACAATTTATGCAGGAAGACAGAAAAAGTGTTGGTGAAGCATGGTTACGTTTTAATGAGAAGAAGGAGAGATGACCATTCCATGTATCATCGCCAGAATATTCATTAACCATGTTCTATGGAGGACTCAATAACGAGTCCAGAAGAAGAGCGGATTTGTCAGTAGATAAAGGTTTCGTATTATTAGATCCTGAAGAAGCTGAAACTGTTATGGAGAAAGTTCTCGAGACCGAGAGAAGTTGGCCATTTGAAAAAGAAAAAAAAGAAAAGACCTTAGAATCTCTAAGGCTCAAAGAGTCAAACCAACAACTCAAGAAATTACGAGTACAAGTGCAAACAATAGCTCAGGTGAATCTAGTACATACTTTACCTTCATGTCTAGGTTGTGGAGCAAGAAACCATTCGTGGGAGAATTGTATGAACAATCTAGCTTTGATTTCCTTCGTATCTCATCAAAAAACCATTATCTTAATGGTTATCATCATCCTTAAGGAAATTACGCTAATTATTAGTCCCCACATAATCGAAATCGGGTCGGAAATCAAGAGACTTATTATCAATCTCGACCTCAATCTTACTATCCACCAAAACCTATCTATCAAAAAGTGCCATTTTATTGAGAAGCTTATCAAGAACCACCTCAATATTCAATGCAACAAGCTACACAAAAGCAACCTTCGAGTTTGGATTCAAGTATGGCTGCAATGATGAAACTAGTTGAAGAAAATATGAAGATGAGCCAGCAAAGACTCAAAACCCAGTCCAAGGTAATCAAGAATCTCGAGCGTACACTATCACACATGGCTAGTACACTTCAAAACAAGACAAAAGGGCAACTCCCAAGTGACACTAGTGCTCCCGAAGATTATGCTTGTCATGCAGTTGAATTAAGAAGTGGAAAGCGATTACCTCCTCCTAGAGTAGAACCAGACCATCCTCTATTCCTGAAAATGTGGTTGAAGAAACAGTTAAAGACAAGGTTGATGAAGTAATTGAACAAAAGAGTGTCCCAGAGAAGACACAGAAAAGAAGAAGAGCTCAGTGGTAAATAACACACGTCCTCCTCCACCATTACCATAACGTGTCAAAAAGTAGAACAATGAAAAAGAATTCAAGAAGTTCCTTGACATGGTGAACAAGTTAGATATCAACATCATGTTTTAAGAAGCTCTCACAGTAATGCCAAAATTTCTAAAATTCATGAAGGACATTCTTATTAACACACGAAGCTTAGAAACTAAAGAGATGAATGGATTGCCGGAGGAGTGTAATACTACAAATGAAATAAAGTTACCACAAGACGCACATACACCCCAGAACTCTTGGATGAGACCATCCATGGCTACAAAGAATAGATCTGAGAAGTTCATGGGAGTGAAAGGCAAGGCATTCAAATTTCTCATGCCAAATATTAATAAACTTTCTTGTTGCTGGGGAGGTGATATTCAGACATGACCGAGGTAACACGTCGAACTAAACGCCGTTAAATAAAAGTGTTGTACGAGAGACAACCCATTTTTTTATGTTTTTAATTCATGGTTAGTTTAGTTGTTTTTAGTTGATATTGCATATCTGAGAAAGGTATTAGTGTTTTTTGATGTTCATGTATTAAAGAAATTGAGTTAGAGAAGGAAAAGATATTTGTGTGCACATTCTGACCTACACACCGGTATGCCGGTCATACGACCGGTAAGCCGGCATGTCAAAAAGGGGTGCCCACCGGTTCACGCGTCGGGTTTTATGTCGAGAGGTGGATTTTCGAAAAAATACGCACCGTTATGCCGGCCATACCAGCGGTATACCGGCCAGACAAAAACACGTGCCCACGGTTCCATGAATCAGGTTATTTGCCGAAGCGAGTCTTTTCGAAGAACAACTCCCGGGTATGTCGGTTACGCGCCGCTGGAGAGTGAAAATTTCTGCATTTTTTTTAGGTTATAAAGAAGAGGAAGGCTAGTATATTACGATTTTTCCAATCCTTAAGTCTTTCTTTCTTTTCCAAACCTCTCCCAACTCCATTAAAGCTTCATCAAACGTTCACCTAACATCAAAACACTACCCAATCACTATTAAAACACCTCAAATCCTTTCTCCACATTGTTACAAAGAATATTCAACCACCCATATCATACCAAATCACACAGAATCCAAGAATCAAAAGCCTAAATTTCAGAATATTAATCGTACAATTTCTTAGATCCATACCAATCCATCAAGAATCCATCTTACCCATATAAAGTGTCATCATCAAGAAACCTTTCCTAACCCGAGGAAAAAGAGAAAGTTTCAAGGGCCCTGATAGCTTCTGCGAAGAAACAATTATAGGAACTTCCTTTTGCTTATGAGAAAGTATTTGAAGAAGAAGTTGGTAAAGGAGAATACAAGAAGATTCTTGGATATTGGTGAAAGATTGGGTTGGTCTACGTTCATGGTAAGACGTTCGAGAGAACGCTATCTTATTGAAAGGTGTTTTGAGGGGAGAAGAAGAGGATGTGGCACAGTTGATCTATGAGTAGGTGATGCGATTTATGGTCTCTCCCATGTCGTTATGTAATGTGAAATATCCTACTATGATCATGTGTCTTGTTCGAAAAGCGAATATGATTTTGGTTGAAGAATAGACACTTGAGTTTAAGATGAGTAACAATATTGACAATGCTTGGATCATGAAAGTTTTGAGAGGAATTACAAAACTTTCAAAAGAAGAAAAGGAGTAAATCATAACACTTCTTGAGCAATTAAAGAAAGATCCAGCAAATCCTATCTTGGATGTCGATAATGCGAGGCAATAGCCTCTAAGAGTATATTTTATTTCTTCCCTGCCATTTCTTTATGTGCAATATGTTTGCTAATTTTAAATTTTATTTCTTTATTGAGTCTTTTTGAGTCGTGGGGATGCGTCTCACTTTTGAGTTGGGGGTGGGGATTCGTTGTCATCATCTTCCTTTTTGGTTTTGCATAAAATTTAAATTTTTTAGGTTTGAATAATCATAGAATATATTGAATATAACTATTGAGCATGATCTAATTAAGTTAATGATAGTAGGTAGTATTTTTTTTGAAAGGTGTATGATGGCCATCTTCGGGGACATGATAGATAATTTCCTTGAAGGGTTTATGGATGATTTCTCCGTGTTCGGTGATGATTTTGATATATGTTTAGATAACTTGGAGAAAGTGTTAGTAAGATGCAAGGAAACAGATTTGGTGCTCAACTGGGAGAAGTGTCATTTCATGGTTCGTGAAGGTATTGTTCTGGGTCACAAAATTTCAAGTGCTGGTTTAGAGGTTGATAGAGCAAAGATAGAGGTAATTAAAACTCTTCCCCCTCCTGTTTCTGTTAAAGGGGTAAGGAGTTTTCTTGGCCATGCTGGCTTTTATAGGCGTTTTATTAAGGATTTTTCTAAGATTGCTAAACCGTTATGCAACTTACTCGAAAAGGATTGCAAATTCCTTTTTGATGACGCTTGTTTAGCGTCTTTCCAAGCAATTAAGGAAAAGCTTATTTCTGCTCCTATAGTGTTACCTCCAGATTGGAATTTACCGTTTGAGGTTATGTGTGATGCGAGTGATTTGTGCATGGGAGCTGTGTTAGGACAAAGAAAAGAGAAGGTTTTTCATTCGATTTACTATGCTAGTAAAACTTTTAATGGTGCTCAGATTAATTACACAGTTACAGAAAAGGAGTTGCTAGCAGTTGTCTATTCGTTTGATAAATTTCGCTCTTATCTTCTTGGAGCGAAAGTTATTGTTTATACAGATCATTCCGCGATCAGATTTCTTATGGAGAAAAAAGATGCGAAACCAAGGTTAATCAGATGGGTGTTATTGCTTCAAGAGTTCGATTTAGAGATCAAAGATAGAAATGGTTGTGAGAATCAGGTTGCAGATCATCTATCGCGTTTAGAGGGGTCAGAAATGAATAGTGGTACTGAAGCAGTGAGAGAAGAGTTTCCTGATGAGAGTTTATTCGTTGTTCGAGATTATGAGGCTCCGTGGTATGCAGATATTGTGAATTTAGTGGTGAGTGGTGTTTTTCCTGAAGGTTCTACTTATCAAGAAAGAAAGAGGTTGGCTCATCGTGCTAGACAGTTCTTTTGGGAGGATCTGTTCCTCTATAAAGTTTGTGCTGACCAAATGATACGAAGATGTGTAGCAAGGGAAGAGACTCAAGCCATTATAGCTGGATGCCATGATTCTTTTGAGAATTGCTTTAGGGTTTATTTGCTAGCTTCTACTTGTTTATACGTTTACTTCTACCCCTTTGTTTTGTTTTACTTTGTCGGGACGACAAAGGTTTGAGTTGGGGGTCTTGATGTCTCCCTAATTGTTCTTATTTTCGACCCTTGGGAGACATAATTTTTGGTGTTTATTTAATTAATTTGATAGACTTTTGGACTAAATGTGCAATAATCTGGAATTCCCTTTTTATTTCTAGCATTTTTAATTTATTAAACTTTTGCGCGTAATATTGGTATTTTTAGTGTAAAGTTTACAGGTTTTAGATGTTAGCTAGGAGGGGAATCCGAGGAGAAAGTCAAAGATCGTGAATTAGAGTCAAGACTTGAAGATAAATCCCGAAGATATTATTTTTAGAGCTGAAAATCCATTTTCCAGGCCATAGATTGCTGATTTCGAGGTGCTTAAGCGATGATTTAGCTGTTGACCTTTGAAGAGAAAACATTCCTTATCGAGTTACGGAACTTTAGCAACTGTAATAAGGTCAATCGGAGTTATAACGCATCGGGAAAAGCCGTTTTAGTGAAGGTGTATCAGCAGTTACGGGATTTTGGGCTTAGAAAGTGGGCTTGGACATTTAATTAGTATTTTATTTTCTGGTCCAAGCCCTAGTACGAATTTATGCTTATAAAAGGAGGTCTGGACTTCTATTTTTCACACAATTCACATTCCACAAGATTAAACACCAGAGAGAAGCAACAGAAGGAAGAAATAAGAAGTTACAAGAGCTGGAGTGGGTCTATAGCTCCGTTCGTAGTCATTCCAATTCCGGAAATTAGGTTCTTTTTATATTTTAATTTTGTAAACAATATGAATTCCATTTCTTTTAATTTAGTTTTTAATTTCAATATGAGCTAAGCTTTTCATAGTGCTTGAGAACAAACAATGGGTGAATCCTAATTTTATGAAATAACGAATGTTGAATTTGGGTTTATGCTAAATTAAATCAGATTGGGTCTATTACTCTTTTCGATAATTTGTGATTATTTACTGTTTTTAGAGTCGCGAACTAAGAACAGGTATTAGTATCTAGGCTATTCCACATACGTGGCGTGTGGATCATCCTGACGGAGGGTTTAGGTATAGAATTAATTATTCAATCTAGGATAAAAGCTATTGATTCTAACGAACTTAGCTAATTCTAGGGCCAACGAGGTAATAAATCTTAAACATCCAACGGTGGATCATATTTACCCTGACGGGACTAGTGACACTTTAGGATCGCCTTATAGTCCACCCTGACGGGGGTATAAGGAATTTAGAATCCCGACCATTGTAATTGACCAATTTAGCCCTTAAACAACATAAGTTAGGAAATAAGATTAGGAGGATCCTTGCGTTCTCAAGTACTTCATCTCATATTGCGTTTTCACTCATTTTACTTGCGTCTTAGCTTTTACTTGCATTTATAATTTGTCTTCCATTCAGTAGTTTTAATAAACAAAACCAAACAAACATTTTATTATCTTTTACTTTCATAAGTGCATCAATCACTATTTGCTAGACATTGTGATCAACCATCCCGTCCTTGGAACGAATCTGATTTATCAGTTATACTACTTGGGAAAACCGTACACTTGCGGTTGTGGTTCGATTAGCATTTGCATTTATTTTTAGAACACACAAAGGACCACCAAGTTTTTGGCGCCGCTGCCGGGGACGGTAGCGTGTGACCACGGTGTTTATCCTTTAGTGATAGTGCATTTATTTTATTTTATCAGTTTTACGCTTTTTGTTTGTTAGCTTTTTCAGGTTTTTAGGTTTGGTGTATGCGAAGAAGGCTATTCAAGGATCTACAGCCAACACCTCCGATCCTTAGTAATCCAGAATCGTTGATCAGACTTGCAAACAGAAGAAGAAGAGAACGAGAAGCTTTAGAAGTAGAAGCGTTAAGTAACAGAATGGAGAATATCAATCTTAATGGTCAACAGAATAATGGACAAGGCCAACTAGATGCAAATGGCCAACCTTTAGCTCCAGGCGTTATTCCTCCAGTTCAACCACTAAATCCTAATCCTCAAGTCCAGATAGTGATGAATCAAGATCCGTGGTTTACTAATGGTCCTCCAGAAGTTCCATTCCGTGCTCCTGCTATAGGAGTAGGTGCTCCAGATATAGATGTTCTGAGATTCCGTCCAGATTCGGGTATGCTAGCTCAATTCCAAAACTTTGGAAATTTTCGCGGAAGACCATCGGAAGATCCTCTTAGAGCGGTATAGAAGTTTAAACAGATATGTGATTCTTATATCACACAAGGAGTTTCGAGGGAACAGATGTATTTTGCTGCTTTTAAATTTTTTGTGATTGATGGAGCGAGTGAATGGCACGATACGCAAGATCCCACGAAGATTACTAATTGGGACCAATTAGAAATTGCTTTCTTTGACAGGTATTACCCAAGTAATATGCGATTAGATGCTGAATTAGAATTGACGCATTTCCGTCAAGAATATGATGAAACTGTGGGTAAGAGTTGGACAAGATTTCAGATGTGTTTGCGTAAAGTTCCCAATCATGGCTTTTCAGAACAACAACAGTTAAAGATCTTTTATAGAGGCCTTGATGGAACTTCGAGAGAGAAATTGGATACGCTATGTGGTGCAGGTTTTCTTCAAGTTCAACCCGCTCATGCTAAGATCATTTTAGAGAGAACCGTCAAGAATGAAGTTGGGTGGAACTCAATAAGAACACCAGTTAAAGGAGTGAATAATGTTGACATGGAAGAGAAATTTGCTACGCTTGAGAATAAGATTCAGAATGCCATAGAGCAACAATTGAAGCAGCTTACTCTAGCTGTAAAAGAAGGATTTTCGGGTAAGAAGGTAGCTGTGCATGCTGCACAAGAGGTGTATATGTGTTCGATTTGTAAGGTAGATGATCATGATGAGGAAAATTGTCCGAATAACCCAGAATCAGTGATGTTTATGTCCAATAGAGGTAAATTCAATTCAAGTGGTAATGGATATCAGCCTAACAGAAACCATCCTGGGTTTCAATACTCAAATCCCAATGGGGCAGCCAATCCTACTTACGCGTATCAGCCGCGTCCTCAAGGCAACAACTATAATCCAAGACCACACAACAATCATCAAGGAGGACAGAATCAAAACAATTATGTACAAATACAAGCTCCTCAGAATACCTACGATGAGAATTTAAACCAGAAAGCTTTACCCGCCCATCCACAAGAAGAAGTAGTTACCCTTCAGAAAACCGTTGAAAATTTGATTGCTCTTCAAACACAAGCTTTGGAACGTCAAAACGCAGCTGAAGCGAATATGAAGATTTTCCAGAATCAGCTAAGCCAAATTAATAAACAGCTGAATCAGCGTCCACAAGGACAACTTCCTAGCGATACGGAAAATCCAACACAACGTGAAGAGTGCAAAGCTGTTACATTAAGAAGTGGTAAGAACCTTCCTCCACCTCCTTTTCCCGTTATGAAAAAGAAAGAAGTTCCAAGAAAAGAAAAGGAAGTGGGTGAGAAAGAGAAAGAGAATGAGAAAGATAGTGAGGTTGAAGAAGTAGAAAGACCAAGAGAAGTTCCGAAAAAGAGAGATGAGACTATAAGCAATCGCCCTCCACCACCGTTTCCATCGCGAGTTCAGAAAAAGGGTGATATGGCTGATTTTCAGAAGTTCTTTAATAGAGTGAAGGGTTTGAGTATTAATATTCCGTTACTTGAGGCAATTCGAGATATTCCTAAGTACACGAAATTCTTGAAGAGGGCCCTCACTAACGAAAGGCCTTACTGTGATAATGAAATGATTGGCCTTCCTGAAGAGTGTAGCGCGATTTGCCAGAGTAAATTACCTCCAAAGCTAGTTGATCCGGGGAGTTTCACGATTCCCATATCGATTGGGGAAGAATGGAAAGGAAAGGCGCTATGTGATTTGGGGGCAAGCATAAATTTGATGCCCAAGTCAATCTTTGATAAGCTAAAAATTGGAAACGCAAGACCCACTTCTATGGTCTTGCAAATGGCGGACAGGTCTCTTGCTCATCCTGAAGGCCGCATTGAGGAAGTCCTTGTTAAGGCAGATACACTTATATTTCCTGTTGATTTCGTAATACTTGAATACAATGCCAATAGCAATGTCCCCATTATTTTGGGTAGACCATTCCTAGCTACAGGGAGAACATTGATTGATGTAGAGAATGGCGAATTAACGATGAGGATACAAGATGAGGAAGTGAAATTCAATGTATTTCGAGCTATGAAATTCCCAGATTCTTAGGAAGATTGCTTCAGAATGGATGTGGTAGAGCAAGCATCGCAAGAGGTATTTAATTGCTTAAATTTTGATGATATATTGCAGGCTGCTTTGACATTAGATTCACCTGAGATGATGGAGGAGCTTACCGAAACCGTGGCAGCTCTCAATTCTGAAAATCCGAAGTATAGGCGTCTTGCCTATGAACCTGTGAGAGAACCAGGGGAGATTATTCCTAAAAAGAAGCCTTCAATTGAATCTCCTCCGGAATTGGAAGAAAAACCATTGCCAGCACACTTGAGGTATGCATATTTGGGTACTAATGAAACTCTACCTGTTATTGTTTCAGCTAATTTAACAGGTCCTCAAGAAGATAAACTGTTGCGTGTGTTAAGAGCCAACAAAGAAGCAATAGGTTGGACAATTGCTGATATCAAAGGCATTAGTCCATCCTATTGTCAACACAAAATCATACTTGAAGATGTTAACACACGCTCAGTTGAAGGTCAGAGGAGATTAATGCCAGCTATGAAGGATGTGGTGAAGAAAGAGGTGATTAAGCTTTTAGATGCGGGGATTATTTATCCCATTTCGAGTAGTGAATGGGTGAGTCCGGTTCAGTGTGTACCAAAGAAAGGAGGAATAACAACAGTTCTTAATGACAAAAATGAAGCGATTCCTTCAAGAACGGTAGTTGGATGGAGAGTTTGCATGGATTATAGAAAGCTGAACAAGGCCACCAGAAAAGATCATTTCCCTTTGCCCTTCATCGATCAAATGTTAGACAAATTAGCCGGAAGAGAGTACTATTGTTTCTTGGATGGTTACTCCGGGTACAATCAGATTTACGTGGCCCCAGAAGATCAACATAAGACCACCTTTACATGCCCATTTGGTACTTTTGCATATCGCAGAATGCCATTTGGGTTGTGTAACGCTCCCGCTACTTTTCAAAGGTGTATGATGGCCATCTTCGGGGACATGATAGATAATTTCCTTGAAGGGTTTATGGATGATTTCTCCGTGTTCGGTGATGATTTTGATATATGTTTAGATAACTTGGAGAAAGTGTTAGTAAGATGCAAGGAAACAGATTTGGTGCTCAACTGGGAGAAGTGTCATTTCATGGTTCGTGAAGGTATTGTTCTGGGTCACAAAATTTCAAGTGCTGGTTTAGAGGTTGATAGAGCAAAGATAGAGGTAATTAAAACTCTTCCCCCTCCTGTTTCTGTTAAAGGGGTAAGGAGTTTTCTTGGCCATGCTGGCTTTTATAGGCGTTTTATTAAGGATTTTTCTAAGATTGCTAAACCGTTATGCAACTTACTCGAAAAGGATTGCAAATTCCTTTTTGATGACGCTTGTTTAGCGTCTTTCCAAGCAATTAAGGAAAAGCTTATTTCTGCTCCTATAGTGTTACCTCCAGATTGGAATTTACCGTTTGAGGTTATGTGTGATGCGAGTGATTTGTGCATGGGAGCTGTGTTAGGACAAAGAAAAGAGAAGGTTTTTCATTCGATTTACTATGCTAGTAAAACTTTTAATGGTGCTCAGATTAATTACACAGTTACAGAAAAGGAGTTGCTAGCAGTTGTCTATTCGTTTGATAAATTTCGCTCTTATCTTCTTGGAGCGAAAGTTATTGTTTATACAGATCATTCCGCGATCAGATTTCTTATGGAGAAAAAAGATGCGAAACCAAGGTTAATCAGATGGGTGTTATTGCTTCAAGAGTTCGATTTAGAGATCAAAGATAGAAATGGTTGTGAGAATCAGGTTGCAGATCATCTATCGCGTTTAGAGGGGTCAGAAATGAATAGTGGTACTGAAGCAGTGAGAGAAGAGTTTCCTGATGAGAGTTTATTCGTTGTTCGAGATTATGAGGCTCCGTGGTATGCAGATATTGTGAATTTAGTGGTGAGTGGTGTTTTTCCTGAAGGTTCTACTTATCAAGAAAGAAAGAGGTTGGCTCATCGTGCTAGACAGTTCTTTTGGGAGGATCTGTTCCTCTATAAAGTTTGTGCTGACCAAATGATACGAAGATGTGTAGCAAGGGAAGAGACTCAAGCCATTATAGCTGGATGCCATGATTCTTTTGAGAATTGCTTTAGGGTTTATTTGCTAGCTTCTACTTGTTTATACGTTTACTTCTACCCCTTTGTTTTGTTTTACTTTGTCGGGACGACAAAGGTTTGAGTTGGCGGTCTTGATGTCTCCCTAATTGTTCTTATTTTCGACCCTTGGGAGACATAATTTTTGGTGTTTATTTAATTAATTTGATAGACTTTTGGACTAAATGTGCAATAATCTGGAATTCCCTTTTTATTTCTAGCATTTTTAATTTATTAAACTTTTGCGCGTAATATTGGTATTTTTAGTGTAAAGTTTACAGGTTTTAGATGTTAGCTAGGAGGGGAATCCGAGGAGAAAGTCAAAGATCGTGAATTAGAGTCAAGACTTGAAGATAAATCCCGAAGATATTATTTTTAGAGCTGAAAATCCATTTTCCAGGCCATAGATTGCTGATTTCGAGGTGCTTAAGCGATGATTTAGCTGTTGACCTTTGAAGAGAAAACATTCCTTATCGAGTTACGGAACTTTAGCAACTGTAATAAGGTCAATCGGAGTTATAACGCATCGGGAAAAGCCGTTTTAGTGAAGGTGTATCAGCAGTTACGGGATTTTGGGCTTAGAAAGTGGGCTTGGACATTTAATTAGTATTTTATTTTCTGGTCCAAGCCCTAGTACGAATTTATGCTTATAAAAGGAGGTCTGGACTTCTATTTTTCACACAATTCACATTCCACAAGATTAAACACCAGAGAGAAGCAACAGAAGGAAGAAATAAGAAGTTACAAGAGCTGGAGTGGGTCTATAGCTCCGTTCGTAGTCATTCCAATTCCGGAAATTAGGTTCTTTTTATATTTTAATTTTGTAAACAATATGAATTCCATTTCTTTTAATTTAGTTTTTAATTTCAATATGAGCTAAGCTTTTCATAGTGCTTGAGAACAAACAATGGGTGAATCCTAATTTTATGAAATAACGAATGTTGAATTTGGGTTTATGCTAAATTAAATCAGATTGGGTCTATTACTCTTTTCGATAATTTGTGATTATTTACTGTTTTTAGAGTCGCGAACTAAGAACAGGTATTAGTATCTAGGCTATTCCACATACGTGGCGTGTGGATCATCCTGACGGAGGGTTTAGGTATAGAATTAATTATTCAATCTAGGATAAAAGCTATTGATTCTAACGAACTTAGCTAATTCTAGGGCCAACGAGGTAATAAATCTTAAACATCCAACGGTGGATCATATTTACCCTGACGGGACTAGTGACACTTTAGGATCGCCTTATAGTCCACCCTGACGGGGGTATAAGGAATTTAGAATCCCGACCATTGTAATTGACCAATTTAGCCCTTAAACAACATAAGTTAGGAAATAAGATTAGGAGGATCCTTGCGTTCTCAAGTACTTCATCTCATATTGCGTTTTCACTCATTTTACTTGCGTCTTAGCTTTTACTTGCATTTATAATTTGTCTTCCATTCAGTAGTTTTAATAAACAAAACCAAACAAACATTTTATTATCTTTTACTTTCATAAGTGCATCAATCACTATTTGCTAGACATTGTGATCAACCATCCCGTCCTTGGAACGAATCTGATTTATCAGTTATACTACTTGGGAAAACCGTACACTTGCGGTTGTGGTTCGATTAGCATTTGCATTTATTTTTAGAACACACAAAGGACCACCAAGTTTTTGGCGCCGCTGCCGGGGACGGTAGCGTGTGACCACGGTGTTTATCCTTTAGTGATAGTGCATTTATTTTATTTTATCAGTTTTACGCTTTTTGTTTGTTAGCTTTTTCAGGTTTTTAGGTTTGGTGTATGCGAAGAAGGCTATTCAAGGATCTACAGCCAACACCTCCGATCCTTAGTAATCCAGAATCGTTGATCAGACTTGCAAACAGAAGAAGAAGAGAACGAGAAGCTTTAGAAGTAGAAGCGTTAAGTAACAGAATGGAGAATATCAATCTTAATGGTCAACAGAATAATGGACAAGGCCAACTAGATGCAAATGGCCAACCTTTAGCTCCAGGCGTTATTCCTCCAGTTCAACCACTAAATCCTAATCCTCAAGTCCAGATAGTGATGAATCAAGATCCGTGGTTTACTAATGGTCCTCCAGAAGTTCCATTCCGTGCTCCTGCTATAGGAGTAGGTGCTCCAGATATAGATGTTCTGAGATTCCGTCCAGATTCGGGTATGCTAGCTCAATTCCAAAACTTTGGAAATTTTCGCGGAAGACCATCGGAAGATCCTCTTAGAGCGGTATAGAAGTTTAAACAGATATGTGATTCTTATATCACACAAGGAGTTTCGAGGGAACAGATGTATTTTGCTGCTTTTAAATTTTTTGTGATTGATGGAGCGAGTGAATGGCACGATACGCAAGATCCCACGAAGATTACTAATTGGGACCAATTAGAAATTGCTTTCTTTGACAGGTATTACCCAAGTAATATGCGATTAGATGCTGAATTAGAATTGACGCATTTCCGTCAAGAATATGATGAAACTGTGGGTAAGAGTTGGACAAGATTTCAGATGTGTTTGCGTAAAGTTCCCAATCATGGCTTTTCAGAACAACAACAGTTAAAGATCTTTTATAGAGGCCTTGATGGAACTTCGAGAGAGAAATTGGATACGCTATGTGGTGCAGGTTTTCTTCAAGTTCAACCCGCTCATGCTAAGATCATTTTAGAGAGAACCGTCAAGAATGAAGTTGGGTGGAACTCAATAAGAACACCAGTTAAAGGAGTGAATAATGTTGACATGGAAGAGAAATTTGCTACGCTTGAGAATAAGATTCAGAATACCATAGAGCAACAATTGAAGCAGCTTACTCTAGCTGTAAAAGAAGGATTTTCGGGTAAGAAGGTAGCTGTGCATGCTGCACAAGAGGTGTATATGTGTTCGATTTGTAAGGTAGATGATCATGATGAGGAAAATTGTCCGAATAACCCAGAATCAGTGATGTTTATGTCCAATAGAGGTAAATTCAATTCAAGTGGTAATGGATATCAGTCTAACAGAAACCATCCTGGGTTTCAATACTCAAATCCCAATGGGGCAGCCAATCCTACTTACGCGTATCAGCCGCGTCCTCAAGGCAACAACTATAATCCAAGACCACACAACAATCATCAAGGAGGACAGAATCAAAACAATTATGTACAAAGACAAGCTCCTCAGAATACCTACGATGAGAATTTAAACCAGAAAGCTTTACCCGCCCATCCACAAGAAGGAGTAGTTACCCTTCAGAAAACCGTTGAAAATTTGATTGCTCTTCAAACACAAGCTTTGGAACGTCAAAACGCAGCTGAAGCGAATATGAAGATTTTCCAGAATCAGCTAAGCCAAATTAATAAACAGCTGAATCAGCGTCCACAAGGACAACTTCCTAGCGATACAGGAAAATCCAACACAACGTGAAGAGTGCAAAGCTGTTACATTAAGAAGTGGTAAGAACCTTCCTCCACCTCCTTTTCCCGTTATGAAAAAGAAAGAAGTTCCAAGAAAAGAAAAGGAAGTGGGTGAGAAAGAGAAAGAGAATGAGAAAGATAGTGAGGTTGAAGAAGTAGAAAGACCAAGAGAAGTTCCGAAAAAGAGAGATGAGACTGTAAGCAATCGCCCTCCACCACCGTTTCCATCGCGAGTTCAGAAAAAGGGTGATATGGCTGATTTTCAGAAGTTCTTTAATAGAGTGAAGGGTTTGAGTATTAATATTCCGTTACTTGAGGCAATTCGAGATATTCCTAAGTACACGAAATTCTTGAAGAGGGCCCTCACTAACAAAAGGCCTTACTGTGATAATGAAATGATTGGCCTTCCTGAAGAGTGTAGCGCGATTTGCCAGAGTAAATTACCTCCGAAGCTAGTTGATCCGGGGAGTTTCACGATTCCCATATCGATTGGGGAAGAATGGAAAGGAAAGGCGCTATGTGATTTGGGGGCAAGCATAAATTTGATGCCCAAGTCAATCTTTGATAAGCTAAAAATTGGAAACGCAAGACCCACTTCTATGGTCTTGCAAATGGCGGACAGGTCTCTTGCTCATCCTGAAGGCCGCATTGAGGAAGTCCTTGTTAAGGCAGATACACTTATATTTCCTGTTGATTTCGTAATACTTGAATACAATGCCAATAGCAATGTCCCCATTATTTTGGGTAGACCATTCCTAGCTACAGGGAGAACATTGATTGATGTAGAGAATGGCGAATTAACGATGAGGATACAAGATGAGGAAGTGAAATTCAATGTATTTCGAGCTATGAAATTCCCAGATTCTTAGGAAGATTGCTTCAGAATGGATGTGGTAGAGCAAGCATCGCAAGAGGTATTTAATTGCTTAAATTTTGATGATATATTGCAGGCTGCTTTGACATTAGATTCACCTGAGATGATGGAGGAGCTTACCGAAACCGTGGCAGCTCTCAATTCTGAAAATCCGAAGTATAGGCGTCTTGCCTATGAACCTGTGAGAGAACCAGGGGAGATTATTCCTAAAAAGAAGCCTTCAATTGAATCTCCTCCGGAATTGGAAGAAAAACCATTGCCAGCACACTTGAGGTATGCATATTTGGGTACTAATGAAACTCTACCTGTTATTGTTTCAGCTAATTTAACAGGTCCTCAAGAAGATAAACTGTTGCGTGTGTTAAGAGCCAACAAAGAAGCAATAGGTTGGACAATTGCTGATATCAAAGGCATTAGTCCATCCTATTGTCAACACAAAATCATACTTGAAGATGTTAACACACGCTCAGTTGAAGGTCAGAGGAGATTAATGCCAGCTATGAAGGATGTGGTGAAGAAAGAGGTGATTAAGCTTTTAGATGCGGGGATTATTTATCCCATTTCGAGTAGTGAATGGGTGAGTCCGGTTCAGTGTGTACCAAAGAAAGGAGGAATAACAACAGTTCTTAATGACAAAAATGAAGCGATTCCTTCAAGAACGGTAGTTGGATGGAGAGTTTGCATGGATTATAGAAAGCTGAACAAGGCCACCAGAAAAGATCATTTCCCTTTGCCCTTCATCGATCAAATGTTAGACAAATTAGCCGGAAGAGAGTACTATTGTTTCTTGGATGGTTACTCCGGGTACAATCAGATTTACGTGGCCCCAGAAGATCAACATAAGACCACCTTTACATGCCCATTTGGTACTTTTGCATATCGCAGAATGCCATTTGGGTTGTGTAACGCTCCCGCTACTTTTCAAAGGTGTATGATGGCCATCTTCGGGGACATGATAGATAATTTCCTTGAAGGGTTTATGGATGATTTCTCCGTGTTCGGTGATGATTTTGATATATGTTTAGATAACTTGGAGAAAGTGTTAGTAAGATGCAAGGAAACAGATTTGGTGCTCAACTGGGAGAAGTGTCATTTCATGGTTCGTGAAGGTATTGTTCTGGGTCACAAAATTTCAAGTGCTGGTTTAGAGGTTGATAGAGCAAAGATAGAGGTAATTAAAACTCTTCCCCCTCCTGTTTCTGTTAAAGGGGTAAGGAGTTTTCTTGGCCATGCTGGCTTTTATAGGCGTTTTATTAAGGATTTTTCTAAGATTGCTAAACCGTTATGCAACTTACTCGAAAAGGATTGCAAATTCCTTTTTGATGACGCTTGTTTAGCGTCTTTCCAAGCAATTAAGGAAAAGCTTATTTCTGCTCCTATAGTGTTACCTCCAGATTGGAATTTACCGTTTGAGGTTATGTGTGATGCGAGTGATTTGTGCATGGGAGCTGTGTTAGGACAAAGAAAAGAGAAGGTTTTTCATTCGATTTACTATGCTAGTAAAACTTTTAATGGTGCTCAGATTAATTACACAGTTACAGAAAAGGAGTTGCTAGCAGTTGTCTATTCGTTTGATAAATTTCGCTCTTATCTTCTTGGAGCGAAAGTTATTGTTTATACAGATCATTCCGCGATCAGATTTCTTATGGAGAAAAAAGATGCGAAACCAAGGTTAATCAGATGGGTGTTATTGCTTCAAGAGTTCGATTTAGAGATCAAAGATAGAAATGGTTGTGAGAATCAGGTTGCAGATCATCTATCGCGTTTAGAGGGGTCAGAAATGAATAGTGGTACTGAAGCAGTGAG
Organism: Nemophila menziesii; assembly: GCA_029959085.1. Lineage (NCBI taxonomy): Eukaryota > Viridiplantae > Streptophyta > Magnoliopsida > Boraginales > Hydrophyllaceae > Nemophila > Nemophila menziesii. The sequence goes on along the minus strand of JARWIR010000036.1, from coordinate 1,332,596 downwards.
AGAAGAGTTTCCTGATGAGAGTTTATTCGTTGTTCGAGATTATGAGGCTCCGTGGTATGCAGATATTGTGAATTTAGTGGTGAGTGGTGTTTTTCCTGAAGGTTCTACTTATCAAGAAAGAAAGAGGTTGGCTCATCGTGCTAGACAGTTCTTTTGGGAGGATCCGTTCCTCTATAAAGTTTGTGCTGACCAAATGATACGAAGATGTGTAGCAAGGGAAGAGACTCAAGCCATTATAGCTGGATGCCATGATTCTTTTGAGAATTGCTTTAGGGTTTATTTGCTAGCTTCTACTTGTTTATACGTTTACTTCTACCCCTTTGTTTTGTTTTACTTTGTCGGGACGACAAAGGTTTGAGTTGGGGGTCTTGATGTCTCCCAAATTGTTCTTATTTTCGACCCTTAGGAGACATAATTTTTGGTGTTTATTTAATTAATTTGATAGACTTTGGACTAAATATGCAATAATCTGGAATTCCCTTTTTATTTCTAGCATTTTTAATTTATTAAACTTTTGCGCGTAATATTGGTATTTTTAGTGTAAAGTTTACAGGTTTTAGATGTTAGCTAGGAGGGGAATCCGAGGAGAAAGTCAAAGATCGTGAATTAGAGTCAAGACTTGAAGATAAATCCCGAAGATATTATTTTTAGAGCTGAAAATCCATTTTCCAGGCCATAGATTGCTGATTTCGAGGTGCTTAAGCGATGATTTAGCTGTTGACCTTTGAAGAGAAAACATTCCTTATCGAGTTACGGAACTTTAGCAACTGTAATAAGGTCAATCGGAGTTATAACGCATCGGGAAAAGCCGTTTTAGTGAAGGTGTATCAGCAGTTACGGGATTTTGGGCTTAGAAAGTGGGCTTGGACATTTAATTAGTATTTTATTTTCTGGTCCAAGCCCTAGTACGAATTTATGCTTATAAAAGGAGGTCTGGACTTCTATTTTTCACACAATTCACATTCCACAAGATTAAACACCAGAGAGAAGCAACAGAAGGAAGAAAGAAGAAGTTACAAGAGCTGGAGTGGGTCTATAGCTCCGTTCGTAGTCATTCCAATTCCGGAAATTAGGTTCTTTTTATATTTTAATTTTGTAAACAATATGAATTCCATTTCTTTTAATTTAGTTTCTAATTTCAATATGAGCTAAGCTTTTCATAGTGCTTGAGAACAAACAATGGGTGAATCCTAATTTTATGAAATAACGAATGTTGAATTTGGGTTTATGCTAAATTAAATTAGATTGGGTCTATTACTCTTTTTGATAATTTGTGATTATTTACTGTTTTTAGAGTCGCGAACTAAGAACAGGTATTAGTATCTAGGCTATTCCACATACGTGGCGTGTGGATCATCCTGACGGAGGGTTTAGGTATAGAATTAATTATTCAATCTAGGATAAAAGCGATTGATTCTAACGAACTTAGCTAATTCTAGGGCCAACGAGGTAATAAATCTTAAACATCCAACGGTGGATCATATTTACCCTGACGGGACTAGTGACACTTTAGGATCGCCTTATAGTCCACCCTGACGGGGGTATAAGGAATTTAGAATCCCGACCATTGTAATTGACCAATTTAGCCCTTAAACAACATAAGTTAGGAAATAAGATTAGGAGGATCCTTACGTTCTCAAGTACTTCATCTCATATTGCGTTTTCACTCATTTTACTTGCGTCTTAGCTTTTACTTGCATTTATAATTTGTCTTCCATTCAGTAGTTTTAATAAACAAAACCAAACAAACATTTTATTATCTTTTACTTTCATAAGTGCATCAATCACTATTTGCTAGACATTGTTATCAACCATCCGGTCCTTGGAACGAATCTGATTTATCAGTTATACTACTTGGGACAACCGTACACTTGCGGTTGTGTTTCGATTAGCATTTGCATTTATTTTTAGAACACACAAAGGACCACCAGCATACGTGTGCATATTTATTTAGCATTACTACATGAGTCGTTTTAGATATTTTGCTCTAGTATCATTCATTGTCATCTGTTATTATTCTCCTCCTACTTCTTCTTCTCTGTTTATGATCTGACTACCCTATTGTTCTTTATCTTTATTGTATCAGGACGATACAACTTTGAGTTGGGGGTCTTGATGTCTCCCCATTTGTGATGATTTAATATTAGTTGGAGACATTATTTTAGGTGTATTTATTAGGATATAGGTTGATTTTCTCATGATTTAGTACAATTTCCTATTTCTTGTCTTTATTTAATTACATATTATTTTTAGAGCATATTGGGTTTAATTGTTTGTTAATTGTGAACCTTTAAGAATATATTGTAATTAATTAGATGCCAAGTTAATTCTAAGAGATAAGGGAAAGAAGATAAACATGGAAATTGGAGATCAAGGAAACAAATATGAAAAAGGAAAAGATAAATTTGCCAAATAAATCTGAATTCCAGAAGCTACGAATATAAAAGTGATCTTAACTCAAGCTTGGCTAGGAATTTGGAAGAATAGGAGTTACGACCGAAACAAAACAACACTAGAATCTTACCTTTTCTATATTTTAGGGTTATGAATTTGAGTTGGGCTAGAGTCCAAGTTACTTGTCTTCCACTCTAAGGAAACATTTTAGGGTTTCCTATACCCTATAAATACAACCTTTAATCAAAAGAAATAGATCCTTGGCAAAACTTAAGCCAGGAAGAAGCTTACAACACAAGAAGAGAAGTCTAGAAGGATTTGAACACCATATCATGTCTTCAACCTTTAAATTTGTAATTCTTTTCTTTTCTTTCATTAGTATAAACTAAATAATTTTAAATTGAGATTTAGCATATATGTATGAACTCTAGTTCTTATCTATCTAATTTGGGATACTATCGTATTTAATTTGAATTCATGTTTTATTCTCTGTTTATGTGTTTTGATTTATTGTCTGTATTCCTTACTGTGCGCAACGTATATGATTACCTTAATAGTAGTTAGATGGTCGCCCGGTAGGGGTGTTTAACTATTGAAACATCACATAACGTCTAGAATAAGGATTTGATCCTGACAACACCAGCCTAACTAGATAGTCATTGGGGTTTGTTTTAATCACCATATCACCAATTGAAGGAAAAGTTTGCTTAGGAACCTAGTGGCGTAGGACAACCCTATTTTAAACTACCTCGTGGTTGTGCCGTAGCCTACCTATTCACTCTCCGGGTGTAGGTAGGAATTTAGAATCCTGATTATTGCAATACTACATGATTCACCCTTACATGTTTAGAGTAAACAAGACTAGTGGGGATTACTTGCTAATTTCTCGAGCTAAACTCTCATACTATATGTTCTTTGCTTATTTAATTTTCTGTCTTTAAATTACTAGTTTAATTTTCTATTTTCAAAACCAAATAAAAATCTATTTGCCTTTTCTTTATTCTTGCGTATTATCTAATCTAACTTTTATATTTGCACTTGATAATTTGCATAAGTTCTCTCTAACTTTAGTAGTCTCTGAGGAACGAATCTTATTTATCAGTAAAACTTGCATACGTCATGTATACTTGCAGAACCATGCTCAGCCTAGGGTGTTTATTTGCACTTATTATATCAATTATTTTATCACACCTTAGGTGACACCAATCAAACATATGTAATGCAACAAAAGTCAATAGTTAAGTGAGAGAAGAGAAGTAATTATTTTAGGGTGGTTCGCCTTATGTAGGCTTGATCCATTACTTTAGGTCTATGCACCCTTAAGATTTAAATTCCACCACTAGAACATCGTGTGTCTCTTGAAGGTTAGAGATAAAACCTTTCCAATTTCTTTGAAACCACTTTCGAAGGAAAGTCCGTATTGTTATCATGAACACTAGTAAACCAAGTATGCAATCTCATCTCACTTTTGGAAGTCAATAGTGCCTCAATTTATAAGAAAGATATTCGCAAAGTATTGTTAATGTATTTCTGTCCATCAAACTAATATTTCACTTTACGGATGTTAGCATTCCTCTAGTCGAACAACCGTTGACGTGGCTCTTTGGACTCTACATATATAGTATACATTAGACTCTATTTTCGTCCATACTAGTCTTATATTTTCTTTAATTCGAGTATTTGAAATGATGATAAATCTTATTGCGTATCCGACACCTCCTTTATAGTTCGTCGGTCTTCATCTTCATTTGCTCTCCTATGACGCACTTAGGCACTTAGCGTTTCCTTCCTTCAGAGGTCCTCCATTCTTCTCTGCCCAACCTTCATTATCGAATTGTTTTAGGCAGTCTGACCATCTTCACTTGTCTATTTATTTCTTCAACAACTTTAGGCATTGAACTATTTCTTCTCTACAGAGGTCTGGAATTCTTATTCTTTTCTTCATATTTAACTTCCATTATAGACATTCCCTTACTCTAACTACTCAGGCATTCGATGAACTATTTCAGCATCTTTTCCATCTTCTTCATACTTCCATAACAAATTAAATACAAACCTTGAATTTTTTTAAGATCATGATTTTTTTTAGATTCATCCTTTTGTCACCAACTCATCAATCAAATAATAGAATTCAACCTAACAATTAGTATTTTGTGTTAGATTCTTTGATTTATTGATTAGTTGTGGATTACCTACTTTTATGTTCTCAGTAGGGAAACAATTTAATTTGGGGGTCTTAAATCCTACTTTTTGTGATCTAAATAGAGAGAATTTATTGAGCATGTAACTTTGTTTTTCAGGATAATTAGAGTATTCAGTTGAAAAATGTTCAATGTATTGTAATGTATCGTAATTTTATCCTTTGTATGTAACTTTCTTGTTTATGGATGATTTAGTCCGTGTTTGGATGAGTAGGCGTCACTCAAGTTCTATATGCTGGTTCTCTGAATTTATGGTAATGACAAGGTTATGATAAATATCCCGAAAAGATTAAAAAGAGGCTCGAGAACTGGTGAAATAGAGGGAAAGAATATCAGTAAAGACAAAGGATGTCGGCTAGCGGAGTCTTAATAATGAGAAGCTAGCCTTCCTTCTACGAGAAGTTGACAAACATATATATGAAGCCTCATCATTAGCCTCGTTGATCCGGAGATGGAAATCATGCCCTAACGAGAAGTCGGTGAGAGATCAAAAAAATAGAGAAAGAAGAGAATGACTCACCGACGGCGATATCCATTTTAAAAGGATGTACGGTTCTTTGAGCTTCAATGAAATTTGGAGCCAGGGCTTGACTTGTTCTTTTAACCTAGGTCACATTAATATCAACCCATTTATCATGCATTTATATCAATATCGTAGAGATTTTATTTAATTTTTCGAAGTAGGATTAAATAGTGTGAACACTTACTATATGTTTTTTGAAATATATAATATTAGCTATGATTTACTCTTCTCTCAAGAAATATTCGTTTTCTCGTGTATATTATCCAAAAGAAGTCTAACTGGAACAATGGTGACTAGAGTTCTTTTTACTATACCCCCTAATACCACTGTTAATCTCTCCAAATAATCATCATAATAGCCTCATACGCTGAATTGTAACAAACAATTGTCCTATATCCATCTAGCTTTAAAGGATTATCCATTTTGGAATTTAATATGTGTATAGTGTGGTTAAGTTGCTAAACGAAGAACCTAAAAATGAAGATTCTCTAATCACCTAAATCGTCCCCATTTCGAAAAAAATTATATGATCTACTAAATAATTTGAAAGAAGACCTATGAAGACCTTAACCCTCTTCACTTCAGATGCAAATACAACCTCCCAACTATCTAATTAGTAACTTATGTGCTTAAAGAATCCATTTGATCATTTGTACATATATTACAGAACCCAAAAACGTCGTCCTTAACTTGTTTTGACTCATTAGTATCCAATAAAATTTCAAGTAACCCCATCAAAGCTTCGTGAACATGTTTGTTTCAAGTGGACTTGCACGAATATGAAAAGTTGATCGATGCTATAAATATCCTTTTAATCTACTCTTCATAATTACATTCAAGAATATAATACACCTACACCTTCATTACATACCCTCGTTTTAGGATTTCCTCAAGAAACTACAATAGACACAATACAATCTTGTTGCTTATGTTTGTAGTTCTCCAATATCCTTAATAACAGTGGTATTACCCATTTTTTCTTGAAGTGTAGTATGGGACTCCTAAAGATCCAGGGTAAGTATTCTTTCTTGCATATTACATTTTTCTTTGTGTCTACTCTAGATTTTGGGGCCCAACCAACACTTAACACATCTTTGAAGTATTTATGCTTCCCCCACATTTTAGTAACATGTTATTATTTATATCATATATAACAAATAAAAAATCCATGATATAAATCATTCTATACTAAAGAATTATGCCATCTGAAGATTAGTCATGGTAAGGATTAGAAGATTATCAAGTTGGCCCAAACAGGTCTATTTTTAAAAATTGATATCAACCCTTTTGACTTGAATATCTTTTCTTATGTAAAAGAATAACCAAGTCCCTTTTTTATGGATAAGATTTTAGAATCTCATAATCGTGTTTTATACCATACATTTATGTGTATTGACCTTTTAAGGAATCATCATGAGGAGTTTACGTTTCATTTATAAAATTTACAGATGATTTTAAACAATAGGGATTTTATAATTTATAAATAATAATTTAGAAGTTTTGGCGAATTTTAAATAGTTTATCCATATAGAAGGACAATTAAGTCATTATGGTCAAATTTGTCAGTACACCCTCATATGAAATCTGGGTTGGAAGACCACCAAGTTTTGAACACGTTAAGATATGGGGTGGTGCAGTTTTTGTTAAAAAACTTAAAACAGACAAGTTAGAATCATGTCCTGATACATTTTGATTTTTGGGATCTTTAAAACATATAAATTAGTATAACTTGTACTATTCTTAGGATTAAATATTTTTGGTTTGTGTTGATGCTAAATTGTAGAAAAAGAGTTAATTCAAGATGGTTGTAGTGTAAACAAAGCCGAGTTGGTGAAAATATAGTGTAGAACATATATAAACCCAAGATGATGTTTTGATAACTATAAATGAGTTATAAAACTATAAACACAAAAGGTCTTCATGGGTAAACGAGATTAACTTACTCTCATGAATAATCAGGATTATTAATTGAGGATCGTCAAAATTTATTCTTTATTGAGATAACAATCATATTAATGACAGTGAAACCAATAATGAAGTGATATGTGTTATTGATTCTAGTAAGTGGAAAAAATGTCTACAAACTCAAATTTACTTATGTATTCCAATCATTTTGGATCTTAAAAGACCCTTGTGAAGTTATTGTACATGTATGGAGAGAATGGGTCTTAAAGATAGAGATAGTGGCTGATGAAAAGTTAATGATATTTAAAGCTAGACCGTTAGCCAAAGTATATCATCGAGAGAAATGAATTGACTATGACAAAACCTATAATCTATTTTCTTTACTTAAATCAATTTGTATGATGTTCGATATTGAAACACAATAGGATTATGAAGTTAGAAAAATGGATGTTAAAACCACAAATATTTAAATGTATAGCTTAAGGAAGATATTTGTATGAAACATTTTTGTATTCAAGGAAAATAATCGAGATATTTATAGTTTAAAGAAAGCTTCTATAAGGTGGAAAATTCAGTTTAATGATGAAGATTAAGAGTTTAATATTAATAAAAATGAGGATGAACCTTTAAAACAAGAAGATTAGTGGAACCTCTACCATTTTTCTCATTTTGTATTTAGATGATATCTTTATCATTGGGTATGATACATGAAAGATGATGTTGACAAACATCATGGTTATGGAAGACCTTTTTCATGAAATATTAGGGATATGACACTTATATTTTTTGAATCTCTTAGGTTTCAATATAGAACAAAAGTATTAATTGGACTCTAGTAGAGCTAACATATATAATTTTTTTAAGAGTTTATTTTCTATTAGGCATGTCATGCATTTTTCTAAAGGGGTGTCTCTTCAGACCACTAGATAGAAGAAATGGAACGCATATACAAAGTTAATTACTATTTGGAAAATAGGAATTCGTATGTATTTCATGTAATTCTTAATACGTATATTACACAAGCTACAAATTGAGTATATATTAGTCTAACCTAGATGTTTCACATTGCGTTGATGTAAAATAAATCCTAAATTATTTGACAACAACTAAGCATGTCATTTTCATTAATCAAAAGGTATACCTAATCATACTATCTGTTTGACAAAGATGATGGAATGTATTAATTTCGAATATTTTCACTTTCAATGATGACACTGTATTTAAATGAATTTAGAACATGCAATATTTATGTTTTGCATCTCGAAAGTAGAATACATTGTGACTAACAGTGCAACATCGAAAACTGTTTAGACCAAAAAGTTTTTGAGGGAACATAGAGTGGTTCTATTCATCAATTTTCCAATTACAATATTTTGCGAAAAAATGGAGATATTACACAAGTTACGAAATCCATGTCTTATTATAAAAATATTATTATACACACCTAATATTTATATCCAATTTTATGTATTTAATTGTTATAAAAAAATAAGAAAATGTCGAAATTTTTAAATCATAATCTTTTTATTTAATCATATGCGTCTATCTTTCAAGAATTAGTTGTAAAAAAATTTCCATTTTGAATAAAAATATATTTTTATAATTTTTTATCAAAGATTATGAAAGTAATATATGAAAATTAGTGTCTCTTAAACTATGAGCTATAACCTTTTACGTTGTGAATGGATTAAGTAATTATGGTGTCAAAAATATCTCTTAGTTTGTACGAAAAAACAAAGTAAACACATAAATATGGATGACATATTACTTTGTTTTAAAAATGTATATCTGTATTTGTTTGTTAGTTCACATCAAAAAGTCAAAGTCAAAGTTAAACATATTTAAAATGATCCCATAAAGTTCAACTTTTAATATACAACCTTAATTTATTATATTAAAATAGTTAATAATGAATAAAAACAAGGTCAATTGAAAATTCGCCAAATTAAATCTAATATGGAAGTCCCTATATAAAATAGTGATAATGAATACGAAATAATTATAAATTATTGTAATCTTTGAGATCGTTACTGAAAACTATTTTCTATTTACTTCCCATCTTAGATTTTTAAGTTTATTAGTTCATGATGAATATGATTATCTCGAGAAGAAGCATTTTCTTGTGCATTAGTGTGCTGTTATTATGTTCAATATTCGTGAAAGTTACAAATGCGACAGATTATATTCAATACCCTCCTAAAGCTTATGAACCATCGCGCAAAGAAGGTGCCATACAAGAGAAAATAAAGCCGAAGGCCAAGCGAATGCATATGAAAGAGGTTGTAATGCAATTACACGTTGTAGATCATAAACATAAGTATTAATCCCTTATATAATTTTGTAAAACACTTATGTCATAGGTCTAAGCTTAAAATGATATATCAGTTTCATTGTATTGTCACGTACGATTCAAATAATAATAATAATATGTTTACATACATATGTTTTAAAGATATCATCAATTTTCTAAATGTTGTATGTTTATTATCTTAGAATTTTATATGTATGAAAAATTAAAACATGTGATGAAATATATAATTAATAAATAATATATATAAGACATATATGCATATGAAGTTTATATAGGGAGGACAAAAATAATGCAATTAAATATTTGTGAATATATTTTATTGAAATATTTATACTTAGAATAAATAAATTTAATCACAATTATATAATTAAGAATTTATTAAATTAATTAAAAATTATATACACACTTGAAAAAGTCCTTACTAATCTAGTTTGAATAAATAAATAAAGTAGAATTACATAAACAATAGAAAAAATATACGAATCTATTTTATAAAAATTACCAAGCTAAGCATATATATATATATATATATATATATATATATATATATATATATATATATACAAATTTTAATACCATCACAATTATTTTCTATTTCTCTTTCATTTCCTTCTCATCACACCCTCACCTTTGTCTAATTTATCCTACCCATCTGCCAGTTATTAGACAAGATGATATTCAAGATCATTAAATCCTGGTGGTGGAAACTATCTTCTGTGTCGGTTGTCGTCTACGAAGATGAAGCCGACTTTGACTTTTACCGAATTCTACTTTCTTAAATGGAACCAATTATTTGGATATGATACTCTTCCTCGTGTGTCTGCCTCATGTTTTATTTGGCTGAATATAATCTTTGTCTTTTTAGTTATTGATGAAAACAAATATAAATGTATAATATTTTAAGTTTTTAAAAGTATAATTGATTATTATAAATAAACTATATTTTCATCTAAAAATTCTTAGATTTAACAACAATTTATATTCAAACCATCCCTATATTTTTTTTTATGTTTTGCCTCGTCTCTATATTCTTCCTCCATTTTTGTTTCACTGGATTCTCTTATAAATTAATTAAAGATGGAAAAAGTGAATATAGTTGTGAATTACTTAAAATATAAAACTTGAAAATATACCTATTTTCTTTGCATATATAATAGTCATTGTAAAGATAAAAATTATATGATGTTATTAGAATTATAATTTTGTTCTTATTCAAAAGTAAACAAAATATATTCACCAATAAAGTTTTATCTAGCTAAGGGTTAGCATATCAAGAATTAAAGAATCATATGATATATGAAATCATGTTACTCTATCCTTCTCTTTTAATCTAGAATGAGAACATGTACTAGAGATGGATTTATATTTGGTAATGATTATAGAAATTTTCATTATGTATATCTAAATAGTTGATTTACTAATTGCTAGTTACTTACGGAAACCCAATAAATAGTTTTAAATAGGGTGTAAATAAGACAAAATCAAAATAATTAATCTAAATCAATTCGATTCTTTAATTGTCTTTACATGTACAATAATTTAGGATTTTAGATAGACTATATAGTATTGCACAAAAGGTGTGATACTAGAGTGATTACACTCGATCAAACTCTTATATATATACACAATGATGGAACACTAGCAAAAGACCTAATAAAACAATTCAACAAGTACTATGCCTTCTAAATTATACACTTAAAGTAAAAAAAATATAAAGTCAATAAATCAAACATATTTATGCAAAAAAAGTATAAAGTTAAGTGAGAGAAGACAAATAATGATTTTATGGTGGTTTGAATATTATAGGCTTAGTCCATCACATAAGGTGTATGCACACTTTGAGTTTCAAACTCCACCACTAGAACTCCTTGTATCACTTGAAGGCGAGAGCAAAAAATTTTACAATCTCTTCGAAATCACCTTCAAAAGAAAACCTTTAGTATTATCACGCACACTAGTAAACAAAGTAGACAATCTTCTCTCACAATATAACAAACACTTTAAATGTATGTGAAGTTTTCACATGTATATAGACTTGCAAGCACAAGTAGATTAAATCTCCTCACGATATACCACTTCACAATATGTAAAGACTTAAACCTTCGAGCCTACATCACAGACACTCCTACCACTCTTGTTAATTCTATGAAAGATCATATTTCTTCACTGGACATGGAGTAAATACTAGGTTATACGTTTAATCCTGATATACCTTTCGTAGAGTCTATGTTCCTTAATAAATATATACATAAGTGTTTGAATGGATAAAATATACAAAGAAATATTGATAAATCTATAATGAAATTTCTTTTGGACAATCTTGAAAGATACCTATAAGAAGGTTTGAAATATGATGTTGAGAAAGCCTCTTTTGGAAGTTCTTATTGTATTAATTTAAAGAAAAAACCTTCCTAAAAGATTTGACCATGTGTCATCTTCTAGTTGGCAGATTTTTTATTATTATAATTGGGTCGGAGATCAACAGACTTATTATCATAATAACCATTATTATGATGATTATTATCAACCACGAACACAATCTTATTATCCTCCACAACCTATCTATCAAGAAACGCCGATTTATAATGAAGCTTATCAAGAACCACCTCCTTATTCAATGTAGCAAACCGTACAAGAACAACCTTCGAGTTCGAACAACCATGGCTAAGATAATGAACCTAATTGAAGATATGGAAATTAGCCAACAAGAATTCCAAAACTCACAAAATGCGCTTCAGAAGATGGTGCAGTCAGTGTCACAAATGGTGAATAAAGTTCAAATCCTTGCAGAAGAGCAACTCCGAAGTGATACTAGTGCTCCAGCAAACAAAGTTTGTCATGCAGTTGAATTAAGAAGTGGAAAACAACTACCTCCACCAAGACCAGAACCAGAACCAGTCCCTATTCCAGAAACGGGGGGAGAAACAATAGAAGATAAGGTCAAAGAGGTAGTTGAACAAAAAAGTGTCCAAGAGAAGACACCAGAAAAGAAAGAGAGCCCAGTGGTAACCAACACATGTCCTCCTCCACCATTCCCTTCACATGTCAGAAAGGACAATGACCTAGAATTCAAGAAGTTCGTTGACATGATGAACAAATTCGAAACTAAAGAGATGAATGGATTGCCAGAGGAGTGTAATGCTACAAATGAAATCGAGTTACCACCAGATTCACCCCTTCCCACGAAATCTTGGATGCAACCATCCATGATTATGAAGAATCGAGCTGAAAAGTTCGTGGGAATTAGAGGCATAGGGTGGAAATTTCGTCATCCTTAATAGAGGTAACACGTCTAACTTTAAAAGACGTTACCTAGTAGTTTACCGGATAAATTGATAAGTCGGGCATTCCCGGCCCACCAAGCGAAACCGATGGTTTCTTGGTCACGGCCAGCTAAAGCTAAAGTTCCATTAAAGAGCGTTTCCACGTGGTAGAACCTCCTCAGGGAATATAAGGTTTTCATGAGGCTGATCTTGAGCCGCCATCCAAGCACGAATACCTTCGTTTAAAAGAATATTAACAAAAGTTCTATACGGGAGACAACCCGTAAATTTCTTTTATGTTTTTACATTTTTAGTTTTTAATTTATGTTTAGCTTAGGTAATTTTAGTTGATATTGCATATTTGAGAAAGGTATTAGTGTTTTTGATGCTTAGGTATTGGAGAAATCGAGTTAGGGAATGAAGAACAAAAATTTTCGGAAAATTCTGACCACAGGCGCGGTATACCGGACCTCAGCCGCGGTATATCGCAGGTGAACAACCCGTGCCACGGTAGCAGCCACGTGTTTTATGCAGAAAAGAAAAAAAATAAAGCTGATGGGTCCGGTATACCGGACCCTATGCCGCGCCCTGGTCCGCACGTCCAAAACACGTGCCACGAGTATTTTGACGAAGGAGGTCACAGTAGCTGCGGTGCACCCCTGTGGAATACCCCCTAGTCTGCGCCATGGTCCGCGAGCCCAAAACCCGTGCCACGGGGTCGTACCACGTGTATTGAGCAGAGGCGAAAATTTTGAACGCTGATAGGTGCGGTATACCGGACCTTAGCCGCGGTATACCGCAGCGCGCCGCTAGAGAAAGAGAAAACGGGTCTAAGGTTATAAAAGAGGTATGAAGCTTTTTAATTCCGAATTTTATAAACCTTAAGCCTACTTCTCTTCTCCAAAACTCTCCCAACTCCATTGAAGCTCATAAAAACCTTCACCAATCATCAAAACACTACCCAATAACCATGAAAACACATCCAATTCATTCTCCACATCATTACAAGGAAGATTCAACCACCCATATCATACCAAAACACCTTGACTCCAAGAATCAAAAGCTTAAATTTCAAAAATTCATCCTACAATTTCTTAAATCCAAGACAATCCATGAAGAATCCATCTTACCCACATATAGAATCATCATCAAATCACCCTTCCTAACCCAAATTAAGCTTGTACAACCAATAATCAAAAGTTCAAATTTCAATAGTGGTTAAAGCTTTGAGTGGTCAATTGGGATGATTAAGAGAACATGAACATTATCTACTGTAAGGGAGATGAAGAAAAGAAAGGTATTGGATTCAATTGAGAAGAAATCAAGTGAGAAAAGTCCTAGTTCCAATTCAAAGGGTAAAACAAGTCAAGAGAAGAGAGGTTAGCATGCTGTGTTTGATTCAATGAGCAAAAAGATTCCAACTTTAGTGAAGAAAATAACACAACCTCTACAAATCAACGACCCTACACCCGAAGAAAAAGAGAAAGCTTCAATGGCCATGATAGCTTCTCCGAAGTAACAATTAAAGGAACTACCTTTTTCTTATAAGATAGTATTTGAAGAAGAAGTTGAAGGAGAATACATGAAGGTTCATGGAGATTTGGAATGCTTGGGTTGTTTGTGAATTGTATTTTTTGAGGAGAAGAAGAAGATGTGGCACAGTTGATCTATGAGGATGTGATACGAATTTTAGATCTCTCCCACGACGTTATATAATGCAATATCCTATTATGATCACGTGTCCTGAACGAAAAGCGAATAAGAAGTTGGGTGAAGAAGATACATTAGATTTAATCCGAGTACCGATAAGGTGAGGTAAAAGCCTCGAAGAGTATGTTTTCTTTCTTCCCTACCATTTCTTTATGTGCAATATGTATGCTAATTTTAAATTTTATTTTTCTTGAGTCTTTTTCGAGTCATGGGGACACGACTCATTTTTGAGTTGGGGTGGGGATTCGTTGTCCTCATCTTCCTTTTTCGTTTTTTCATAAAATTTAAATTTTTTTTGGGTTGAATTAGGCATAGAATATGTTGAATGGACCTATTGAGCATGATTTAATTAAGTTAATGATAGTAAGTAGTATGTTTTTGAAAGATGCAACAAATTTGTTTAGGATGCATGTATGAAAACAGGAAATAAAAGATAGAAAAGTTAATGAGCAATGCTAAGAAATCACGTTGAAACTTAGGGAAATTATTTGGTGTGTAGAACGTGAGGTTTAAAATTAGTTGAAAACCCACTTATCTATGAACTAGTAGTGAAAAAGTAACAAAATCCGGTAGTTAGAAAAATGACTAAGGCAGTTCTTTCATGATAAAACACTTGAAGTCTTTATACTTTCTCACCCTTTTGTTTGATATTGTTACTATTTATCACTCTTAGCCCCTCTGAGCCTTTCTTAAGACTCTTGTTGAACCACATTATGATCCATACCCTTAGTTTGTAGGACTTATCTATATGACCCGCACTCGAATCGCAAAACCTGAGACAACTCGTTTTAGAGCTTGAGTTTGGGGTGGTGGGTTTCATCATTAGGGAACATTGGGATCAAGGGAATTGTAATTGTGAATTAATTGATGATGAAATTGTTATTATTGTAACCCTTTGCCGGGGTAATAGTGAATGGAAAAGAAGCTACGAGCTAAATTTGCCAACAAGGGCATAAAAGAAAGAATATATATAGAAAAAAATAGCGTGATATCTCGAACATCAAAAAGAGAATCATAGCTATACAAAAAGAAAAAAATTGATATGAAAAGAAAATATATATTCGGACCGGCAAAGTGGATTTGATATCATCAAAGGTTGTATTTGGGATTTATTAGGGATGCAAGTCAAAAGCATCAATAAATTGGGTTGAGTGAGAACATCTTCGAATGAAAACTCAAGCTTCAGGGCGATTCGTTGATGGCTAGTGAGGAGAGAGCCAAAAGCTCACTTTTCATTATCCAAATATACCACACCTGTCCTTAAGCCACGTTATAACCAAAGACCTTAGGATTTCTAACTACTAGATGGAGAAACAATTGAGCTATTAGGTAATAGGTGAGAGGACCATTGGATGCTATATTGGGACCTATGAACAACCTATAGCCATTAACCCGAACTAAGTTATCATCCTCTCCTTCTGGCATTGCGAAATTAATCTTAACTTGAATTTATGGATCGTTGATTACATGTATATTAGGCATATTTGTGCATTATTTCTTGAACATTAATACATGAGACTTTTTAGATATTTTGCTCTAGGATCATTCATTATGTTCTGTTCTTATTCTCCTCCGACTTCTTCTTGTTTATTTGACTACCCTACTGTTCTTTACTTTTATTGTATCGGGACGATACAACTTTGAGTTGGGGGTCTTGATGTCTCCTCATTTGTGATAATATAATATACTTCAGAGAGATCATTTTAGGTGTATTTATTAGTTTATTGGTCGATCTTAGCTTAATTTAGTGCACTTTCCTATTTTGAGTCTTGATTTATTGAATTATTATTTTTAGAGCATATTGGGTTTAATTGTTTAATTTAGTGTGAAGCTTTAAAGATAATTATGGAGATTAATTAGAGTCCAAGTCAAAGACTACAAGATATGGAAAAAGATATGCATGGAAATTGGAGATAGAAGGAAACTGAGTTTAATTAGGAAAAGGAAAAGCTGCCTAAATCTGAATTCTGCAGTACACGCCTAAAGAAGTGGTTATTTACCTAAGAAATAGGCCGATTTTGGTAATTTCCTTTCATGGGGACAAATATAATTCTGTTACGATTCTTTTGGTATATTATGGAGCTCAAACCGACCAATAACGAAGAAGATATGCTCAAAACGGTCCAGCAGTGTTTATCTTTATTTCCATACGAATTTGAGTTGGGCTAGGAGTCCACCACTTACTTCTCCTTCAAGAAAACGAATTAGGTCAACCTATACCCTATAAATACAGCCTCTTAACATTAGAAAATCATCCTTGGCCAGACCTTAAGGCCAAGAGGAAGGTGCAACACAAGAGAAGAAGTCTGGAAGGAGCTGTGCATCAATCATGTCTCCTTCAACCTCTTATTTTGTAATTCTTTTCTCTTCTTTTCTTTGTATGAATTAATTCTATTAGCTTGGTTTTTGCATCATGTATAAACTATGAATTCTAATTCTTCTATCTAAGTTTCTTTGGGAATTATATGTTTTAATCTGATATTAGCTACTTACCTTTATATTTGATTATGTGTTTTGATTTAATGATTGTTTTCCTTGCTAGTGCACGAGTATATGATTACCTTAATAGTAGTTAGATGGTCTCCTTGACAGGGTGTTTAACTATTGAACCACCACATAACGTCTAGTGTCGATATTAGTTCTGACAAAACATGATTCTAACTAGATAGTCATTAGGGTTTGTTTTAATCACCATATCACCAATGATTGTAGTGTTCTGTTTAGGGCCTTAGTAGCGTTTGATAACCCTATTTGAGACCTCGTCTTGGTTGTGCCGTAGCCCCCTTAGTCGCTCTCAAGGTCTAAGGTATGGGAATTTAAAATCCTGACTAAGTATACCAAGAGCTAATATTCTCCCTTATAAACTAGATCTAATAGATAGAATTAGGAGGATTGGTGCATACTAGTAAAACCTAAGCTATATCTTTCATACTATCTTCTTTTCTTTTCTTTTATTTATTTTCTGTCTTTTATTTAGTAGTTTAGTTTTATTATTTAAAAACCAAATAAATATTTGTCTATCTCTTCTTCCTACTAGCGTATTAGCTTTCCTATCTTGAATATCTGCACTTGAATAATTTGCATAAGTTCTTCTTAACGTTCGTAGTCCCTGAGGAACGAATCTTACTTATTCATTAAAACTTGCATACGATCTGTATACTTGCAGAACCGTGTTAGCTTAGGGTGTTTATTTGCACTTATTTTATACATCTTTTTATCACACCTTAGGCCACACCACTATCTATTCCTCAAAAAATAGACACGAAAGTGTTTGAAAGGCTAAAAGATACAAAGAATATTGATAAATCAATAATGAAATTTCTTCAGGACAGCTTTGAAAGATATCATTAAGAAGGTTTAAAATTTGATGTTTATAAAGCCTCTTTTGGAAGTTCTTAGTGTAATTACGTAAAAGAACCTTCGTAACAGATTTGTCCACGTGTCATCTACTAGTTGGCAGATTTTATATATTTTCTAATAGATAATTAGAGTATTCCGTTTATAAATGTGAAATGTATTGTCTTTTATCCTTTGTATGAGGATTTATTTTTTATGAATTATTTAGTCCTTGTTTTGATGAGTAGGCTTCACTTAAGTTCTACATGTTGGTTCTCTGGCTTTATGGTAATGACTAGGTTGAAGCATGGATCTCGAAAAAAAAATTTAAGAAGAGGCCCGAGAGCCGATGAAATAGAGGGAAAGAATGAGAAGAAAGACAAAGGATTTCGGCTAGCCGAGTCTCAATAATGAGAAACTAACCTTCCTTCTATGAGAAGCTGATGTCTCCCGATTTGTTCTAATTCTTAGCCCATTGGAGACATCCTTTTAGGTGAATAAATTAGTTATTTGATAGACTTTTAGGCTTAATTGATCATATTGCACTTTCTCCCCTTGGAAATTAACTATTTGCAGAATCTGAGCTTTTGTGCGTAAATTTGACTATTTTTAATGCAAAGTTAATCGGTTCTTGAATCTCATGAAAGACCAATCCAAGGAGAAAAAGTGAGAATAAAGTCTTAGTGTATTTTAGAGTGTTTAGAAATGATTTCTAGTCGAGTTTCTATTTTTAGAGTACACTTTCCTATTTCGTTTTCTTGATTTATTGATTTATTCTTTTTAAGCATATGCGGTTTAATTATTTATTTAATGTGAAGCTTTAAAAGATAAATGGTAATTACTTAGAGACCAAGTCAAGATGAGGATGAAAGGAAAGAAGATTTACATGGAAATAAGAATATTTAGAAAGATTTATTCAAAGGAGGAAAAGATAAAGCTGCCTTGTGAATCTGAAAATCCAGCCACGTTTTAGAGATTAAATCACAATTATAGATTGGCATGGATTCTGGACGAATGGTCTGCACCAATAGAAAGAGCTTTCCAAGACAAGCAGTTTCATATATTGGAACTTCTCAAACGGATAAGTATTGAAAAAGATATGACCAAATCAAATCTGCAGAATCTTATCTTTTAGAGCTACGAATTTGAGAGTCCTTGACTTGTCTTCCACTCCAAGCAAATTCGACCTAGGGTCCTCCAACACCTATAAATACACCCCTTAGACCTCATAATTCAGCACCTCTCAATTATTATTCAATATATACATCTTTAGAGAGAGAGAGAGAGTCAGAGACTTCAAGAGCAAGAAGGCAAAGGAGAAACTAGAGCTGGAGGAATTTTGTTCTTCCATCAACAGCCATCTAATCCTTAGGTTATATATTTCTTTTCTGTAATTAAATATGATGTCTTTCTATTTAATTTCAGTCTTTAAATTTATCATGAGCTAAACTTTTACATACTTGAGAATCGCAATAAAGGGATGAACCCTAATTAATTTAATCTTTGTTTTGAATTTGGGATTGTATGATTTAATTTGAGTTGAGTATTAGATATTGGATATTACTTTGTTCTGATTTACTAATTCTTTTCCGCGCAACTAGAATTAGATATTAGTATTTAGGCTATTCCATATAGTGGCGTATGGATCATCCGACAGGGGGGTTTGAATAGAGATCTAGGTAATACCCGTGTAATGTCCGTTATTGACCGACAGGCTTAACTAGTTACATAGCCAAGGAGGTAAAATCATATCATCCGAAGAGCCATATTCGACCATACAGGTGTTTATGATACTTTAGGATAGCTTCTAGGTCCACCCGATAGGGGGCTAGGAGATATTAGAGTCCCGACTAATATTATAATTCCAATTCTGCCCTTAGACATAGCATAGATTATATTAGTTAGGAGGATTCTTTGCGAGACTCAAGTATATCTCATCTCTGAAGTTAGTCCTTTTACTCTATTATTTCCTTTATGTTAATTTATTTTATTGCATATTTAGTTTTAAGAAAACCAAACAAAAATCTTATTATTTACTTTTCTGTTAAACAATTATTCTTACTATCTGATTAATACTGGAGTTGAACTTAATCCGTCCCTGAGAACGAACTTGATTATCATATATTACTTGGGACAACCGTACACTTGCGGTTAAGTGGTTCCTTTATTTTCGTACTTAATTTTATAACACACCAGGACCCACCAAGTTTTTGGCGCCGCTGCCGGGGACGGTAGCGTGAGACCCCGGTGTTAATCTTTAGTAGTTGTAATTGTTTATTTATTTTTTTCAGATTTACGCTTGGTTTTTGTTTTTGTTGTACAGATTTTTATTCAGGTAATGATCAAGAGGTTTTATTGAAGATGTATAGAGGACATTACCCGGATCCCGATCCATATGAATATTGGGAAGACTCTTCAGGACAACAACAATGGGGTAGTAACTTCTACCAACAATCCTATCAATACCCGCAAGAGCAGGATTGGAACAACCAATGGATCGGGAATAATCAACAACAATCATCATATCACTATCCCCATGAGCAAGGATGGAACAACCAATGGGTTGGAAACATTCAACAACCTCCACCTCATCACTATCAGCAAGAAATTGACAATCAGATACGTTCTAAACTCCAGCACTTAGTAGAAGAAACAAACGCCATCCAAGCACGCATGCAACAGATGGTAGAAGAATGGGGTAGTATGTCTTGTGAAGATTCCACTCCCCCGAGGGATGGAAGAGATCAACTGGAAGAAGTAGTTGAGGAGGAGGTGTTGAAGGAAGATACTATTGATAGTGATATGACCATCATGCCGGTTATAAAAGAAGACCACCATGTGGTTGACAATCTTATTAGCATGGTGGAAGAAGGAGTAGCAAAGAAAATCCTAGAAACTGAGATTGCTATTCCTATGGTGCGTGCACATGATCATGATACAGAACACAAACAAGAAAAAGAGGTGATAGAGATTCAGATTCCACATCAAGAATATGATGACGTAATAGTGGAAGATTGGGTTGAAAACGAAGACGAATGTGAAGGGGTTGAGATATCCACCGAAGAATTCAAAGATCACAATACAATAGAAGTTGAATCTCCACCACAAAAAGTTCACCAATCACTATCTCCACCACAAATCATCATTAGAGATAAAATACTGGAATCACCTCTATTACTACAAATGATCAATAGGTGCTACGCAAGAAAGGTGCTACACCGCGAGAGTAAAGCGGCAAGGAGGAGCACCTACCCACCACACTTTAAAGAGGAATGCAAGTTTAAAGAGAATGAAAATGAGCTTACACCGTTGAGAACGGTTATCTACTATCGTGTGGTGAAGAATAAGTTTCGTCGTGAAAGTAAGAAGGCGAAACGGAGATACTACCCTCCCCCTTTCAGAGATCGATTGAATAAATTTTAAGGGGGAAGGCTTCAAAGCTTACATGCCAAGGACGAGGCGAATTCAAGCAGAGGAGAACCGCAAGGGCCTCAATACCATCTTCATGGAAGGTAACACGTCGAACTTAAAGACATAATAAACAAAAGTGCTTCTTGGGAGACAACCGATGTTTTTATTATATTTTTCAATTCCTAGTGTATAATTCTAAGTTAGTGTCGAGTTTTAGTGTCTACTTTTAAAAGAAATGAGAAAGGTAGTGTGTTAATGGTGCAGGAATCGAGTTTGGGGTGCTAGAAAATTCAAGGGAAAAATTCGGCGCGAGGTCCGGTATACCGCCCCAGAACCCCGGTACACCGCAGGAAGAAAACCCGTGTCACGTGTTACTCACGCGGGTTTTATACAGAAAGGAGAAAAAAATGTTCGATGCGCGGTCCGGTATACCGCGTGAGATGTCCGGTATACCGCAGGAGGGAAAAACCCGTACCACGGGTTAGGTACCGCGGGTTTTTGGACGGAGAAGATATATTGAACAGTAGCAAAAACCCGTGCCACGGGGTTTATATCACGGGTTCTTGGCAGAGACGAAAATTTGGAGCAGCAGAAGCTGCGGTATACCGCGGGTCATGCCCGGTATACCGCGCTATGTCGGTTTTGAAGAGTCTTCACCTTATAAGCTTCCTACCTTGTCATGACTAAACCCTAGCCTCCCCCAATACGAATTTTCCAGATCCTAACCCTTATGTACCTGCACAAAGACCACTACAACACCCAAGAACATTAAATCCTTCCTCCTAATCCATTTCAAACACACATACAACACCACAATACTTCAAGAAAATCAAGAAATCTTCTCCTTCAACCTTAAGCCTCTTCATCAAAGCTTCAATCCTATTCATTAAACCTTCCTCAAGCTATTAAATATTGATTACCCATCTCATATAACACCTAAATCCTTCATTACAAATCCTCAAAACATCAAATTTCAAAACTCTTCTCTAGTTCTTGATTATTTGAAGTTTTGAGTTTGGGGTTCATTGAGATGACGAAGATTGGAAGGTCAAGAATACCATGAAGAGGAAGAAGAAGTTGAAGAACCTTGTATTACTTTTGGGTGTTGAAAGATGTAGTTGAAAGAATTTTGGGAGGATAATCATGAAGAGGTGTTGAAACCCATAGGAAAAATCACAAAAGAGTTGGAGCTTATGCAAATCATATTACGTGGTGTGAGCAATGTTCAACATGCCACCTACGCAACACAAGGAGCTCAACCTACACGCAACCATGGAAACCAGCTTCGTGCTGGTTCAGATACGTTTTCCTATCCCCTTCTTATTTGTTTTATTTGTTTATTTGCTTTATTGAGTCTTTTTCGAGTCGTGGGGACACGACTCATTTTTGAGTTTGGGGTGGGGTTCGTTGCCTCATCCCAATTTTATTTGTTTTACTGTTTTTTTTTTAAATTAATCTAAGGGATGCGTTGACTGCAGAGTGTTTTAAATGCCCCCATCAAGCATGCTTTTTGTGAATTAATGATAAAGAATAGTTGACTTTAGGAGTTAGTATAAAACTATACTTTGATTGCATGCAAATATGAGATAATTGATAGGAAAAATTAATGAACAATGCAAAAGAAGTAAACTTGTGCTTAAGGATAATAGGTGGTTTGTAGAATGTGAGATCTAAATGAGTAGAGAACCCACTTAGGTATGAACTAGAGGCAAGTTGTGTAAATAGGAAGATGATAGAGGCAGTTCTTTGTTAGCCCTTTGAATCCTTTTTGGCCTTCTATCCCTGAATTAATTTTATCCTTCTTAGACAAATTTTTAGCCTTTAAGCCTTTCTTTTGTCGCCATATTATAAGCCAATTTCCCTTTAGATTGTTAGGCATGACCATATGACTCGCACTTGAATCACGATCCTGAGACTTCCTGTCTTGAGTTTGAGTTTGGGGTGGTGGGTCCACTATATGGGAATTTACATTGGGTTGGGATTTTTGAGCTTATCAATGAAGCTTTGTGCTATACATGATGATGATTCACAGGTTTATTGTATTGTAACCCTTTGCTGGGGTAATAGTGAATGGAAAAGAAGCTTCGAGCTCAAGTTATGAATAGGCATAACTATGAAAAATAGCATGATATCTCAACATCAAAAAGAGAGTCATAGCTATAAGAAAAAACGAATGATTTGAAAAGAATATACATATTCGGACCGGCAAAGTGGAAATTTTTAAGTGAATCATCCTTAGTGCTTATTGGGTTAATTTGGGGATGCTAATTAAGCGCGACAATTGGGTTGAGTGAGAACGTTATTCGAGTGTAAACTCAAGCTCTTGGACAGTTGTTGATGGTAAGTGAGGAGAGAGCCAAAAGCTCACTTCAAATTTACCAAATATACATTCCATACCGTCCTTCAGCCTACGCTAAAACCGTAAAGTCCTCGTGATTCCTAGATGCACAGTGAGTTAATAGGGAATATGCTAAGTGGAGCGTTCAAAGCAAGTAAAGATCGAGGAACACCCAATAGTCACCATCTTGAGATAAGTAATAAGCGTAACCTTCTAGCATTGTGAAATTAATTTTTGATTGATATTGTTTTGTATTTGATTTTGCATGATAAGTGTAAGTGTATATTAATTCCTAGGTTAGACTATATGAAATTTGTTTTAAGATTTGCTTTGGGATTATTTACTAGATTCTACCTTCTGCGTTCACCTACAAGATCCTTTGTTTTTATTTTACTTTGTCGGGACGACAAAGGTTTGAGTTTGGGGTCTTGATGTCTCCCGATTTGTTCTAATTCTTAGCCCATTGGAGACATCCTTTTAGGTGAATAAATGAGTTATTTGATAGACTTTTAGGCTTAATTGATCATATTGCACTTTCTCCCCTTGGAAATTAACTATTTGCAGAATCTGAGCTTTTGTGCGTAAATTTGACTATTTTTAATGCAAAGTTAATCGGTTCTTGAATCTCATGAAAGACCAATCCAAGGAGAAAAATTGAGAATAAACTCTTAGTGTATTTTAGAGAGTTTAGAAATGATTTCTAGTCGAGTGTCTATTTTTAGAGTACACTTTCCTATTTCGTTTTCTTGATTTATTGATTATTCTTTTTAAGCATATGCGGTTTAATTATTTATTTAATGTGAAGCTTTAAAAGATAAATGGTAATTACTTAGAGACCAAGTCAAGATGAGGATGAAAGGAAAGAAGATTTACATGGAAATAAGAAGATTTAGGAAAGATTTATTCAAAGGAGGAAAAGATAAAGCTGCCTTGTGAATCTGAAAATCCTGCCACGTTTTAGAGATTAAATCACAATTAAAGATTGGCATGGATTCTGGACGAATGGTCTGCACCAATAGAAAGAGCTTTCCAAGACAAGCAGTTTCATATATTGGAACTTCTCAAACGGATAAGTATTGAAAAAGATATGACCAAATCAAATCAGCAGAATCTTATCTTTTAGAGCTACGAATTTGAGAGTCCTTGACTTGTCTTCCACTCCAAGCAAATTCGACCTAGGGTCCTCCAACACCTATAAATACACCCCTTAGACCTCATAATTCATCACCTCTCAATTATTATTCAATATATACATCTTTAGAGAGAGAGAGTCAGAGACTACAAGAGCAAGAAGGCAAAGGAGAAACTAGAGCTGGAAGAATTTTGTTCTTCCATCAACAGCCATCTAATCCTTAGGTTATATATTTCTTTTCTGTAATTAAATATGATGTCTTTCTATTTAATTTCAGTCTTTAAATTTATCATGAACTAAACTTTTACATACTTGAGAATCGCAATAAAGGGATGAACCCTAATTAATTTAATCTTTGTTTTGAATTTGGGATTGTATGATTTAATTTGAGTTGAGTATTAGATATTGGATATTACTTTGTTATGATTTACTAATTCTTTTCCGCGCAACTAGAATTAGATTTTAGTATTTAGGCTATTCCATATAGTGGCGTATGGGTCATCTGATAGGGGGGTTTGAATACAGATCTAGGTAATACCCGTGTAATGTCCGTTATTGACCGACAGGCTTAACTAGTTACATAGCCAAAGAGGTAAAATCATATCATCCGAAGAGCCATATTCGACCATACAGGTGTTTATGATACTTTAGGATAGCTCCTAGGTCCACCCGACAGGGGGCTAGGAGATATTAGAGTCCCGACTAATATTATAATTCCAATTCTGCCCTTAGACATAGCATAGATTATATTAGTTAGGAGGATTCTTTGCGAGACTCAAGTATATCTCATCTCTGAAGTTAGTCATTTTACTTTATTATTTCCTTTCTGTTAATTTATTTTATTGCATATTTAGTTTTAAGAAAACCAAACAAAAATCTTATTATTTACTTTTCTGTTAAACAATTATTCTTACTATCTGATTAATACTGGAGTTGAACCTAATCCGTCCCTGAGAACGAACTTGATTATCATATATTACTTGGGACAACTGTACACTTGCGGTTAAGTGGTTCCTTTATTTTCGTACTTAATTTTATAACACACCAGGACCCACCAGAAGCTGACAAAAATAAAAAGGTGAAGCCTCATCATTAGCTAGAGGAGCCTCGTTGAACTGGAAAATGAAATCACGCCATAACGCGAAGTCGAGGAGAGATAAAAATATAGAGAAAAAATATAATGCCTCGCAAACGCCGAAATTAATTTTAGGAGGATGTATGGTTCTTTGAGCTCCAATGAAATGTGGGGCCCTGTCTTGACTTGTTCTTTTTATCAGGTTCACATCAATAGCAATCCATTTACAATACACTTATTTCAATATTGTATAGATTTTATTTAATTTTTAGAAGTAGGATTAAATAGAGTAAACACTTGCTACATTTTTTTTTGAATATATAATGTTAGCTATGATTTACGCTTCGCTCAATAAATATTCTTTTTCTCATGTATATTATCCAAAAGAAGTCTAAATGGAAGAAAGGTGGCTAGAGTTCTATATAATATCCGATCTCATATCAGTGTCAATCTCTCCAAAATAATAATCATAATAGCCTCATACCTCGAATTGTAACAGAATATTGGCATATATCCATCAAGCTTTAAAGGATTATCCATTTTGGAATATAATGTGCTTATAGTTTGGTTAAGTTGCTAAACGAAGAACATAGAAATAGAATAATTCTATAATCACCTCAATCGTCCCTATAACAAATAAAATTCCATGATCTTCTAAAGAACTTCAAAAAAGATCCATCAAGAGCTTTTCTTTGTCACTTCAAAAGAAAATACAACCTCTCCAACCATCTCATTAGTAACTTATGTCCATTAAGAAGCCA
Organism: Nemophila menziesii; assembly: GCA_029959085.1. Lineage (NCBI taxonomy): Eukaryota > Viridiplantae > Streptophyta > Magnoliopsida > Boraginales > Hydrophyllaceae > Nemophila > Nemophila menziesii. The sequence continues at coordinate 1,306,236 of JARWIR010000036.1, read as the reverse complement.
TTTAATCGTCTATACATATATTAAATAACCTAAAAACTGTTATCATTTGGGTCTTTACCCAAGTGAAACAGCTCACTTTAGCTCAATTTTTAGGTGGGTCCGAGACCTCTTTATAGGTCAGGACAAAGATGAAAGTTGTTCGTCTTACTTTGGTAATGAATTTCATGTATTCACTTGTGTAAAACAAATGGAAAGTGAATGAGAAATTGAGTGTTAAATGTGAGGTATATGAAGAGTTTTGGAAAAGTAAGGAAATAATAGTCACGTAGTATATTGTTCTTAGCACTTAAGGATTGGGCCTTTGGAGGCACCAGCTTTTGGGCTTGGGCTTGGGCTTGGCTGGACTATATTTTAGTAAAATTAAAACGTTGTAATTTTTAACGTTCTAATTTTTTAAACAGCAGTCTTCTTCCTCAAACGTCATCTCCCATGTCTGAAACATTGCAGGTCTGATTTAAACAGGTGCTTCTACACCTATAAATACTTGGCCAAAAATCATTTCCATTCATTCAATTTTTTCTTACAAACAAATAACATACAAGAGAGAGATTAAACACCATTTAAAGTTCGAAGTTCTGCATATTTTCAAGTGTCTGATATTTGCAGTGTTGATCGTTGTATCCTGGAGGTTGAAGCCATTACAAAACGTAAGACACCAGTGCGTGACTAATAAACCTTAAAGACATAGGATCCAATCCTAGCCTCGATCAGTAACAGGTTTTCTATTAATTTTCATTTTTATCATATCTGAATTTTTTTGTTTTTCCTCCATTTTTGCTTTCTGAATCGAAATAAATCACTGGAGATAACAATTTAAGGTTTATTATTTCACAAGTTGTTTTGATTCAGACATTTTTTTTCCAATTGTTAAATCTAAATTCTAAGTTCTACAACAAGATCTAAAAACTTGGGACTTTAATCTGCCTAACAAGAGCTAAACTCTTGGGAAAGATAAGAATCTAGATAAGAATAGTTGTAAGACAATTTTATTTTATACTTCTACTGTATCAAATTTCATCTTCTGTTTTGTTTTGTTGAAAGTAACAGAATGTCTAAAGAATCAGAAAATGCAAATGCTACTGCAACAATGCAAAAGCAAAATGAAATTGGTGGTAGTTCAAGGCATAACATGCATATGACAACACCTATGGGTCCTGCTGAAAAACCAGAGAAGTTTGGTGGTGCAAACTTCAAAACATGGCAACAGAAAATGTTGTTCTATTTGACTACTTTGAGTCTTGCAAGGTTTCTCAAAGAAGATGCTCCAGAAATGGGAGATGATCCCGATGCTCAAACTGTTCATGCCGTTGAAGCATGGAACCATTCAGACTTTTTGTGCAAAAACTACATTCTCAATTGTCTAGACAATTCTCTGTATAATGTGTATTGCACTATGAATTCGGCTAAACAACTCTGGGATTCCCTAGAGAAAAAATACAAAACTGAAGACGCCGGTACTAAAAAGTTTTTGGTTGGTAAGTTTTTGGAGTTTAAAATGGTAGACTCGAAATCTCTGATGTCGCAGGTGCAGCAGTTTCAGTTAATACTACATGAATTAGATGCTGAAGGAATGAGATTGGTGGAATCCTTCCAAGTTGCTGAATTGGTTTAAAAATTACCACCAATGTACAAAGACTTCAAGAACTATCTGAAGCACAAGCGCAAGCAAATCAGTCTTGAAGATTTAACCGTTCGGTTGAGGATTGAAGAAGATAACCGACTAGCCGAGAAAGGAAGTAACTTTCGTTCGTTTGAAGCCAAGGTTAATATTGTGGAACAACCGAGGTCTAACCACAACAACAAACGGAAAAGGCAAGGACAATCTAATGACAACAAGAAGAAGGCTAAGTTTGACGGAAATTGTCACAACTGTGGCAAACATGGTCATCGCGTAAAAGATTGTCGAAACAAGAAGGCACAAGGTAACCAGAAGAAAGGTAACAATAGTCAAGCAAATATGACAGAGCTTTCTGATGGTGTTGAAGAGATGAATCTCGCTGCAATGATTTCTGAGGTGAATCTCGTTGGAAACCCTAAACAGTGGTTGGTTGACACCGGAGCAACAAGGCATATGTGTTCGGAGAAAAACATGTTCAAGACCTACAAGACATCTCCAAATGAAGAAATTCTTTATATGGGAAATTCGTCAACCTCAAAAGTTCAAGGAGTGGGGAAAGTTGTGCTGAAGATGACCTCTGGAAAGGAGCTAACCTTGAACAATGTGCTACATGTACCTGATATTCGTAAGAATCTGGTTTCTGGTTCCTTACTTAACAAGGCCGGATTTAAGCTTGTATTTGTAGCTGATAAATTTGTACTTTCGAAAAATGAGATGTATGTAGGCAAGGGGTACCTATGTGACGGTCTGTTTAAGCTAAATGTAATGACCGTGGTACCTCCAAAAAATGTAACAAATGATGTGATGAATAAGAATTTATCTTCTATTTACTTGTTGGATTCACCTAATTTATGGCATGATAGATTAGGACATGTTAATTTTGGTTCATTAACTAAACTTGTAAACGATGGTTTGTTACCAAATGTTAACTTTAAATCTCAAGAAAAATGTGAGATATGCATAGAGTCCAAGTTGACAAGAAACTCGTTTAAAAATGTTGAAAGGTCATCAGAATCTTTAGAGTTAATTCACAGTGACATATGTGACTTAAAGTTCGGTCAAACTAGAAGTGGTAAGAAACTTCATTACCTTTATAGACGATTGCACAAGATATTGCTATATCTACTTGCTTCATAGTAAGGATGAGGCCTTAGAAGCATTTAAGCAATATAAAACTGAGGTTGAGAATCAACTAAGTAAAAAGATCAAAAATCTCAGAACAGATAGGGGAGGAGAATATGTTTCTCCTTTTGAAGAATATCGTGCCGAAAATGGAATAATCCATCAAACAACATCCCCTTACTCGCCTCAGCAAAACGGTGTTGCAGAACGCAAGAACCGTACTTTAAAAGAAATGATGAATGCTCTTTTGATAAACTCGGGAGCACCGCAAAACTTGTGGGGAGAAGCTTTGCTTAGTGCAAATCATATCTTAAATAAAGTACCCCACAAGAAACTAGATAAGACCCCCTAAGAACTTTGGAAAGGAAGACCGCCTTCATTCAAATACTTAAAAGTGTGGGGATGCTTAGCAAAGGTTGCTATTCCAGCACCAAAAATGGTCAAGATAGGACCAAAAACGATAGACTGTGTATTCATTGGATATGCTCACAATAGTGCAGCCTATCGGTTTCTTGTGCATCGATCAAACAATGTTGACATCAGTGTTAACACGGTAATTGAATCAAGAAATGCATATTTCTTTGAAACAATTTTCCCTTGCAAAATTACACAAGAACGAAGTTCTTTAAAAAGGACTCATGTTGACATAGAAGATGATCATCATGAGAAGGACCAAGAAGCATTACAAGATAACGATGAACCGAGAAGAAGTAAGAGAATGAGAACCTCTACTTCTTTTGGTCCTGACTTCCTTACCTTTTTATTGGAAGATGAACCACGAACTTTCAAAGAAGCTATGTCTACTCTAGAAGCTCAATATTGGAAAGAAGCGATTAAAAGTGAGATAGATTCTATCATGCAGAACCATACGTGGGAGTTAGTAGATCTTCCCCCTGGGAGTAAACCACTGGGAAGTAAATGGATTTTCAAAAGAAAATTGAAAACTGATGGATCTATCGAGAAGTATAAGGCAAGACTGGTAGTAAAAGGTTATAGTAAAAAAGAAGGACTTGACTATATTGATACCTTTTCACTAGTAACCAGAATTTCATCCATAAGAATGCTTATTGCAATTGCATCAATCTATAAGGTTGAAATTCATCAAATAGATGTTAAAACAGCTTTTCTCAACGGGGAACTTAAAGAGGAAATCTATATGGAACAACCGGAAGGTTATAAAGTTCCGGGAAAAGAAAGAAAGGTGTGCAGGCTGATCAAATCCTTATATGGATTAAAGCAAGCACCCAAACAATGGCATGAAAATTTTGATAAAGTCATGATTAGTAATGGCTTCAAAATAAATGAGTGTGACAAATGTGTATATGTAAAAGGCATTGATAAAGGATATGTCATTGTTTGTTTATATGTAGACGATATGTTAATTATTGGGAGTAATAATGACATAATCACTTCTACAAAGAAGATGCTCTCAAGTAAGTTTGACATGAAAGACTTAGGCATTGCTGATGTTATCTTAGGTATTAAGATAATGAGAAAATCTGAGGGGTTAGTATTAAATCAATCCCAATACATTGAAAAAATACTAAATAAGTTTAGTAAAGGCGATAATAATATCGCAAAGACTCCAGTTGACGTAAATCTACACTTGGCAAAGAATACTGGTGATACAATCAATCAGTTAGAGTATTCTCGTATGATTGGAAGTCTAATGTACTTAATGAACTGCACAAGGCCTGATATTGCACATGCAGTTAGTAAGTTAAGTAGATTTACAATAAATCCAGGAAGAGATCACTGGATTGCAATAGTAAGAGTTCTACGGTACTTGAGATACACTCTAAATGAAGGATTGTACTACACTGGAGAACCAGCTGTATTAGAAGGATATAGCGATGCTAACTGGATATCTGATTCCTCCGACTCAAAATCCACGAGCGGATTTGTCTTTATGTTAGGAGGAGCAGCAGTCTCGTGGAAATCTTCTAAACAAACATGTATAGCTAGATCCACCATGGAATCTGAATTTATAGCTTTGGATAAAGCTGCTGAGGAAGCCGAATGGCTTCGTAATTTCCTAGAAGATTTTCCTAATTGGCCAAAACCAGTGCCAGCAATCTGCATACACTGTGATAGTCAGGCTGCCATCGGTAGAGCCTCAAATGAAATGTATAATGGTAAGTCTAGACATATACGTCGTAGACACAATACCGTAAGACAACTGCTCTCAAATGGGGTTATCACAATTGACTATGTAAGGTCAAAGGATAACATTGCAGATCCCCTGACTAAAGGATTACCAAAAGAGAAAGTGCATAACTTATCTAGGGGAATGGGTCTAAAGCCTATTGAAATGAGTTGCCATAATGGAAAACCTACTTAGTAGATTGGAGATCCCATGATCTAAGTTCAAAGGAAAAACCAAATTATGCAAAAAGCAACTCGGCGCTAAGCATTGTGGGGATTTCTCCCGAAACCAGTCCTAGAACCTAAATACAATGTTTTTTGTACAAAGTTGACGTTAAGAAAAGCTTTTAATGGTTCTTGTATCTTAATTAAAAGGTGGGGTATTACAAGATACTCTTGACAAGGAACCACCTATATGAGTAAAGGAGTGAGGGCCGCTCCTAAGAAAATTTTGAAAGGCTGATTGTTTGAAAAATTACTCATGAATCCAGGAGTTGTCCAGGGCCAAAAATGGACACAACCGTGAGAACCATATAATGGTCGGTAGGGTACTATGTAAGTTCTATTGACTTGATTTATATCAAAGCTGAACAGTTCAAGACATCAAGTTCACTGGTTAGCAAGTAAATCCGATAGCCCTTACTAGAGAAGGTTCAAGGCCAAAAGCTACCTTTCTCGACGTAGTATTCTTCCATGTTTTTTCTCTCTCATTTTGTTTTTCATATGCATTATGACCAGTCAATTTCATTCTTGTGGGGACTGTTATCATTTGGGTCTTTACCCAAGTGAAACAGCTCACTTTAGCTCAATTTTTAGGTGGGTCCGGGACCTCTTTATAGGTCAGGACAAAGATGAAAGTTGTTCGTCTTACTTTGGTAATGAATTTCATGTATTCACTTGTGTAAAACAAATGGAAAGTGAATGAGAAATTGAGTGTTAAATGTGAGGTATATGAAGAGTTTTGGAAAAGTAAGGAAATAATAGTCACTTAGTATATTGTTCTTAGCACTTAAGGATTGGGCCTTTGGGGGCACCAGCTTTTGGGCTTGGGCTTGGGCTTGGCTGGACTATATTTTAGTAAAATTAAAACGTTGTAATTTTTAACGTTCTAATTTTTTAAACAGCAGTCTTCTTCCTCAAACGTCATCTCCCATGTCTGAAACGTTGCAGGTCTGATTTAAACAGGTGCTTCTACACCTATAAATACTTGGGCAAAAATCATTTCCATTCATTCAATTTTTCTTACAAACAAATAACATACAAGAGAGAGATTAAACACCATTTAAAATTCGAAGTTCTGCATATTTTCAAGTGTCTGATATTTGCAGTGTTGATCGTTGTATCCTGGAGGTTGAAGCCATTACAAAACGTAAGACACCAGTGCGTGACTAATAAACCTTAAAGACATAGGATCCAATCCTAGCCTCGATCAGTAACAGGTTTTCTGTTAATTTTCATTTTTATCATTTCTGATTTTTTTTGTTTTTCCTCCATTTTTGCTTTCTGAATCAAAATAAATCACTGGAGATAACAAAAACATCACCCTCAACTTGTTTTGACTCATTAGTATCTAATAAAGTTTCAAGTAACCCTATCAAAGCTTCGTGAACATGTTTCAATTAAGTTGACTTGAACGAATATGAAACGTTGGTAGATGTTATAAATATCCTTTTATTATACTCTTCATAATTTCATTCAAGAATATCATACACCTAAAGTTTCAAAACATACCCACATTTTAGGATTTCTTCAAGAAACTACACTACACATAATACAATCTTGTTGATTATTTTTGTAGTTCTCAAATCTCCCCAATTATAGTGGTATTACCAACTTTTTCTTGAAGTATACTAAGGAACTCCTAAAGATCCAGGGTTAGTATTTTTTCTCTTTATTGCATATTATATTTATCATTGTGTCTATGTCTACTCTAGTTTTAGGGGCCCAACCACACTTACCACATCTTTTAAGTGTTCAAGCTTTCCCCTATATGTCAGTAACATGATATTATTGATACCACATTTAATATAAAACATCCATGATATAAATCAATCAATACTAAACAATTATGCCATGTGAAGCTTGGCCATGTTAAGGATAAGAAGATTATGGCCCAAACTGGTCTAATTTTTCTAAATTAATATCAATCTGTTTGACTTGTATATCTTGTCTATGTAGAAAAATAACCAAGACCCTTTTGGCTGGACAATGTCTAAGAATTTCAAAATCGTTTTATTTATCTTACACTTATGTGTATTGACCTTTTAAGGAATAATCATCAGGAGGTTACGTTACATTTATAAATTTTACAAATGATTCAGATTATATGGATTTTTATAGCTTATAAACAACAATTTAGAAGTTTTGGATAGGTTCAAATAGTTTTTCCATATAGAAGGACAATTAAGACCTTATGGTCAAATTTGTCAATACACTCATATGAGATCTGAGTTGGACGACTACAAAGTCTAGAACACGTTACGATATAGGGGTGGTGAAACTTTTGTTAAAAACTTAATTTTGACAAGTTAGAATCATGTCCTGATACATTTAGATTTTTGGGATCTTCCAATTCTAGAATCTAGTATTACTTGTACTATTCTGATAATTAAATATTTTTGGTTAGTAGTGATGCTAAATTTTAGAAAAAAGAGTCAATTCAAGAAGTTTGTAGTGTTAAAGAAGTAGCATTGGTGGAAATATACTGTAGAGCATATATAAACCCAAGATGAAGTTTAGATACGTATAAATGAGTTATAAAACTATAAACACAAAAGGTCTTCGTGAATAAACTAGATTATCTCACTCTCCTAAATAATCTCGATTATTAATAGAGGATCAACAAAACTTATATTTTATTGAGATAACAAACATACTAAAGATCATGCAACCAATAATAAATTTATATGTGATATTGATTCTAGTAAGTAGAAAAAAACTCTACAAACTGAAACTAATTCCATGTATTCCAACCATATCGAATCTTAAAAGACCATTTTGATGTTATTGTACATATATGGAGAGAATGGGTCTTCAAGATAGAGATCTTTAAAGCCAGAGCGTTAGCCAAAGTAGATTATCGAGAAAAATGAATTGCCTATGAAAAAACCTATAATCTAGTTACTTAAATCAATCTGTATGATGTTTGATACTGAAATACAATATGAATATTAAGTTTGGAAAATGGATATTGAAACCACAAATATTTAAATGGATATCTCGAGAAAGATATTTATATGCAACAACCTTATATTTTTGTATCCAAGGAAAATAATCGAGATATTTACAGTCTTAAGAAAGATTCTAGAAGGTAGAACATTAAGTTTAATGATGAAGATGAAGAGTGTGATTTGATTAAAAATGAGGATGAACCTTATAAACAAGAAGATTAGTGGAACTTCTACCGTTTTTCTCACTTTGTATTTAGATGACATCTTTATCATTGGATATGATATAGTAAACATGATGTTAACTAACATCAGGGTTAAGCAAGACATTTTTCATAAAGTATGAGGGATATGCCAAGTATACTTTATGAATTCCTCATGTTTCGATATAGAACAAAAGTATTAATTGGACTCTCCTAGAGCTTACAAATCGAAAAAATATTAGAAAGTTGATTGTATATTATATATGTGATCTATTTTTCTAAAGGGTAGTTTCTTAAGACCAGTGGATAAAAGAAAGAGAACACATATAAATAGTCCATTACTGTTCAAAATATAGGTAGTCTTATATATACCATGTTATGTATTAATACACATATTTCACAAGCTACAAATTGAGTATATATTAGTCTAACCCAGGTGTTGGACATTGCACTGTTGTAAAATAAACCCTAAAGTACTTGACAACAACTATGGATGTCATTTTCATATATGGAAGGGTATATCTTTTTATAGAAAGATATACCAAATCATATTATTTGCTTGACAAAGATGATGGAATGTATTAATTTGGATTATTTTCACTTTTAATGATGACATTGTATTTAAAAGAATTTTGAACATGCAATATCTGTATTTTGCACCTTGAAAGTAGAATACATTATGACATATGATGCACCATCGGAAACTGTTTGGATCAAAACGTTTTTGAGGGAACATGGAGTGGTTATATTTATCAACTTTCCAATTATAATATTTTTTGATAATAATATAGATATTATAAAAGTTATAAAATCGATGTATCACCAAATTTTTAAACACACTAACAGAATATTCCATATCAGAAAAGCGATTGTTGGTCAAAAATATATAATTACATATGGATTCGACGGTATATGGTTATGATTTGGTATTATTACAAAAATATTATTATACACATATAATATTTATATCCATTTTTATGTATTTAATTGATGTAAAAAAAAGAAATTGTCGATATTTTCAAATCATAATATTTTTAAGTAATTCTATGCGTCTATCTTTCTAAAAAATAGTTGTAAAAAATGTCTATTTTGGTTTAAATATTTCTTTCAATTTTTGTACTAAGAGTATGAAAATTAATAAATGAAAATTAGTGTCTCTTCAATTCTAAGCTATAACCTTTTACGTTTTCAATGTCCTTTTAGTAATTTGGTATAAAACGTATTTCTTTGTTTGTATGCAAAAATAAAAGTAAACACATAAAAATGGAAGACATAGTAGTTTGTTTTAGAAATGTATATCTCTATTTCTGTGTGATAGTTCTTGTCAAAGTCAAAGTCAAAGTCATAGATATATAGAATGATCCCGTAAAGTTTCAATATTAATATACAACCTTAATTTGTTATTTTAAAATTGTCAATAATGAACAAAAACAAGGTCAACTGAAATCCACCAGATAAATCTGATATAGAAGTCCCTATATAAAAGGGTGATATAAAATATAAAATAATCATAAAATATTTCAATATTTAAGATCATTACAGAAAACTAATATTTATTTATTTCTAATCTAACAAATTTAAATTTATTAGTTCTGGATGACTACGAATATCTCGAAAAAAAACCATTTTACTTGTGTATGAGTGTATGTTGTTATGTTCTATATTTGTGGAAGTTACAGATGTGACGAATTATATTCAATATCCTCCTAAAGCGTATCAACCATCATGCAAAAAAGGTAGTTATATAAGTGAAAATAAAGTCGAAGGTGAAGCAATTGCATATGAGAGAGGTTGTCGATCATAAACATAAGTATTAATCCCTTAAATAAGTTTGTAACAAACTACGTCAAAGTTCTAAACTTAAAATGTTATATATACTTTCATTGTATTGGCACGTAACATTCAAAATATAATTATACATTACATACATATGTTTTAAAGGTATGAAAAATTAAAACATGTGATAAAATATATATTTAATAAAAAAAATAGCTTATTTTTTATATTATACTTCATATATTGATAGGTTATGAATATTGCATGTCACGTGCTAGTTAAACTACTCACTTACTTGATTCTTGACTAGTGTTCATCATAGAATAATTCCGCAAATAGATTGCTTGAGTATTTAGAGCAAATACACTGTTTACCCCCTGAACTTTGGGCCGATTGACAGACTGCCCCCCAAAGTTTAAAATGCGACTAGTTGACCCCTAAACTTTAGTTTCGTGACTCGTTAGTCCTTTTGGGCGTTTTCCGTCCATTTTTTTATGCGTGCAGGACACGCGCGCGTGAAATGTTGTCCAGTAAATTTTTTTTTTTTACATCGTTAATTATATCCTTTATTAAAAGATGGGCATTTTAGGTACATCACATTTTAGGTTTTGTATAAATAAACAAAAATTAAAACACATAACTCATACACTAACTTCAACAACTGAGAAATCAAACCGTCTCACCCATAATGAGCGAGATCACCGGCGACGTTTCACCGATGCCGCCAATAATCAAATGGAGTAAGTGTGCTCGTTCTATTTCCGAAAATGGTGGGGTTAAAATGGTTGGGGTTGTTTTTTTAACTCCGAAAATATAGGGTTTTTAAATTGGATTCTTTCTTTTTTTGAAGTTGTGCTTAAATCTCGGGATTTAGTTGTTAATGGAACTAATTATTGAGATTTCTTTACCTTATTCGTAGTGGGTGGTTACAAGTTTACCTTTTCTGCATAAATTCGTACGCCCTTAAATTCTTTTAACTCACTCTCGTATTTTTCATGTGTAACAGATAAATTTTCATTACACATTCATTTTGATGGGTTCTTCTATGAAGATTACAGCGAATACAGAGAGGTACGGATCGAGTATTTGCCGGGATGTCACTATGACAATCTTAGTATACCTGTTCTCCTTAAAAGATGTGCGAAACTGGGAATTAGAGGTAGGGTAGAGCTATACTATCTGAAATTGGCTGAAAAACTACCAGAGGGTCTTGTCTATTTAGAGAATGACGAGAAAGTTATGGAGATGGCTAGTGTGACAGAGCAAAACCAAACAATTGATATGTTTGTAGTGCGTTTACCAGAGATTTTAGAAGGAGATGCAGTTGAGATTCCAGTGTATATGCCTTTACTCCTTAAATGGAAGGAAGAAGTAGTAGTGTAGGAACCTGACTTAGAGGAAGGTGAAGGTGAAAATTGTATTCAAGCTGAAGAAATAGAGGAGGAAAGTTTGAAGGTGGGTGATACTGTGGTTGATAACTTAGAGGAAGCTACAGTTGTTGATGGTGTTGCTAATCCACCAGAAGAGGAAGAGACATTAGCTAAGGAGAGAGTTAGTGAATTATTACCTAAGGGTTGTGTTCAAAGTGCTGAGCACACAGTAGTTGAGGAAGCTACTCAAGATCATGAGATAGATAATGAAACCTTTGAAAAGGGATGTGTTGAGAATGATGACAACCATGTAGTTGAGGAAGCAAACACAGTAGTTGAGGAAGCTACTCAAGATCATGAGATAGATAATGAAACCTTTGAAAAGGGAAGTGATGAGAATGATGACAAACATGTAGTTGAGGAAGCAAATGATAACTATTCAAGCCCCAAAACAGCCCACTGTGATCAAGAAAAAGTGCTACATAGGGGTCTAGATGGTGAGACTTGTTCAGATGTTTCAGATGATGATAGATCAGTTATGGAGAAATCTGTAGATGCTGCTTTAGATAAACTTTTGAGTGCTTTAAATAGTGGGAAAGGTGCAGATGATGAGGAATTGTTGAAGAGGTCCAGGAGGAAGGACTCAAGAGTACCTTTCAAGCTGATAGATGAAACTGATGAGGAAATGGAAATGGCTAAGGATGATACTACTGGTGAATACTTGGACACTAGTGATGTCTTGCTTAATGTTGTGGACAAGGGAAAAAAACCACAAAAGAAGAGAAAAAAACCACAAAAGAACAGAAAAAAACAACAAAAGAAGAGGAGCAGAGTTATTGAAAAAGTGCCTAATAAGAAGAAGACAGTTACCCCTTGTGAAGATGATGAGAATGGTGATGATATTTTTAGTGATAATGAGTTACTTTCAGTTATTTTTAACAAGACAAAGGAAGAAGTTATTAGAAAGAGGCAAATGAATAAAGTTGGTGAGGACAATTTGAAGAAGAAATCTTTTGAATCCAGGGCCAAAGATCATACATATAAGTCTTATCTGAAGATAAGGTATAGGGATAGTGTGAAACGTCATAGTGATGGTGTTGGCCCTAGTGGAACAAAGGGAGAGAGTTATAAGAAGAGTGGACCTACGAGTACAGATAGTCAAAGGGGAGAGGACATGGATGAAGATGAGTTCTCCACAAGTGATGAGGATTTTCTGATTGACTCTGATATGGATTTGAGAGAGGGTGAGGATGACCAAGATTACAATTCGTATATAGAGAAAGACCTTGAGTGGGAAGGAGTGCGGGATGAATCACTTGAGGTTGATTCTTTAGGTGGTCATACAGAAGGACAAGATAGTGAAACTGATTCAGAAGATGTTTTAAATGATTCTGATCCTTTTGATACGGCTACTGATTCTTCTGACTCAGATGGAGTAGGGGAAAATAAAATCAAGAAAATAAAAAGAAAACAGTTACCAAGGTTCAAGCCTTCAATTGACATGAAAAATCCAAGGTTTGTAGTTGGTTTAACCTTTGCGAATGCTTCAGAACTCCGAGATGCAATTAGAGGACATGCTATCAACAAAGTGGTTAAAATAAAGTTTGTGAAAAATGAATGGTATAGAATAAGGGCTGTTTGTGAGGGAGAAGGTTGTGGATGGTTTGTGTATGCATCCTATAAAGAAGAAGTTGGTGGATTGGTGATTATAACCCTATGTAATCAACACACATGTGGTAAAGACCTTAACCACAGACATGTAAATGTAAAGTTTTTAGCTAAGACATTCAAGGATATGGTCAGGTTAAATTTGTATAGTAAGGTAAGTGATTTTCAACAATTAGTGCATAGGGACCTTTCTGTCAATGTAAGCATTAGAACATGCTACAGGGCATATAGTCTAGCAAAAGAAATGATTGAAGCTGATTATAAGGATCAATACAAGAAGATACATGACTATTGTGAGGAACTCAGAAGAAGTAATCCTGGTAGTACTGTAGCATTGGAAACTTGTACTGATGAGGTGACTGGTGTTGATAGATTTCAAAGGCTTTATGTGTGTCTTGATGGTTGTAGAAGAGGCTTTTTGGAAGGGTGTAGGAAATTTGTGGGCATTGATGGATGTCACCTAAAGGGTCCACACCCAAGGGTGATTTTGACAGCAGTAGGTATAGATGGCAACAACTGCATATACCCAATTGTATATTGCCTTGCTGAAAAAGAAGATAGTAGCTCATGGAGATGGTTTTTGAACCTGCTCATACAGGATTTAAGTATTTCTAATCAACAAGAGTGGACATTTATTTCTGACAGACAAAAGGTTGGTATGAATTTAATACATACACTGGACTGGTTACCCCTCTGAACTTTACCCCGACTGACTATTTACCCCCTAGAGTTTAAACTTTGGGGGGCAACTGCGAAAAATATCTGACATTTTGTTTGTTTTGCTGTAGGGATTACTCCAGGTAATTAGTGACATGTTACCAGATATAGAACATCGTCACTGTGTAAGACACTTGTACAATAACTTCAAGATCAAGCATCCAGGGTTGGCTTTGAAAGACAGATTATGGGAAGCAGCTAGGGCCCCAACAGTTAGAAAATTTACAGAGGTGATGGCTGTAATAAAAGATATGGATGAGAGCGCATTCAATTGGCTATCCAACCTAGATCCTAAGTGTTGGGCAAGATCACATTTCAGCACAACCACAACTTGTGATGTTCTACTAAACAACCTCTGTGAAAGTTATAATAATGCGATTAAAAAATGCAGGTACATGTCCTAATACCCCCTATACTTTTTTAAGAAATGACTACTTACCCCCTATAATATTTTAGTAAATGTCTAATTGCCCCCTATACTTTTTATAGGGACAAGTCTTTGATTTTCATACTAGAGGGTCTACGGATTTATACAATGAAGAGGTTACAGGCAAAAAGATCTTGGATGGCCAAGTATGAAGGAGATATTTGTCCTAAGATAAGGCATTTGCTTAATAAAGCCAAAAAAAATTGTGGAAAGTGGCACGCTGTATTTTGTGGCGAAATGAAGTTTGAGGTGAGAAACCTGGATACAGAGTCATTAGCTGTAGACTTGGAATCGTGTAGTTGTCCTTGCAGAAGATGGGAGCTATCTGGGATACCGTGTTACCACGCCATTGGTTGCATACAACACATTGGACAAGACGCAGAGAAATTTGTACATAAGTGCTACTCGAAGGTGCAATATATGAAGGCATACACCCCTATGATATATCCTGTCAATGGTCCATCAATGTGGAATACTTCTAGCAATTTGCCTGTTCAAGCTCCTTTGGCATTTAAATTGGTTGGCAGACCAAAAAAGGCTAGGACCAAGGAGGTTGACGAGGAAGAGATTAAAAGATGGAGAAAACAACGCACAATATCTTCTGTTCAACGAGCAACAGGTTTGAGAAGGGTTATGACTTGTAAGAGTTGTGGATTAAAAGGACATAATTCTAGGACTTGTAAAGAAAAACAACAAGCTAATGATGGAACTACTCAAGGTGATGATCAAAATGTTGATGCAAGAGTTGATGATCGAAATGTTGAAGAGGTGGGAGTTTTTGGAAGAGTTGAAGATCAAAACGTTGAAGATGTGGGAGTTGATGGAAGGGTTGAAGATCAAAATGTTGAAGATCAAGAAGTTGATGGAAGGGTTGAAGATCAAAACATTGAAGAGGTGGGAGTTGATGGATGGGTTGAAGATCAAAACGTTGAAGATGTGGGAGTTGATGGAAGGGTTGAGGATGATAACGATGAAGGTTTAAGAGTTGATGGACGGGTTGAGGATGATACTGTTGAAGATGTAGGAGTTGATGGAAGAATTGATGGTGACAACACTGAGAATGTAAGAGTGGATGAGATACATGTTGAAGGTGGAAGGGTGGATGGAGTTGTGGAGACTGAAAACACTGAAGGTGTGAATGTTCAGGGTGTTGTGGAGGAAGCTGATGAGGAATCTGGTGAGGAAACTGATGAGGAAATTGATGAGGAAGCTGCATCAGAAAATGAAGAGACAGTTAAAACCAAACCACAAAACCCTACAAGACAAAGCAACAGATTAAAGAGTATGGGGTTTAAAACACTGGGTGGATGTTCACAAACAAAGCCTATAACAATAGTAAGTACTTGTCTTTAGTGGTGTTTATTAGATTGCATTCATTAAAAGCTACTTTTAAGTTGGTTTTATTCTGACAACAGGATGATGACATAGTTCAAGAAAAATCAACAAATACAGAAAAAAAAGAGATACCCATAGACAAAGTAAAAACATCAAAAGATGTTGATAAAGCTGCAAATACAACAGAAGTGCACAAGGGAAAAACAAAAAAAGTAAGTTGTCAATTTACCCCCTATACTTATAATACACTGACTAATCACCCCCCAAACTTAACTAACAGTATGTCTTCAAGCATAAAACAACACCCGCGCAGACCAGATCTAAGAAGCCAGTACCTGCTGATCAGGTACCTCGAAATCATTTACATTTGTATATATTTAGATAATGATGATTATTTTGTTGGGTGCTAGGACAAGAACAAAGGGCCATACACAACAAACAAGCCCTTCATCCCGCCAGCCAAAGCCAAAAAAAGTGATGAGCCAGAAGGAGAAACCACATTGAAGAAAAGTATACCAGGGGTAATTAAGTTCTATTTAAACATTTACATCATTATTGACATGAATGACAGATTACCCCTTAAACTTTTGTATTCTATGTCAGTTTCCCCCCTATACTTTTTAATGACCCTTCACCCCATACAGATTAAATTCAAATCTCTGAATCCTCTAGAGAAGCACGGATCTAAAAGGACTTTAGCTAAAGAAGGACCTCAGGTACATGTATGCTAGATGTTAAATGTGCAATCAAATAAAATTTGAACATGTATATGTGTTAATGTTTGTTACATGTTTTTTTTGATAGGATAAAACCGATGAAGAACCAAGAGCGAAGAAACCATTTATTCGGCATAAAGAAGGTGTAGTAATGAGAGAAGGGAACCCGGCTTACATGACCATTGCCGAAGCACTTCGACGTAGGAAAGCTGCTGCCAAACAACCGTCTCATGCAAAGGATGGACCAAAACCAAAATGATCTTCTTTTCCATCAGCAAGCAAGAAAGATCTGCATAATTTATGTACTATTTATTTATATGTAGCTATTATGCTATGCTCAATCTAGAACTATTGTGGATGTAATAGTCTAGGGCTAACTGAACTTGTTTTTCTTATCCTCTGGTATGGGTTTTGGTTGGTAGACTATTTAGTGCACTGGGACCAAAAAGTTAAGACTTTAGTGCAAGTTGTGTGTTTTTTGTACTTTTGTGCATTTGAATATTTATCTATTGTGGAACACTATGTCATGCCAGTAAGTAAGGAATCTGCTTTAGTTTGTGACTACTTTTATATTTTTCTACTCATTAATTATTTTATGAATTAAATTGCATTAACTTCAATCTCACTAACACGACAACATTTTAGTTACGCAAATGTACACCAATACTATATTACAACTATAAAACAAACAAATATATACGTAGTTTCATCTACTATTGTTTAATTGAAAATAATAACACAACCTCCTAAAAAACACCTATAAAAACAGTCTACTAACTTATACACTCTATCCCTTAACAACTGCCAGTCTAATCCCTTATAAATTACAACTCGTGCCAGTTTGCCCCCTAACAAATACAACACATGCCAATTTGCCCCCTCACTTTTGGTTGGTAAGAAAATTGATGTTTATGGATTTGTGGTCCACTACTGTCTTTCTCCGTAGCAGCTATGTTTATACATTAGACATATACTGAGTTGAACTACTTTACATAACAGAAGAAATGCTACATTCATTGAAAACACAACAACACATTACACAAAAGAGTACTCAATCCCCAGACAACAGAACAAACTGCCTTATACTACTACACGAAACTGAAACTAAAACAATAGCAAACCAAAACAACGCCACTACAACAAAAACCACCATACAACTAGAACTACTACATCAAGCAACTAAACCCCCAAGTTTTGAAAAGGATGATGATAACCATCAACAAACAAGTACATTTCAAAATCAAGTTCTCACTTGTCAATCCCTTCATCACCCCTTAAGACGGAGCATCTCATCTTCTACAACCTTAACTTTCGCAGACTCGAAGATCAAAGCTTGGTTTTCTTTTTTTCGCACTTCCTCCAATTCCTCAGCAACTCCTTCAAGCTCGTCTTCCAACTCCTTCACTTTTGCAGACTCCATCTTCAAGTCTTCCCAAGCTTTGTTTTTTAATTGATCCATTTCCTCCAAATCTGAAGCCAACAGATTCATCTTCGTCCCCAATGCATCAAGTTCTAACGGGTGGAACTCGATTTCTTTCAATAGCCCACGAATTACCGAAACACTACGTTCTCCCATAGGCTCGTCAATCCAAGCAAAGAAATTGCAATACTTCATCGAACACCACCACATACACCTGTAAAATCTCCTACCTGGATTCTCCGCAGTCCAAGAAGTGTGCTCTCTAGCTTGGAATCCACACCTGCAATAGGGAGCGCGAGAAGAACTGGAGCCCACGCTATCGGATGAGTAGGGCGACATGATTGTTGTTACAAGACTCTTACTTGCCGAGTTCAAAAAGGGAACAATGAAAAATTGCAGAGTTAGGGTTCTTCGGTTGTGTTCTTCCCCAAATCGCGAGAGAGAGAAAGAGAGAGAGAGAGTTTAATTTTGTGGTTTTTTATTTTTGTTTATTAATTTTCTGTATATTTATACTTAATAGAAAATGTGATTTACCAATCTTACCCCTCTAAAAAACTAGAAATAAAATACGTTAAAAAAAATTAATTTTTTAATTAAAAAAAAAAGTTAACGGCACGCGTGTGATGCACGCTGCGACTTAACGGTAAATTTGGACGGAAAATGGACATAGGGGGCATCGAGTCAAGAAACTAAAGTTTAGGGGTCAACTAGTCGCATTTTAAACTTTGGGGGGCAGTCTGTCAATCGGCCCAAAGTTCATAGGGTAAACAGTGTATTTGCTCGAGTATTTATACTCATATATTGTCTCTCTAGGTGTTGTTCTGTTCTACTAATCTAAATTCCATAAATCTTGGATATTCAGGTAAAATCAAGTGTTCCAATTTTGTGTTAGATTTTATAATTCAACATTATTATATTCCCACTTTTCCATGACACTTTGTTGTCTTTTCAATTGGTTTCCGAGCCTAGTTCAAATGTTGATTGTGCTTAATCGCATCAAGAGTTTATTTCAGCATGGATTCTAACAAATCGGTGGTACTATTATTACGAGACATTTGTTTTTTTGCACACATGGATTACTAACGTTGGAAGAAGAGTGTGGAAGTTTACTTGAAAGGGTCGGATTACACTTTAAGGGTAATTACCAAAACCAGACCCTTAATTCCATACAAATTGTTTTTGAAAAATATCATCAACATGGACGATGAGCTAATGGAAGGTGCAACAAAATCACAAAAAACAACAAAGCTTTTAACATACTTGTTTGTTGATTGAGCGGAAAGGAGTATAGCGGAGTAGTGAGTGCAAGACGACCCTACAAATTTGGAAACTTCTCGAACTATCATATCAAGGAAATTTCGACGTTGAAGAGACATATATTGGTCTTAATGTAAATACATATGATTTATTTAAAATGTAATACAAAGACAAATTGAACACAATGCATCAATGATTATCTACCATCATCAACAATCCAAGAGTTCTTGATCAAAGGTATACAATAATTAGCTATGTCGGAAACTCTTGTTTGCACTTTCAAAGGAAAACAAGAAAAAATTGACCTAAATTAGGTAATAAAAAGACCAATTTGATATTTTTGTAAATGAGCTTATTTGAAATTTAATGACGAAATAACTTGTCCTAGACCAAGATAAACTTTGTATAGATGAAGTAAGAAGAAACAAACAAACAAGTTCTCTACACGAATCTTGGAAAATCAAAGAAGTAAACTTCAAAAAAAAACTAAAAAAAAGGACAACGTCAAAGAAGAATGGTTTATTCCCTATTAGGTTAGGGTCAATATTTCTAAAGAGATAACTCCCAAGACCCTTGAAAAAAAACATATGTAGAGTGTACCTTAAGTATTCCATGCCATGTACGTGGTCTGGTATTTTTTAAGATGTAGTGATTTTGAGTATATATCAGTTTAATTCAAACTACGGACATTGGATTGCCGTAAAACATATCCTAAATTAATTTGAGAAGAACTAGATGTATATTAATTTAAAGAAGGGGATATTTTTGTAAAGAAGGGTATATCATATTCCATTCGGGAAAAGATGATATAAAGTCATCATCTGGGTTTATTTTCACATGTAATGGTGGAACCGTTCATTGGAAAAGTTCCAAAAGAGCATTATATATAATTTGCACTTCAAAAGTAGAATATATTACGATATGTAGTGCAACAATGGAAGTCATTCGAATAAAAAATGTTGTGAGTGAGCTTACACGATTCATGGAGTTTACAATTATGTTATTTTGTCATAACAATGGAATTATTGCTCAAGCTAAGTAACCATGTCTCTAAATTTTCAAACAATTTGAAAGGTGTATCCATATTATTAGTGAGTTTTTATCACCAAAGGATATAGTTACATATGGATCCTATCACTAATATATTGTTAGGATTTAGTACTAATATAATAAAGATGATATTATAGATCTAATATTTATATCCATTTTTAAAGTTAATTTATTGTAATATAATGATTTTTATATATAATTCAAAATTATACTCTTTATGTTTATTCTCTATGTCTATCTTTCTAAAAATGCTTGCCCATAAATAAATGTCAATTTTTAGGATAAAATTACATGTTTTTAATATTTTATAACATAAATTTTATTAATAAATTAAATAAAAATTTCTACCAATCCTTGTGTGGTAATACATAAGAGAAAGTTTCACGAGCTTGTGAAGCGTTGCATCGGGAATGGAGATTTTCCTCTAGGTTTTCCTATTGTTGGATATACCACTAGTGTGGTCCTTTAAATGGTGATATCAAATAGGGTGTACAGGCTTGTGATCTCACGTTCAATAGACCCAAGGAGTTCTATTGGGAAGCATTTAAATCCTAAGGGTGCGCATACCCTAGGTAGTGGATGGAGGAGAACCGAACTATTATAAATATTTTGTTATCTCTCTCCCTTAACTCTTTACCTTATTCCTATATGTAATTTTTTTCTAATATATTGAATATATTGGCAGGCTTAGAACACTGAATGTTTATGCTAGTTTAATTGCCTCACTTGTTTCTTTACTAGTATTCATCACAAAATAAAGCTGGATAGAGTTTTTTTTAAGTATTTATACTCATATACCTTATCTCTAGGAGTTATAGTCTACTTATCTAAAGTCCATAAAAATTAGATCTTTAGGTCCTGCTTTCGATTTATATTTCATAATTTCACATTGTCTCATTCGCCCCCTTCTATGACACTATATTGGGCTTTCAATTGGTATATGAGCTTAGTTATAACATTGATTGGGCTTAATCACATCTGCAGTTTATCGTGACATGGATTCTAGTCAATGGAATGGTAAAAGTACTACAAGACATTTGTTATTTACATGCATAGATTAATTCTGTTAGAAGAGGATCGAGCTCGGTTACACTTTATGGCTGATCACCAAAACACAACCCTTTCATTTCCATTCAAAGATTTTACCAAAAATACAACCAAGATGAACAATGAGCTAATGGAAGCCGGTCTCAACAAAATAAAAATAAACAACAAAGCTTTTAACTTAATTGTTTATGTTTTGAATGCAATAAAGTATAACCGAGTTAGTGAGTGCGAGGTGACACGAGAAATTCAGAAAGTTCTAAAACTACTATATTAAAGAACTTTAGATTTCAAGAAGAAAAAGATTTGTCTTTATCTAACTAAATACGAAATATTTATGATACAACCAAAAGACAAATGAGCAAAATGCATCAACAATCCTCTACCATCATAAAAAATCTAAGAGTTCTTGGTCAAAGGTCCACAAAAAAGGAGTTATGTAAAAAATCTTGTTTACACTTTCAAAGGTATACAAGGATAAAGAATCCTAAATTAGAGAATCAAAGGATCAATCTGATATGTATGTACATGAGCTTACTCATAATTTTATGATGAAAGAATTTGTCCTAAAACAAGATAAACTTCGTGACGATGAAGGAAGAAGAATAGAAAAAACCAAACGCTCTAAATGTATCTTGAAAAAGAAAAGAAGTAGAATTCAGGATAAAAACCCAAAAAAAGTAGAAGATCGAAGAAAAAGGGAGTGTAGGAAGGAGGAGCTCAAGAGATTGAAGAAACAAAGGATAACAAAAGAGTATATGTGACCATATTCTGACGTTCAGTCAAATCTGTTAACTCCCTTCAAAAAAATGACTCCAAAATATATGAATGATCAAACTCACTGTTTCTCCAAAAAATATGAATAATTTCAAAGGGAGAAAGTAGTTGTGTTCATGACAACTAACCAAAATGAGATATCTTAAAAATTCAAAACCTCTTTGAATCCAAATCTTCACTATGAAGGTGATATTCAAAATATGTTTGAATCTCTTTATAAAGATAATTTACACTTTAAAATGTAAATATATAAAGCAGAAAAAAAATATTATCATTGAAAAGATTTAGGCTTTAAAAATTTTGAAAAAAGATCTTATTTTTAAAAACACTATTTATCTTAAAAAAGAATAAAATATTATTTTTAAATAAAATTTGACTCTTCTTAAAGAATTTACTCAAAAGAAACTCTTGAAATTTGTGGAATAGGATTTAATAAAAAATTCATAAGATCTATCCTTGATAAAAATATACATTCACATGTCACATCATCATCATGGTCAACAAATAGTCAAAATTGTAATTATTGCAATAAAAATGGTCACACGGAAAATTCTAAGTTGGGTCATAAAAATTATAGATCCATTTATCTCAACCTAGACCCAAGGAAATTTATTCTAGACATAGATCTCAATTTTAAGTTATGTAACCTATGAATATTCGAGGATCTAAGGCAAAAGTTGAAGAAGGACATTTAATAGTTATTGGTGTGGTACCCGTGTTTAGAATCTTATCTAAGCATTCACTGCTCATAAATAATTTCCAATATCTCTTCTCTTATCGAGTTCCAAGATCTAAACTTATTTTCGACAATAAACGCTATCACTATGCCTGGGTCCAAAAGTTATATTAAAACTTCATTGATTGTGGAAAAAATCACTCAATCACTCAATCACTTCAGATGTTAGAGATATTTAACTCTTTCTTAATTAACCAAAAATTTCCTTAACATTCTCACTGAAAAAGGGAGGAGTAAAAGTTTACTGTACAACCAAATGTGGTAAAGCCCTTTGATAGATGGAGATTGAATAAGTTAAAGATTTCATGGTCTTAAGGATAGTCAACAAACAATCTCCACCTACTACACCGAAACCTTTCATAAAGAATCATGCATCATAAATCAAGTCATTGCAAAAGGGATTCCTTTGTAGAGAAATAAAGGATATATATATATATATCTACGCTTTCGAGTCATATCTTCTATATTGTTTCTTCATTAAAAACATAGTAAAGTGGCCATTCTTGATCATCTCACACATGCAATGGTGCCAAAACTTCTCCATTTTTGTTCCTTACGAGCTTTTAGAGATATTCTTTGCCATCTCCCATTAAACATTCATGTTGACTCCTCAATGAACAACTTTCATTATTCATGCTGGTTAATTCTTGTAATATTGAGCAAAATGTAGATTTGATAGTACAATGATCGCTACATTGAAATGCATGAATTTAAATGACTTGATGAGTATATTTGACAACTTATCAAGAAATTTGGCTATAACAGGTTGGTGATCAAGGGACCCTAACCAATTCCTGTGATTGAAGATATCCCTATTGTTGAAGAAATAACGTATCCACCTAGAATTATCACTGACAATAATGTTATTTTACGATAGACCCTTCAACGTATGAGTAATAAAATTTTAGCATGTGTTGATGAGAAGATAAAGTGTATTGATTGATGAATACTTAGAGAGAAACGTTAGGGACAAATCGTTGGGGGTATAGACAAACCCTTCTTTCCTCCTCTCCAGCTTTTCTAATCTTGTTCCCTTGGTAAAAATGCGCTTCTTGCTTCTGGATAATGAGTTGTATTGATAGATAATGAAAATGGTGCTTCGAAATGACTTATATTTGAGTTAAAAACACTTGGGTCGAATTTGGCTCACTTAATTAGGTTTAGAAAGAGCCTAACCTGTTTTTACATAGCAGAATTCTTGATCGAGCCACGAGGGAAGAAAATGGCATAACATCTTTATCTTATCTCAAAATTGACTTACGTCACTTTACACGTCAAGATTTCTCTGAATAAAAATGAATCAGGTCCAAAGCTCTCACCAATATTTCGTAGTGACTGAAACACTAAGGTGCAAATATTTATCGGGTGGATCCCCTGATTCCCTCTAACTTTGGTAAAAAAGTGCAGAATCCGCCATCGATCTTTAAAATTGTCACAAAACACCCTTAAATAAATTTCTCTGTCACCATTAGCCTTTTTTGCGATTTTCTAATAGTTGACTGTTAGTTAATGCCATCTGGCGCCCCGTTAGTGCCACCTTACCGCCACGTCTGCTCCACCTAAGCATGACATCACCGTCAGCTGAAGTTTTTTCCAACGTGGAAATGGCACCCTTGTCTTTTCATTTCTTTCTTTACCTTTTACAAACCCTAAAATCAAACACCCAAATTCACTTTACCCTACCCGCTACCTACTCCCTTTCTTCTTCTCTCGTCGCCCCTTCTTCTTCGGTCTTCATCTCTAATGGCCTGTTCGAGAAACACGGCGGCATCATCTCTTTGATACCTGGCCCAGTTAAGGAGGATCGGGTACGCTACTGCGGTTTATGATGCAAGGTGAGCACCTTGTGGACGGATACAAATCCAGGACGGTGGTTTCTCGGTGCTCGAAGTTTGAGGCGCCGGAGAGAAAGGGTTCCTTCTTCTCCTAGTTATCCTCCAATATGCTATAGAGGGAGCGTGGTGATTTTCGGGTTCCTTAGGTCGTTTTCGCGGAAAGAAGAGGAAATCGAAGTTCTAAAATCCGGTGAAGGTAAAAATCTGAAGATATGACATGTTTGTTCTATTTTTGTTAGGTTTTTTATTCGCTCAGATGTTTTAGGTCGAGGAGTGTGTTTTTAGAGTTTATTGTGTGTTCTTAGTGTTTGTGTATTACCGGGTTTTATGGCTTTTCGGGGTTTTGTGGGTTGATAGGTGATGGGTGATTCTAGATATTCTTGATGTTATTGTGTAATTTTGTATTTTGGAAATGAGACAATGCATGTTGGTCACATTACATTTTGGTTTGGTTTTTTGAAGTTTATTTGTTTATCTGAGATTGAATTTTGATTGATTAGAAACGTAGTTGAGAAGGTGAAGATTTGTCCCCTTATATTTTATGTATGTTTCCTTATGGACCTATATGTTTGTTATGATAAACAATATGGCCCCTCACGTTATATTTTCAATCCTATGTGGCCACACAAGCTTTTTTAGACTTAGTGGCCCCGTCCCATTAAATGTAAGACTTATTTGTCTTTTTGTACTTTATAAATAATATTTATTTTAATTTAGTACATTGTTTCAAGATAAGAATGGTTAACGTTTTTGCATGAGTACTTATGAGTTTGACAGGTTGGAAATAAAAGAGTGTAAGGAAACCCAAAGGGTTTTCTTGGGCAATAAAAAAGGTGCATTGGGTATACAAAAACGAGTAGAAGCATTAATGATTATGCATACCCCCTTAGTATTTATATACATGTCACATCGTAATTCGCTTAACACTTAAATATCAAGCAAGAGTTGTAACTCATTGTTAAAGAACAACAAGGATCAAATGGCGGGTCAACAAGTTCAATTGGACAAAGGAAAAAAGAGTATGTTTTTATATTTTCATTTATCAAATACTACGTAATACCTTTATCAACAAGGATCAAAGATTCCTTTCTTAGGTGTTCAAACAGTTTTATAAATAAGTATTTTTTTTTATGTTTTTGATTATTAGTAACTATCTTAGTAAGCTGACTTTTTTGTTCCATTTTTCAGAAGTCTCAGGTGTGTCTAACACTGCTCCACCGAATAATCACCCCCAACCGAAGACCTATAAAAGTCAAATCCCAGGCTGTAGGTGGAGGGTCAATATCGCTCCAAATGTAGCTCGCGAGAAGGTGAAAAACCGTTCCCTTACCTCATGGTGCGGAGATGGTATAGGTGGAATCTAGTTCGGAAGAAGATGACAGTCCAGTCTCAAAAAGGAGGAAGGTCATCAAACCGGTGCCGATGGAGATGATTTCACCTAAGTATTTCAAGTTTGATGAGGAGCCCGATTAGTCTTTGGCTTGAAAATTGTTGGTTGTTCATGTTTTTTGTTTAGTTTGTATTATTTTATTTTAAGCCTTGACTTTTGATCAACAGTTGTTTAATTTAGTTTATGTTTGGTTGGTTTTGTGCATATTAAGTGTTGCCCAAAAGGGGTTAAGTTGGAATTTATGTACATTATCTTGGTTTCGTTTTGCCCATAAGGGATTATGTTTTGGATTGTAAGTTGTTTGACCGAAAACAGTTTTTGTTGAAATTGAACTTCATTTATTTTACTGAATTTACTTAGTATTTAGTCTTAGGTTGTGATACGTCAAAATTACATTCAGTAACTATAAAGCCATGTTAAAAACTAATTAGACTAGATTCATTAACTATATAAAACCATGTTAAACACTAGATTCATTAACTATATACAACCATGTTAAAAACTTGATTCATTAACTACAAAACCATGTTAAAACCTAGATAATTCATTAACTATTTAAAACCATCTTAAAAACTAGATTCATTAACTTGAAATAAAACTTCAAATTACAATGAAAATAGAACGTAAACTTCATACTACAATGAAAATTACACATCAAACTAAAATAAACCATAGACTTCAACTATAACATCAAACTAAGGAAATTTCATCTTACTTTCGCGCTCCATTAACATGTTCGTCTGATGTTGGAACCACTCTGCATGTGGTAGGTAGTGGTAGCTCATCAGGCTCAGGTAGCCAAAGGAATAAGTCAAATTCATTTTTAGGGAACTCTTGCAAAAGATAATCCTCGAAATGATAAGGAAATGCTTAAAAATACTTATTAAACTCTAATACAGTGCATAAACTAATGCGGGCATTCCGTATTTACATACTTTAGTGTCGAAGTAGTTTTCAATGAGATGTCCATTAAGGGGGAAGGCTAGAGTAGTCAGTTACGTGTGGTGACCTAATTGACCAATCACTCCTGCTTGATTTATAGTCAGTCATGATAGACTTCTCCTTTCTTTCAACTATATGTGTAATGTAGTATGTGTCAAAGGAAAATAGGGTTATATTTTGTGTGCAATGTCACGAAAACTGTTTTAAAAAACCATAATACATTTAGAAAGTACACGAATCACGTGAATAACAATAAAGTCAAGATTCTTCTTACACACAACACATAAAGTTCCAAATTAAAGTTTTAGAAAAACAACCCATTGAATACTAAATTGTCTTATTACATTTATTCCTTTGTAACCTTAACCAAAGTTACCCCCTTACCTTACCAAAGTTCAATGTTTTTTATCATCTTTCTTATATTTTTCCTTTAATGGTGTAGTCTTTGGATCTTCTTTCTTATCTTTTACCTTCGAGGGTTTAGTCTTTGGAGCTTCTTTCTTCTCTTTTACCTTCAAAGGTTTAGTCTTTGGAGCTTATTTCTTCTCTTTTACCTTCAAAGGTTTGTCTTTGGAGCTTATTTCTTCTCTTTTACCTTCAAAGGTTTAGTATTTGGAGCTTCTTTCTTCTCTTCTACCTTCAAAGGTTCATTCTTTGGATCATCTTTCTTCTCATTTACCTTCGCAAGTGTAGTCCTTGGATCATCTTTCTTCTCTTTCATGTTCAAAGGGGTAGGATCTTGATCATCAATCTTTTCCTTTCCTTTTGAACTTGATCCACGATTCATCAGACTTTGCATAAGTGTTTCCATATTCTTGTTAAACTCCTTGAAGGCTTCATTCACCCAAACTACCTCAAGTACCTTGTCCTTGTTCTTGGCTGATTTACTTCCCGCTCTAAGATCATCCAAACTAACATTCCTTTTTCCCTTGTATAAGAATGGATTTCCGTCAATTTTCCTTGACACAATTGTAATTGGTCCGAGTAGGTATGAGTTTTATAGTTGGTATAGCAAATCACTAAGCTCTAGAGTTAGGTCTCCTACATGTTGGGCTTTCGACTTGGGTAGTCACCACAATATTGCTATCATTGACATCTAGGTGAACTTCACTCGTATCAATATCAACTTTGAACTTACTCTTACAATCCTTAAGTTGAAGTTCACTATGACATCATTATTGGCAACATTTATATTCATATCACTATTTGTGGCATTGACATATACATTATTCTCAGTTGAGTGTGGATTGTTTCCTAGTTTAGTAGACCTTCTCTTGTCAATCTTTACGACACTACCGCTTTGCCTTTGAGAATCCACTAATGTCATGTTAGGTGTAGCTGGATTTTGTTCCTCCATAACATTACCCTCAACTAGATCATTAACAGCACATTCAGCAACACTTTGTGCTTGACTTCTCCGCAAATAACTTATTTTATTATGACCAACTTGCTTACACGAAATACCCTTACCCTTCAAACCACTTCTTCCAAACCTTTCAACCACAACTCTAACATCTTCATTCGCTTTAGCTATTCTTTTAGATGTCTTCACCCTCTCATCGATATCTTCTCCATTTGCCCTATTTCTTTTCTTTTTAGGTCTAACACACAGTTTCACACCCTTTGGGGCAAACACTTTCGGCTTATTTAGCTGAGGCCATAAATTGTTTTCATTAATTGGGCCTATAAAAGGCTCATATCCATTTTTTAAATGTGGTTGTCTTAAAATATTGAGACGTGTAGGCCTCTAGCTCAAGACCCACAGAGGATTGTGCTGAAATGACATGGACACATGGCATCTTTGACAATTCCCAACCTCTACAGGCACAACTAAATATGGTCAAATCTATCGCAAATTGTGCTTCCTTTGTACCCTTGACCTAGAAACAATTTGCACCACAATGAAAAGGTATCCACTTGGAAGACCATTTCTTTTTGTGGTTCATTATGTTTAAAATTTTAGAACATATACCCCTTATCATCTATATATCTAATGTCTCCCCATTTGTGATGATTTAATATTAGTTGGAGACATCATTTTAGGTGTATTTATTAGAGTATAGGTCGATTTTATCATGATTTAGTACACTTTCGTATTTTGTGTCTTGATTTAATTATTTATTATTTTAAGAGCATATTGGGTTTAATTGTGAAGCTTTAAAGATATATGAGAATTGATTAGAGGCCAAGTTCATTCTAAGAGATAAAGGAATGAGTATAAACATAGAAATTGGAGATAAATGCAAGAAATATGGAAAAAGAAAAGATAAAGTTGTCAAATAAATCTGAATTCCAGCAGCTACGACCACAAAAGAGCCTATATCTCAAGATTGGGTAGGAATTTGGAAGAATGGTCTACATCAAAGTTAAAGATATTTCCGCGGCGACCAGTTTCGACTATTGGAACACGTCAAACAGATAATTATTGAATAAGTTACGGCCAAAACAAAACAGCATCAAAATCTTACCTTTTCTATATTCTAGGGTTATGAATTTGAGTTGGGTTTGGAGTCCATTACCTGTCTTGTACTCCAAGAAACGTTTTAGGGTTTCCTATACCCTATAAATACACCCTCTTATCATAAGAAAATCATCCTTGGCCAGTCCATAGGCCAGGAAGAAGCTACAACACAAGAAGAGAAGTCTGGAAGGAGCTATGCATCAATTATGTCTTCTTCAACCTTCAATTCTGTAATTGTTTTCTTTTCTTTTCTTAGTATGAATTAAATAAATTTAGCTTAAATTTTAGCATATATGTATGAACTCTAGTTTTGGTTGACATCTATCTAATTTGGGAATTATATGTTTTAAATTAAATCATGTTTTATTTCTCTGTTTATGTGTTTGATTTATAGTCTGTTTTCTTTGCGGATTGCAACCGTATAGAATTACCTTCATAGTAGTTATATAGTCATATCCTAAGACATATTTTAACTATGGAAACAACACATAACGTCTAGTGTAAGGATGGTCCTACAACCCAGCCGATCTAGATAATCATTAAGGTTTGGTGTATTGCCATTTAATCAATTGTAGGAAAAGTTTGCTTAGGACCCCTTATTGACACAGGTTAACCCTAATTTAAACTACCTAGCACAATTGAATCCGATTATTGGAATACTACATGATTCACCCTTACATGTTTAGAACAGCAAAACTAGTGGGGATTACTTGCTAATTACTCAAGCTAAACTATCATACTATCTGTTCTTTGCTTATTTCATTTTCTGTCTTTTAATTTATTAGTTTAATTTTCTTATTCAAAAAAACCAAATAAAAATCTATTTTCCTTTTCTTTATTTACGTATTATCTGTTCTAGCTTTCATATCTGCTTTAGATAAATTACATAAGTTCTTCCTAACTTTCGTAGTCTCTGAGGAATGAATTCTATTTATCATTAAAACTTGAATACGTCCTGTAATACTTGCAGAACCGTGCTCAGCCTCAGGTGTTTATTTTCACTTATTTATATATTATTTTATAACGCCTTAGGCGATACCAATATCCACCTTCTTCTTTTTCCAAGTCTTTCAAGTAAATATAACCTAATATGCTCTAAACACACTAAGATAGTGGACTACCTAGCATCCGAATTTTTTTTATTCCAAGACTCACACATATTATTAAACAACACATCATAATGTGTATTAGTTCTAGAGTGTGACCTACTCCAATACCTTGGGGGTTCTTTTGCTAGCCACTCATACGCTTCCACATCCATGACATTAATCATCTCCATAACATTTGTAAATCGCTCCCCATATGTAGCTCTAGCCGCCTCCCACATTTTATCTTTTAGCGCAAAGGAGTCATGTTTTTTAAACTTCTAATGGAGATGTCTAACACAATGCCTAATTTCAACATTGGGCAACAATTCTTCAATGGCTATACCTAACCCTTGTGTATATAACAAAGTTACATTACTACACTTGTACTAAGTAAAAAAATAGTAGCAAAATAAGTATGTAAGTAATAAATAAGTAAAATAATATACCTTTTGCTTGTCAGTTACAAAAACCCATATTTCAGGTTCATTAATATCAAGCTCTTCAACTAATAGACATACAAACCACCTCCAAGTCTCCAAGTTCTCAGCTTCAACCAACTATAACAAATTGGATAAATACAATTGTTAGCATCCATCCCATCTGTCGTCAAGATCACACCTGGATGAGGTCCTTTGAGATGACAACCATCCAACCCTACCACCCTTCTACAACCTGCTATAAACCCCCTTTTCAGAGGTTCTAAACAACAATAAAACCTCAAAAATAAGTGCTCCCTAGTAACTTCTTCTTCCTCAGTTTTTAAAACACAGTTGATCCCGGATTAGTCCTTATTAGCTCAGCATAGTAGGTTTTTAGCAAACTATATTGATCTAAGAAATAAAATTCATCTAGTGACCTACCCTTCTTAAGGGTCTTGTAAGCTTGCCTTTTACTTATGCTTACATGAAGATCATGCAAGACTTTCTCTTGCAAATCAATCTCTTTAATGCTTGAGTTCATCTTCAATCCATGAGCATATCTCCTGGATAAAACTGTTGGATTCAGATGCGTACTGTTTAGTGCACAACACATGTATGTTTTTGTTTAGGGTTCGGATTTGAAAACTCCTATTTTAACACACATTTGCATATGATCCAGTCACAATTCTTACCTCTACATTTCTCTCTAACTATACCAAGTTCATTACACAGGAACCAAACGTTCCTTATATTGGCAATAGCTTTTGCTTTAACCACATCCTTGAATTCACCACCATTAGAGAATTGTCACATACATTAAACATGGGAAGGATCCTCCTTCGAACACCCGAACCTTCACCGTCCACCTCATCGGACGTCCATTTCAAGCTATTCAATTGCTCAGAATACCCACTAGAACCCTCGTTAAAATCATCATTGTCGATTTTAGATAATAATAGCGGACATGGTAGATCTGACCTATTTATAGTAACTGTCTGAGAAGAATCAAGACCAGCGAATTCAATAGTACAATATATTGTCTTCGTCATCATCCAATTTGTTATCATTATCATGGAATGAGTAACTGGAGCCACTATTTTCACTACTAGAGTTAACATTCTCGGATTCTACAATACACAATCATGTGTTGTTAAATTCCAAGGCAGAATATCTTAAAACCCAAAACCTAAAATACATAGATTAATGAAATGGGGGAAGTAAATAATTACCGAAATCAATGAAGATTTCGTTCGAAATCGCTAGTATAACAGAGTAATTTACTCGGGTATAACTTTGGTTCTTAAACTCAAAGATTTGCTGCAGTTTTTCCACCCAAAATTGAAGAACACCAAGAACACGCTCGAGTAAGTGTTTTTGATTCGTATTTGTTTAGATTTACTTTGACGGGAAGTCAAATAGAATGTGCTTAGGTAAAAGGTAAAGACATAAATGAAAAGACAAGGGTGCTCTTTCCATGTTGGAAAAAACACTACATCTAATGATGATGTCATGCCTAGGTGAGTAGACGTGGCGGTGAGGTGGAACTGACGTGGCGCCAGATTGCATTGACTAATAGTCAACTAACAGAAAATCGAAAGAAGGTCTAACGGTGAAAATAAAATTCATTAAAAGGCATTTTGTGACAATTTTAAAGATCGAGGGCCGATACTTCACTTTCACCAAACTTAGAGGGCATAATGTGGGCTTCACCCATATTTACTAAACACCTGTTCACGTAGTTGGTTCCAATATAAGATTTAAATTTTCTTCACCGATTCTTGAAACTTGCATGGTCCAACTAATTTTTTTCACCTTGAAGTGACTACGGATATATTCAACCGTGAAAAGAACTAACTTTCCTTAAATGGGAACTCTTCCTTTTGTATCTCGGGTAAAGAGTCTAAGATAGAACTCTCTTACTAATTCTAGATTTAAATTCGAACGCTTTATCATTAATTTCTTCCAACCCAATCTTTTTCCCTTCTCAAGAATTCTCGTATATTCACCTTTTTTGACTTCCTTTGCAAATATTCACTCACTTGTGAGTGACAAAGTAGGCATGATTTGTTTTTGTAATTACTTCTAGATCCTTAGAAGCATCGTTTTTTTTTAGGTAGAGGCATTGTAACTTGAAGAGGTTGTGGTGTCGTCTCTTTCGGAATCTCGATCGCTTGTTCTTGAACACTCGAATCCACCATAACCATTTACTCTCTAGTCAAATGACTCAAAATACACTTTTCATTCTTTTCTTTACCCACATAACCCTTAAGTGTTTCTCTCTTCTTTTCACCTAAATCCTTTCTTGAACTCTTTTTCATCTTCCTCCCATAAGCAAGTGTCTACGTTCTTTGTGTCATCTTCCTTTACCTCGAACTCCAAAAAAAACAGCTTGAATAGCCTTAAATTATTGAGTGAGGTACTATTTAGAGTGGAAAGTATAAGGAAAGTGTTTTGTTATGTGTGTATGAAGGACTTGTGGTGAAATAAGAAGTTTTTAAGGAATTGGAAAAATATTTTTGAATTCTTTTGTTGGTTTGATTCTTGATTTCTTGTAATGTTGGAATGATTTGGTTGGGTAATTGTAGTTAGGAATGATGTATTGATGATTTGGAGTGTGAAATTTGGGTTATTTGGTTGTATTTTGATGGTGGGTAAAGCTTTGGCCGAGGCTCTGATGGAGGTTGGATGCTTTGGGAAGAAGGAGGCTTAAGATTTAGGTTAAAAATTGAACATGTAGCCGTTCTCGCACAAAACCTCATGGCGTGCACCAGAAAACTGCCTAAATACCCGATATTCTATCCATTACTTGAAATTTCAGACTTTTGAACGGGGGTGACCGTTGGTTGACCGTGTCAACGATCTGGCTAGCGCCTGCATGCCGCCAAAAGACTGGTATGACGTGTGCTCTATTACACTATCACGTGGATTCACACCGTGTCCATAATGCTTCCAAGATCTTCATCTGCTAACCGGCATGCCACCCAAAGGAGCCGTCTAGCTGGTCAGCTGCTCAAAGTTTCTAACTCGTTGACCATGGGCATATCATGTTGAAGGAATTGGGGTAGGCCGGCATGCCACCCATGGGTCCAGCAAGCCGCTTCGACCTGCTATATATGCACAAAAACTCCATTTTCACCCCAAACTCAATGATTTTCTCACCCACACATCAATAAAACTAATTACCTTTTTCATTTCATAATATATCGAATAAAATTTACTAATAAACACTAAAAACATAAAATAAAACTACTAAAGCATTAAAACATGAGTTATCTCTCAGAAAGCACTTTTTTTTAACATCGTTGAAGTTCGACGTGTTACCTCAAGGTTATATTTTTCTCACATAGCCTACACAATAGTGGGTGAGGCAATTAACTTCTACCAACGAGGTTTGCATCCCTTCTTGGTCACAATGTCACCTAGCCTCTCAGAAAAAACTTTTGTGGCTTTAAAAACGCCACGCCAAGAACTCTTGTGCTTGCGTGATTTGTTTCAGGGATCAAGATATTTCGTTACTAGCTCATATCCTATCCCAAACTCATCATCTTTCCAATTTCTCTTGTGTTCTTTTGGAACTTTCTTAGAATTATTCTTGGTCTTCTTTAAGTAATTAACTAATGGATCCTATTTTAGGTTGGGAGGAACTTTGAATGGTGGTTTCCTTTTGATATTTTTCTCCTGCAACCCTAAGGTTTCCATCACCTTTATTGTATCTTTCTCTAGATGATTGAGTGTGTTCAAGAAGAAAAAATCTTCCGGTTGATCAGGAAACTTCATGGCCTTGAACACACTAAAATTCTTTTCCTTGTCTTATACTCTCATGGCTAAGAATGGCCGCCCCAGAATTATTGGCACATTCTTATCTGCACCGTAGTCAAGAATAATGAAATCGCACAGAAATATAAAATTACCTTCTTTGAAGAGTACAACTTTGATTTATCTTTCAGGATGGGAAATCGTCCTATCTGCCATTTGCAACACCATTGTACTAGCTCTTTATTTCCTAATTTTCAACTTCTCACATAGTGACTTTGGAATAAAATTAATACTTGCACCTAAGTCACACAAGGCCTTCCCGGTCCATTCTTTGCCAATAGAGATCGTGATGTTAATACTTCTGTGATCCTTTAGTTTTGGAGACAACTTATTTTGGCATATTATATTACATTACTTTGGTAACCCAACCATTTCCCCCATTGATGTATTTGTGTTTGTTTGAAAGAAAATCCTTCATAATTGTAAATAATTCGGCATATACCTTAGGTTGCTTCAACAAATAGGAAATTGATAGCTTCTTCACCATATCCACGCACTTCTTGTACTCTGTGTCATTTTCCCTATCTTGGAAACGTGAAGGTAAAGGTGGGGAGGTCGATTCCCACTAACAACTTATTTATTCTTCTTCTGAGCTACCGGTATCTTTTCAATATTTTTTGTAACAATCACTATCACAATTACTTCCTCAACTATATCTTATATCTCTTCTTCTAACTCTTTAGGCTTCGCGTTTGACTCTTTCTCTTGCATCACTAGAAAGTATGCGGGAAATTGCTTCCCACTCCTTAACACAATCGAGTTACACTATTCATTCTTCTATCGGTTCTCAATATTGCTTTGTGATTGACCCCGTGGTCTCAAATACAAATGTTAAGCAATCTGAGATACCTGATTTCAGCATCTTTAATGTCGCAGTGTGTTCATTCATTCTATTATTGTTGGACTTCCATGCCTCTTGATTTGACTTCCAATTCTCTTGAGACATTATTATAAATGAGCTTAACGTTTGTGCGAGAGTATTGAAATTACCTTCTTGTGGATATTCGGGAAGTGCTTTTTAGCAAGAATCACAGAATAATCATCTTGAACAGGCTTTTGGCATCCTTGGAATTGATTCTGAGGTCTTGGTTGAAAATTTGGTCCTTGGGAGGGGGGAGGGGGGATTGTTTATAATTTCCTTGATTTGCTGCCCTATTAGGATTTGACCATTGAATTCGATGATGATTGTGATTAGTTTGCATATAGACATGATCACCAACATAGTGGTTACCTTGATTAGATACGATTGCCAAGATTCGTGGTTGCTTTAACACTCCTCTAAAACATGATCATTAGCACCACAATGTGAACATCCAAAGGATTCTTGCACAACTTTCACTTTTTTTGTTTATTTTAGAAATCCTTCCTTCATGACAATAGCCAATTGTTTCATTTGGTTCTCCAATGTTGATATTTTGGCATCTATCATGTTATAATCATTATTAACATGTAGAACACCTCCTTGTGCTCGTCTCACTTCCCATTGAAATTCGATATGATTGCGATTAGGTTGCATATAGATACAACCACCAACATAGTGGTAACCTCGATTAAATACGAATGCCATGGATTCTTGGTCGCTTTGACACTCCTCTAAAACATGATCATTAGCACCACAATGTAAACATCCAAAGGATTCTTGTACAAATTTCACTTATTTCTATCTATTATGCAATATTTCCTTCATGCCCATAGCCAACTATTTCATTTGATTCTATAATGTAGAGAGTTTTGCATCTATCGCGTGATGTCTCTCTTTTTGTGATGGACGAATCCATTCACGAGACATTATTTTGTGAGTAGAAAAGAATTTCCAAAAGAATGTAGAAAAGTAAGATATGGCAAATATTTGGGAAACATACCTAGCTTAGGTCCCATAAACCCTAAAAAAGATGTTTATTGAGTAGATTAATCTATCCTAAAAGAGGAGAAATTAAGGCACTTGATTACTGAATAGTCCGTGTAGACAATAACCGTTGCTCCAAGAATATAGGAACATAACTTGTCAAGCGCATATACCACAACCAACAAATCCTTCTTGGTTACGATGTAGTTTAATTATGCACATGTGAAAGTCTTACTTGTATAATAAACGGTATGAAATATATTATCCTTATGCTGACCCAACACTACACCCATAGCAAGATCGCTCGCATCACAAATAACCTCGAATGGATGACTCCAATCAGGGGGAGTAAAAACTGGTTTAGAGTTGAGTTTCTCCTTCATTTCCAAAAACACTTCAAGACATGTGAAGTGAAATTTATTATCCTTGTAAAGTAAGCGACAAAGTGCCTTTAAAAGTTTTGAAAAAATCTTTAATAAAACAGCAGTATAATCCTGCATGACCCAATAAACTTCTGATACCTTTAACAGAAGTTGGAGGTGGAAGGATTTTGATTACCTCAATCTTAGCATGGTCAACCTCCATACCATTTCTCAAAACCTTGTTTCCAAAAATGATCCCCTCACAAATGACAAAGTGACACTTCTCCCAATTCAAAACAAGATCAGTCTCTTTACAATTAATTGACAGCTTTTCCAAGTTGGCAAGGAAATCATCAAAATTATCACCAAAATTGAGAAGTCATCCATATATACCTCCAAGAACTGATCAATCATATCCCAAAATATCACCATCATGTACCACTAGAAAATGGCTGGTGTATTGCATAACCCAAATTGAATCCTTCGAAATGAAAACGTGCCAAATGGACATGTGAAAGTACTTTGTGTTGATCACCCGGTGTTGGAATTATACCCCAGACCCCCATCAACTTGTAATAAAACTGAACACTAGTGATTGATCATATTTTGATGATTTCTATTTTAATTATAAATGAATTGTTTCTTTATATATTGAGGCATGCATTTATTTTATTATATTAAATATATATTATAACTGCGGATCCTTGGTTAAGTTTGGGTTTAGATATATAAGGAGTAATGAGAATGAGAATCTATCCCATATGACTTAACCTGAACAGTTCTGAATCAAAGGATCATCGAGTTAGGACCTTGATGATCCAGTTAAAATAATATGCAGCTAACAAGTATTTATTGGATAAATATCGGTAGTTTTCGTTTAACGAGTTAGGTGCATAAATAATGCACATAGAGATGTATTTATCGAACTGACTAAAATCTAGAGATTCCTAATGGTTAATTACCTTGAGCTGTCAAGTAGTTAATCTCTAGAAGGGATTTTATACGTGTAATCCTTTCACCTGAGATCTTCACTATAGTAGTGTATGTGCTTGTTGTGTGTTGATATTGGACTACTAGTGTGTCATAATGCTAGTCGAAAGGATATTGGACTCAAATAAGTATATATGCTCCTAGGGATGAGTCAAGATTGAATCTATCAACTCTAGGTAAAGAGTTTGAGCTCTACGATGTCATAAGATTATAATGATTGTATCAAATACTTGGACAAGGTGATAAAATGAATGAAAAAGGTGTTTCTTAGGTCATTCGTCAATCGCTGATAATCGACGTGTTGATTTTCTAAATGGGATTTGACAGTTGTACCATATCCCAAGATGACTCGAAGTTGTAAAGATAGAGAGAATACGTGTATGATCCTTTACCCGGTTCTTTGTAAAGAGTTACTTCACGTTATCCGGTCGTTGGGGAGTGTGGTCGGTCCTGGGGTGTTATGAAATAAAGAAATAAAAATAGAGTAACCACTATACCGCAAGTGCACGGTTGTCCAAGTAATACTCCGATAAATCGGGTTTCGTTCGCAGGGACGGATAGTTATAACTCAAATAGTAAAGTAACTGTTTAACAGAAGAGTAAATTGATAAAGATATTTGTTTTGGTTTTGTTCAAAACTAAGACACAATAAAATACAAAATTAATTAACTAAAAAGAAAATAAAACAAGTAAATAAGCGTGGACGCAAATAAGAGAAGGAGTACTTGAGTCTCGTAAGGGTTTCACCTAAATCCATTCAATTAATGCTTTTGTTTAAGGGTTGAATTGGTATTTTGTATTAGTCGGGATTCTAGTATCTTCTAACCCCCGTCAAGGTGGACTTAGGAGCTATCATAGGGTATTAAAAACCCCACCAGGGAGATTATAAGCTACCTTCGAATGTTTAAGTCTTTTACCCAATTGGCTACAAGGTTAGTCAAGCCCGTCAGGATCAATGACGAATACCTCGCGTGTATTACCTATGTTCGTAATTAAACCCCCCCCCCCTCCGTCAAGGTGATCACTTTGCCACTTAAGTGAATAGCCTAATGACTATATCCTATTTTTGATTCATGACTTCAAAGACAGTAAATAAATTCATACAAAATTACCCAATTCAAATTAAATCTTTCAATCCTAAATTCAAAAACATTAATTAAACAAATTAGGGTTTAACCCATTATTGCGATTCTCAACCACTAATATGTTTAGCTCATAATGAAATTAAAAACTAAAACAAAATTAGAAGAACTCATAGTTAATTACAAAAATAAAATGAAAAACCTAATTAAAAGATTGATTTTGACTGTTGATGGTAGAGAACTAACTCTGCAGCTTCAACTTCTTCTCTCCTTTTTGCTCTGACTTCTTTTCCTAGAGTATATTGACTTGTGTAAATGAGTTGTATGTTAAAAATACAGTCTAAAGGCCTTTATATAATGGAGAATTTGGATTGGGATTTTTACTTAAAGGAAATAGGTTAAATGAAATAAAATTCCAATCCGAAATTGAAATCCCGTACTGATGTACAGCTGTTAGTAAAACAACTGTAACTTGTGCTTCTCAACTCCAAATCACTGCATTCCATTCTAAAAATCATCCTGACTCAAACCTGCAACTTCCTTATTTGACGACTCTAAGGATGAATTAGTTGCTAAGTGGCTCAAAAACAGCGATTTGTAATAGCCTTCCAGATTTCACTCTCCTCTAGTTAATTCTTCAGATCATCTCTTCTTGCCTTTGACTTTTACGCTCGATCTAAGACTTTAATTCCCGTTTCTCCTCCTTGTCTTGGTGCTCCTTAGAATCCATGGACCTATGAACTTTTCACTAAAAACAGATAAATTAACGTACAGAAGCTCTAAAAAATGAAATATCGTAATTCCAAGGGGAGAAAATGCAATATAACAGATTAAGCCTAAAAGTCGATCAATTAAGTCAAATATTCACCTAAAATGATGTCTCCTAAGGGCTAATATTTGGAACAAAAAGGGAGACATCAAGAACCCAAACTCAAACCTTTGTCGTCCCGACAAAGTAAAATAAAAACAAGGGCCTAAGGTGAAACGCAAAACTGTAGAGTCTAGTGAATAATACCTAAAGAAAAACTTAAAACAAATCTCATATAGTATGACCTAGGAACTAATATACACATACACATATCATGCAAATCAAGCATAAATAATATCAATTAAAAATTAACTTCACAATCCTAGAAGGTTACGCTTATACTTATCTCGAGATGGTGGCTATAGGGTGTTCATCGATCCTCACTCGCATTGAACGCTCCACTTAGCATACTCCCTATTACCTGAATTACAAATCCACTATCTATCTAGGAATCATGACGACTTTATGGTTTTAACATAGGCTTAGGGACGGTATGGAATGTATATTTGGTAAATTTGAAGTGAGTTTTTGATCTCTCCTCACTTACCATCAACAAACTGTCCAAGGGCTTGAGTTTACACTCGAATATGTTCTCACTCAACCCATTTGACGCATTAGTTTAGCGTCTCCAGATTTACCTAATAAGCACTAAAGATGATTTCCAAAAACTCCACTTTTCCTGTTACTTTATTTTTCATACAAGTATATTTTTTTTCTTTTTCATTCTTTTTCTCTATTTTGGTACAAGATACCCATGACCATCATTTTGATGAGAATGGCCATGTTTCTTATATTCTTTTTCAATTTTTTTTCAAAGACCCTGGCAAAGGGTTACAAGTAATACATCATCAACAGTTGCGCATAAATACAAACGCATACAAATTCCCTCCCAATGTAATCTCCCAATAATGGAACCCACCACCCAAACTTAAGTTCAAGACAGTACGTCTCAGGATTGTGATTCAAGTACGGGTCATATGGAAATGCCTAAATAATTAAGGGGATATGAGCTTATATCGTGGCGACAAAAGAAAAGTCTTAGAGGCTAAAAATGGGACTAAGAAGGATAATATTAGTTTAAGGGATAAAAAGCTAAAAAGGTCTCAAATGTCTTAACAAAGAACTGCCTCTATCATTTTCCTAGTTACATAGCTTTACTCTAGTTCATACCTAAGTGGGTTCTCTACTAATTCAGATCTCACGTTCTACAAACTAAACATTTTCCTTAAGGACAAGTTTACTTCTTTTGCAGTGTTAATTAATTTCTTCTATCAATTATATATATTTCCATGCAATCTATGTGCGTTTTATACTAACTCCTAAAGTCTACTATTTTCTATCATAAATTCATAAAAAGTTTGCTTAATGGGGACATTTAAAATGCTCTATAGTCAAACGCAACCCTAAAATTAATTTTATTGAAAGCAAATAAAACAAATAACACATAAAAATTGGGACGAGGCAAAGAACCCCACCCCAAACTCAGAAATGGGTCATGTCCCAACAACTCAAAAAGACTCGATAAAGCAATAAACTAATATACACTACTAAATGAGAAAAGGATAGGAAAACATATCTTAACCAGCACTAGGCTGGTTTTCATTGTTGCGTCCAGGTTGGGTTACTTTCTTAAGCATCGTGTAGGTGACGTGTTGCGAATCTCTCAGCCTATCAAGTATGTTCTTCATAAGCACCAACTCTCTTGTGACTTTTCCTAACGCTTTCAACACATCCTCATGCTTCTCCTCTAATGCTTTCATCCTTTCAATTACCTCAAGATCTTTGGCAACTCTAGTTCTGCGTCTCGGAGGTTTAGCATTGGTTTCTTCTCCAAAAGGTTTATCCAAATCCATACCATTTTTCAAGGCCTTATTGTGAACATTTTCAATTGAAACTGATCTCAAATTATCACCTTTTTCTACTAGTTCCTCCTCAATGTTCCGAATTCACACATTTGCGTTCATACTGATTTCCGTGATTGTGCATTGGAACTTGAGTTTACGTTCATCAATTGGGTTTTCCGTGTAAACCATGATGGAGTTATAAATAAGGATAACGACGTAAATCTCTTTCTTCTCAATAATACATTTAATAAAGATGAGTTGCTCGCGTGTTACCTCGGATATGTGATTCTTACCAAAGAACATAGGAACAATAAAACGAGACCATACTATAGGACGTGGCAGTAAATCACTATTAAATACCCGACCTTCATACCCGACCTTCATATCTAGCAACTTTGGTTATGGGTTGTGTCCCATGAATCAGAACATTTTTATAAAGTGACTCCCACTCGAATGTTGTATTATTGACCTGCTCAAGGTATTTGCATGGACCTTTCAAGCTTGGTAATTTGAAAACTTCACAGATTTGCTCAGCTGAAAAAGGAACAATCTTTCTGCGGACCTCAATAGCATTACCTTCTGCAAAGATCAACTCTTTGTAAAATTCTTGATCTAAGGCCGAAATATAACTCAAGTCTCTTTTTCTCAACTCTTGCCAACCAAGCTCATCACATGCAACCGGGTAATATTTGAATTCACCATCCATTATATTCATTGTAAATCCTTTCTCAACACTAAAAGAAATACTAGTTACCGCTCACGAACTTGATCTTTCCAACTCACGAATGTCTTCTTAGGTTTAGGTTTCATAGCCATTTTTTTCATCTCACAGAGCACTGCTCAATAACCAGATCACCTACCTTCATAACTTCAACTTCTTTTTCTTCCAAGATAGGCTTTTTGCGAGTAGCCTTACTTGGATTCTCTTTCCACTTCATTGTATTCTCAACTTCTTCACTTTTTGGCTTAGAACTTGAATTCGGAATCTCAATAGCTTTGTCAGGAGTAGCCCCAAGAGTATTAGTGGTGAGGTTACTTTGTGGTCTTTGATTGTTGGACAAAGAATCATTTATGTTTGTCCTCTCAATGAACTCCAAACTCAAAACTTCAAAAGTTCAAAAAATAGAGAAAAGTTTTGAACTTTGATGTTTTGAGGATTAAGAAAGATAGTTTATTGTGTAATATGAGATGTGTAATTATTATTCGATGGATTAGGAGAGGTTTAATGGGTAATATTAGAGCTTTGATGAAGAGGTATTTAGGATTAAAGTGAAGATTTCTTGGTGTTTTTGGAAGGATTTGATGTTGGTTGTGCGTTAGGAATTGATTAGGAATGAATTAGAGGGAAGGATTTGTGATGTTTGGGTGTTTTAATGGTGATTTGTAGGTATTTAATGAGTTTTAGTTCGTCAATAATGGTGTCTTGTTTGGGAGGATGT
Source organism: Nemophila menziesii (assembly GCA_029959085.1). NCBI lineage: Eukaryota > Viridiplantae > Streptophyta > Magnoliopsida > Boraginales > Hydrophyllaceae > Nemophila > Nemophila menziesii. The sequence goes on along the minus strand of JARWIR010000036.1, from coordinate 1,263,366 downwards.
GTCTAAGAGAAGAGAATATATAATATAGATATTAGGGTTTTAAGTCGGCAGGCGCACCTGTATACCGGTGAGATCGCTCCTGAGTTCTCACCAATTTCTCCTTTATATCATGGACGCAATTCGTAGCTGCGTGTATCGTGTCTCGTTCCAGAGAGTTGATTGGCAATTCAATAATGGCCCCGCGAATAGAATGTTGGCGCGGTAGCAATTCGGTTTGACCGGCTAGTCGGTCGTGCGACTAACTTTTTCGCTGACGCATTATGTAGCTGCGTGTAATTGGTCAGCCAACAGAATGTTGGTGTTGTGATGATCCTCGTTGGCCGGCTTACCGGTCAAATGACCGGCTAGCCGGTGCGAGAGATCAAGTGTATACCAATTAAATGCAACACACTACGTCTCACACCTGTTAACCCAAAACACAAATATTAAGTACATGTAATCATCAAAAACACTTTACCTTTCTCATTTATTTTAAAATTATACACTAATAAACATAAATTTCTCTATTTTACACTAAGAAATGAAAGGATCTGAAAGCAATAAACTAGTATACAGACGAAATGGCTTTAGTTAACGTCATTAAGCTCGACGGGTTACCTCTCGCATCTATTCCGCTTTAAGGAGGTACACGACCTCTCCAGGATGTGGATCTTCCAAGCGATTGATATCCTCGCCTCCATGATAGATTTTCAATCGATGACCATTCACCATAAAGGTGTGGTGCTCGATTGGATTCTCAATCTCTATAGCTCCATACAGCATAACCTTGGTCACAATATAAGGACCAGACCACTTCGAGCTGAACTTACCCGGATAATTACTAAACTTGGAGTTGAATTTAAGGACCCTCTGTCCAACCTCAAACTTCTTTTCATGAATGCGATTGTCATGCCATCTTTTTGTATTTTCCTTGTACAGATTAGCGTTCTCAATGGCATGTAATCAAAACTCATCAAGTTCATATCAGCTTCACCATACGATTCTCACCGGCTAAAGTAGGACCTAAATTCAATTGCGCTATCGCCCAATATGCACCTAATTTAAGTTCAAGAGGTAAGTGACAATCTTTACCATATACCATGCAATACGGAGATGCACCAACATGTGTCTTAAAAGCGGTATGATAAGCCCATAATGCATCATCTAGTTTTAATGACCAATCTTTGCGTGTGGGTCGAATAGTCTTCTCTAGGATGGATTTGACTTCTGGATTAGAGACCTCAGCTTGACCATTGACTTGTGGATGATAAGTGGTGGATACACAATGTCTCACCCCATACTTGTCTAACACTGCCTTCAAATATCTGTTCACAAAATGAGAACCTCCATCACTGATAATAACTCTAGGCGTACCATGTCTAGTGAAGATGTGTGATTTTAAGAATTTATTCACTACTTGCGAATCATTTGTTGGTAGAGCTACAACCTCTACCCATTTGGACACGTAATCAACAGCTAACATGATGTATTGATTTCCATTGGATGGTACAAAGGGACCCATGAAATCAATACCCCATACATCAAATATTTCAACTTCAAGAACATTTTTACGTGACATATCATATCTCTTAGATATATTACCAGTAAATTGGCATCTATGACATTTCTTAACATATTGATTGCAATCCTTATGTAAAGTAGGCCAATAAGAACTGGATTGTAATACCTTAGCAGCTGCGCGGTCACCTTTGAAATGTCCTCCATAGGGTGAATCATGACAACCCACAATTACTGACTCAACATCTTTCTCAGATGCATCTTTTCACCATTTGATCACCACATGTTTTGTAGAGGAAAGGATCCTCCCAAAAGAATTGTTTATCACAGTGAATTAATCTCTTCCTCTCTTGTGAGGTGTCTCCTTCAGGAAAATAACCACTCACAATAAGATTCGCTAAGTCTGCATACCAAGGAGTTCCCATTGCATAAATAGAAAAAAAACTCTCATCAGGAAACTCTTCTCTGACCAACTCAGGTCCACTATTCCGACTCAGAACCTTCAAGATGAGACAAATGATCTACAATTAGATTATCACAACGCTTTCGATCTCGAGTCTTTAAGTCAAACTCTTGTAATAACAGTACCAATCTGATTAAACGCGGCTTTGCATCTTTCTTCTCCATTAGGTATTTAATCACAGAATGATCCGGTAAACACGACAATTTTTGCCGCAAGAAGGTAGGAACGAAAATTGTTAAATGCATACACCACAGCTAATAGTTCCTTCTCCGTCACAGTATAATTAATCTGAGCGCTAGTGAAAGTCTTACTTTCATAGTAGATAGAATGAAATACATTGTCTTTTCTCTGACCCAAAACAACAGCTATAGCCAGATCACTAGCATCACACATAACTTCAAACAGAATCTTCCAATCAGGAGGTAATACAATAGGTGAAGAAATAAGCTTCTTCATGATCTCATTGAATACCATCATGCAAGCTTCATCAAAAAGGAATTTGGCATCCTTCTCGAGTAAGTTACACAATGGCTTAGCGATCTTAGAGAAATCCTTGATGAAACAACGATAAAAACCAGCGTGACCTAAAAAGCTTCTTACACATCAATCTTAGCACGATCGACTTCTAAGCCTGAACTCGAAACCTTGTGTTCCAACACTATACCTTCAGGAGACATAAAATGACACTTCTTCCTATTCAAAACTAAATCAGTCTCCTTGCATCTAATTAACAACATTTCCAAGTTTTGTAAACACTCATCAAAGTTATAACCAAAAACAGAAAATTCATCCATAAATACCTAAAGGAAATTATCGATCATGTCCAAGAAAATCCCCATCATACATCTCTGAAAAGTGGCAGGTGCGTTAAATAATCCAAATGGAATCCTTAGGAAGGCAAAGGTACCAAAAGGACATGTAAAGGTTGTTTTGTATTGGTCGTTCGGATCTACATGTATCTGGTTATATCCTGAATACACATCCAAAAAGCAATAATATTCTCTCCCAGCTAACTTGTCTAACATCTAATCTATAAACGGAAGCGGAAAAGTGATCTTTTCTGGTGGCCTTGTTCAACTTACGACAATACATACACACTCTCAAAACAACAACGATTCTCGAGGAAATGGCTTCATTCTGAGCATTTAGGACGGTTGTGATACCACCCTTGTTTGGCACACATTGGACTGGACTTACCTATTCGCTACTAGCTATGGGATAAATGATTCCCACATCAAGTATTTAGTAACTTCTTTCTTCACTACTTATTTTATAGGTGGCATCAATCTCCTTTGCCCTTCAACTGAGCGTGCACTATCATCATCCAGAATAATTTTGTGTTGGAAATAGGAAGGACTAATACCTTTTATGTCAGCAATAATTCAACCAATTGCCTCTTTATTAGCTCGTAGTATACGCAATAGTTTATCTTCTTGAGGACCTATTAAAGTAGCTGGAACAATAACAGGTAGAGTGTTGTTAGTACCTTAATACGCATACCTCTAGTGTATCGGAAATGGATTATCTTCTAATTGTGGAGCATATTTGATGGACGCTTTCTTTTTAGTTATGATCTCCCCCGGTTCTCTTACAGGTTCATTGGCTAGACGCCTATACTTTAGATTATCATAATTGAGAGATGCCACTGTTTCGGCAATATCTTCCATCATCTCAGGCAAGTCAAGTGCTAGGGCAGCCTGCAAGACATCGTCAAAGTTAAAATTATCAAATACCTCTTGCGTAGCATGCTCTACTACATCCACTCGGAAATAGTCCTCATGGGAATCTGGAAACTTCATATCCCTGGATACGTTGAACTTTACCTCCTCGTCTTAGATTCGCATAATTAATTCTTAGTTTTCTACATCAATCAATGTACGCCCCGTGGCTAGGAACCAAAATGATGGATACATTCCTATCCGCGTCGTATTCAAGAATGACAAAATCAACGGGAAAAATTAAAAATACCTTGCTGAGGACATCTTCTATTTATCCCTCAGGATGTGCGAGGGATCTGTTAGCTATTTGCAAGACCATAGTGGTGGGTCTTGCATCTCCTATGTTTAATTTATCAAAAATTGATTTGGGCATGATATTAACACTCGCAGCCAAATCACACAAAGCTTTCGCTTGCCACTCATTACCAATAGAAATCAGAATCGTAACCTACTTTGGCAGATGACACTACACTATTCTGGCAAACCTATCATTTCATTCTAACGATACGACCTTTTGTTGGTGATAGCTCTTTTCAAGAATTTCACATACTTCGGTACATCTCTAATAGCATCTAAAAACGGTATGTTAATGTTAAGACCACTCACCACATTCATAAATTTCCGATACTCACCCATATTTCCTTTCTTCTGAACCGTTGAGGGAAAAGGTGGAGGAGGACGGGTTTCTAGAACATCTTTCTTCTTAGGACTTTCCAGAATCTTCTCCATTTCCACAACTTTTGGTTCACCTTCTTTTTCCAACACATCCTTTGCCGATTTTGCTTTCACAGTCGTTTCTTTTTCTTTCACAATAGGAAAATGAGGTGGGGGAAGCTTCTTACCACTTCTGAGCGCTATAGCATTACAATCTTTTTTCTATTTAAGCTTTTCAGTGTCACCAAGGAGTTGCCCTTGTGGATGCTGATTCAACTGTTTTGCAATCTGATCCATTTGATTTTCTAACATTTTAAGTGCAGCAGCTAAAGATTGTTGATCTTGGCGCCCTTTCATCTAAAGGTTGATTAAGATTTGTACGGTTTGTTGAATATCTAACACACCTTCTTGAGGTTGAATAGGTAAAGCTTTCTGATTCAAATCATCAATATAGGTATCTTGAGGAGGTTGTCTCTAAGCTTGATTTCCGTAACCTTGTCCCCCTTGGTAGTTATTCAGTGGTCTTGGTTGAATGTTATTGCCTCGGGGACGCGGCTGATACACGTATGTCAGATTAGCGGGCCCATTTGGATTCGAATATTGGAAACCCGGATGGTTTCTATTCGGTTGATAACTTGACAACCTGAATTATAGTTCCCTCGGTTGGAAACAAACATTACGGATTCTGGATTACTTTGACAGTGCTCCCAATCATGATCTTGTACACCACAGTTAGAACACCCATACATATCTTGTGTAACACTAACATCTGCTCTTCTACCTGAAAACCCTTCTTTAAACCGCTAAGGTAAGTTCTTTCAATTGTTTTTCAAGTGTCTTCTTCAATTTATTCTCCAATGAAGAGAATTTTTCATCAATTCTAGTGTAGCCTAGGGTGTGATAAAATAAGATAAATAATAAGTTAGAAAACAACGCACTCTCACCCTAGATAGGCACAGTACTTCAAGTATAATAGGACGTATGCAAGTTTTAATGATAAGAAAGTTCGTTCTTAGGGACTTAGTGTGTTATACGAACGGGTAGAAATAACGAGTAAGAAGTAATTAATTAAAAGACAAGAAAATAAAGAGAGAATAAATTAGAAAACCGATAATTAAACTAGGAAAATAAAGACAGTAAATTAAATACGAAGAAATATGAGGTGATAAGTATAGCTTAGGTTTTGCTAGTATGCACTAATCCTTCTAATTCTTTCTATTAAATCTAGTTAATAAGGGAGATAATTAGCTCTTGTATACTTAGTCAGGATTCTAAATTCCCATACCTTAGACCTTGAGAGCGACTAAGGGGGCTACGGACACACCACGAGGCTGGTTCAAATAGGGTTATCAAGCGCTACCAAGGCCCTAAGCAATCAATTATCATACATGTTGATAGTGATTAAATCATACCCTAATGACTATCTAGTTAGAATCACTGTTGTCAGGACCAATATCGACACTAGACGTTATGTGGTGTTTCAATAATTAGACACCCAGCTAAGGTGATCATCTAATTACTATTAAGAAAGCCTAAAGTGATCAGTTCTAGGACAGGCAATAAATCAAAACACATAAACAAATATAAAGCTAAGAAGCTAATATCAAATTAAACATGTAATTCCCAAAGAAACTTAGATAGAAAGAAATTAGAATTCATAGATTATACATGATGCAAAACCAAAGATATGGGAAGTTTAGTTCATACCTGAAGGAAATAAACTAAAAGAAATAATAAAAGACATCATCTTGCTCTCTACAATAACTTGGAAGAATAAAACCTTAAGAACTAATTACTATGAGGCAAGGATGATTTACGAGTGATATAAGGGTGTATTTATAGGTGTTTAGAAGACGTAATTCGATTTCTTGAAGGAGAAGGTAAGTAGTGGACTCCAAGCCCAACTCAAATTCGTAACCCTAAAACATGAAATCTGGCCCGTTTTTGTTTTGGTCCTAGCAGCTTCAATACTCATCCGTTTGACGCGTATGAGTAGTCGAAATTCATCGTCTCGGAAAGATATTCAACTTTGGTCTTGACCGCTTCTCCAAATTCCACACCGTTTTTGAGATATAAGTTGATTTGTGGTCGTAGGTGCAGAAATTCAGGATTAAGGCAGCTTTTCCTTTTCCATGTTTTTAGCTTTTCTTTCCTTATCTCCAATTTCCATACTTATCTCTTTCCATATCTTGTAGTCTTTGAGTTGGACTCTAATAATCTCCATAATTATCTTTAAAGCTTCACACTAAATAAAAAATTAAACCCAATATGCTCTAAAAATATTATTTTACTAAATCAAGACTCAAAATAGGAAAGTGCACTATTTCTCAAGAAAAACGATTAGAAAGACTTCTAAATCACTAAAAATGATGTCTCATCTTAACATAAATTTATCACAAATGAGGAGACATCAAGACCCCCAACTCAAAGTTGTATCGTCCCAATACAATAAAGATAAAAACAAAGGGAAGTCTATAAATACACACTTAGGTAATTTTCAACACAATGGGAAGAACAGAAGAATATATAGAATAGACATAAAGAAATTACTCAAAGAATTTAATGCAGTAATATTCATAAACTACATACCTGTACTTTTCTCATATCCATAGTCAACACGGCTTGAATTCAAGATCATATTAGTTTCACAATGTAAGAAGGATTGGGACTTTACTAAGTTCACCAAGGAAACTATGGATTGTTCATCGAACTTCACTAGTATTCAAAGATCCACTTAACTACTCTCTAATGGCTCAATCACTTCTCAGTTACATAGAAAAGAATCAAAAGGTCTTTAAGGTTGTAATTTAGGCTTAGGGACGGTATGACAGTATATTTGGATAGTTTAGAGTGAGCTTTTGGCTCTCTCCTCACTAGCCATCAACGAATTTCCATAGAGCTTGAGTTACTCTCATAAAATGTTTCTCACTCAACCCAATGAATTCCTTGATGCTCAATTTAGCATCACCAATAACCCATTTAAAGCATAAGATGTTCACATAAAAATTTCACTTTTCCGGTCCGAATATATATTATCTTTTCAAATCAATTTTTTTCTTTTATATAGCTATGACTCTCTTTTTAATGTTGAGATATCACGCTATTTTTCTCATATATATATTATTCTTTGTTTAATGCCCTTGTTGGCAAATTTAGCTCGTAGCTTCTTTTTCATTTACTATTACCCCGACAAAGGGTTACAATAAAAATCTGTGAATCATCATCAATATTAAGAATAGAGCACAATTAATAAGCTAAAAAATCCCACCCCAATAACAATTTCCATAATTGTGGACCCACCACCCCAAACTCAAGCTCTAAAACAACTGTCTATGCATCGCGATTCGAGTGCGGATCATATGGAAAAGTCCTATAATCTAAAGAAATATGGCTTATAATGTGTTTCAATAAAAAACTTTAGAAACGCTAAAAGGGGCTGAGAAGGATATAGCATATAAAATCAAATAACAAGGTGAGAAGGTATAAAAAGGCTTCAAATGGCTTCAATATTAAAGAACTCCCTTAATCACTTTCTACACTATGCAATTTTGTTATTTTCAAACCTTTAGCACTTTCATCAAATGGTTTTGTCATCTAGCGTGGATCTCACGGCCTACACACTTCTCAAGGTTCCCTGAGATCGAACATACTTTCTATCGCATTGCTCACTAATCTTTTCTTTACTATCAATGTGTGTTTTCCTGCATATACTCAAAGCATACAAATAACATAGCTCATAAACATACTACTTACTATCATTAATTCACTGAGCTTATGCTTTCAAGCTATTAAACACACTCTACATCTAATTCCAATGTATCAAAAATTTTAATTTCTACCTAAAAACAGAAAAATGGAGATGAGAGGCAACAAATCCCCACACCCCAACTCAAAAATGAGCCGTGTCCCCACGACTCGAAAAAGACTCAAAACAGAAATTAAAATTAGCAGATAAAAGCATTTACAGAAACGGTAAGGAAGAAAGAGAACATACTCTCGAGGCTATTGCCTCGCATTATTGACATCCAAGGTAGGATTTGCTCGATCTTTCGTTCATTGCTCAAGGAGTTTCATGATGTGCACTTGATTAGCGTTGATTTGTGCCACATCATTGGCTAAGGAAGTTTGAGCTGCTTTGAATTTGTTTAAACGCTCCTCCATCTTCTCTTGCCAACTTTGCTCCTTTTCTTCTTTTGAGACTTGCATAGTGTTCGCTCTTCTCAAAACTTCCATAATCCAAGCATTATCAATATAACTCTCCTTAAATTTGAGTTTCTCTTCTTCACCCAACGTAACATTCTCTTTTCGCACAAGACACGTGATCATAGTAGGAAATTTAACATTATAAACTGATTTAGGAGAGACCGAAAATCGCATCACCTCATCATAGATCAACTATGCCACATCCACTTATTCTCCTCTCAAAATACAATCCAAAAGTAGAGCGTTCTTTTTAGTCACATCCCAAGTTTGTGTATTTCCAAAGACATTAGGAATAAGGAAATTGTGCCAAACTCTCGCATCTGGTTGAAGATATTTGTAAGGCCAAGGTGCCTTCAATTCTCCCTTATGTGATTGCACTTTATCCTTGTCTAAAACATGCTAAAAAAGTAGTCCCTCATCAAAGATTTTTCGTTTAGCAACCGCTTCACTATAATTGCAATATCGAATTAATTTCTTAAACTTGAAGTGGTTTCTAATCTCATTAACTGTGAAAGGAACTAACTTTCCTCTAATCGGAACACAACCTTTACTATCTCGTCTAAAGAGGCCTAAATAGAATTCTAAAACCAACTCATGACATAATTCAGAACGTCTTACCATGAACGTAGACCAACCCAATCTTTCACCAAGCTCCAAGAATCTCTTATACTCTCATGTACCAACTTCTTCATTGAATACATTCTCATAAGCAAAAGGTAGTTCTTTTAATTGTTTTTCTGCAGAAGCTCTCGAGGCCTTTGAAGCTTCCTATTTATCCATGGGTGTAGGACCTTTGAATGGTGGAGGTTGTGTTTTCTCCTTTGAATAAAAGTAAAGCCTTTTTCCATTGGTATCAAACATAGCTAGCTTACCTCCATCTTCAACATCATTTTTGCCCTTAGCTTTAGAACTAGAACCTTTGTTATTTGATTTCTTCTCAATTGACACAATACCTTGTTTTTCTTCACCTCCCTCTTGTTGGATAATATTTCTATTCTTTTAGTCATCTTCAATTGACCCCCAACTCAAAGCTTTAACAACTCTTGAAATTTGAACTTTTGAATTATTGGTTGAACAAGCTTGATTTGGCTTCGGAAACGTGAATTGATGATGAATCTCTATGTGGGTGGTGGGTCCTAGGGTGTTAGAAAATAAAGCGATAAATAAAGAGGAACCACTTAACCGAAAGTGTACGGTTGTCCCAAGTAATATATGATAATCAAGTTCGTTCTCAGGGATGGATTAGGTTCAACCCAAATATTAATAAAGTAGTAAGAATAATTGCTAAACAGAAAATAAAAGATAAGAATTTTTTTTTGGTTTTTTGTAAATTAAAATTGCAAATAAAATCAAGACTAAATTAAATTAACTAAAATAAATAAAATCAAATAAACGACTAACTTCATATACGAGAGATACTTGAGCCTCGCAAAGGAACCCACTTAATCAATATAATATATGCTATGCTTGAGGGTAGAATTGGAATTATAATATTAGTCGGGACTCTAATATCTCCTAGCCCCCTGTCGGGTGGACCTAGGAGTTATCCTAAAGTATCATAAACACCTGTATGGTCGAATATGCCTCTTCAGATGATATGATTTTACCTCTTTGGCTATGTAACTAGTTAAGCATGTCGGTCAATAACGGACATTACACGGGTATTACCAAGATCTGTATTCAAACCCCCCTGTCGGATGATCACTTCCCCACTAAAGTGAATAGCCCAAATACTAACAGCTAATTTTAGTTGTTCCTAAAAGAATTAGTAATGAAAACAAAGTAATATCCAATATATAAAACTCAATCCTATTTAAATCTAAACAATCCCAAATTCAAAACATAGATTAATTAATTAAGGTTCATCCTTTTAATGCGATTCTCAAGTATAAAGAAATTTAGCTCATAAGAAAATTAAATACTAACCTAAAATAAAAGGAATTCGTGTTAAAATATAAAGGATAAATTAAAAACCTAAAGGGTAGGATGACTGCTGATGGAAGAACAGGATTCCTGCAGCACTAGCTTCTCCTTGCCTCTTGCTCTGACTTGAAAACCTTAAGCCTCTTGTGTAATTCTCTGAAATGTGTGAAAAGAGGAGGTTAAGGGGTGTATTTATAGGTGTTAGGGAACCCTTTGTCGAATTTACTTGGAGTGGAAGACAAGTCAAGAACTCGCAAATTCGTAGCCCTAAAATCTAGGAAAGGTAAGATTCTGTTGCTGATTTGATTTGGTCATATCTCATTCAATACTTATCCGTTTGAGGAGTTCCAATATATGAAACTGCTTTCTTGGAAAGAGATTTCTATTGGTGCAGACCACTCATCAAGATTCCTCGCCAATCTTAAGTTATGGACTCATATTTGAAACGTGGCTGGAATTTCAGATTTTTATAAGGCAGCTTTATCTTTTCTTTCTTTGCATATATCTTTCCTAAATCTTCTTATTTCCATGTAAATCTTATTTCCTTTACTCCTTTATCTTGACTTGGTCTCTAAGTAATTACCATATATCTTTTAAAGTTTCACATTAAATAAATAATTAAACCGCATATGCTTAAAAAGAATAAATTAATAATTCAAGAAATAGAAATATGAAAGTGCACTCTAAAAATAGAAACTCGAGTAAAAACATTTCCTAACACTCTAAAATACACTAATACTTTAACTCTCACTTCTCCTCCTTGGATTGGTCTTTCATGAAATTCAAGAACCGATTAAATTTGTATTAAAAACAATCAAATTTACGCACAAAAGCTCAGAATATGCAAATAGTTAATTTCCAAGGGTAGAAAGTGCAATATGATCAATTAAGCCTAAAATTCTATCAAATAAGTCATTTATTCACCTAAAAGGATGTCTCCAAAGGGCTAATAATTAGAACAGATAGGGAGACATCAAGACCCCAAACTCAAACCTTTGTCGTCCCGACAAACTAAAATAAAAACAAAGGATCTTTTAGGTGAAAGCAGAAGGTAGAATCTAGAAAATATTCCCAAAGCACAACTTAAAACAAATCTCATATAGTCTAATCTAGGAATTAATATACACATACACATATCATGCAAAATCAAACACCAAATAATATTAATCCAAAATTAATTTCACAATGCTAGAAGGTTACGCTTATTACTTATCTCAAGATGGTGGCTTTAGGGTGTTCCTTGATCTTTACTTGCTTTGAAAGCTCCACTTAGCATAATCCCTATTAACTCACTATGCATCTAGGAATCACGAGGTCTTTATGGTTTTAGTATAGGCTGAAGGACGGTATGGTATGTATATTTGGTAAATTTGAAGTGAGCTTTTGGCTCTCTCCTCACTTACCATCAACAAACTGTCCAAGAGTTTGAGTTTACACTCGTAAAATGTTCTCACTCAACCCAATTGACGCGCTTAACTAGCGTCCCCCAAATTAACCCAATAAGCACTAAGGATGATTCACCTAAAAATTTCCACTTTGCCGGTCAGAATATATTTTCTTTTCAAATCATTTATTCATTTTTTTTGTATAGCTATGACTCTCTTTTTAATGTTGAGATATCATGCTATTTTTTCTCATAGTTATGCCTATTCATAACTTTAGCTCGTAGCTTCTTTTCCATTCACTTACAATATATTAAACCTGTGAATCATCGTCATATATAGCACAAAGAACAATTTATAAGCTCCAAAAATCCCTACCTAGTGTAAATTCCCATATGGTGGACCCACCACCCCAAACTCAAGCTCAAGACACGAAGTCTCAGGATCGTGATTCAATTGCGGGTCATATGGTCATGCCTAACAATCTAAAGGGATATTGGCTTATAATGTGGCGACAAAAGAAAGGCTTAAAGGCTAAAAATTTGGCTAAGACAGATACAATTAATTCAGGGATAGAAGGCCAAAAAGGATTCAAAGGGCTAACAAATAACTGTCTCTATCATCTTCCTATTTACACAACTTGCCTCTAGTTCATACCTAAGTGGGTTCTCTACTCATTTAGATCTCACGTTCTACAAACCACCCATTATCCTTAAGCACAAGTTTACTTCTTTTGCATTGTTCATTAATTTTTCCTATCAATTATCTCATATTTGCATGCAATCAAAGTACAGTTTTATACTAACTCCTAAAGTCAACTATTATCTATCATTAATTCATAAAAAGCATGTTTGATGGGGGCATTTAAAATACTCTACAGTCAACGCAACCCTAAGATTAATTTTATTGAAAGCATGTAAATCACAAAAAATTGGGATGAGGCAACGAACCCCACCCCAAACTCAAAAGTGAGTCGTGTCCCCACAAGTCAAAAAAGACTCAATAAAGCAATCAAATTAATCTAACTACCTAACTAGTGCCTACCATCAATTAAGAAGAAGAATTAGAACGGGGTACCTGGCCATAAAGATCCATCATATCCTCCTCCTCCGAAGAAGAATTATTATCAATATCCATGCTCAAAGTTACCTTATCCCTTGTTCAATTCATCTTGGAAATTTCCTCCCAAAGTGCTAGGTTTTGTTTTCTTAGATGATCGATTTGTTGTTGAAATTTGATAGCCCATGGGGGTGTGTAAGAATTATTCTGAGAAGAGGAAGAAGAACCTTGATCTTGGATTGGTGTCTTTTCTTTAGGCTTTGATTGTACCTTCATCCTAGTTGTGAATTTCTTGTGTAGTGGTGGTGCAGGTGCCTTTTCTTCTTGTTTTTCTTCAGTAGGCTCATCAAGATTGATGGCCTTTTCAATTGTAGAACTAGGCAAATTCTTGTTCTTCCCTAGGATGCAACACTTCCTCTTATAATCCATAGCATCTGTTCTATTTGTCATGATTGATTTGACCCCAAACTCAAGTTATACGAAGGATAGAATAAAGTTAAGAGAACTTGGTGTAGCTTGAGTTTCTTGCTTGGATTAGATGATGGGAGGTGGTTTCTTGATGAATCTTGGAAGAATTCTTGAAAGCTTGATGATTTTGAAGGTGTTTAATGGTGTTTTGTGATGAATTTGATGAAGAAGATGTGTTTATGAAGGATGGAGGAGAGAATTATTGATGTTATTGTGTTTGTTGTGGAGGTTTAATCAAGCTTCAAGGGCTATTTATAAGGTTGGGAGCTGGAAAATTCATATGGGGGAGGCTAGGGTTTGCTTCTGATAAGGTAAGAGTTGTATAAGGCATCCAATTCTTCAAACCCGACCTATCTCTGGTATACCGGAGGTATGGCCCGGTATACCGGACCTGAGCGCATCTCTTTTTCACTCCTCGGCAAAACACCCGAGTCTCCTACCCGTGGCACGGGTTTTTCCTCATGCGGTATACCGGCGGTATGGCCCAGTATACTGGACCTGACATCTTCGTTTTTTCGAACTCTCGGCAGAAACCCCGAGTTACTAACCCGTGGCACGGGTTTCTCTTCATGCGGTATACCAGGGGTCTGGTGCGGTATACCGGACCTGAACCGAATTTCTCCCATGTGTTCCTTTTTTCGTTTCCTAGCACCCCAAACTCAATTTCTGCACCAATAACACACTACTTTTCTCATTTCTTTTTAAAAGTAGACACTAAACTTGATACTAACTAATAATTATACACTAGGAATTAAAAAAAAAACATAAAGCAATAAACTAATATACAATGAACTGGCTTTTGTTTAACGTCGTTAAGCTTGACGGTTTACCTCATGAATCAATTTTCACATAACCTCCCCAGCAGTGAGTGAGGTTATCAACATTTGCTACACGGAATTTGGATCCCTTAGCTTTTATCACCACCAATTGATTCAAAATAACCTTTGTGACCATGAACGGTCCTTGCCAAGAACTCTTGGCTTCGCGCGTTTTCAGAGGAGGATCAGGCTTCTTCAATGCAACCTCTTTGCCTACTCTGAACCCCCTTTTCTTTCTTTCTTTCTTTCTTTCTTTCTTTCTTTCTTTCTTTCTTTCTTTCTTTCTTAGGTTCTTTTGGAACCTTCACGTTACACCCTTTTTCTTTCTTCTTCGCATGGTCAAGGTGTGGATTTTCCTTAGGATATGGAGGATTTTTATTAGGTGGTTTCTTTCCGAGATCTCTTTCCTCCATTCCTAAGGTTTCCATAACCTTAGTTGGCTCCTGTTCAATCACATCAAGCCGGAAGCAATCCTCCTTGGTATCCGGAAAATTCATTGGCTTAAACACGTTGAATTTTTCCTCCTCGTCTTGAATGTGCATAATCAATTCACCGTTTTCTACATTGTTCAAAGTACGCCCCGTGGCTAGGAATGGTCTTCCCAAAATAATGGGGACATTCCTATCCGCGTCGTAATCAAGTATAACAAAATCAACAGGAAATTAACGTACTAGCCTTGACGAGGACATCTTCTAGTCTTCCCTCTAGATGTACGAGGGATCTGTCAGGCATTTGCAAAACCATAGAGGTGGGTTTTGAGTTTCCTATCTTCAACTTTTCAATCACGGATTTGGGCATGAGATTAATACTTTCTCCCAAATCACACAAAGCTTTCCCTTGCCACTTAGCACCAATGGAAATCGGGATTGTAAAACTTCCAGGATCAAGTAATTTGGGGGGCAACTTACTTTGGCAGATGGCACTACACTCTTCTAGAAAACCCACCATTTCATTCTCAAGATACTGACGCTTGCTGGTGATAGATCTTTTTAAGAATTTCATGTATTTCGGTACACCTTTTATAGCTTCTAAGAAAGGTATATTAATGTTAAGCTTACTCACCATAGTCATAAATCTCTGATATTCAGCAGTATCTCCTTTCTTTTGAACTCTTGAAGGGAATGGTGGAGGATGACGGAATTCTATAGCTTCTTTCTTTTTCGGATTTTCCGAAATCTTTTCCACTTCCACTACTTCTGGTTCATCTTCTTTTTCCACTACCTCTTCTACCATTTTCTCTTTCACAGTTGTTTCTTTTTCTTTCATAACAGGAAAGGGTGTGGGTGGAAGATTCTTACCACTTCTAAGAGAGATCGCGTTACATTCTTCATATGGTTTAGGTTCTTCAGTATCGCTTGGTGATTGTCCCTGTGGACGCTGATTTAATTGCTTTGCCATATGAGCTATCTGATTTTCCATCAATTTAAGTGATGTGGCCGTAGTTTGTTGAATGTTGATTAGTGTCGTCAAGGTTTGCTGAACATCTAATGCGCCTTCTTGAGGATGAGCAGGTAGAGCTTTCTGGTTCATGGTCTCGGTATAAGCATCTTGAGGGGGTTGTTTCTGAGCTTGATTTTCGTAAGCTTGTCCACCTTGGTAGTTTTTTTGAGGTCTTGGTTGATAGTTATTGCCTTGGGGACGCGGTTGATATGCATGTTGCGGATTAGCAGCCCCATTTGGATTCGAATATTGGAAACCCAGATGATTTCTATTTGGTTGATAACCTTGACCACTTGAGTTATAATTTCCTCAGTCGGAAACAAACATTACAGATTCTGTATTGTGTGGACAATTCTCCCAATCATGATCTTCTGTACCACAGTTAGAACACCCATAAACTTCTTGTGTAACATTAACATCAGCTCTTCTACCCGCAGCACTTTTTGTAACAGCCAGAGTAAGCTGTTTCGTTGTTGCTCAAGTTTATTTTCCATGGCGGTGAATTTTTGTTCAATCAACGCACTATTTCCACCTCGAATAGGTGTTCTCACAGTATTCCAACCCAGTTCATTCGTCACAGTTTTATTCAAAATAATCTTAGCATGGAGTGGTTGTACCTGTAGGAATCCACCACCACATAGCAAATCTAGATCCTTTCTTGAAGAGCCATCAAGTCCTCGGTAAAATATCTTCATCTGTTGAACTTCTGTGAGGCCACGATCAAGGACTCTTCTTAAACAAATCTGAAATCTCTTCCAACTTCTACCCAAAGTCTCGTCTTGATCTTGTTTGAATGACGTTATTTCAACTTGCACATCTAATCTCATATTCGTTGGGTAGTATCTATCGAAGAACGCAGTTTGTAATGCGTCCCATGTTGTAATTGTTCCGGGTTCTTGAGAATCATGCCACTCACTTGCTCCATCAATAACGAAGTATCTAAAATTAGCAAAAACATTTGCTCTCTAGTTACTCCTTGCGTAATATAAGAATCGCAAATTTGCATGAACTTCTGTACAGCACGAATTGGATCTTTGCCAGGTGCTCCTCGGAAATTGCCATAACTTTGAAACTGAGATAACAAACTAGGATCGGATCTGAATCTCTCGACATTAATGTTTGCTGGGCCAAGTCCGAGGGAAGGAGCTCGAAATAGAGCTTCTTCAGGGCCATTGATGAACCACAGATCATTGTCCCGAGGAGCTTGTGGAACAGCAGGACCAACTGGAGGGTTGAGTTGATTTTCAGCCATTGTTTCTTCTTGCTAATTTCTCCTCTAACTCCTTTGCTTTAGCTTCTCTCTTTCTTTTGTTTGCTTCTCGGACTAGGTTTTCGGGATTTGCAAGAATTACGATATCTTCACGCATAAACCAAAACCTGTAAACCTGAGAAAGAAAGACAACCCAAAGCGTAAAACTGAAAAATAAAACTAAAACTAAACTAACAATTAAACTACTGAAAGATTAACACCGGGGTCACACGCTACCGTCCCCAGCAGCGGCGCCAAAACTTGGTGGGTCCTAGGGTGTTAGAAAATAAAGCGATAAATAAAGAGGAACCACTTAACCGCAAGTGTACGGTTGTCCCAAGTAATATATGATAATCAAGTTCGTTCTCATGAACGGATTAGATTCAACCCCAATATTAATCAAATAGTAAGAATAATTGCTAAACAGAAAATAAAAGATAAGAATTTTTATTTGTTTTTTTGTAAATTAAAATTGCAAATAAAATAAAGACTAAATTAAATTAACTAAAATAAATAAAAGTAAATAAACGACTAACTTAAGATAAGAGAGATACTTGAGTCTCGCAAAGGAATCCACTTAATCAATATAATCTATGCTATGTTTAAGGGTAGAATTGGAATTATAATATTAGTCGGGACTCTAATATCTACTAGCCCCCTGTCGGGTGGACCTAGGAGCTATCGTAAAGTATCATAAACACCTATATGGTCGAATATGCCTCTTCGGATGATATGATTTTACCTCTTTGGCTATGTAACTATTTATGCCTGTCGGTCAATAACGGACATTACACGGGTATTACCTAGATCTGTATTCAAACCCCCCTGTCGGATGATCACTTCGCCACTAAAGTGAATAGCCCAAATACTAACAGCTAATTCTAGTTGTTCCTAAAAGAATTAGTAATGAAAAAAAAGTAATATCCAATATATAAAACTCAATTCTATTTAAATCTAAACAATCCCAAATTCAAAACATAGATTAATTAATAAAGGTTCATCCCTATAATGCGATTCTCAAGTATAAAGAAATTTAGCTCATAAGAAAATTAAAGACTAACAGAAAATAAAAGGAATTCATGTTCAAATACAAAGGATAAATTAAAAACCTAAAGGGTAGGATGACTGCTGATGGAAGAACATGATTCCTCCAGCACTAGCTTCTCCTTGCCTTCTTGCTCTGACTTGAAAACCTTAAGCCTCTTGTGTAATTCTCTAAAGTGTGTGAAAAGGGGAGGCTAAGGGGTGTATTTATAGGTGTTAGGGAACCCTAGGTCGAATTTACTTGGAGTGGAAGACAAGTCAAGAACTCTCAAATTCGTAGCCCTAAAATCTATGAAAGGTAAGATTCTGCTGCTGATTTGATTTGGTCATATCTCATTCAATACTTATCCGTTTGAGGAGTTCCAATATATGAAACTGCTTGTATTGGAAATAGCTTTCTATTGGTGCAGACCACTCGTCCAGATTCCTAGCCAATCTTTAGTTATGTCTCATCTTTGAAACGTGGCTGGAATTTCAGATTCATAAGGCAGCTTTATCTTTTCCTTCTTTGCATATGTATTTCCTAAATCTTCTTATTTCCATGTAAATCTTCTTTCTTTTACTCATTTATCTTGACTTGGTCTCTAAGTAATTCCCATATATCTTTAAAGTTTCACATTAAATAAATAATTAAACCACATATGCTTAAAAAGAATAAATTAATAATTCAAGAAATAAAAATAGGAAAGTGCACTCTAAAAATAAAAACTCGAGTAAAAACATTTCCTAACACTCTAAAATAGACTAAGACTTTAATTCTCACTTCTCCTCCTTGGATTGGTCTTTATGAAATTCAAGAACCGATTAACTTTGTATTAAAAACAATCAAATTTACGCACAAAAGCTCAGAATATGCAAATAGTTAATTTCCAAGGGGAGAAAGTACAATATGATCAATTAAGCCTAAAAGTATATCAAATATATCATTTATTCATCTAGAAGGATATTCTCCAAAGGTAAGGTGAATTCTTGATGGATTGGCTTGGATTTAAGAAATTGTAGGATGAATTTTGAAAATTTAAGCTTTTGATTCTTCAATTTGATGTGTTTGGTGAGAATTGGGTATTTGGATATCCTTTGTAATGGTGTGGAGAGAAGATTTGATGTGTTTTCATTGATGATTGGTAGTGTTTTGATGATTGGTGAAGGTTTGAATGAGCTTTAATGGAGTTGGGAGAGGTTTGGAGAAGAAAGAGAGGCTTAAGGATTTGTAAATTCGGAATAATAACTAATCTCCTTCTTTTATAAGCCAAAACGCACTTTTTTTCTCTCTCCAGCGGCTACCTGCGGTATACCGGACCTTCTGCTCTTCGAAATTTTAATCCTCGTCAAAAAACACGAACTCCCCTACCCATGTTACGGGTTTTTGGTCCCGCGGTATACCGGGGTTGAGGCGCGGTATACCGGACCTGAAGTCCAATTTTTTTTCTTCTCGGCTCAAACCCCGAGTCACCTACCCGTATTACGGGTTTTCTCCTCTGCGGTATACCGGGGCTGAGGCGCGGTATTCCGGACCGAGGGTCTTATTTTTCCAAAAATTTTCGTTTTCTCCTCCGGAACTCGATTTCTCCAATACCTAAGCATCAAAAACAATAATACCTTTCTCAAATATGCAATATCAACTAAAAACAACTAAACTAAACTAAAAACGTAAAAGACATAAAAACTTAAAAAATTGCGGGCTGTCTCCCGTACAGCACTTTTATTTAACGTCTTTCAATGTTAGACGCGTTACCTCTATCAAGATTTGCGAATATAGCCTCCCCAACAACGAGTTAGGCTATGAACGTCAACTAATCTGCGCTTAATCCCGTTCTTGGGTCGGATTTCTATCACTTTAGCTGAAACAACCTTAGTGACAATGAATGGCCCCATCAACGAGTCTTTGAAACTACGTGGCCTATTTTCGCGTTTATGAGCTTTCCATAGTACTTCATGGCCAACCCCAAACTCAATGTTTAGCTCAGTATCCACAGGTTTTAAGTGGACCTTCTCTGGAGGAACTTTGTTATGTGAAAGGTTGTGGATGACAGGAACGGTGGGATCTAACATCCTTGGTTTCTTACCCAAGACATAGAAGATATCGGATACGTTCTTTGCATGAAGGGTAATGGTCCCTTCTTGAAAGTTGATGACACATTGACTTGTGGCCATGAAAGGTCTTCCAAGTATGATTGGAACTTGCTTATCTGCATCAAACTCAAGTATAAAAAAGTCAGTAGGGATGGCGATACTACCTGCACGGACTAAGATGTCTTCCACTGTTCCCCATGTCTTGGTAACCGAGTTGTCAGCGAACTGCAACTTCACTGGAGCTTTCTCTGATTTCTGAAGTCCAAGTCTCTCGAACACGGACTTAGGCATAAGATTCAGAACATAACCCACATCGTACATATCTTTCACCTTGAGCATACCATTTATTTGAATTGGAAGGTTAAAACTTCCCGGATCTTTGAGCTTCGTTGGTAACTCTCTTTCACTTCTTCTTGAGACTCCCAGGTTCTCTCTTGGGATCCCTACACTCGCCTCTTTCTCAGGAATAACTTGCGTAAAAACTTGTTGCGGTGTAAGTCCTTTCTTCGCAATCTCAAGCATTTGGGCGTTGATATTTTCAGGTGTATACGCCTCCACAAATGTCTTGAGTTCAGTGTCATCCTTAGGATTTGTATCAGGAATAGTTGATGACACTATTTGAACAACTGGTGGCGGTTCCACCTTTTCTTCTTCTTTCTCTTCTTCTTTCTCTTCTTGCATAGCAGGTGCAACTTTAATTTCAACTCTTGATTCTTCCCTTGAGGCTTCTTCTTCTTTCTCTTTAGCCAGCTCACCTTGATAATCCATTACCGATCTAATCTCCTCATGCATATCTTTCAGAAGCTGTATAAATTCAGATTTTTCTGGATCGTCCTCCACATCAACCTCAGAACAGTCAGATTCCACGGGGCTAGACTTGGTTGGTTCTTCTTTGGTACTCGGAACCTCCACGGTACTAACGGCAGCATGTGGTACTTCCTTCTCTTCTTCAATTTCAAGGCAAATAGCCTTACAAGCTTCGAACCCAACATTGTCATCACCTCCTTTGATAGCCTTCAATTTATTTTTGTTCCATTAAATTTGTTAGAACTTTATTCAACTGTTCTACTTGAGTACCTAAAATCTGAATTGCGGCATCTTGTCCTCGTAACTTTTCATCATGAGCGTTCATATTCGTGGTCAAACGGTCCAAGACTTTTACTAATTGTTGATTATCCATAGATCCCTGATGTCTCCTTAATTGTTCTTATTTTCGACCCTTAGGAGACATCAGTTTTGATGTTTAATTGAATATTTTGATAGACTTTTGAACTAAATATGCAATAATCCGGAATTTCCTTTTTATTTCTAGCATTTTTATATTATTAAGCTTTTGCGCGTAATATTGGTATTTTTAGTGAAAAGTTTACAGGTTTTAGATGTTAGCTAGAAGAGGAATCTGAGGAGAAAGTCAAAGATCGTGAAATAGAGTCAAGACTTGAAGATAAATCCCGAATATTATTTTTTGGTGCTGAAAATCCATTTTCCAGGCCATAGATTTCTGATTTCGAGGTACTTAATCGATGATTTAGCCGCTGACCTTTGAAGAGAAAACATTCCTTATCGAGTTACGAAACTTTAGCAACTGGAATGAGGTCAATCGGAGTCATAACGAATCGGGAAAAGCCGTTTTAGTGAAGGTGTATCAGCAGTTACGGGATTTTGGGCTAAGAATTTGGGCTTGGACATTTAATTAGTGTTTTATTATTAGGTCCAAGCCCTAATCCATTTTTACACTTATAAAAGGAGCCTTTGACTTCTATTTTTCATACAATTCACATTCCACAAGATTAAACACCAGAGAGAAGCAACAGAAGGAAGAAAGAAGAAGCTGCAAGAACTGGAGAGGGTCTATATCTCCATTCTCAATCATTCAAATTCCGGAAATTAGGTTCTTTTTATATTTAATTTTGTAATCAAATATGAATTCCATTTATTTTAGTTCAGTTTTTCCATTTAGTATGAGCTAAACTTTTAATAGTGCTTGAGAACAATTAATGGGTGAATCCCAATCTTATTAAATTACGAATGTTGAATTTGGGTTTCTGTTAAATTAAATTAGATTGGGGCTTTTACTCTTTTCTATAAATTGAGATTATTTACTGTTTTTAGTGTCATGAACTAGGAACAGGTGTTAATATTTAGGCTATTCCAATTAGTGGCGATTGGATCATCTTGACGGAGTGTTTAAATACAGAACCATTTATTCAATCTAGGATAGAAGCTATTGATTCTGACGAACTTAGCTATTCTAGGGCCAATGAGGTAATAAAACTTAAACATCCAAAAGTGGATCATATTTACCCTGACGGGACTAGTGACACTCTAGGATTGCCTTATAGTCCACCCTGACGGGGGTATAAGGAATTTAGAATCCCGACCATTGTAATTGACCAATTTAGCCCTTAAACAACATAAGTTAAGAAATAGGATTGGGAGGATCCTTGCGTTCTCAAGTACTACTTCTCATACTGCGTTATACATCATTTTACTTGCGTCTTAGCTTTTACTTGCATTTATAATTTATCTTTTATTTAGTAGTTTTAATATCAAAAACCAAACAACATATTTTCTTTACTTGTTTTCGTAAGTGCAATCAATCATTATTTGTTAAACATTGTAGTCAACCATCCCGTCCTTGGAACGAATCTGTTTTATCAATTATACTACTTGGGACAACCGTACACTTGCAGTTGTGGTTCGATTATTATTTGCATTTATTTTAGAACACACAAAGGACCACCAAGTTTTTGGCGCCGCTGCCGGGGACGGTAGCGTGTGACCACGGTGTTTACCTTTAGTGATAGTTGCATTTATTTTATTTTTTATCAATTTTACGCTTTTTGTTTGTTTAGCTTTTTCAGGTTTTTAGGTTTGGTGTATGCGAAGAAGGCTATTCAAGGATCTAGAGCCAACACCTCCGATCCTTAGTAATCCAGAATCCTTGATCAGACTTGCTAACAAGAGAAAGAGAGACGAGAAGCTTTAGAGGTAGAAGAATTAATAACAGAATGGAGGAGATAAATCTTCACGATCAACAAAACAACCAACCAGGTCAACTAGGCGCAGGTGGCCAACCTTTAGCACCTCCTGGCCTTATTCCTCCAATTCCACCACTAAATCCTAATCCTCAAGTTCAGATAGTGATGAATCAAGATCCGTGGTTTACTAATGGTCCACCAGAAGTTCCATTCCGTGCTCCTGCCATAGGAGTAGGTGCTCCAGATATTAATGTTCCGCGATTCCATCCAGATTCGGGTATGTTAGCTCAATTTCAAAATTTTGGGAATTTTCGTTGTAGACCAGCAGAAGATCCACTTAGAGCAGTATAGAAATTTAAGCAGATATGTGATTCTTATATCACACAAGGAGTTTCAAGAGAACAGATGTATTTTGCTGCGTTTAAATTTTTTGTTATTGATGGAGCGAGTGAGTGGCACGATACACAAGATCCTACGAAGATAACAAACTGGGACCAATTAGAGACTGCTTTCTTTGACAGGTATTACCCAAGTAACATGAGGTTAGATGCTGAATTAGAATTGACGCATTTCCGTCAAGAATATGATGAAACTGTGGGTAAGAGTTGGACAAGATTCCAGATGTGTTTGCGTAGAGTTCCCGCTCATGGCTTTTCAGAACAACAACAGTTAAAAATCTTTTACAGAGGCCTTGATGGGACTTCGAGAGAGAAATTGGATACCTTATGTGGTGCAGGTTTTCTTCAAGTTCAACCCGCTCATGCTAAAATCATTTTAGAAAGAACAGTCAAGAATGAAGTTGGGTGGAACTCAGTAAGAACACCGGTTAAAGGAGTGAATAATGTTGATATGGAAGAAAAATTTGCTACGCTTGAGAATAAGATTCAGAATACTATAGAGCAACAATTGAAGCAGCTTACTTTAGCTGTAAAAGAAGGATTTTTGGGTAAGAAGGTAGCGGTGCAAGCTGCGCAAGAGGTGTATATGTGTTCGATTTGCAGAGTAGATGATCATGATGAGGAAAACTTCCCGAATAACCAAGAGCCTGTGATGTTTGTGTCCAACAGAGGTAACTTCAATTCAAGTGGTAATGGATATCAACCTAACAGAGACCATCCTGGGTTTCAATACTCAAATCCTAATGGGGCAGCCAATCCTACATATCCGTATCAGCCGCGTCCCCAAGGTAACAACTATAATCCGAGACCACACAACAATTATCAAGGAGGACCGAATCAGGGTAATTATGTACAAAGACAAGCTCCTCAGAATACTTACGATGAAACAATGAACCAAAAAGCCTTACCTGCCCATCCACAAGAAGGAGTAGTTACCCTTCAGAAAACAGTTGAAAGTTTAATTGCTCTTCAAACACAAGCTATGGAACGTCAACAAGCATCTGACGCAAACATGAAGCTGTTACAGAATCAGATAAGTCAAATTAATAAGCAACTGAATCAACGTCCTCAAGGGCAACTCCCTAGCGATACTGAAAATCCACTACAACGTGAAGATTGCAAAGCTGTTACATTAAGAAGTGGTAAGAACCTTCCTCCACCTCCTTTTCCCGTTATGAAAGAGAAAGAAGTTCCAAGAAAAGAAAAGGAAGTGGGTGAGAAAGAGAATGAGAAAGATAATGAGGTTGAAGAAATAGTGAGGCCAAGTGAAGTTCTGAAAAAGAAAGATGATATTGTGATCAATCGCCCTCCACCACCGTTTCCATCTCGAGTTCAGAAAAAGGGTGATTTGGGTGATTTTCAGAAATTCTTTAATAGAGTGAAGGGTCTAAGTATTAATATTCCGTTACTAGAGGCTATTCGAGATATTCCTAAGTATACGAAGTTTTTGAAGAGGGCCCTCACTAATAAAAGGCCTTATTGTGATAATGAGATGATTGGCCTTCCTAAAGAGTGTAGTGCGATTTGCCAGAGTAAATTACCTCCGAAGTTAGTAGATCCGGGGAGTTTCACGATTCCGATATCGATTGGAGAAGAATGGAAAGGAAAAGTGCTATGCGATTTGGGGGCAAGCATCAATTTGATGCCCAAATCAATCTTTGATAAGCTAAAAATTGGAGAAGCAAGACCCACTTCTATGGTCTTGCAAATGGCGGACAGGTCTCTTGCACATCCTGAAGGCCGAATTGAGGATGTCCTCGTTAAGGCAGGTACACTTATATTTCCCGTTGATTTCGTAATACTTGAGTACGATGCAGATAGAAATGTCCCCATTATTTTGGGTAGACCATTCCTAGCTACAGGGCGTACATTAATCGATGTAGAGAATGGAAAATTAACGATGAGGATTCAAGACGAGGAAGTCAAATTCAATGTATTTCGAGCTATGAAATTTCCAGATTCTCAAGAGGATTGCTTCCGAATGGATGTAGTTGAGCAGGCATCGCAAGAGGTATTTGATTGTTTTAACTATGATGATATTTTGCAGGCCGCTTTAACACTAGACTTGCCTGAGATGATGGAAGAGCTTTCCGAAACAGTGGCAGCTCTCAATTCTGAAAATCCGAAGTATAGGCGTCTTGCCTATGAACCTGTGAGAGAACCGGGGGAGATTATTCCTAAAAAGAAGCCTTCAATTGAATCTCCTCCGGAATTGGAAGAAAAACCATTGCCAGCACACTTGAGGTATGCATATTTGGGTACTAATGAAACTCTACCTGTTATTGTTTCAGCTAATTTAACAGGTCCTCAAGAAGATAAACTGTTGCGTGTGTTGAGAGCCAACAAAGAAGCAATTGGTTGGACAATTGCTGACATCAAAGGAATTAGTCCATCCTATTGTCAACACAAAATTATACTTGAAGATAACAACGCACGCTCAGTTGAAGGTCAAAGGAGATTGATGCCCGTGATGAAGGATGTAGTGAAGAAAGAGGTGATCAAGATTTTAGATGCGGGGATTATCTATCCCATTTCGAGTAGTGAATGGGTGAGCCCAGTTCAGTGTGTACCGAAGAAAGGAGGAATGACAACAGTTCTTAATGATAAAAATGAGGCGATTCATTCAAGAACGGTAGTTGGTTGGAGAGTTTGCATGGATTACAGAAAGCTGAACAAAGCCACCAGAAAAGATCATTTCCCTTTGCCCTTCATCGATCAAATGTTAGATAAAATAGCCGGAAGGGAATATTACTGTTTCTTGGATGGCTACTCCGGGTACAATCAGATTTACGTGGCTCCAGAAGATCAACATAAGACCACCTTTACATGCCCATTTGGTACTTTTGCATATCGTAGAATGCCATTTGGGTTGTGTAACGCTCCTGCTACGTTTCAAAGATGCATGATGGCCATCTTCTGGGATATGATTGATAATTTCCTAGAAGTGTTTATGGACGATTTCTCCGTGTTTGGTGATGATTTTGTTAAGTGTTTGGATAACTTGGAGAAAGTGTTAGTGAGATGCAAGGAAACAGACTTGGTGTTAAACTGGGAGAAGTGTCATTTCATGGTTCGCGAAGGTATTGTTCTTGGTCACAAAGTTTCGAGTTCTGGGTTAGAGGTTGATAGAGCGAAGATAGAGGTAATTAAAACTCTTCCCCCTCCTATTTCTGTTAAAGGGGTAAGGAGTTTTCTTGGCCATGCTGGCTTCTATAGACGATTTATTAAGGATTTTTCTAAGGTTGCTAAACCGTTATGCAACTTACTTGAAAAGGACTCCAAATTCCTTTTTGATGAAGCTTGTTTAGCGGCCTTCAAGGCAATCAAAGAAAAGCTTATTTCTGCTCCTATAGTATTACCTCCAGATTGGAATTTACCGTTTGAGTTTATGTGTGATGCGAGTGATTTGTGTATGGGAGCTGTATTGGGACAGAGAAAAGAGAAGGTTTTTCATTCGATTTACTATGCTAGTAAAACATTTAGTGGTGCTCAGATTAATTACACAGTTACAGAAAAGGAGTTACTAGCAGTTGTATATTCATTTGATAAATTTCGCTCTTATCTTCTTGGAGCGAAAGTTATTGTTTATACAGATCATTCCGCGATCAGATATCTTATGGAAAAGAAAGATGCGAAACCAAGGTTAATCAGATGGGTGTTATTACTTCAAGAGTTCGATTTAGAGATCAAAGATAGAAAGGGTTGTGAGAATCAGGTTGCAGATCATCTATCGCGTTTAGAGGGTTCAAAGATGAATAGTGGTACTGAAGCAGTTAGAGAAGAGTTTCCTGATGAGAGTTTGTTCGTTGTTCGAGATTATGAAGCTCCGTAGTATGCATATATTGCGAATTTAGTGGTGAGTGGTGTTTTTCCTGAAGGTTCTACTTATCAAGAAAGAAAAAGGTTAGCTCATCGTGCGAGACAGTTCTTTTGGGAAGATCCGTTCCTCTACAAAGTTTGTGCTGACCAAATGATACGAAGATGTGTAGCAAGGGAAGAAACTGAAGCCATTATAGTTGGATGCCATGACTCATTATATGGCGGACATTTCAAAGGAGATAGAACTGCTGCGAAGGTATTTCAATCAGGTTTTTACTGGCCTTCTCTTGTGAAAGATTGTCATGAATATGTTAAGAAATGCACGAGATGCTAGTTTACCGGAAACATATCCAAGAGGGATGAGATGCCATGTAACAATGTGTTGGAAGTTGAAATATTCGATGTTTGGGGAATAGACTTTATGGGCCCTTTCGTTCCTTCAAATGGTAACCTCTACATCTTATTAGTTGTTGATTATGTGTCCAAGTGGGTAGAAGCGGTGGCTTTACCTACCAATGATTCACGAGTGGTGATCAAGTTCTTGAAATCACATATTTTCACTAGACATGGCACACCTAGAGTGATTATTAGCGATGGAGGATCTCATTTCGTTAATAAATATCTGAAGAATGTTCTAGAGAAGTATGGAGTAAGACACTGTGTATCTACTGCATACCATCCACAATCCAATGGTCAAGCTGAAGTATCGAATCGTGAAGTCAAGTCAATCCTAGAGAAAACCGTTGGTCCTACAAGAAAAGATTGGTCAACAAAGTTAGATGATGCGTTGTGGGCCTATCGCACTGCGTTCAAAACTCCAGTTGGTGCATCTCCTTATCGTATGGTGTATGGTAAGGCTTGTCACTTACCTTTAGAGCTTGAAATGGGTGCCTATTGGGCAATTGCGCAGTTGAACTTAGATCCTATCTTAGCCGGAAAGAATCGTATGATGAAGCTTAATGAACTTGACGAATTCCGGTTGCATGCTTATGAAAATGCCAAACTTTACAAAGAAAACACGAAGAAATGGCATGACAATCGGATTGGTACAAAGAACTTTGAAGTGGGGCAAAGAGTATTGAAGTATAATTCAAAGTTCAGCAATTATCTGGGTAAGTTAAGATCTAAGTGGTCAGGTCCATACATTGTGACCAAAGTTACACCCCATGGAGCTATAGAAATAGAACATCCGCTAGAGAACCGTACCTTTATGGTGAACGGTCATAGATTAAAGATATATCATGGAGGTGAAGATACCAATCGCTCGGAAGATCCACATCCCGGAGAGGTCATGTACCTCATAGAGGCTCCTTAAGCGTGAGGTAACCCGTCGAGCTTAACGACGTTAAACAAAAGCCAATTCTTTGTATATTAGTTGAGTTTTTAAATCTTTGCATTTTAGAATAGTTTGATTTTCGTAATTTTAGTGTTTATTATTAAGAAATGAGGAAGGGTAGTTGTTTTTGATGATTTCAGGGGTAAAAAGGTCATGAGTTTGGGGTCGATTTGGCGAAAATAGGAGAAAAATAGGTTGGATGTCCAGGAGAGACCGGGTACCCGGTTTCGCAAAAACCGGGAACCCGGTTTTGGAGCTGGTACCAACCTTATACACGCAACACTTGGCGTCTTGGTTCACGACACAGCGTCGGAACCGGGTACCCGGTTTTTCGAAACTGGGAACCCGGTTTTGGTGCTGTAACTTCTGAAAATCTCTGACCCAGCGTCTTGGTGGCTTGCGTTTTGCTGCGTTTTGATTCGCGCCATCGACACAAAACCGGGAACCCGCATTTGGCAAAACCAGGTACCCGGTTTCGGAGCTGTAATCTTCCAAAAGTTCTGACCCGGCGTTTTGGAGTCCTGCGTTTTGGCGCGTCTTGACTCGCGCCATCGAGAAAATCCGGGTACCCGCATTCCACAAAACCGGGAACCCGGTTTCGAGTGAAATCTCTGACCCCGCGTCTTGGGGTCTAGCGTTTTGGTGCGTGTTGAAAAAAAAATTCATTAAGTCATTTTTCCGCGCCGTCACAGCGACGCGGAACCGGGAACCCGGTTTGCATCTGTGAGAAGCGGTTTTAAGTGTTTTAACCTAGTTTTCTTAGCCTCTTTTGCAAGTCTTTACCTAAAACGCACAAATAGCCTCCCCACCTCCGAAATTCATCAACCAAAACACTATATATCATCAAATCCTACCCTCTTTCACCACAAAAACACAAAATCAACTCACCTCCTCTCCAAAATAACATCAAATCCTTAGTTTTTCCCAAGATTTTTCTTCACCCAATCCTTAAATTAAACCCAATTCTTTCTTCTCCCATCCAAATTAAACAAGACCCATCTCATATTCCACCTAGTTCTTAAATTCCTAAGCCTCAAAACATCAAAATTCTAAACTTTTTCTCTAAGTTTTTCATTATTTGAAGTTTTGAGTTTGGGGTGGAAAGAGATGACTAACAAAACCGGTGATTTTTGAAGAACTGCTCCTAGAAGAAAGACCACCATTGGTGGTTCCCAAGATCAAGCTATTGAGATTCCTGATTCGCGTCCTAAACGAAAAATTGATGAAGTTAAGCTTGATTCTAACAGAATAGAAATCACAGGTCAAAAGAAAAGATTAATTGATGAGATAGAAAGTGAGAAGGAACCAGAAGAGGAAATTGCGAAGAACATTGAGAAGGAAACTGAACAAGAGGTTCCAGAAGTACCAGTTCAACAGAAACCTCCGCGTATGAAGATGTGGGCCCACAAGCCTAAGAGGGTTTATACTTGTTGGAACACTCAGGTTCGTGAAAGAATTGAATTTTTGAAGTTTGGTGAAGAGACGAATTTCCCTAAGGGTATTATGAGTAGTGAACACAAGGAATATGATGTGACATGTGCGAAGTTTGGTTGGAAAGAGTTGCAAGAAAGGAAGCTTGAGTTTATTCCTACTTTGGTGCGAGAATTTTATGAAGGTTTAGCTACCTCCCGTGATGCAATTGATATCCGCAAAAAGGTAGTTCCTTTCTCTGTTGAACGTATTCGGAAATCCTTGAAATTACCCAACTTTTCTGGAACATGCCCTTTCCAAGAAACTCTTAATGACCCTTCTTTCTATTTTGAATCCCTTTGGGGGACCGTGCTTGTTAATGGGGCCAGCCCAATTCCTGAAGGAGAAAGATATCCTGGACAGTTTTACAGCAGTAGTTTGACACCTCGTGCGAAGGTTTAGTCTCGTTTCGTAATACCCACTTTCTGTGGTATTAAACACACTTCCGAGTTGAAGAAAGAGCACGTATTTGTTATTAAGTGTATTTTGGAGGAGAAACCATTTGATGTTGCTAAAATCATTTACGATACAATCATGGAGTTCGCGAAATCTCCAATGAAACAACAAAATCTGAAGTTTCCTTGTACTATTACTCAGTTGTGCCTAGACGCGAAGATTCCGCGTAAGAACGCAGATATTGACGTTGTTTCAGTTGGTGTGAGTATAGCTTTGAGCACAATCAAGAATATCCATGAGGAAGAAACAAGAGCTACCAAGAGTCCTAGAACTCCTCAATCAAAGAAAGAAAAGACTGTACCTGAGTTGGAATCGAAGATTCAGGTGTTGGAAGAGAATCAGGAGAAGATGATTTCTACCTTGGGAAACGTGACAAAAGAACTGGGCCTGCTTCGAAATTTGATCTTAGGCGTAAATACACTTCAAAACGCGATTTATGATGCTGTTACGCGAGATAAAGGTCCAGAACGCAACACCGATAACCAGCCTCGCGCTGGTTAAGATACGTTTTTCTAAACTTTCCTCTTAGTGTAGATTAGTTTAAATGCTTTATTGAGTCTTTTCGAGTCGTGGGGACACGACTCATTCTTGAGTTTGGGGTGGGGTTCGTTGCCTCATCCCAGTTTTTATGTGTTATTTGTTTTATTTGCTTTCAATAAAAGAATTTTCGGAGTTACGTTTGACTGTAGAAATTTTTAAATATCCCTTTAAGCATACTTTTGATGAATCTATGATAGTAAATAGTGGACTTTAGGGATTAATATAAAACACATTTAGAATTGCATGCAAACATAGGTAATTAATAGGAAAAATTAATGAACAATGCAAATGAAGTAAGCTTGTACTCAAGGAATATGTTTGGTGTGTAGAAAGTGAAATCCTAATTAGTAGAGAACCCACCTAGATATGAACTAAAGACAGACTATGTATTTAGGAAAATGATAGGGGCAGTTCTTTGTTAGCCATTTGTGCCTTTTAGCCTTCTATCCCTTATGTTAATTATTATCCGTCTTAGCCCACTTTGAGCCTTAGCCTTTTCTTTGTAGCCACGATATAAGCCATTATCCCTTAGATTATTAGGCATGACCATATGACCCGCACTTGAATCACAATCCTGAGACATGTCTCGAGCTTGAGTTTGGGGTGGTGGGACCACTTATGGGGAATTTAATGGGTTGGGATTGATGTGCTTTGTATTGTAGCACAATTGCAGATGATATATACTTGTAACCCTTTGCCGGGAATGAAGAAAAATGAAAAAGAAAGAAAAAATGAAAAATTTTGAAAAATCATACAGTAGGAACCGGGAACCCGGTTTGCGTCTGTACAAAAAAAAAGAGAAGAGAAAAAGAGAAAAGAAAAATATGAATGAATAAAACATCCGGCAAAGTGGATTTTTTTCTGAAAATCATCTTGTTTATAGTGGGTAGACATGGGACGCTAAATTGTTTCGTATATGGGTGAGTGAGAACATCTTTTGAGCGTTAACTCATGCTCGAGGACATTGTTGATGGTAAGTGAGGAGAGAGCCAAAAGCTCACTTCAAATTTACCAAATATACATCCACACCGGTCCTTAAGCCAATATTATAACCGTAAAGACCTCGTGATTCCTAAGTGCATAGTGAATTTATGATTCTGTTGATAGGGAATATACTAGGTGGAGCGTTCAAAGCGATTTAGGATTAATGACCACCCTATAGCCATCATACAGAGATGAGTATAAGTGTAACCTTCAAGCATTGCAACTTTAATTTTATGATTGAGATTATGTATGTTTGATGTTGCATTTTAGATGTATGTGTATATTAGGTTCTAAAGTTTGCTATATGAGATTTATCTTAAGAATTGCTTTAGGTGTATTTGCTAGCTTCTATTTCTTCTTGCGTTCACTTCTACCCCTTGTTTTATTTTGTTTTGCTTTGTTGGGACGACAAAGGTTTGAGTTAGGGGTCTTGATGTCTCCTTAATTGTTCTTATTTTCGACCCTTAGGAGACATCAGTTTTGATGTTTAATTGAATATTTTGATAGTCTTTTGAGCTAAATATGCAATAATCCGGAATTTCCTTTTTATTTCTAGCATTTTTATATTATTAAGCTTTTGCGCGTAATATTGGTATTTTTAGTGAAAAGTTTACAGGTTTTAGATGTTAGCTAGAAGAGGAATCCGAGGAGAAAGTCAAAGATCGTGAAATAGAGTCAAGACTTGAAGATAAATCCCGAATATTATTTTTTGGTGCTGAAAATCCATTTTCCAGGCCATATATTGCTGATTTCGAGGTACTTAAGCGATGATTTAGCCGCTGACCTTTGAAGAGAAAACATTCCTTATCGGGTTACGGAACTTCAGCAACTAGAATGAGGTAAATCGGAGTCATAACGAATCGGGAAAAGCTGTTTTAGTGAAGGTGTATCAGCAGTTACGGGATTTTAGGCTTAGAATTTGGGCTTGGACATTTAATTAGTGTTTTATTATTAGGTCCAAGCCCTAATCCGTTTTTACACTTATAAAAGGAGCCTTTGACTTCTATTTTCATACAATTCACATTCCACAAGATTAAACACCAGAGAGAAGCAACAGAAGGAAGAAAGAAGAAGCTGCAAGAACTGGAGAGGGTCTATATCTCCATTCTCAGTCATTCCAATTCCGGAAATTAGGTTCTTTTTATATTTAATTTTGTAATCAAATATGAATTCCATTTATTTTAATTCAGTTTTTCCATTTAGTATGAGCTAAACTTTTAATAGTGCTTGAGAACAATTAATGGGTGAATCCCAATCTTATTAAATTACGAATGTTGAATTTGGGTTTCTGTTAAATTAAATTAGA
Source organism: Nemophila menziesii (assembly GCA_029959085.1). Taxonomy (NCBI): domain Eukaryota; kingdom Viridiplantae; phylum Streptophyta; class Magnoliopsida; order Boraginales; family Hydrophyllaceae; genus Nemophila; species Nemophila menziesii. The sequence continues at coordinate 1,230,085 of JARWIR010000036.1, read as the reverse complement.
TTGGGGCTTTTACTCTTTTTTATAAATTGAGATTATTTACTGTTTTTAGCGTCATGAACTAGGAACAGGTGTTAGTATTTAGGCTATTCCAATTAGTGGCGATTGGATCATCCTGACGGAGGGTTTAAATACAGAACCATTTATTCAATCTAGGATAGAAGCTATTGATTCTGACGAACTTCGCTAATCCTAGGGCCAATGAGGTAATAAAACTTAAACATCCAAAAGTGGAGCATATTTACCCTGACGGGACTAGTGACACTCTAGGATTGCCTTATAGTCCACCCTGACGGGGGTATAAGGAATTTAGAATCCCGACCATTGTAATTGACCAATTTAGCCCTTAAACAACATAAGTTAAGAAATAGGATTGGGAGGATCCTTGCGTTCTCAAGTACTACTTCTCATACTGCGTTTTACATCATTTTACTTGCGTCTTAGCTTTTACTTTCATTTATAATTTATCTTTCATTTAGTAGTTTTAATATCAAAAACCAAACAACATATTTTCTTTACTTGTTTTCATAAGTGCAATCAATCATTATTTGTTAAACATTGTAGTCAACCATCCCGTCCTTGGAACGAATCTGTTTTATCAATTATACTACTTGGGACAACCTTACACTTGCGGTTGTGGTTCGATTATTATTTGCATTTATTTTAGAACACACAAAGGACCACCAATCCCTCTTGAGGACACTGTGGTAAAGCTTTCTGATCTAACGCATCAGTATAGGCATCTTGAACAGGTTGTTGAGGTGGAGCAGGCCTATTTTGATATTGATCTCTTGGTTGGAAAAAGTTGTTCTGGGGGCGCGGTTAATAATGGCCAGGATTAGCGGCCCCCTGAGGATTTGAATATTGCATACCCGGATGGTTTCGGTTACCAAATTGATAACCTCCTCGGTTGGATATGAAATAAACAGATTGTGGATTTCCTTCGCACTCTACCAATGTATGATTATTAACCCCACATTGTTGACAACCTTGTGCTTCTTGTACTACGTTTGCTGCGGCTAAATTTTTCTGCATCTCTAGCTTAAGTTCTTTGATTTGATTTTCTAATGCGGATATTTGAGCTGAGTTTGCAGTTTCTGCATCTAATCAAAGTGTACCTCGGGTCTTTGCAACAGGAGCCCGCGTAGAAGGCCAACTCCTTTCTTGTTCAATAATATTTTTCAACACTTCGGCAGCTTCATTATGGTTCATGAACACGAAATTTCCCTTTCCTATGTTATCCACCTTCTCTCTACCTCGATCGTTGAGACCTTCATAGAATATTGCTAATTGTAAAGAGGGGGTATAACCATGGAGCGGACATCTAGCTAACTTATGTTGGAACCTTGTCCATGATTCTCCTACTGTTTCTCCATCTTCTTGACAAAATCTTGGAAGCTCGCTTTGGTCATTAAGTCTCATACTCTTCGGATAAAAACGGTTAAAGAAAGCGGCTTGAAGTTCTATCCATGAATTGATTGTCCCTGGTGGTTGCCTATTTAGCCACTCACTAGCTCTACCGGTCAGGAAGAACGAAAACATATGACAATACAGTTGCTCGCGTGTAATTCCTGGAGTAACATAAGCATCACAAATCTGCATAAACTTCTGAATCGCTCTTACCGGATCTTGAATTGCTGTACCACTGTAGAGTCCAAATCTTTGAAACTGTCTGAGCATGCCCGGATCGGATCAATATTTTGGATCTCCGGAGGACGGTAGCCTATCGGTTGAACATGAAACGGCACTCGGAGGCCAGGTAGGTCTTGTTCAACTTGGTTTTGATCAACATTATTTTGGCCGTTACCTCTTCCTAGTGGATGTTGTCCTTGTTGTTTTACACCAGGTGGAATAAATGGTGGTGGTCCTCCTGGTGCATAGCATTGTACTCCTTCAAATGGGATTACAAGTGGTGGATCTAACTAACCTTGTACGCCTGCCATAGCTCTTCTTAAGGCTCTTTCCTCACGAACACGTTTGTTATAAGGTCTAAAGCTCCTCTAAGGATCTGACAACGGAGGCCAAGAATTAAACACTGTGAAACCTGAAAAAGACTAAAGCAAACCACAAGCGTAAATCCGGAAAAATAAAAACTAAATATTGAAAAATAAAAATTAACTAAAAACTATTACTCGAAATAGATAACCCACACGCTAACGAGACACAAGTCCCCGGCAGCGGCGCCAAAAACTTGGTGTAGCCTAGGGTGTGATAAAATAAGATAAATAATAAGTCAGAAAACAACGCACTCTCACCCTAGACAGGCACAGTACTGCAAGTATTACAGGACGTAGGCAAGTTTTAATGATAAGAAAGTTCATTCTCAGGGACTTAGTGTGTTATACGAACGGGTAGAAATAACGAGTAAGAAGTAATTAATTAAAAGACAAGAAAATAAAGAGAGAATAAATTCGAAAATAGCTAATTAAACTAGGAAAATAAAGACAGTAAATTAAATACGAAGATATATGAGGTGAGAAGTATAGCTTAGGTTTTGCTAGTATGCACTAATCATTCTAATTCTTTCTATTAAATCTAGATAATAAGGGAGATAATTAGCTCTTGTATACTTAGTCAGGATTCTAAATTCCCATACCTTAGACCTTGAGAGCGAATAAGGGGGCTACGGACACACCACGAGGCTGGGTCAAATAGGGTTATCAAGCGCTACCAAGGCCCTAAGCAATCAATTTCCATACATGATAATAGTGATTAAATCATACCCTAATGACTATCTAGTTAGAATCAGTGTTGTCAGGACCAATATCGACACTAGACGTTATGTGGTGTTTCAATAATTAGACACCCAGCTAAGGTGATCATCTAATTACTATTAAGAAAGCCTAAAGTGATCAGTTCTAGGACAGCCAATAAATCAAAACACATAAACAAATATAAAGCTAAGAAGCTAATATCAAATTAAACATGTAATTCCCAAAGAAACTTAGATAGAAAGAAATTAGAATTCATAGATTATACATGATGCAAAACCCAAGATATGGGAAGTTTAGTTCATACCTGAAGGAAATAAACCAAAAGAAATAATAAAAGACATCATCTTGCTCTCTACAATAACTTGGAAGAATAAAACCTTAAGAACTAATTACTATGAGGCAAGGATGATTTACGAGTGATATAAGGGTGTATTTATAGGTGTTTAGAAGACGTTATTCGCTTTCTTGAACGAGAAGGTAAGTAGTGGACTCCAAGCCCAACTCAAATTCGTAACCCTAAAACATGAAATCTGGCCCGTTTTTGTTTTGGTCCTAGCAGCTTCAATACTCATCCGTTTTACGCGTATGAGTAGTCGAAATTCATCGTCTCGGAAAGATATTCAACTTTGGTCTTGACCGTTTCTCCAAATTCCACACCGATTTTGAGATATAAGCTGATTTGTGGTCGTAGGTGCAGAAATTCAGGATTAAGGCAACTTTTCCTTTTCCATGTTTTTAGTTTTTCTTTCCTTATCTCCAATTTCCATGCTTATCTCTTTCCATATCTTGTAGTCTTTGACTTGGACCTTAATTAATCTCCATAATTATCTTTAAAGCTTCACACTAAATAAATAATTAAACCCACTATGCTCTAAAAATATTATTTTACTAAATAAAGACTCTAAATAGGAAAGTGCACTATTTCTAAAGAAAAACGATTAGAAAGAGTTCTAAATCACTAAAAATGATGTCTCATCCTAACATAAATTTATCACAAATGAGGAGACATCAAATTCCAGCACTACTTTCTCTATAACCTCCATCTCGGATAGGTGCTCTCACGGTATTCCAACCCATCTCATTCTTCACCGTTCTATTCAGAATAATCTTAGCATTAGCTTGAGTTAACTGTAAGAATCCACCACAAAGCAGGTTTAAATATTTTCTTGATTGTCCTTCAAGGCTTTTATAGAATATTGACATTTGTTGTGTTCTGTAAGGCCATGATCTTGAACTCTTCTTAAGCATAAATGGAATCTTGTCTAACACTTACCCACGTATTCATCTTGTTCTTGTTCGAATGACGTTAAAGCTATATGTGCATTTAATCTCATGTTACTCGGATATTAAATGATCAAAGAACACTGTTTGTAACTCCTCCCAATTATTCATTGATCCTGGTTCTTGTGAATCATGTCATTCACTAGTTGTGTCTATCACGAAAAATCTGAAATATGCATAGTACATCTGCTCTTTGGTTACACCTTGCATTATATATGTATCGCATATTTTCATAAATTTTTGCACAGTAAGAATCAGATCTTCTCCAGGTACTCCACGAAAGTTTCCAAAGTTTTGGAATCGAGATAACATACTAGGATCGGTATCGTGCAACATTGATATCTGAAGGACCAATACCAAGAGCAGGAGCGCGATATGAAGCTTATCCAGGACCTTGTATAAACCATAGATCATTAACAACTGGTGGTTGAGCTTGTCTTATAGATGGAAGAGGATTTTGTTGATTGTGATTAACAACTTGCAGATTACGGATTATAGGATTTCCGTTTTCATCTACAACCACCTGAGGATCTGGATCATCAACATTAGCCATTTTTGCTTCTCTAGCTAATCTCTCTCTTTCTTTCTTTTCTTCTTTCTTTCTTTTCTTCTTTCTCTCTCTTGTTTGCTTGCTTGACTAGTATCTTGGGGTTTTCGAGCATACACCAAACTTGTAAAACCTGAGAAGGAAGAACAAACAAAAGCGTAAAACTGAAAAATAAAAATAAAAATAACAATTTACCTACTAAAGGATTAACTCTGGGGTCACACGCTACCGCCCCCGGCAGCTGGGCCAAAAACTTGGTGGATCCCGGGGTTTTATAAAATAATGGGATAAAAATAGAGGAACCACAACACCGCAAGTGCACAGTTGTCCAAGTAATATTCTGATAAATCGAGTTTCGTTTGCAGGGACAGATAGTTACAACTCTAATATTTATCAAATAGTAGGAATAATTGTTTAACTGAAAAGTAAATGATAAGATTTTTGTTTGGTTTTGTTTAAGGACTAAAGATGCAATAAAATAAATACTAAATTAATTAACTGAAAAGAAAATAAAACAAGTAAATAAGATTGGATGCAAGATGAGAAGAAGTACTTGAGTCTCGCAAGGGTTTCACCTAACTTATCTAATTAAAGCTTTTGTTTAAGAGCTGAAATGGTATTATTGTTCTAGTCAAGACTCTAATCTCTCCTAACCCCCGTCAGGGTGGACGTAGGAGCTATCTTATGGTACTATAAACCCCGCCAAGACGATTATATCTACTATCGAACGGTTTTAGTCTCTTACCTCATTGGCTGCATGGTTAGTCAAGCCCGTCAGGGTCATTGACGAATACTACGTGTCTTTATCTATATCCGTAATTAAACCCCAAGTCAAGGTGATCACTTTACCACTTAAGTGAATAGCCTAATTACTAAGCGCTATTTATAACTGATCAACTTAAAAATAGTAAACAAGCGTAAAATAATAGTCAACACAAAATACCTAATTTAATATAAATAATTAAATTCAAAATTCAGAAAACACAAATTAAATAGAATTGGGTTCAACCCATGTAGCGATTCTCAAGTACATAATAAAATTAGATCATGTTCGAATAAAAAACTGAAATAAGATTAAGTAAAGTCATGTTCTTAAATTACAAAAATAAATGAAAGAACCTAACTCGGGTGTTAGTTTGGTTGTTGATGGAATAAAGGAAATCTTCCAGCTCTAGCTTCTACTTCTGCCTTCTGCTTTGACTCTCTCTTGAAGCGTATGAAATAATCTGATAAGCGGTACTTAGAAAATAGGTCTTAATGTCTATTTATAATAAAAAGAAGGAATTTTCTTTTTACTTAATGAATATAATTAAAATAAATAAAATCCCAAATGAAATTCTTTAATTTTCGTAACTAGTGTGCAACCCTTGGTAAAACGGTTGTAACCTTTGCATATCAACTCCAAATTGACTAATAGTTGTAAAATCTTTCTAACTCAAAGAGGCATTTTCCTTATTTCACGATATAAAGGCTGAGTAAGTGTCTAAGTGGCTCGAAATCAGCAATTAGTAACAGCCTTCCAGAGTTATAGCTTTTCTAGTCAACTCTTCGGGATATCTTTTCTCTTCTTTGATTCCTCCGCTCGATCTAAGACTTTGATTCTCGATTCTGATTCTTGTATTGGTGCTCCCTAGAATCCATGTACCTAAAAAAGTTGCACTAAAAACAAACAAATTAACGTACAAAAGCTCTAAAAATGAAATATCATAAATCCAAGGGTAGAAAACGAAATATAACAAAATAAGCCTAAAAGTCTATCAAATAATTCAAATATTCACCTAAAATGATGTCTCCTAAGGGCATATAATTAGAACAAAAAGGGAGACATCAGTAGATCTTGATGAAATTCAAATTTCAGAATCTTCTAGTCAAGATGAGGAGCAACAAATATCCGTCAATCCTTCTTTTATTGATGTGTTGAATATTCCTCCCAATGATCAAGACTCAAATGTTGAGCCAAACGAAATTCCTGTCGAACATGATCATGGACAAGGAAATGAACAACCTCAACAAGAAGAAGAAGAACCTATTGTACACGAGACTCTTAGGAGGTCTTCTAGGGATCTCCATGCACTAGAAAGATTAAATTTGATGGTGCAAGTTGATAAATATGATCACGTAGATGACGTCTTATCAATAAGTGATGATCCTAAGACATACAAATAGGCTATGTCTGCTACAGATAGTGACAAATGGCTTGAAGCCATGGAATCCGAAATAGAGTCTATGAGAGACAACAAAGTATGGACTTTGATTGAACCCTCAATTGGAATAAGATAAAGATTGGAGCAAACGGGAAGGTAGAGACCTATAAAGCCCGTTTGGTTGCTAAAGGTTTTAATCAAAAGGAAGGAATAAATTAGGACGAATCCTTTTCCCATCTAGCAATTCTCAAATCTATTCGGATTCTACTTACAATAGTTGTATATTTACGAGATATGGCAAATGGATGTGAAAACAACTTTCCTAAATGGGGAGCATAAGGAGGATGTCTACATGACTCATGCTAAGGGTTTCACATCTCCATCTCATCCTAATAAAATATGCAAACTTCAAAGATCCATTTATGGGTTTAAGCAAGTGTCACGAAGCTGGAATCTTTGCTTCCATACAACAATCAAAGAGTTTGGTTTTGTAATATGCGAAGAGGAGCCATGTATGTACAAAAGGACTAGTGGGAGTATAATCATATTCTCGATATTATATGTAGATGACATATGACTATTAGGAAATGATATACTAGCAATGCAACAAACCAGGATTTGGTTATCCGACCTGTTCTCCATGAAGGATTTAGGAGATCCAGCTTACATTCTAGGAATTAAGGTCTATAGAGATAGATCAAAGAAGCTACTTGGCCTATCTCAATCCTTATACATAGATACCATCTTGAACAGGTTTCAAATGAAAATTTCCAAAAGGGGCTATTTACCAATAGAATCTAGAATTACTCTTACTAGGAAGATTGTCCCAAGACCCTAGAGGAAAGAGGACTATTAAGTAAGGTACCATATACTAGCACAGTGGGATCCATAATGTATGACATGACATGTACTAAACCTGAAGTAGCCTATGCTCTAGGAGTAGCGAGTTGATACAGAGCTAACCCTGGTGAAAACATTGGAAAGTTGTAAAAACTATCCTTAAGTACTTAAGAAGAACCAAGGACCAATTCCTGATCTATGGAGATTGTGAGCTGAAGCTAAATGGGTATACAGATGCTAGTTTTGCTTCAGACAAGGATGATAGAAAATCAATATCTGGATATGTGTTCACACTGAATGGAGGACCAGTGAGCTGTAAAAGTTCTAAGAAAGCTACTCTAGCTGATTCGATCACTGAAGCAGAATATATAGCAACATGTGATGCAGCTAAGAAAGTTGTTTGGATGAAGAAGTTCTTAATAGAACTTGGTGTGGTTCCTACAATAAAGGAAGTTGTTCCTTTATATTGTGACAATACTGGATCTTTTTCACAATCCAAGGAACCTAGATCACACCATCGATCCAAACATGTTCTACAAAAGTACTATCTGATTCGAGAGATTGTGGAGCATGAAGACGTTAAAATTCAGAAGGTAGAAGGAAAGGAAAACCCGGCAGATCCCTTCACTAAAGCGCTTGGGTCAAAGGAGTTTGACAAGCACAAGATGAAAATAGGATTGTGTTTCTTGAGAGATTGGGTCTAGGTCAAGTGGGAGATTGTTGTAATCATACCCCAGACCCCATCTACTTGTAATAAAACTGAACACTAGTGATTAATCATATTTTGATGATTTATATTTTAATTATAAAGGATTTGTTTCTTTATATATCGTGTCATGCATTTATTTTATTATATTAAATACATATTATGAATGTGGATCCTTGGTTAAGTTTGGGTTTAGATATTTTAAGGAGTTATGAGAATGAGAATCGATCCCATATGACTTAGCCTGAACAGTTCTGAATCAAAGGATCATCGAGTTACGACCTTGATGATACAGTTAGATTAATATGTAGCTAACAAGTATTTATTGGATAAATATCGGTAGTTCTCGTTTACAAAGTTAGGTGCATAGTTAATGCACATAGAGAGGTAATTATCGAACCAACTAAAATATAGAGATTCCTAATAGATAATTACCTTGAATTGTCAAGTAGGTTAATCTTTAGAATGAATTTTATGCTTGTAATCCTTTGACCTAAGATCATCACTATAGTTGTGTATGTGCTTCTTGTGGTTTGATACTGAACTACTAGTGTGTCATAATTCTATTCGAAAGGATATTTTACACAACTAAGTATATGTGCTCCTAGGGATGAGTCATGGTTTAATCTATTAACTCTAGGTAAAGAGTTTGAGGTCTACGATGTCATAAGATTATAACGATTGTATCAAATCCTTGGCCAAGGTGAAGAAAGGTGTTTCTTATGTCATTTGTCAATATTTGATAATCAACGTATAACGTAGTTAATTTTCTAAATGGGATTTGACAGTTGTACCATATCCCAGGATGATCCGGAGTTGTAAAGATATAGGGAATACGTGTATGATCCTTTAACGGGTTCTTTGTACAAAGTTAATTCACATTATCGGGAATCAAACCACGTACCTCCAGTAGTGTGAAATGTGTCACTATCCACTGGGCTAGTCAAGTCTTTTTGTATAATGTACAAGGTACAAGTCAACTTCACAAGTGGGTATTGGACCAGATTATTAAGATAATTAATTTTTATTATACGTTCCTGACTTTTCCACTTCTTGCCTTTTCATTTTCTCCTATAGAGTTAATATAAGTATAACGAGGAATCATTATACGGGTATAACTTTTCATCAGTTTTCTCCCAAGTAAAACAAACATAGAAAATTAAACTGTCTGTTAGTCGCCAAGTTAGAATTTGATTCTGAAAGCGAGGATCAAAGCTCGGTGTGCAAAGCGTGGAGGCTTTATATTTTTGAAGCTGGGGTTAGGCAATTTGATTCTCATACAACGGCTTAAGGTATGTAATCGATATTATATATTTTTTTTAAAATTCTTAAATCGCAACTAGATTGTCTATTAGGATTGCAATTTCTAATTTCCCGTTGTATTATATGTGATATAATCGTTATTTCTATCCTTCAGCTGAATGTACACGAATTTGATTACCAACTTTATATCACTGTCAACTTTTCCTCTTGAGGACGATAGTGGTTTCTCTTCATGTTTTGGAGGAGATACAATAGATGGTCTTTTTTGGTGAGTGGTTCTATCTCCTCCAAACCCCATACTTGTTCATAATCTTTTTAAACAATTTGTCACTTCTCATGAATTTAGAGCCGCCACAACATCGTCTAACTCTTCGTGTAATTTGGGCAATTCTAGCTTCAAGACGACCTGTAAAATATCATCATAATTAGTTTCATCAAATACCTCTTGTGTGACACGATCGAGGATGTCAATACATAAACAAACATCCCTCAAATTGGGAAACTTTGAGTCCTTAAACACATAGAATTTGACCTCCCCATCTTGTACTCTCATGATCAACCCTCCATTCTCTACATCAATTAATGTACACCATGTGGATTGACACATTCTTATATGTGTCGTAGTCAAGAATAATAAAATCACATGAAAATATAAAGCTACATATCTTGACGAGCATATCTTCAATCTTCCATTCAGAGCTGGAAGTAGACCTATTAGCCATTTGCAAATCCACAATAATAGGTTGTGCTTTCCCTATCTTGAATTTTTCGAACACTGATATGCGCATAAGATTAATTCTTACACCCAATTCATATAAAGCTCTCTCAGTTCATTCTTCACTAATGGATATAGGAATATTAAAACTTCTGGGATCCTTTAGGCTAGGTGGTAATTTTCTTTAACAAATTGCGCTACACTCCTCAGGTAATCCAACCATTTCCCATTTCAATATACTTGCGTCTGTTAGAAAACACATCTTTCATAAACTTCAAATATTTTTGCACTCTTTTGATTGCTTCAACAAATGGCAAGTTGATTTGTAAATTTTGCACGATGTTCATCAACTTCTTAAAGTCTTTATCATATAGTTTAGCTTGAACATGTAAATGGAATGGTGAAGGAGGTCTCTTTTCATTTACAACTATCCTTTACTTCTTCTTTTGATGTATCCGAATCTCTTTAACTTTCTCATTGACAATTACCAGCTCACTTGTCTCTTCGACAACATCTAACTCTTGTTTCTTCACTCGAAATCGGCTCTTCTTATTCTTCTTCCTCTTCGTATTCTTTTGTAATAGGATAAGATGGTTGGATTTTCTTCCCACTCCTTAAAGCAATTTCGTTACCATCTTCTTCTCTTTGTAGTGTTTCATTGATTCAAGAAACTTGACTTTATATACTCACATTCCATTGTTTATCAATTTGAGACACTTGACTCATAACTGATTTCAACTCCATAGAATGCTCATTCATCTATTCATTATTGCACTTCCATGTGTCTTGATTTAATTTCTAGTTCTCTTAAGTTATCATCATAAAAGAACTTAAAGCTTGATGCAACACATCATATTACCTTCTTGTGGATGTGAAAATAGTCCTTTTTGAACAAAACCTTTATTATACGTTTCTTGCACATGATCTTGACCTACTTCATATTGATTTTGAGAGCTCAATTGGAAGTTATTTCCTTGAGGGCGTGGTGGTCCTTTGTGTGTTCTAAATAAATGCAATAAATAATCGAACCACAACCGCAAGTGTACGGTTGTCCCAAGTAGTATAACTGATAAAACAGATTCGTTCCAAGGACGGGATGGTTGACTACAATGCTTATTTATTAACGATTGAATGCACTTATGAAAGCAAATAAAGATAATATATTTGTTTGGTTTTGTATTAATGCTAAGTAAATGAAAGACAATTATTAAAATGCAAATAAAAGTTAAGACGCAAGTAAAATGATGTAAAACGCAATATGAGAAGTAGCACTTGAGAACGCAAGGATCCTCCCAATCTTTTTTTTTTGATCATCAAATCAAACTTTTTCATTTAAAACTCAACTTTAGAATCCTTACAAAACAATGGGTTACAAGCATTTGCCCAAGCATGGGTATTATACCTTGTAGGCCCATTAACATTAAAACTTAAAAAATGGAAACAAAAACACATTACAACCATGACTTAATCTACTCGGCCCAATATGCAATTATATTATTACAAAAGAAAGGCCCAATAGACTATTACAATTAAAGTTAACTAACTAACTTATCAGCTATCTTTATAACTTTCGCATTCTTTAAGCACCTTGTACTAATCTTCATCTTTACCATTTCACAAATTCGCCCCAATATTTGTTCTTCATTCAAAATCACCCCACCGTGATCAATTTCATTTCTTTGCTTCCATACAACATAAATGTATGAAGTAATCATTAGACTCACCATCATTTTCTGCTCCTTGCTAGTTAACCCAAGGAATTTTTCTATGAGATCATCAAAGTCACTTGGTAACCATACAATATCAAAGATTTTTAGTATTTTCTGCAATATCCTTTTAGAAAAGGTACACAAGAAGAAGATGTGTACATTATCTTCACCAGTAGCCTTACACAAGCTGCACAAAGGATCAACTTGAGATCCCCACTCAATCATTCTAAGTTTAGTACTTAGTCTGTTTTGAATACCGAGCCAAGAAATAAACACACACCTGGGAATATTAGCTTTTGACCAAATGAGCTCATACCACTTGACTATTGTTGTATCAGTGTCATTTGTGAGTTTGATAAGGGTTTTTTTGAATGAAAACCCTTTCTTGTTTGATTCACTCCATATCTTCCTATCTTCTTTGCTTGTAAGTGTTATATCAGCTAGATATGGGAGAATTTTACCCACACATGGAGGTAACCTCCACCTTTCCTTACCATAAAAAGTATCAACTGTTTTATTACTATTCAAGTTGTCTTTTAATAGCTCTATACCCAAGATTTGTTGCATATTTTGTCCTTCAATCCATCTGTCCCAGATGAGGTAAGTAGCCTTACCATTAAACACTTTATGCGTAATGAACTCATATGCTATGCCTCTTACCTTCATTAATTTATTCCAAATCCACGTGTGACTCTGTTTCTCTTCAAAACTCCATACACACTTGCCTTTTAAAATGTTATGTTTTACCCACATACTCCACAAGTTGTGTTCTTGTGAGTACATCCTCCAGAAGGTGAATAGAAGACAAACAAGATTTAGCTTCTCTAAGTTAGGTATACCAAGGCCTCCTCTCTCTTTACTGCAACATACTCTCTCCCATGATATGTTGGCTCCTTGTGCACCATTCATGTTACCTTTCCAAAGAAAGCTACTTATAAGTTTGTTCAGTTTATAAATCACTTGCTTTGGGAGCAAGAATACTCTACACCAGTAGAGAATTTTACTCACTATTATACTCTTTATAAGTTCTAACCTGCCTGAGTATGATAATAGCTTTGAAGTCCATTGATTAATAGTGTTGACTATTTTATCAATCAACTTATTACCTTCATCAACACTAAGTTTTTTTGAGTGAAGTGGGACCCCTAAATATCTAACTGGCAATTTGCCAATCTTGATATTCAGGATCTTAGAAATCTCGCTTTCTATACCTACATTGCCTCCACTTACATATATTTCTCTCTTCTGATGATTTATTTGTAGACCTGAGAGCCTTGAGAATAAATTCAATCCATCCTTGATAATTTTTGCAGATTCTAAATTAGCCTTGAAGAATACAAGTAAATCATCCACAAAAATCATGTGATTTAGTTTCATTATTTCACATTTCTGATGGAAATTAAACTCACTTTTATTAGCTAAGTGAGTGAATAAACCTGTAAAAACCTCCATACATAAAGCAAAGAGATAGGGTGAGAGAGGGTCCCCCTGTCTCAACCCTCCCTTCCCCTCAAAAAATCCACACGCTTCTCCATTAACACACACCGAATAAGTAGGTGTGCAAACACACATAATAATCCATTTAATGAATTTACCTGGGAACTTTAGAGCTTTTAGAATATTGATTAAAAAACCCCAATTTACACTATCGTAGGCCTTTTGTAGGTCTAAATTTATTGTGCAATTTGACTTACTACTCTTCTTATCATATCCCAGCATTATATCTTGTGCTACTAAAATATTATCACCAACATACCTTCCTTGTATATAAGCAGCTTGGTTTAAAGAGATGATTGAGCTCATGACTTTTTTTAAATCTTTTGCTCATAATTCTTGATAATGTCTTATATATAGTGTTTGTGCATGATATGGGACGAAATTTCTTCACATTCGACGGCTTTTTCTCTTTTGGGATCAACACAATGTTTGTTGCATTAACTTGTTTGAGAAGTTTACTATTTTCGAAACTTTGTTTAATAGCCTTAGTGAAGTCTTCGCCTACAATTTCCCATGCTTCTTTGTAAAAAGTCGAGTTCAAACCATCAGGGCCTGGAATCTTCTTAGAATTAATTGAAAATAAAGCCTCTTTCACTTCTTTATCTGTAACAGGAGCTATTAAATCTTGACTTTTTTCTTCACTTAATGTTTTACCCAACAGAATACTAAGTACATTACTAGAGCAGTTCTCTTCTTTTTCATCTTTAGTTCCCAACAAATTTGTATAGAATTTCACAAATTCCTCTTTTATGAGATTAGGATCATCTATATTTGTACCATCATCAGTGACAAGTAGAGTAACATTGTTCCTAGCTATTCTACCTTTTATGATTTTATGGTAGTAAGCAGAGTTACTATCCATCTCATTGTTAAACATGACTCTGGCTTTTTGTTTTAACACTCTATGTTGGATGACCATAGCTTCTTCTAATTCAGCACTGAGTATTTTTTCTTCATTTATATAACTTGAATCAAACTTCCCACTCATAATCTGCATCTGTACTATATTAAGCTGAGTTTTAAGCAGCTCTATATTAGAAGAATTCCTTTTGAAGTACATGTTATTGAACTTCTTTAAGGCTTCTTTAGTATTTTTCTGCCTTTTACATAGTGTGAACATAAAATTTCCCTCTACTTTCAAACTCCAGGCCTCTTTAACTGTGTATAAAAACTTCTCATGAGTTGTCCAAGCATCAAAGAACCTGAACTGGCTATAGCAATACTCCTTATCTTAGTAATAAAATTCAACTTTAAAGGACAATGGTCAGAGGTGGATGGATTATGAATCATAACACTAGAATCAATTGTATCTAACCACCTTGTGTTGACAAAGACCCTATCAATTTTGCTAGTTCTGATATTATTACTATCACTCTTATTAGTCCAAGTGAAATAATGCCCACCATAGCCATGTTCTATTAACCCTGCATCCTCTATTCCTTCAATAAATTCTAATGCACCTTTATCTAACACAGTACAATTTAGCCTATCTTGTATTTTCAGGATTTCATTAAAATCTCCCATAACACATAATCTGTCTTTATCAAATCTCTTACTCCAACTCTCCAAATCCGCCCATAACTCTTTTCTCTCACCTCTATCATTACTAGCATATATCATAGCAAGATAGAATTCCTCCTTATTTTCAATTTTTTTTACTTTGACTAAGATAGCTTGAGAACTTTGCTGAATTAAGTCAATTTCTGCATACTTATTGTCCCATAGTAACCATATACGGCCACTAGGGTCATTATTATAATTGTGAAGCATCTCCATATAAGAGAAATGCTTCTTTATTATCTCAGAGTGCTTATGTGCTCTCACCTTAGTTTCAAGCAACCCCACAATTCTGATTTTATTTTCAACCACAAAGTCTTTGACATCCAATTGCCTTATTTCATTATTAAAGCCCCTCACATTCCAAGCAACACAATTCATATATTGGGGGGCCTGGTTATTTCATCACCACCATTGTGATTAGTAATGAATTCAATAACATCCTAATCAATCACTCCTTCATCCTGTATCTTATCAAACTGATTTGTAATCATAATAGAGCTTGATTCTTCCTTATCCTTTGTATTATTTACACTTCTCCTATTACTTCTAATTATATCCCATTCATCCACTTTGTTCTTACCTTTATCTTCCTTAATTTTATTCTCATTTTGTACAACACTCTGTTTTGGCCTCCATACTTGTTGTATGTTATTACATTTACTTTCTATGTGACCAAACCTGTTGCATTTAGTACAGATAACTGGTCTCCATTCATACTCCACTCTAACCTCCTGAATCTCATCCAAACCAATATCTACCAAAATCTCTTCAGGTAATTCTTCTTTTGTATCTACTTCAACGCAAACTCGTGCATATCCCAACCTAGTTTTTGACTCAGTAATGGAGTCCATTTGTAAGGGCACTCCAATACCACTCGCAACATATCCTAACCCCCTTTGAGTCCATAGATTCATCGGTACATTGATCAATTTGACCCATATCGGAATTTTTGAGACATCTATCTTATCAAACTGCATTCCCGGCTTCCATGGCCTAAGTAACAAAGGTTTGCCATTAATATTCCAAATCTGCTCCAGTGCTTTGTTAAAGTATTGAGAATTTTCGAACTTAAAAATAACATTTCCTTTGGAGCTCGACTTAATGTCTATTTTTCCCAATTTACCCCACTGAAATTTCACAAAATTTACAATAGCATAGAAAGGAGGATCCTCCCAATCTTATTTCCTAACTTATGTTGTTTAAGGGCTAAATTGGTCAATTACAATGGTCGGGATTCTAAATTCCTTATACCCCCGTCAGGGTGGACTATAAGGCTATCCTAGAGTGTCACTAGTCCCGTCAGGGTAAATATGATCCACCTTCGGATGTTTAAGTTTTATTACCTCGTTGGCCCTAGAATTAGCTAAGTTCGTCAGAATCAATAGCTTCTATCCTAGATTAAATAAATATTTCCGTACCTAAACCCTCCGTCAGGATTATCCAATCGCCACTAATTGGAATAGCCTAGATACTAACACCTGTTCTTAGTTAGCTACTCCAAAAACAGTAATTAATCTCAATTTATTGAAAAGAGTAAAAGACCTAATTTAATTTAATTTAACAGAAACCCAAATTCAACATTCGTAATTCAATAAGACTGGGATTCACCCATTAATTGTTCTCAAGCACTATGAAATGCTTAGCTCATATTAAAAAGAAAAACTAAATTAAAAATAAAGGAATTCATATTTGATTACAAAATTAAAGATAAGAAAAACCTAATTTCTGGAATAGGAATGACTACGAACGGAGATATAGACCCTCTCCAGCTCTTGTAGCTTCTTCTTTCTTCCTTCCGTTGACTTCTCTCTGGTGTTTAATCTTGTAGAATGTGAATTGTCTGAAAAATAGAAGTCCAGATCTTCTTTTATAAGTGCAAATTCGGACTTGGACCTAGGCTTTTAATTAAATGAAATATAAAAGGCCCAAGTCCACTAACTTAGCCCAAAATCCCGTAACTGCTGATATGCCTTCACTAAAACGGCTTTTCCCGATGCGTTATGACTCCGATTGACCTCATTCCAGTTGCTAAAGTTCTGTAACTTGATAAGGAATGTTTTCTCTTCAAAGGTCAGAGGCTAAATCATCACTTAAGCACCTCGAAATCAGCAATCTATGGCCTGGAAAATGGATTTTCAGCTCTAAAAATAATATCTTCGGGATTTATCTTTAAGTCTTGACTCTATCTCTTGATCTTTTGACTTTCTCCTCGGATTCCTCTTCTAGCTAACATCTAAAACCTGTAAACTTTGCACTAAAAATACCAATATTACGCGCAAAAGCTTAATAAATTAAAAATGCTAGAAATTAAAGAGGAAAATCCTAATATTGCATATTTAGTCCAAAAGTCTATCAAATTGATTAAATAAACACCAAAAATGATGTCTCCTAAGGGTCGAAAATAAGAACAATTAGGGAGACATCAAGACCCCCAACTCAAACCTTTGTCGTCCCGACAAAGCAAAACAAAACAAAACAAGGGGTAGAAGTAAACGCAAGAACAAATAGAAGCTAGCAAATAAACCTAAAGCAATTCTTAAGATAACTCTCATATAGCAAACTCTAAGAACTAACATATACATACACTAATCACGCAACATCAAATATAAATAATCTTAATCATAAAATTAAAGTCGCAATGCTTGAAGGTTACACTTGTACTCATCTCTGTATGATGGCTATAGGGTGGTCATTAATCCTACCTCGCTTTGAACGTTCCACCTAGTATATTCCCTGTCAACAGAATCATAAATTCACTATGCACTTAGGAATCACGAGGTCTTTATGGTTTTAATAATGGCTTAAGGATGGTGTGGATATATATTTGGTAAATTTGAAGTGAGCTTTTGGCTCTCTCCTCACTTACCATCAACAATGTCCTCGAGCTTGAGTATACGCTCAAAAATGTTCTCATCACCCATTTGACGCATTAATGTTGCGTCCCCATGTCAACCCAAATATAACTAAGATGATTTCCAAAAATATTCCACTTTGCCGATTTATTCTTTCTTTTTATTTTCTTTTCTCATTTCTTTTTTTTTTGTATAAGATACCCATGACCATCATTTTGATGTGAAAAGTCATGTCTCTTATATATATATATATTTTTTTTTCTTTTCTTTTTCTTTTCCTCGGCAAAGGGTTACAAATAATCATATCATCTTTCAATTTTTATGCCTCAATACAAACACATATAATCCCTTCCCAATGTAAATTCCCAAATGTGGACCCTCCACCCCAAACTCAAGCTCGAGACAAGTCTCAGGGTTGTGATTCAAGTGCGGGTCATTTGGTCATGCCTAATAATCTAAAGGATAATGGGTTTATATCGTGGCTACAAAAGAAAAGGCTTAAGGCTCAAACTTGGGTTAAGACGGATAAAATTATAATAAGGGATAGCAAGCTAAAAGGCTTCAAATGGCTAACAAAGAACTGCCCCTATCATTTTCCTAAGTACATAGCTTGTCTTTAGTTCATATCTAGGTGGGTTCTCTACTAATTAGGATTTCACGTTCTACACACCAAACATATTCTTTAAGTACAAGCTTACTTCATTTGCATTGTTCATTAATCTTTCCTATCAATTATCTATGTTCGCATGCAATTGTAAGTGCGTTTTATGCTATTCCCTAAAGTCCACTATTTACTATCATTGATTCATCAAAAGTATGCTTAAAGGGACATTTAAAATCTTCTATAGTCAAACGCAACTCCAAAAATTATTTTATTGAAAGCAGATAAAACACATAACACATAAAAACTGGCATGAGGCAACGAACCCCACCCCAAACTCAAAAATGACTCGTGTCCCCACGACTCGAAAAGACTCAAAGCAATAAAATAATTTACACTAAATGAGAAAGGAAAGAAAACGTATCTGAACCAGCGCGAGGCCGGTGTCGGTGTTGCGTCAAAGTTGAGGTTTCGAATTCTTCTTCATCAATTTTTGCGTTTAAAGTGTTCTTCATTACCTCGAACTTCTTCAAATTTCCCACGGTTTCATTTATTACTTGCCCTCTAAGCATCATCTCCTCTATTAAAATCTTTCCTCCATACCCAAATCGCTTCCGTCACCATGTTCTTCGTACCTTTCCTAACCTTCATGGTCATCTCCGATGATCCCAAACTCAAAGATTCAAGACCCTCAAAAGGTTTGGATAAAATTGTGATTTTAATGTTCTTGAAGGTTTGGGTTTGAATTTATGGATTGTTTAGCGCTAGTTCATGGATATTTCAACGTTTGGGAAAGGTTAAATTGATAATTTTTCAGCTTTGGTGAAAGAAAAATTGGTTTAAAGAGTAAAGATTTGGTATTTTATGGTATGATTGTGATTTTGGATGCTGTTTAGAAGGAAGGATTGGTGGTATAATGTTGTTGTGATGATGATTTTAGGAGTAGTTGGAGGTTAGGACTCGTAATAAGAGGTAGGCTTGGGAAAGAAGGTAAAAATATAGGGTTTTACTCCATGAAATCGCCGATCGCAGCAGTTGACCGGCATGCCGGTCACTGTGTCGGCGAAAAATAAATTTTCGAAAAATTTGTAATTTTTTTTTACCTCTGACGCAGGCCTCTTGCGTCGTCGCTGACGCAGTGATCAGAAAGTCCACCTTCATCGGCCGGCTAGCCGGTCATCTGACCGGCATGCCGGCGGCATGTCGCTGGCGGAAATCGAGACGCAACAACCTTGCGTCGTCGCTGACGCAAGGACCAGAAACTTCTTTCGTCACCGGCCGGCTAGCCGGTCATCTAACCGGCATGCCGGCGAAATCCCGTTGGCGCGAATCGTGATGCAGTAATGCTGCGTCATCGCGGACGCAGTGAGCAGAAGGTTTGGGGGTCTTCAGCTCTTTTGGCCGGTATGCCGGCCAGCTCGCCGGCTAGCCGGTCAAACCAGCTGTTGACTCCATAATTTTTCGTTTTCTCATCGTTTTGACCCCAAACTCATGACCATTATACCCCTGAAATCATCAAAAACAACTACCCTTCCTCATTTCTTAATAATAAACACTAAATTAACAAAAATCAAACTAATTTAAACTACTAAATTGAAATACTTAAACTAATATACAAGAAATTGGCTTTTGTTTAACGTCGTTAAGCTCGACGGGTTACCTCATTCTTTAGTCATTGACATAACCTCCCCAGCAGTGAGTGAGGTTATCAATATTTGTAACTCGGAATTTACAACCCTTAGCTTTTATTCCAACTAGCTTATCTGAGATAACCTTAGCAACCACGAATGGTCCTAGCCAAGAGTTCTTTGATTCACAAGTCTTTGGAGGAGGTTTAGGCTTTTTCATAGCAACTTCTTCGCCTACCTTGAACTCCTTTTTCTTTCTTTCCTTCTTAGGTTCCTTTGGAACCTTCGTGACACGTGTTTTCTCTTTCTTCTTCGCATGATTGAGTGGTGGATTTCTCTTAGGATTTGGAGGAACTTTGATCGGTGGTTTCTTTCTTAGTTCTTTTTCCTCCACCCCTAAGGTTTCCATAACATTAATTGGCTCTTTTCTTACCGGTTCCATTACATCTACCCGAAAACATTCTTCCTTGGAATCCGGAAACTTCATAGGTCTAAACACATTAAACTTCATCTCCTCGTCTTGGATTCTCATAATCATTTCGCCGTTTTCTACATCAATCAAGGTACGCCCCGTGGCTAGGAATGGTCTTCCCAAAATAATGGGGACATTCCTATCCGCGTCGTAATCAAGTATAATGAAATCAGCGGGAAAAATTAACGTACCTGCCTTAACGAGGACATCTTCGATTCGGCCTTCCGGATGTGCAAGAGATCGATCCGCCATTTGAAAGACCATAGAAGTGGGTCTTGCTTCAATATTAAGCTTGTCAAAGATTGATTTGGGCATAAGATTTATGCTTGCACCCAAATCACATAGTGCCTTACCTCTCCATTCATTACCAATAGATATCGGAATTGTAAAGCTCCCAGGATCAACTAACTTTGGAGGTAATTTACCTTGACAAATAGCACTACATTCCTCGGGGAGACCAATCATCTCATTCTCACAATACGACCGTTTGTTGGTGAGGGCTCTTTTCAGAAACTTAGCATACATGGGTACATCTCGAATAACTTCTAACAGCGGAATGTTTATGCTAAGACCTCTTACCTTGTTAAAGAATTTTTGATAATCAGCCATGTCACCCTTCTTTTGAACTCTCGATGGAAATGGTGGAGGAGGACGGTTTATTATAGTATCATCTTTCTTTTTCGGAATTTCATTAGATCTCTCCACTTCTTCAATTTCGACTTCTTTATCTTTATTCACCACCTCTTTTTCTTTTCTAACTTCTTTTTCTTTCATAACCTGGTAAGGAGGTTGAGGAAGGTTCTTACCACTTCTGAGAGTAATAGCTTTACAGTCTTCGATTTGGATTGGATTCTCAGTATCGCTAGGGAGTTGCCCTTGTGGACGTTGATTCAGTTGTTTATTAATTTGACTTAGCTGATTCTGGAACAACTTCATATTTGCATCGGCTGCATTTTGACGTTCCATAGCTTGTGTTTGAAGTGCAATTAAACTTTCAATTGTTTTCTGAAGGGTAACTACTCCTTCCTGTGGATAGGCAGGTAAGGCTTTCTAATTCATTGTGTCATCATAATTGTCTTGAGGAGCTTGTCTCTGAACATAATTTTGATTCTGTCCTCCTTGATAATTGTTGTGTGGTCTTGGATTGTAGTTGTTACCTTGGGGATGTGGCTGATACGCATATGTAGGATTTGCTGCCCCATTAGGATTTGAGTATTGAAACCCAGGATGGTTTCTGTTAGGCTGATATCCATTACCACTCGAATTAAAGTTACCTCTATTGGACACAAACATCACGGATTCCTGATTATTTTGACAATTTTCCCAACTATGATCATTAACACCGCAATACTCACATCCATATACCTCTTGTGCAACCTTTACCTCACCTCTTTTATTCGAAAAACCTTCTTTCACGGCTAGAGTAAGTTGTCTCAGTTGTTGTTCTAGTGTGGTTTGAATCTTTGTCTCTAGCGTAGCAAACTTTTCTTCGATATTAACATTATTGACTCCTTTAACCGGTGTTCTTACTGAATTCCACCCAACTTCATTCTTGACTGTTCTTTCTAAAATGATTTTAGCATGAGCGGGTTGAACTTGAAGGAAACCTGCACCACATAACGTATCCAACTTTTCTCTTGAAGTCCCATCAAGGCCTCTGTAAAAGATTTTTAGCTGTTGTTGTTCTGAAAAGCCATGATTGGGGACTCTACGTAAACACATCTGAAATATTGTCCAACTCTTACCCACAGTTTCATCATATTCTTGACGGAAATGCGTCAATTCTAATTCAGCATCTAATCTCATGTTACTTGGGTAATATCTGTCAAAGAAAGCAGTCTCTAACTGGTCCCAGTTTGTTATCTTCGTCGGATCTTGTGTATCATGCCATTCACTTGCTCCATCAATAAAGAAAAATTTAAACGCAGCGAAATACATCTGTTCTCTTGAAACTCCTTGTGTGATATAAGAATCACATATCTGCTTAAACTTCTGTACTGCTCTAAGAGGATCTTCTGATGGTCAACCACGAAAATTCCCAAAATTCTGGAATTGAGCTAACATACCCGAATCTGGACGGAATCGCGGAACATTAATATCTGGAGCACCTACTCCTATAGCAGGAGCACGGAATGGAACTTCTGGTGGGCCATTAGTAAACCACAGATCTTGATTCATCACTATTTGAACTTGAGGATTAGGATTCAATGGTGGAATTGGAGGAATAGCGCCTGGAGCCAAAGGTTCGCCATTTGCGCCTAATTGACCTGGTTGGTTATTTTGTTGATCTTGAAGGTTGATCTCCTCCATTTTGTTAATTAATTCTTCTACCTCCAAAGCTTCTCGTTCTCTTCTTCTCTTGTTAGCAAGTCTGATCAACGATTCCGGATTACTAAGGATCGGAAGTGTTGGCTCTAGATCCTTGAATAGCCTTCTTCGCATACACCAAACCTAAAACCTGAAAAAGCTAACAAACAAAAAGCGTAAAACTGATAAAATAAAATAAATGCAACTATCACTAAAGGATAAACACCGTGGTCACACGCTACCGTCCCCGGCAGCGGCGCCAAAAACTTGGTGGTCCTTTGTGTGTTCTAAATAAATGCAATAAATAATCGAACCACAACCGCAAGTGTACGGTTGTCCCAAGTAGTATAACTGATAAAACAGATTCGTTCGAAGGACGGGATGGTTTCCTAAAATGCTTATCTATTAATGATTGAATGCACTTATGAAAGCAAATAAAGATAATATATTTGTTTGGTTTTGTATTAATGCTAAGTAAATGAAAGACAATTATTAAAATGCAAATAAAAGTTAAGACGCAAGTAAAATGATGTAAAACGCAATATGAGAAGTAGCACTTGAGAACGCAAGGATCCTCCCAATCTTATTTCCTAACTTATGTTGTTTAAGGGCTAAATTGGTCAATTACAATGGTCGGGATTCTAAATTCCTTATACCCCCGTCAGGGTGGACTATAAGGCTATCCTAGAGTGTCTTAGTCCCGTCAGGGTAAATATGATCCACCTTCGGATGTTTAAGTTTTATTACCTCGTTGGCCCTAGAATTAGCTAAGTTCGTCAGAATCAATAGCTTCTATCCTAGATTAAATAAATATTTCCGTACCTAAACCCTCCGTCAGGATGATCCAATCGCCACTAATTGGAATAGCCTAGATACTAACACCTGTTCTTAGTTAGCTACTCCAAAAACAGTAATTAATCTCAATTTATTGAAAAGAGTAAAAGACCTAATTTAATTTAATTTAACAGAAACCCAAATTCAACATTCGTAATTCAATAAGACTGGGATTCACCCATTAATTGTTCTCAAGCACTATGAAATGTTTAGCTCATATTAAAAAGAAAAACTAAATTAAAAATAAAGGAATTCATATTTGATTACAAAATTAAAGATAAGAAAAACCTAATTTCCGGAATAGGAATGACTACGAACGAAGATATAGACCCTCTCCAGCTCTTGTAGCTTCTTCTTTCTTCCTTCCGTTGACTTCTCTCTGGTGTTTAATCTTGTAGAATGTGAATTGTCTGAAAAATAGAAGTCCAGATCTCCTTTTATAAGTGCAAATTCGGACTTGGACCTAGGCTTTTAATTAAATGAAATATAAAAGGCCCAAGTCCACTAACTTAGCCCAAAATCCCGTAACTGCTGATATGCCTTCACTAAAACGGCTTTTCCCGATGCGTTATGACTCCGATTGACCTCATTCCAGTTGCTAAAGTTCCGTAACTTGATAAGGAATGTTTTCTCTTCAAAGGTCAGCGGCTAAATCATCACTTAAGCACCTCGAAATCAGCAATCTATGGCCTGGAAAATGGATTTTCAGCTCTAAAAATAATATCTTCGGGATTTATCTTTAAGTCTTGACTCTATCTCTTGATCTTTTGACTTTCTCCTCGGATTCCTCTTCTAGCTAACATCTAAAACCTGTAAACTTTGCACTAAAAATACCAATATTACGCGCAAAAGCTTAATAAATTAAAAATGCTAGAAATAAAAGAGGAAAATCATAATATTGCATATTTAGTCCAAAAGTCTATCAAATTGATTAAATAAACACCAAAAATGATGTCTCCTAAGGGTCGAAAATAAGAAAAATTAGGGAAACATCAGGGCGCAATTGATAATTATTTTTATTTGTAGCCCCATTATTTTGATTACCTCTATTAGACACAAGGAATACAGATTCAGGGTTACCCTGACATTCTTCCCAAGTGTGATCATCAACTCAACATTTAGAACATCAATAAGATTGTTTCATCACCTTCACTTCTTGGTTCTTACTCTTGAATCTTTCTTTCATAACCAACGCCAATTGCGTCATTTATCCAGCCAATGTAGAGCACTTAGCTTCTAATTTGGAGTAACCATTAGCTTGACAACTATTCCCTTGGGATTGTGGTGTAGGCTAACTTTTTCAGTGTCAATAATTTTCTCCATAAAATTTACGGCTTAAACATGATTCATCGATACAAAACCACCAGCTCCAAGATTATCGACTCTTATCCTTGAATATCCATCAAGGCCCTTGAAAAACATGGAAAGTTGCACCAAAGGCATGTACTCATGAGATGGAACCTATTTTATTGTTGTTAGAATATTTTAAATGTAGCTCCACTTGACCTTTCACCCTCCTGCTTCGACGATAGTAACGGTCTAAGAATCTCACTTAAAAGCATCCAAACTAGGGATTGCTTCAGAGTGTTGACTGTATAGCCACTCATATGTACCCCCGGTCAAAAATAATTGAAACATGAAGTAATACATTTTCTCTCTTGTAACGCCTTGAGTAATGTAGGGGTCACAAATTTGCATGAAACTTTGAACGGCTCGGACCGGGTCTTGGTGTGCTGCTCCGCTATAATCCCTATTACTAGAAAATTTGCTAAGCTTGCCTTGATCAGGTCTAAACCTCGCAGCTTGAATGATTCCTGGGCGAATCCTTAATGGTTGAACACCAAAAGGCATTCTAGTCTCTTGTATACCTTGAACTAGATTAATAAGTGGATTCTATCCATTCACATTTAAAGCCTCCATTTTTCTCTTTTGACTAATCAAGATTAACCTGTAAACTCTGTGAAAACAAAAACAAAAAAAAAACGTAAAACAGAAAAAACAACTAAACACTAACTACAACTAAAACATAAAAATTACAAAGTTGTAGTCGCTGATAGCGGCGCCATTTACTTGATGTGGTTTCCGGTGTGATAATGATTTTCTTCTTATGGAATTGTGACTCCCTGCAAGCTTATGGGTTTTTGTGAAGTAAAAATGTGATAAGCTCAAGGTAATCGTTCCTTAGGGACTACTAAGGTTGTAATAATTATGTTTCGAATGTTGTATAATGTAAAGTTACATGGTAAATAATATAATATAAATGATATTTGTATGACTTTTGAGTTAATAACTAAATTATAATAAAATAAAGGCTTAACTAAAGTAAAATAAAATAAAATACTAAAAAGAGTAGAAAATATTAAAGATAGTAATTCTCCTTATCAGTTATTATCTGATTATTGGTATAAGGGTGAATTGACTGATTCTCATTAGCTGGGATTCAATAATACTCTAACTTCCATCATGGTAGACTTAGAGCTCAATGTTACACGCCAGTAGGCTATCCAATGAATTTAACTCTTAACATATTGACTACGTAGCGGACAAGACAGTCAGGTTCAATGCCCCGAACTAGGCGTTTAAATACTATGTCCAAAATCCGACTCCCCGACTTAAGATGCAGCAAAAAATCTCAAATTACCCACGTGTGATCAAGATTTGGATAGGAAAGCATTAATATAAACAATGTAACAGTTTAAACATTAATCTATTTTAATATATAAGTTATCCCAACTATCCAAAACAAAGCTAATAATCAATTAGGGTTCATGCACATTGCAAGATTCACTCATAATAAGTTTATCTCATCCTAAATAAATGAAAATACATATAAACTAATGATGGAATCTTGTTCAGAAGATAAAATAGACTCGAGAATTTACCTAAAATACCAAATAATTTGGCTGTGGAATGGCAGAGAATGATAAAATTTGGGTGGAAACCTTTCTTCTTTCTTCTCCAGGCGTGTAGATCTTTTCTCTCTGAAATAAAATGATGTCTGATGATGGAATTTGAAATATGGAGCTCAAATAAGATTATATTCTTGGTCCAATAACATTTTGGACCTAATGGAGTCACTTAAGTGGCTTAAAAATGGCCCAACCTATTTTTGATCAATGATGTCCAGGTCCAAGTCACGTTGGCGAAATTGACATAACTTTCTCGTCTTAACTCTGAATTGACTTCTATCACCTCTCACGCGAAACTGACATCAAGCTCCATATTAATCAAAAGAAATTATTTCAAAATATCAGATCAATTTGTAATGGTGACTGAAACAATGTGACGTTAGGACTTTTCTGGTAAACGCTCTATTTTCCCAAAAGTGACATTAAGATCTCTTTACGCCTTGGCTTGGTTTTGGACTTCAATTCGTGACTTATTCTCATTTCCTTGTATTCTAGTGTAAAAATGTACCTAAAATCTAGACACTTAACACACAATTAAAGCAAAAAAAGTAAAAGGATGCAGAGGGGTAAGATATGTAAAACATTGGGGGAAATCCTTCACTTAGGTCCCATTAACCCTTAAAATAATGTCTCATGAGTAGATTAATCCGACACAAAAGAGGAGACATCATTTTCTCATGTGAGGGAGATGAAGAAGAATCTAAACATGGAATTAAGTGAGAACAAGAGGAAACCACTTGAGGTTTATATGAGTATGACAAAGAAGCAAAGTATTAATCCGTATCATGTGAGTAGACGAAAACTGGTTATGGTGGATTCAAATATTCAAGAACAAGCTATTGTGATTCTGAAAGAGATGACATTATAAACACTCCTAGTCAAGGTACCTCTACCCAACAAGTTCGATGCTTGTAGGGCCCTAAAAGATATTGCAATAAGAATCATGCCTACCATAACACTCACAAACAAGATAACACTTGCGAAGGAAGTTCGAAAAGGTGAATACAAATATTTCTTGAGACGGGATAAAGATTGGGTCGTAATACATTCATGATGGAACGTTCGAGATTGACAATTGAGCTTGTAAAAGAGTTCTACCTTGACCTCTTTAGCCAAGATAGTTAATGGAGAATTCTCAATTGAAGCAAGTTAGTTTCTTTCACGATTGAAGAGATACATAGCAACTTCAAGTTGAAGAATTTTGTTGGACCATGCAAATATCAAGAAGCGGTGAAGAAAATCAAAATTTTGGATTGGAACCAACTACATGGACATGTGTTTAGTGAGGAGTAGGTGCTAGACTATGATAAAGAAGAAGAGGATTTGAGTACCTCTTGGCCTTACAAGTTCCTTCAAACCAATGCAAAAACCCGATACCACTTCCATGCACCCTCAACTTTTGGGAACACTCAAACCACGAATGTACTTCAAAAATCCACCATATTTTTGAATTGTGTTATGAGAGAGGAAGAATTAGATGTAGCGAAAGTGATTTTAAGAGGATAATGCGTGGATCAAGACAATATTAAGAGGAGCACAGTCAAAAGAGGTTTTTTTTTATCAAGAGATGATAAGTGAGCAACTTAACTGAACAGAATTAGCTCAAACCATCATTCCCGATGATGTGGCACTACTCAAGAACAATCAAGTGCACATCACGACAGTCTTGGTGCAGTTAAAGCGTGATATTGAAATGGATCCACTGCATCCTATCTTGGATGTTGGAAACTCGAGGCAGTAGCCTCGAGAGTATGTTTCTCTCTTCTCTACCCTTTCCCTATTCTTATATTAGGTGTGTTGTGTTTACATTTATTTAGTTTGTTTCGATTCTTGATGTCACAACTCACCTTTGCGTTGAAGGTTCCATTGTCAACATCCCTACTATTATGTGTTTTATTTTATTCTTAGTAGTATTGATTATGGTGTAGCATACAATGAATGTAATTATTAAGCAAAATTTTAAAGAGTCAATGATAGTAAGTAGTAAGTTTAAGTTTTTGTCAATTTTTATTCTTATAAGATAACATGAAACACAAATTGGAAGTAAAAATAAGATTAGGGAGAAACTGCGATAGATGTTTTGATATTAGGGAGTATGAGTGGTGTGTAGAAGGTGAGATCCAGACTAGTTGATAAAACATTTATGATTGTGCTAGATGTTAGAAATTAAATAGATATTATAGGATAGAAAATGATCAAGGCGCTTATTTGTTTAGCCTTTGTATCTTTAGCTTGTTGTCCATTCATTATTGTTATATTATCCGTCTCAGCCCCTCTTGCCTTTCTAAGCCTCTTTATTAGCCACATTACAAGCCATACCCCTTAGATTTTAGGACATTTGCATAGTAACCTCACTCAAATTGCTACGATTAGACACTCATCTTAGAGCTTGAGTTTTGGGTGGCGGTTACAGGAAACGTTATTGGGTGGGTTTTTGTGTTATGTGTTTGTGATTTTGATCACTTATTATTATTGCAACCCTTTGCCGTTGTATAATAGAAACAGAATTGAAAAGAAGAAAATATATATATTCAAAATAAAATATAAATGATGAAGCACAATAAATATATACAATTTATTTCAAAAAGGAGAGTCATAGCTAAGTTTCAAAAAAATAAATATATACAATTGGATCGAAAAAGTGGATCTTTATTGTGATCGTAAGGGTATTAGTTGGGTTATTGGGGATGCGAAGAAGTGCATCGATAGTTGGGTTGAGTGAGAACATCTTTGAGCGTAACTCAAGCTTTAAGGTGACTCGTTGATTACAAATAAGAAGAGAGCTAAATTATCCAAATACACAATCACACCTACCCTGGGCCTACATTACAACCTTAAAGACCTTATGATTTCTGACAATGCAATTTATGTGCTTTTGAAATAATAGACATTAGTTAGATGGACGTTCAAAACTATGAAAGAATTAAGGAACACCTTGTACCAACAATAGCGGACTAAGAGAAAATCTTGTTAAAATATCGACACCAACAAGATTTGATTCTGTTTTGACTAAGTATTAAGAATAAATTAGTAGATTTAGTTTGTTACAGCTGTTGCTATCTATTAGGAAGCTGTTAGGCTTTAAATCTTTTATCGCCTGATTATTAGTTCAGTAGTTTTGTAGGCTTATATAAGCCATCTTGTATTCCATCAATAAACGTACAAGAAAATAAGTTTCAGCTTAATCTTTTATTTATAGTTTCTTCTCAGTCCTCTAATCTAAAATTCTACAATCTGGTATCAGAGCCATTACAAAGATGAGTGACCTTCAGATCGTTGGCGGAATCAAAAAGCTCAATAACCAAAACTATAATACTTGGTCAACATGTATAATGTCTTATATGCAAGGTCAAGACTTATGGGAGGTCGTTAATGGAAGCGAAGTTACACAACCAGAGGCTGAGGATTCAAATGAAATGTTACGAAGATGGAAGATAAAAGCTGGTAAAGCGATGTTCGTATTAAAAACTACTATCGAAGAAGATGTGTTAGAACACATACGAGATGCA